>CM061063.1:81312159-82512159 GCA_030762895.1 Sophora flavescens
TCTAAATTATTAAAATTTTATCGTCCTAATATTATTAATTTTTAGAGATTTAATTGTATATGGAATTATTATTTTTTAACCCAGCAATGCCAGCATAATATTATTCTACTTATATTTATTTATTTTTTAATTTCAAATATTTCACGATGAGAAAGAAATAAAATCTGGTAATTTTTTTATTATATTGATACAATTTCAGTATAAAGTTTTTTATACTATCAATTAATTATAAACTATCATGTGTGTGTTTTAAGATAGTTATGATAAGAGTTAAATATTATTTAATAATATGACACTTTAGAATTTGTTTGTTTTAGATTTTGATATAATTGATTTTGGTAGAATTGATTTTCACTACAACAGATCAGACTTTTAATAACGCACCTTTTATAGCATTTCCATGTGGAAATGTTATTAAAAGTGATGGGGGGACTTTTAATAGTGTTTCCTTTAGAAAACGTTATCTTAGGTATCACCTAAGATAGCGTTTCCGTGTGGAACCGCTATTAAAAGTGCCACTTAGGAAAAGATAGTGGTTCCACACGGAAACGCTATTTTAGGTGCACACCTACATTTTCATCGGGAATTAAACGCGGGACCTTTCTTCCCTCCTCTTTTTTCTTGCTCTCTTCATTCCACTCGACACACACAGCCCCAACCCTACTGTCGTTGCCATCGCGGGAACCCTTTTCAACCACACTCCCTTCTCCTCCACCGTAACCCACCTTCACCGAGTCACTGAAACCCAGCTCCACCTTACGCACAGTGTCGCCCATCTCTGCATCTCATTTCCTTTCCGTGTTCATCCCCAAATCCCACTGCCCAAGTTTTTTTTTCTGTCACCGCACCTGCGCAAGGGTAAGCTCATCACTCATCACTGCTCACACACGTTTCCATTCATCCCAAGTTTCCTCTCTTATGTGTTAACTCCAGTAAGTCTCTTTTTGTGTTTTGTTCTTCATTTTGGTGAGTTATTCTGATGAATTCGAATTCAAAATGGTTTACCCATAGCCACTATTCTACTGGGATTTAGGAAGTAGGAATTGGGTTTTATTCTTAATGAATTTGGGACTGTTTTGGCAGAAATTTCGAGTGAGGCTAAGATGTTATTCATTGTGTAGATATGATGCCACTATACCTGATTAGGGGTTAATTGCACATGAGCTATCGGATTTGCTTAGGATTTAGATGCTTGGGTAGTGTTCTGATATTCAAGTGAGTTCTAGTGTTCATGTTGAGGGATTGGAATTTTGAATAGAACTCTTCATTTTCTCCTTTTTGGATCGTTGTGCATAGCTGATTGGGGTTTAGAAATTTCTTTGTGAATTCTGGAAGATTATGTTTGTTGGGAGGGATTTATGGATTTGGGAATGTTAATGTTAGTGTGAATTTGAGCTTATATTTTTTAATCTGTTATCATGTGTTGTGGTTAAGTGTGATTGTCTGAGATAATTGATTTTCAAATTTGAATTAAACGCCGCCGCTGCTGTTGTTGACCATCCTGCAGCCGTCACCGCCCGTTCAAGCCCTTCCCTCTTCCATCGCCTTTTCCTCTTCGCTGTTTGGTAAGTCCCCCTGTTTCTCTTTTTTCTCCCTTGTTGGAAAGGATGCTTATCATGACTAAATATGAAGATAAGAAAAAGGCCAAAGTGAAGTTAAATTTCAATTTACCGTATATTCAAATTAAGAACATCCATTTGAAGGCTGTTGTTTGTTCAAATAAAGTTTGGCTCTTGTATGATTTTCTGACTGACAAAACTAGTAAAATATCAAGTGGAATAGGTTTACATGCCAACTAATTTCAACTCTGTAATGCCCCAAACTGAACCTCTTCTTGCATTCTAATCATACGCATCATGTAAGTGTGATACATTATATAAATACTTTGTTTGGTTGCTGAGAAAATGGATGGATAGAGACAGAAAGAGAGGATAATGTTATTATTTTTTGAAAAATTATAGTAGTATTGCATTTGTTCTCTTTGAAAACAATAGTGTGAATGAGAGCATGGTGGACAATTGTTCAATTTCAATCCTCTGAGAGTCGGAAACAGAAACAGGGGAAGATTTTTCAAAAACTTCAAAATGCTTCAATTTCAATCCTATGTTTGCTATGCTGGCTTTAATTGGAGTTTGGATGCAAGCAACTCAATATTATGATAGGAGGTGTTCTTGAAAATCTAACCCAACTTGTGAAGTAGATTCCTCTCATAATAATAACTTAACATGTTAAACAAAAATAGTTATGACACCAATGAAGGATATGGTACACAAAATGAACTTGCATCCTGAGACTATTAGTCTAAGATGATATTACACAGAAACTTCCGTGATTTAAAATAAATCCACAACCTATATATAATTAAGCAAATCAAATTGGGTGCATTTAACTCCATGCTAATGAACCTAAATGTGTATGTTTATGTGACCTGAAGTGTGTTGACAGATTCATAACATTGTGATACTTGAAGAGGAACATGTAGTTACAGTAGTTGTCCTAGTAGCACGTTAACACAACTTCTATTTGATTGTTAAATTAAATGATGCACCAATGATAAAACAATTTTTTTAAAAAAAAATTGATGGTGAACGCAGAGTTGTTATCTTTGTCGGGATACAGAGTTGGTTGCTTTGTTAAGGCAACATGCGCATGAGACTTTAATTCTTTGCTCTGTGAAGTCAGCATCCACCAAACGTGGTAGCTTCACATGGCAAACCCACTTGTTGCCCAATAAACTAAATTATTTCAAGGGATATAGGGGGAGAAAAAGCTAAATGGCAAAGATCAAAAATAATTTAATCACCTACCTATCCAGGCATGTACTCAATGAGGAATATAGCAAGCCCTCTTAACAATGCTTCTTAATGCCTAATTTGCAGAAACTAATATACACTATAACTGTATTCTTATTTGTCGTATCTATCCTCATATAGATGAGTACTAACTTCTGAGTAAAGACAGCTCCCTTATAGATGTCATCAAATTATCAGTGATCTCACTATGACACTTTTCATGAGCACATTATCTACATGATATAAAGATCTAGTGTGGCAATAACTCAGATGTGCGGGTGAACTATTATCTATTAGAAATAGTATATAAAAATATGCAGTATGTGGCTGCACCAAGACAGGTATGGTAGAACTGTAGGAAGAAAGAGATGAGCCGAACAAATTCACACAATTCATTCCATGATCATCATGTAGCATATGCAGGATTGATAGAAAACCTAAAGCATGTGTAGCTTCATTAAAATGTTTGCTATTGAAGAAAAATGGATGCATTACCTGATTTTGTAGTTGTTGTTCAGTAGTTGTTGGACAATACATATGTTGTGATTTGTAAATTGATCATAGTGCAGTCAGACAAATAGACATAGTTGCTTTTACTCTTCTAGTCTTCTTGAATGGTATTTTGCTTTAAGTTAATTGATTGGATTGTAAATTGATCTTTTGGAATTAAATCTACTGCTGCTATTTTTAAGTAAGCATATTTGACGATAAGCTGGTATGGTGTATCGAATGACAACCTTTAATATGTAATCATTCTGCATGCATAGTCTATTTCCTTAGGAGCCTTAACTACAACCTTTGCCCTCAAGAGACTGCAATTTGTACCTATTTCTGTAATGAGACTATGAGAGTTTTTACCGTTGCAACTTATGTCAAAGACTTGTGTTTTGGAATATCAACATTCTTTAACAAGCTTTTAATAGATAGTGTAGTTTTTATGATCAGTTTAATGCTGTTTTTCTTTATTTCGTCAGTTGCAAAATTGGTTGTTTTGTTGATGAAACTTCTTTTCAATGTTATCGAACATTGAGTTAGAAGTTGAATTGATTGAATGTTGAGGTTTGGTTTGGACACTAAGAGGCATCATATGGCATAAATGCTATTAAAAGTGATGGGGGGACTTTTACCTTGAAAAAAAGGATATATTGAAGGCCTTTCTTGTGTTTGCAGGCAAACAAGAAGATAGCATATGCTAAGCTTGCAAAAGATTTTCAGGCAGTATTGAAGGAATTCAAGAAGGCATAGTGTCTTGCAGCTGAGAGGGAAACATCTTACACTCCTTTTGTTCCACAAGTAGTTCTTTCATCCAGGTGAGGTGAGTTTATGGAAGTTTCTTTTATGCTCCTTATGCTTTGAGTTGAAGTTGATACGAAATATTATGATGTTCTTTGTAAGGTGTCCTTGGTACTAGGACGGTGTCATGGGAATCTAACAAATCTGATTAATCTTTTAAACACACTTAGTATTCTATCTTATGCAATAGTTAATGGAATGCTGTACTCTGTAATGATATGATAGAAAACTGAAGATAAGTACACTTTTATTAACTTTCTTTCAATGCTCCTCATCCTCTCCTTGAACATAAAAGATACAACAGGTTCTTTAAGGGACCTGAAACTGCTACACTGATCCTTTCCTTTACCCAACTGAATACCCCCCCTCTCTCCCATCTTTCCCTTTTGATGCTTCCCCACTAATACACAGCCCATGTCCACACTCAATTTGCCATGCGGAAAAACGGTAACAGTTTTCATTCCTTTCATTCCTTTAATCTGTATACATTGCATGTAGACATCAACCACTCTAAACTCAAAGTAAATATGTTTAATAAATATTTTTGTAGATCGGGAAAGCATGGATCGGAAATGGATGTCTGCGACACCCTACTCTAGGGTCATCCCATTAATACCCAATTATAAAGTATAATTATATAGCGCTGGTTACTTTCGGAAAATATAATTTAAGGTGACTAACCTTATATAAAAATAGTGCTTAATTTTTTTTCTCTACATACAACATACAACTATTATAAACATAAACCACATATATGTACATCCATATATATACATATGCTTCATCGTTTACATATACAACTCCTATACTAGGAGATATCAAAAAGCCTTTAGAAGCATAGACCATTATCCATCAAACTAAACAAAGAAGATAAAGATATATACATATCAACAACAACTGGTTCAAAACCATTTCAAAACTAAGGGCTCTAAGAAGCCAAAATAAAACTATCAAGACTCACTACCCCGGAAACTGTACCTAAGCTGGTCAAGCTAATGAAACCCATTGGGAAGACCATAAGGATCAATCCCACCTACAGCTGACGAGTCTGATGATGCCTCCGCTTCCATTGCTTCATCTGAAGAATCTCCATCATCCACTGCAGGAGGTTGAAACTCCGGATCATCCTCTAGGTATTCCTCCGGATCTTCTTCACCTTCTACTAGCTCTCCTTCAACTGGAGGTTCTCCATTTCCTAATATCTGAAGAGGTTGAGGTTGAGGTAAAGGATCCATCATTCCATGCTCCTCCAGATATTGAAGATACAGCCAAACCGGTGGTAACGATATCTCGATTGTTTCTACTACATGCGTCCTCTGATTGGGTCCTTCTTCTATCGTGCCAATAACTTCAGTACTAGGGCCATGGTAGGTGGCGCTAAGTGCCCCAATATTTATATCCCAGGCACCACCATACTGTGCCCGATCAAAAGTGAGTGTACGAACCCTCATTTCGCACAAGTGGTACGTCCGGATTCATCTCGAATATGTTGTAAGAGTGAGAAACCAATACTTGGATCTTACTCAATAACCACACTCTAGCCATCAAATACCACATCAACATTTATCACATACAATTAATTATAAACTAACAGTTTATCAGTGGGTTCAACACCCCAAACATCATCCATAAAATTATGCATGACACTTCTATTCATCATCTAATTTTCGTCCTAATCTCATGAGATATCCCAACATCATATGAGTTGATCGGACTCCAAAGCCACACTGGCTAACTTGGCTAATCGCCAACAGGTCCGCGACCTCTTCCCATCTTGAAAACAACAAAGGCATACACGCCAGGCACTCACAAGGCCAACACATTGCTAATGTCCACAATCGGTGGCTCCACCATTAGCAAGTAAGATGGGGATCCCAAAGTCCTCCAAGGCACAATGAGATATGCATATCGTAATTACCTCACTTGCCGGTAATTAATGCATTTAATCACAAATCTCGAGCACGTCTCCACATGCATGCAAAACACTTTTGTTTTGTTCTTTTCTTTTTGTGCTCAATCTTTCTCTTGCCGAAGCTCAAAATGGCTTACGACTCACATAGTTTTAAAACACTTTTTAAAACTTTCATTACAACACAGGACCTTCTTGTCCAGAGTGCTCAATCCACGACACCTCTCGCAGGTGCACCAAGACTAGGTTCGTGCTTCTAGAAAACATCTTCAATGTTTTATCACAGTATACCTCATGTATACCTCATGTATACAACATAGGCACTCCAAGTCCAAATGACTGAGTCCATCACAATCACAGAACATTAGTACCCCGATGTCTCGGTTACTAAGTCCAACTGTATTTTCAACATTGTTACATCAACTTTCGATTTTTAGAAATTATTTTCTAATGGTAGAAATTCATTATAAAAATTCTTTACAAATAAAACTTAGTTTTCACAAACCAATGAGTCACTTGAGGTTTAACTTTCTCAAAATAGGCACTGCCGTTTCAAAAATACTTGCCGTCTAGATTTTCCAGATTTGCCGTCAAATTTTGTTTTTAAGACTTTTAAACCAAAAACTTAACTTTTTCCACTTAATTAATTTCTAAAATCACACTTAACTTGTTTTCATCAATTAATTTAATAAAAGAATATTCTGTAATATTCTGGGTTTTCTTAAGTAAAATTTAACAGTACTAAAATATTTTTACCATGTCGTACTCATTGTGACTCATAATTCACTTTTCCAAAATCAACTTATTAAAATAATAATATTTTTCAACACTCTTTATTCTTCTCCAAAAGAAATTCTATTTGATATCATATACCAATAACTTGCCACTAAAACCTTGAATATAATTCGATACAGTTTCTTAAAGCTTTTATCCGACTTTCTTAATTGTGCACTGACCACCATCACAAGCTTCTCACACATCAAACAACAATTATATCACAGATATTTCCCAGGCAGATCATGCATCACAGTTCATAATATAATTGCAAATAAACAATTAATGCAAAATAAACCACACAGATATCAATAAAGCAACAATAAACAACATAAATAAACACTAACAAACAATTAATTACAAACAACAATTGGATAGCATATAGCCATTGAATAGAATCCTTCTCGGTACTCCCCCCTTACCTCTTGAAGACTCCTTGTTCAACTTACAAACTCCTTCAGAATTTCCCGTTACCTTGTAAACTTGTACTCAACTAACCTTCAATTATTATAACCAAAGAGTTACAATTCAAGAAACTAAAACATTCTAAACCGTAATACATAGTCACGGCCTCTAAGGTTTTTGAATAACTAAAACTTCTAATCATGATTAAGTTATGGATTAATGATCCTTAATTAACTTAAATCATAGATTATCAACTAACAACTAAGTTTCAAACTCAAAACTTCCTAACTCTTTTATACATAGATTCGGCCTCAATAGGTTCATGAAGCTAGGGTTCTTAGGTTAACAAATCATCTTGGATTTATAAAGCATACTTACTAAACACTTGATTTCTAAGATCATTTATGAAAATCATGAACAAAACTCAACAAAACTCACCCACTTAGGGTTCGGCCATCATGAACATTTTTGAGTAAAATAGTCATTTTAAGAAACTAACATGGATTAGAGTGTGTAGTCATACATGCCATATAGAATACATGATCATACATGAAAACACATGAACAAAACTCTACCAACCCTAAGGTGATAGATTCGGCCAAAGCTAGTTTTTCAAGAAAGAGATTTTTGATTACTTCATGCTCTTGGATTTAGATAGTAGACATGATATCTAGAAGATAGAAAGTAGTTTCATCATCATTAGATTTTCCTAGGATTTATTATGATTTTTCAAAGTTCTAGGGTTTGAAACTTGAAAATGATGAACCACCATGATATAAGTCTTGAATCAAGAAACTATCTAAAGAACATAGACATGATTTAGAACAAAGATTAGGATTTACCTCTTGAGAATCAATGATGAAGAAAATCCAAGAACTTGCTTTGAAACTAAGAACTAAGAACTTAGAACTTTAGAGTTTATAGAAGACAAATAACCAAAGAACTAAATGAAAAGTGAGAGGAGGGTATTTATAGTGTGAGTGGCGACATCTCAAGAAGAATCTAGATGAAGATGAGTTGTCATGTTAAAAGGATCAAAGTGCAATTAAGTTCCAAGGACCAAATTGCAAAGATTCCAATAGTTGAAGGACTAGTTTGCAAATAGACAATAGAATGTCATGATGATGAGTTTAATCACATTAAATGCCATCTTATCTTTGACTTGCTTGGCTGATTTTTATGAGTGCAAGACAAGTTAAGAAAGTAAGATAATTCAATGTATTAAGAAGAATCAAGAAACTTGTAGACAAATATAGGATAAGTAGAAACCTATAGAAAATTCTAGAACCAACTTGACAATTCTAACTAAAATGGGCAGCCACAATTCACATGGGCTTACGTATGGGCTTGAAACATTTGGGCTTTATTTCATTTTCTTATTGGTTGTGGGACCCACTTTGAAGATTTAGGCCTTTTAAACATAAGATAAGAAAACTTAAATGGGCTTTATGGACTCAACTATGAACTAAAAAGATTTGGGCTTATAAACCACGACCATTTAGGATTAGAAACAAGGATTCTAGCCCAATCCACTTGAAAAAACGAAAAAAACTAATTTAGGGACAAAATGGTAATTTCTGAGAAAGTTCAGGGACTTAACCGTAAATTTCGAAATTTTCTATTTAATCCTGAAAAACCTTCTAAACTTAAAAATATGATTCATCCCCTTGAATCATCTCAAAATCCTAAGATAAATCCTCTTACTACTCTTAAAAACTCTAATTTCTCTTCCGTCGTCTACCCGATTACGTTTTTCGTCCGTAATACGTAAATTATATTATTTTTTTCTGAAAGACTTCTAAAAATACAAAGTTGTAGAAATTAAAATACTAAACTTAAGTCTCTCGTTCACGAATTAAAATTAGGTCTCTTGAGCAGACATTATTATCTTGTCAATGGAATTCATGACTAGGGTTTCCTTTGAATTTCCAACCTAAATTTTAATCGTAGTTTCCTACGGTCAAGTAGGATTAAATACTATCCTCCGTTCACTTAGAATAACTTTATAAAACTCTAATAAACTTATAAACATATTTATATGTATTTACTGTTATTTAAAACAGTAAAATAGAGGGTGTTACATTACTACCCCACTAAAAAAAAAATTCGTCCTCGAAATTACGTACCTGTAAATAATTCAGGATACTGTAACTTCATTTTGTCTTCTACTTCCCATGTTGCTTCTCCAGTTACGTCATCCCAAATAACTTTAACCAATGAGATTTGTTTACCTCTGAGCTGCTTAATCTTCTTATCCGCAATTCTCACAGGTAAAGTCTCATAAGACATGTTTTCTTTTAGTTGTACTAGATCAGGTTCAATTACGTGAGATGGATCCGGAATATACTTCCTTAATTGTGAAACATGAAAGACATCATGAAGATTGGATAGAAACGGTGGTAAAGAAATTTTATAAGCTACAGGACCTATCCGATGAAGAATTTGATATGGTCCAATGAATTTAGGAGTGAGTTTTCTGGATTTAATTACCCTACCAACCCCAGTCATTGGCGTGACTCTCAAAAACACATGCTCACCTTCCTCAAATTCAAGAGGTCGTCGTCTCTTGTCAGCATAACTTTTCTGTCGACTCTGAGTTGTTCGCATTTTCTCTTGAATCATTTTCACCTTTTCCGTCGTTTGTTGCACTATGTCTGGTCCAACCATAAAACTGGCACCATCCTGGTACCAACATAAAGGCGTTCTGCACCGTCGACCATACAACGCTTCATAGGGTGCCATACCTATGCTAGAATGAAAACTATTATTATAAGTGAATCCTATCAACGATAGATATTCATCCCAACTTCCAGTATTTTCCAATACACAAGCTCTCAATAAATCTTCAAGAGATTGAATAGTCCTCTCTGATTGTCCATCCGTTTGAGGATGATACGCAGAACTCAATCTAAGTTTCGTTCCCAACGACTCTTGTAGACTTTTCCAAAATCTTGATGTAAATCTTGGATAACGATCTGAAACAATACTCAAAGGCACACCATGTAACCTAACAATTTCATCGATCTACAACTGAGTTAATCTCTCCAATGAGTATTTCACATTAACTGATAAAAAATGAACTACCTTTGTCAACCTATCAACTATTACCCATATAGAGTCATACCCTTTCCGAGTCTTTGGTAAACCTGACACAAAATCCATTGCAATACCATCCCATTTCCATTCTGGAATATCCAAAGATTGTAGCATTCCCGCTGGTCTTTGATGTTCTACTTTAACCTTCTGACAAGTTAAACACGCAGCTACAAATTCCATTACATCTTTCTTCATACCCTGCCACCAATACAATTTCTTTAGATCCTGATACATCTTAGTAGCTCCGGGATGCAAACTTAACTTACTCCTATGAGCTTCTTCCAGAATCAACTTCCTCATTTCAACATTATTTGGTACACAAATCCTTTCACCAAACCTTAAAATTCCATCATTTCCTTCTTTAAATTCTGACTGACTCCTTGCCGCACTAATTCTCTTTCTCCTTGTAGGTACTGATCACTTTCTTGTTTCTCTTTAATTTGTTTCATCAATTCATTTGAAACAGTAATCATACCCAAACATAATTTCTCCGGAAACATCTCAATTGTCAATCGCATATCTCGGAATTGTTCCAACAACTGTTGTTCTTGAACCATCATTGCCGATATATGCATTGATTTCCTACTCAAAGCATCTGCCACAACATTCGCTTTTCCAGGGTGATACTGCAGTTGAAAATCATAATCCTTTAAAAATTCCAACCAACGCCTCTGCCTCATATTTAACTCTTTTTCGATCAAACAGGTATTTCAAACTTTTATGGTCACTGAAAACATTAAATGTTGCTCCATACAAATAATGTCTCCAGATTTTTAAAGCAAATACCACTTTTTGCTAACTCCAAATCATGAGTAGGATAATTCCTTTCATGAATCTTCAATTGTCTTGAAGCATATGCCACAACTTTTCGATTTTGCATCAATACACATCCTAACCCTTGATATGAAGCATCACAATACACCTCAAAAAGTTCATAAGGATCGGGGTAGTATTAATATCTGGGTGAAGTAGTCAACCTTCGCTTTAACTCTTGAAAACTTTCTTCACATGCTTCATCCATACAAACGCTTGATCCTTTCGAGTCAATTGGGTAAGAGGACCTACTAATTTAGAAAATCCCTCAATGAATCTTCTATAGTATCCTGCTAAACCCACAAAAAAAATAATTTCGTTTACAGTCTTAGGCCTTTCACATTGCAAAACAGTCTCAACTATTGACGGATCTACAGACAATTCCCTCACTCGAGACTATATGTCCTAAGAATTGAACTTGGTCTAACCAAAATTCACACTTCTCGGGTTTCGCGTAAAGTTGTTTCTCCTTTAAAATTTGAAGAACCACCTTTGAGATGTTCAGCATGTTTTTCTTTACTTGGAGAATAGATTAGAATATCGTCGATAAAAACAACGACAAACTGATCTAAATAAGGACTAAATATCATATTCATTTAATCGATGAATATCATTTGGAGCATTCGTAACTCCGAATGGCATCACAAGATACTCGTATTGACCATAACGTGTCCTAAACGCAGTTTTACAAACGTCCTCCTCCTTCACACGAATTTGATGATAACCCGAACATAAATCTATCTTTGAGAAAATAGCTGCTCCGCGTAACTGATCCATTAAGTCATCTATCCTTGGAAGTGGATACTTATTCTTAATCGTCACCTTATTCAGCTGCCGAAAATCTACGCATAAACGAGAAGTTCCATCCTTCTTCTTCACTAATAACACTGGAGCTCCCCAAGGCGATACACTAGGTCTAATAAATTCCTTCCGCATCAGTTCCACCAATTGTTCTTTTAATTCCTCTAGTTCTGATGTCGACATTCGATATGGTGCTATAGATATTGGTCCAGTGCCCAGAACCAGATCAATCACAAACTCAATCTCCCGAACAGGTGGTAATCCAGGTACATCTTCAGGAAAAACTTCCAGAAAATCGTTGACAACTGGTATACACTGCAAGTCTAACTCACTCTTAATGTCTTAGGAATATAATAGCATGTATCCTTGTGCTCCCTCCTTTAAAGAAGCTTTTACTTGATTAGCAGTTAACAATCCGAAATCTCATCCGTAGGAAAAACTAAGGTTTTACGAGCACGAGTCTATCAAGATATGATTAGAAGACAACCAATCCATGCCTAGAATTACATCTAAGCGTATTAAAGGCAAACAGATCAGAGTTAACAAGAAAACGTTTATCCTGAATAATGATAGGACAATTTAAACAAGCGAAGTAACCACAATCGGCTTAGAAGTAGGAGTTGAAACAACAAGATCACACAACTAAGAAGAAACAGGCAATTTCAACAGTTTCACACAATCCATCGAGATAAAAGAATGCGTTGCACCTGAATCAAATAGTACAGTTAAAAGATTATCGTTTATATCACACTTACCTTGTATGAGATCGTCAGAATTCGAAGCCTCAGCTCCACTCATCGTATAAACTCTTCCCTTAGCCGTCGGTTTATTTGTTCCAGCGTGATTGACAGTCGACTCCCGCTTTGGCATCGTACAATACTTTGCTATATGTCCCATTCGATCACAATTGAAACATTTCACTTCGCCTCTAGGACAAACATTTGACATGTGACTGGGATCTCCACAGTTATAACATCTCCTAATTTGACCTTGATTCTGATTTCTTTGATCTCCACCTCCTGATACAGCAAAATTCGAACGGTTCTGTTGTCGATTCTGATTATTCACTTGCGAACGAAAATAAGGCTTCCTCTGATTTTGCTTCCCTCTCCAACTCTGATTCTGATTCTTAAATTTTGAAGATCCACCAGCATTTCCTCTAGTATCCTTTCCTTTCTTCATCTGCTCGATCTTTCTACTCATTTCCACTAGTGCTTGGAAATTACGAAGTTGTAAAGGTAAAACGGACTCCTTAATCTCAAATCGCAATCCCGCTTCGAATCGTTCACACTTCCAGCTTTCACTCGGTTGAGCTTGAAAGAAACGAAAGTATTTGGCCAATGACTCAAACTTCGCCGCATACTCCTCCACCTATAAATCTCTCTGATATAACCCCGGAAATTGTCGTTCCCTCTCGATCCTTATACTCTCCGGAAAATATTTGTCCATAAACGCAATTCGAAAAACCTCCCAAGTAATGTCTTGATGTTCAGCCTCCAACAGTAGCCTAGCACCTTTCCACCAATATTCTGCATCTCCCACCGCAGAGGAAAACAACATAAGTGACCGAACATCTGCCAGGCGTAGCAACTAACTCGAAGATCTTCTCCAACTCCTGGATCCAAAGATCAGCCTTCTCGGGATTTGCATCCGGACCAAAGCGTGAAGGATTTTGACTTCAAACGCAATCAAAGCCTTGCCTTCCGCAGCCTGCTGCGATTCCCGAACATTCATCGCTGCAGTCTGATTTGCAATTGCCGCTGCCATGTTCTCCATTACTTGAGCCGCATAAACTACTCCTTCTTCATACTCCTCATTCATATTACCACGACCTCCTACACGACCCCCTCTACGGCTTCGTACACGACCACGTCCACGCCCAGATTCTGGTTCTACCACTGGTTCCATAACTGACCTACAAATCACAATCAGTTAGACCAAAACCAGAAACTGAAATGCAAACTCACTCGTTATCACACATTACTTCTAATAAGTAATTCAAACAAATCTAAGTCAGAGATCACACAACATAGACATAACAGACCTATTTCCCGACATTCCCAAAAGACTCGACCAGCTCTGATACCACAAAATGTGACACCCTACTCTAGGGTCATCCCATTAATACCCAATTATAAAGTATAATTATATAGCGCTGGTTACTTTCGGAAAATATAATTGAAGGTGACCAACCTTATATAAAAATAGTGCTTAATTTTTTTTCTCTACATACAACATACAACTATTATAAACATAAACCACATATATGTACATCCATATATATACATATGCTTCATCGTTTACATATACAACTCCTATACTAGGAGATATCAAAAAGCCTTTAGAAGCATAGACCATTATCCATCAAACTAAACAAAGAAGATAAAGATATATACATATCAACAACAACTGGTTCAAAACCATTTCAAAACTAAGAGCTCTAAGAAGCCAAAATAAAACTATCAAGACTCACTACCCCGGAAACTATACCTAAGCTGGTCAAGCTAATGAAACCCATTGGGAAGACCATAAGGATCAATCCCACCTACAGCTGACGAGTCTGATGATGCCTCCGCTTCCATTGCTTCATCTGAAGAATCTCCATCATCCACTGCAGGAGGTTGAAACTCCAGATCATCCTCTAGGTATTCCTCTGGATCTTCTTCACCTTCTACTAGCTCTCCTTCAACTGGAGGTTCTCCATTTCCTAATATCTGAAGAGGTTGAGGTTGAGGTAAAGGATCCATCATTCCATGCTCCTCCAGATATTGAAGATACAGCCAAACCGGTGGTAACGATATCTCGATTGTTTCTACTACATGCGTCCTCTGATTGGGCCCTTCTTCTATCGTGCCAATAACTTCAGTACTAGGGCCATGGTAGGTGGCGCTAAGTGCCCCAATATTTATATCCCAGGCACCACCATACGTGCCCGATCAAAAGTGAGTGTACGAACCCTCGATTGCGCAGTGGTACGTCTGGATTCATCTGAATATGTTGTAAGAGTGAGAAACCAATACTTGGATCTTACTCAATAACCACACTCTAGCCATCAAATACCACATCAACATTTATCACATACAATTAATTATAAACTAACAGTTTATCAGTGGGTTCAACACCCCAAACATCATCCATAAAATTATGCATGACACTTCTATTCATCATCTAATTTTCGTCCCTAATCTCATGAGATATCCCAACATCATATGAGTTGATCAGACTCCAAAGCCACACTGGCTAACTTGGCCAACTGCCAACAGGTCCGCGACCTCTTCCCATCTTGAAAACAACAAAGGCATACACAGCCAGGCACTCACAAGGCCAACACATTGCTAATGTCCACAATCAGTGGCTCCACCATTAGCAAGTAAGATGGGGATCCCAAAGTCCTCCAAGGCACAATGAGATATGCATATCGTAATTACCTCAGCCACATAGGTAATTAATGCATTTAACCACAAATCTCGGGCATGTACCATACATGCATGCAAAACACTTTTGTTTTGTTCTTTTCTTTGTGCTCAATCTTTCTCTTGCCGAAGCTCAAAATGGCTTACGACTCACATAGTTTTAAAACACTTTTTAAAACTTTCATTACAACACAGGACCTTACTGTCCGAGTGCTCAATCACGACACCTCTCGTAGTTGCACCAGTACTAGGTTCGTGCTTCTAGAAAACATCTTCAATGTTTTATCACAGTATACCTCATGTATACCTCATGTATACAACATAGGCACTCCAAGTCCAAATGACTGAGTCCATCACAATCACAGAACATTAGTACCCCGATGTCTCGGTTACTAAGTCCAACTGTATTTTCAACATTGTTACATCAACTTTCGATTTTTAGAAATTATTTTCTAATGGTAGAAATTCATTATAAAAATTCTTTACAAATAAAACTTAGTTTTCACAAACCAATGAGTCACTTGAGGTTTAACTTTCTCAAAATAGGCACTGCCGTTTCAAAAATACTTGCCGTCTAGATTTTCCAGTTTTTAGTCAAATTTTGTTTTTAAGACTTTTAAACCAAAAACTTAACTTTTTCCACTTAATTAATTTCTAAAATCACACTTAACTTGTTTTCATCAATTAATTTAATAAAAGAATATTCTGTAATATTCTGGGTTTTCTTAAGTAAAATTTAACTGATACTAAAATATTTTTACCGTGTCGTACTCATTGTGACTCATAATTCACTTTTCCAAAATCAACTTATTAAAATAATAATATTTTTCAACACTCTTTATTCTTCTCCAAAAGAACTTCTCTTTGATATCATATACCAATAACTTGCCACTAAAACCTTGAATATAATTCGATCTGGTTTCTTAAAGCTTTTATCCGACTTTCTTAATTGTGCATCGACCCTTTGTCGAGCTTCTCACACATCAAACAACAATTATATCACAGATATTTCCCAGGCAGATCATGCATCACAGTTCATAATATAATTGCAAATAAACAATTAATGCAAAATAAACCACACAGATATCAATAAAGCAACAATAAACAACATAAATAAACACTAACAAACAATTAATTACAAACAACAATTGGATAGCATATAGCCATTGAATAGAATCCTTCTCGGTACTCCCCCTTACCTCTTGAAGACTCCTTGTTCAACTTACAAACTCCTTGAGAATTTCCGTTACCTTGTAAACTTGTACTCAACTAACCTTCAATTATTATAACCAAAGAGTTACAATTCAAGAAACTAAAACATTCTAAACCCTAATACATAGTCACGGCCTCTAAGGTTTTTGAATAACTAAAACTTCTAATCATGATTAAGTTATGGATTAATGATCCTTAATTAACTTAAATCATAGATTATCAACTAACAACTAAGTTTCAAACTCAAAACTTCCTAACTCTTTTATACATAGATTCGGCCTCAATAGGTTCATGAAGCTAGGGTTCTTAGGTTAACAAATCATCTTGGATTTATAAAGCATACTTACTAAACACTTGATTTCTAAGATCATTTATGAAAATCATGAACAAAACTCAACAAAACTCACCCACTTAGGGTTCGGCCATCATGAACATTTTTGAGTAAAATAGTCATTTTAAGAAACTAACATGGATTAGAGTGTGTAGTCATACATGCCATATAGAATACATGATCATACATGAAAACACATGAACAAAACTCTACCAACCCTAAGGTGATAGATTCGGCCAAAGCTAGTTTTTCAAGAAAGAGATTTTTGATTACTTCATGCTCTTGGATTTAGATAGTAGACATGATATCTAGAAGATAGAAAGTAGTTTCATCATCATTAGATTTTCCTAGGATTTATTATGATTTTTCAAAGTTCTAGGGTTTGAAACTTGAAAATGATGAACCACCATGATATAAGTCTTGAATCAAGAAACTATCTAAAGAACATAGACATGATTTAGAACAAAGATTAGGATTTACCTCTTGAGAATCAATGATGAAGAAAATCCAAGAACTTGCTTTGAAACTAAGAACTAAGAACTTAGAACTTTAGAGTTTATAGAAGACAAATAACCAAAGAACTAAATGAAAAGTGAGAGGAGGGTATTTATAGTGTGAGTGGCGACATCTCAAGAAGAATATAGATGAAGATGAGTTGTCATGTTAAAAGGATCAAAGTGCAATTAAGTTCCAAGGACCAAATTGCAAAGATTCCAATAGTTGAAGGACTAGTTTGCAAATAGACAATAGAATGTCATGATTATGAGTTTAATCACATTAAATGCCATCTTATCTTTGACTTGCTTGGCTGATTTTTATGAGTGCAAGACAAGTTAAGAAAGTAAGATAATTCAATGTATTAAGAAGAATCAAGAAACTTGTAGACAAATCTAGGATAAGTAGAAACCTATAGAAAATTCTAGAACCAACTTGACAATTCTAACTAAAATGGGCAGCCACAATTCACATGGGCTTACGTATGGGCTTGAAACATTTGGGCTTGATTTCATTTTCTTATTGGTTGTGGGACCCACTTTGAAGATTTAGGCCTTTTAAACATAAGATAAGAAAACTTAAATGGGCTTTATGGACTCAACTATGAACTAAAAAGATTTGGGCTTATAAACCACGACCATTTAGGATTAGAAACAAGGATTCTAGCCCAATCCACTTGAAAAAACGAAAAAAAACTAATTTAGGGACAAAATGGTAATTTACAGAAAGTTCAGGGACTTAACCGTAAATTGCGAAATTTTCTATTTAATCCTGAAAAACCTTCTAAACTTAAAAATATGATTCATCCCCTTGAATCATCTCAAAATCCTAAGATAAATCCTCTTACTACTCTTAAAAACTCTAATTTCTCTTCCGTCGTCTACCCGAGATTCGTTTTAAAGTCCGTAATACGTAAATTATATTATTTTTTTCTGAAAGACTTCTAAAAATACAAAGTTGTAGAAATTAAAATACTAAACTTAAGTCTCTCGTTCACGAAGTAAAATTAGGTCTCTTGAGCAGCATTATTATACTTTCAATGGAATTCGCAGACCGGGTTTCGCCTGAATTTCCAACCTAAATTTTAATCGTAGTTTCCTACGGTCAAGTAGGATTAAATACTATCCTCCGTTCACTTAGAATAACTTTATAAAACTCTAATAAACTTATAAACATATTTATATGTATTTACTGTTATTTAAAACAGTAAAATACAGGGTGTTACAATGTCTGCCAATCGTTTAACGAAGGAGTATGAGGATGGGGCGAAAGAGTTCATTAGGTTTGCAGTTCGGCATGCGGAAAACCCTAGTACAATCATATGTCCTTGTTTAGATTGTTGTTATGCAAGGCGAGTTAGTGCAGCCGATTTGGAAGAACATTTAGTGTGTAATGGAATCGATCAAAGTTATACATGTTGGACAAAACATGGTGAGACAAGAGCTGAGTCTAGTGAAATGAGGAATCGTGTGAGATATTCATCATACGATACTGACACAAATACTTATGAGGGCGATCGTTTTGAAGACATTGCAAATGATGTTGAAGAGGATCTTCGGGATTGTCCTCAAATGTTTGAGAGGTTGGTAAGTGATGCAGAGCAACCATTGTATGATGGTTGTAATAAATTCACAAGATTGTCGGCGATGTTAAAGTTGTATAACTTGAAATCGGGCAACGGATGGACTGATAAGAGCTTTACGGACTTACTCACACTATTGAAAGACATGTTGCCAGAGGATAATGTGCTTCCTAGTCGGACATATGAGACTAAACAAATGTTACGCTCTATTGGCATGAGCTACGAGAGGATACATGCTTGTCCTAACGATTGCATTTTATTTCGGAATGAATATGCATCGTTAAAGATGTGTCCTAAATGTAATGCCTCACGATATAAGAAGAAAGAATCAGATCCAGAGAAGGTTGTGTGGTATTTTCCCATAATACCCAGATTTAGGCGCATGTACCGTAGTTCAGAAGATTCAAAGCACTTGACATGGCATGAGAATGAAAGGATCAAAGATGGCAAGCTGCGGCACCCGGCAGATTCTCCTCAATGGAAGAAATTTGATCATGATTATCCTGATTTTGGGCAAGAATCAAGAAACCTACGACTTGCATTGGCTACTGACGGATTTAACCCGCATGGTGTTCAAAGTAGCTCTCACAGTACATGGCCTGTGATTTTGGTGATTTACAACCTATCCCCATGGCTATACATGAAGCGCAAATTTATGATGTTATCTATGTTAATTTCTGGGCCCAAACAACCAGGAAATGATATAGACGTCTATTTGACTCCTTTGATTGAAGACTTGAAACAACTGTGGGAGACAGGTGTGGAGGTGTATGATGGGTATAAGGAAGAAAGTTTCAATTTGAGAGCTATGTTGTTTGGCACAATTAATGATTTTCCAGCCTACGGTAATCTGTCAGGATATAGCATCAAGGGTCAGTGTGCATGCCCTATATGTGAAGAGGGTACGATGCGGTTAGAACATTGTAAGAAGAATGTCTTTCTTGGGCATCGTAGATTTTTGCATCCAAGTCATCATTACTGGTGGTGGAGAAAGGCGTTCAATGGGAACTCGGAAGAAGGTAGAGCTCCTTCACCGTTGACGGGTGATCAACTTTTTGAAAAGGTAAAGGATTTGAATATCCAATTCGGTAAACCTTTTGCGAGAGATATTGTCACAAGAGGGTGGAAGAAAAGGTCGATTTTCTTTGAGTTGCCATATTGGAAATCATTATATGTAAGACATTTCCTCGATGTGATGCACGTTGAAAAAAATATCCGTGATAGTGTCATTGGTACGTTACTCAATGTGCCAGGGAAGACTAAAGATGGCATCAATGCAAGGTTGGACTTGGTTAGTATGGGAATAAGAAGAGAATTGGGACCGACGAAGAAGGGTAAAAGTACATATCTTCCTCCGACTGCTTACACTCTATCTAGAAAAGAAAAAACTGTTTTTTGTAAGTTTCTTGAAGGAGTTAAGGTTCCGGAAGGGTACTCTTCAAACATTAGGAACCTCGTATCGATGAAAGATCTCAAGTTAAAAGGTCTAAAGTCCCACGATTGTCATGTTCTCATGGAGTAGTTGATACCCATTGGTATACGGTCTATCTTTTACCTAACAAAGTGCGGGGGGCCTTAACTAAACTCTGTTTCTTCTTCAAGGCAATTTGCAGCAAAGTGATTGACCCTGGGAAGTTGCCATCATTGCAAAGAGAAATTGTTGTGACTTTATGCGAGCTTGAGATGTACTTTCCACCTTCATTCTTTGACATAATGGTTCATCTAACCATTCACCTAATTAGAGAGACACAACTGTGTGGGCCATCTTATATGAGATGGATGTACCCGATTGAGCGTTATATGAAGATATTAAAAGGGTATGTGAAAAACCGATCACGACCAGAAGGTTGTATTGTTGAACGGTATATTGTCGAAGAAGCTTTTGAATTATGTACCGAATACCTATCCAATGCTGATTCTATAGGGCTGCCAAAGTCTCGTCACACATGGAGAATGATGGGGCAAGGAATTACTGGAACTGAAATAGTGACTATATCAAGGACAGAATGGGAGCAAGCACACTTATATGTTCTGCACAATGCCGATGAGGTTGAGCCATATGTTGAAAAACACAAGGACATGCTTAAGAGTTTGTATCCAAATAAGAATCAAAATTGGCTAACTAGAGAACACAATCGTTGTTTTATAACGTGGCTAAGAGATCACATTTATGCGAGTTGATTTGAAAATGCTACTTCAGTTTCAAATAGATTGAGATGGTTAGCCAAAGGTCCAAGTTTGCATGTCTTCTCTTACCACGGTTATCAAATTAATGGGTACACATTCTATACAAAAGAACAAGATGGTCGGAGTACAATGCAAAACAGTGGTGTGACTCTTGTAGCTCAGTCGATGCATATCTCAAGTGCCAAAGACAGAAACCCGATATATGCAAATATGTCATACTTCGGCGTCATTGAACGCATATGGGAGTTGGATTACACAAAGTTTAAGGTTGGTGTGTTTGGTTGTAAGTGGGTTGACAATAATAACGGTGTTCAGATTGATGAGTCAGGGTTCATGCAGGTGGATCTTAATAGGGTGGGGTATAAAGATGAGCCTTTTATATTAGCATCTCAAGCTCAACAAGTGTTCTATGTCACTGATCCAACTGATATGAAAAGGTCCATTGTTCTTTTGACTAACAAAATAATTACTAAGATTGATGATCAAGACCATGGAGATGTTGATATTGAAGATGATCCTTTCGTCGGGACATTACAATCACTTGAGATTGATTCATCTAGGGATGATGGTATGTATATGAGAGATGATCATGATGAGGGGCTTTTGGTCAATCCACCATTTCGTACTAATAAAGGACAAACAATTCTCAATCCAATGAAGAAAAGAAAAAGGTTGACTTAAACATGTATGTAGTGTTTGTGTTTAAATGAACTTTCTGATCCTTTTATATTATAGTTAGCATCTTCCGGTAATGCTAGTGTTGATTTTGTTATCAATTATTGTTTTATATTTTGCATCAATTAATATTATATTAATGTCCATTGATGTTTTACTTGTGTCTAATATTTTTGTAGGTAAATGGCATCTTCAAGTAATTCTAGTGCTGCCAAAGCGACGAGACGTGGGCCAACAGTTATGAAGGCGGTCATCCGTGCTAGGAGTAAAGGACAAAAATTTGATGTAATTTACTTACCAATCTAAGGATTTCATAATGTTGTTTGATATCTAGATTTAATTACTTTATTATTTTTATTAGGTTGAATGGAATTATTTGGACCAACCAATTCGTGCTAATGGTAAAATATTGAAGAGTTACATTGGGGCCGTTGTTCGGTAAACGGTCCCAATTATTTGTTCTAATTGGAAGGATGAAGCTTTGGATGCTTTCAAAGAGAGCATATGGGCTGATGTACAGGTAATTGTTAAAATTTATGAATTATATTGTAAACTATGTAAACATACTTACTTTGACACGTTGTTTATATTGTTTTGCAGATGTCTTTAATGTTGATGAATCTCGAAAAAAATTTGTACTTCGGAAGTCTGGTAACCTACATAGGGCATTCAGAACTAGATTGACCAAAAAATTTCTAAGAGATGCCAACGGGAGTATCATAGAGGAACCTCCATCACAATATCCACACATATCAAGGGATGAGTGGATAGATTTTATAGCAATACGCACAGGAGATGCTCGATTCCTGGTATGTTTAATATCACGTTAGTCCTTATAATTATATGTATACATACATATGACATTAACCATGTATTAATATTACTTATATGTGTCTGAATAGAAATTAAGCAATGAAAATCGCAACAGAGCGTTAGATCTTGCATGCCCTTACAAAGCATCACGTAAGGGGTATGCTGACATTGAGGATGAATTGGTATGTATATATATATTTAACTGCATGTGTGGTAAATATGACTTTTAAACTGTTTGGTTAATATATATTATCTCAATATACAGATGCAGGAGGCGGGGCGGAAGTTAAGAAAATTAAAAGTCATTTTGTGTGGAGGAAAGCACGCGAGAACATGGCGGGATTATTTGAAAACAAATATTCGCAGACCGTGTTGAATAAATGTGTTAGTAGTCTAAAGTTTACATTTTGATTTTTTATTTTCTTTTGTTAATATATAATAATTTTAACATTTGCATTTCACCAATAACTATGTGTCGGGAGGAACCATCACGACTGCGATAGAGGGAGAGATACAAGATTTTGGTCGCAGGATATTCTTGCTAAAGCCCTAGGTGTGCCGAGAGAACCCTGGTCGTGTTAGGGGTGTGGGTTTTGGCGTCTCTCAAAAAGACTACTTCCCACCTGAAGGTCGTGCAAAACATAACTCGAAACGAAAAGGTGGGAGACATTGGTGTCTCAACTCTCGGAAAGATTGAACATTTTGGAAGAAAAGCTGAAAAAAAGGAGGATGAGGAGAGGAAGGCTAATTTCACAGCCCTGACAAGCGTCAAAGATAGTTGCACTATACCATCTCGCCATCAAGGCTTCAGAGGTAATGCATGCATTTTTTTTTACTAGTATTGCATTCGCGATTAAATACATTCAATTGGATGCCTTAATTCACAGCTTATTCATCTATCATTGGATTAGGGCGTCAACTCATGTCGATTATATTTATCAACCCCAAACTATCGTATGGTTGGTATGGGTAAAGTATACAATGAGCCGGGTGTTACACTTGCACCTTTGGACCAGTACCCTTAACCATGTGAAAGTTGGAGTTGATGTTGCAACTGAGGGGGATGCGCCATTGCGGTACCTATTGATCGTGCAGATGTAATGACAGTAAGAGATGCAATAGGTACTTATGTGGCATGGCCAATTGATCTCGTGGTTGTAATTAATATGGTATGTAATTGCATTTTTCCACCTTTTCATATACGACATATATTTATTACATTAGTTGATCACTAAGCGGCATATTGAAATGCAAAATTTCCAGTGCACCTGCAAAATCTAAAGGCAAGGGCAGAGTGTCCGGATATACAAAGGAGTCAATTACAACCCTAGAAAATAAAGTTGGCAACTCGAGGCCAACCCCCCCACTGTTGGTTCAACTACAATTTCTCTGGAATATTTGAATTTTCTTAAAATACATGAACGAAAGAATATGAAAAATGATGACCAATTGGACATAGAGATGGAACAAAATATTTTTGGTCAACATATCATTGAGATGATCAATACTGAAAATATCAGAGAAATTGTAAATCATGAATGGGTATCTGCCTCCGTTATTTCCGTATATATCAGGTACTAAATCAGGCTTAAAGTGTACAATATTTTTTTAGTCTTTCCATTTAAGTATTGATGTCATTGGTGTAATCCATTTTTATATTTTAATTGAAGGTATTTGTATGAATAATTGTTGCTTCCAAAGGAAAGAACGAGGAGGTTTCTGTTCTTGATCCCACACCAAACAAATACATACGGCTACTTCGGGAGGGATCCACAGACAACGTATATAGCTGACCGGTTTGCAACTAAAGAAAGAGAATATCAGCCCTTGTTTTTAGCGCCGTGCAATGTTGGGTGAGTCGCTTATCCTATAGGACTTAATTCACAATAATGAATTACATAAAAGTTGAGGTGCTTAGGATTTGTTATCTCAACATTTTTGTAGGAATCATTGGGTGCTGTGCGCGATAAATATTGTTGAAGAGATTATTTACTATCTGGATCCCTTGAATGTTGATCCTAGGAATCGCCCAGAATTAAAGAATCTATTCGATAAGTAAGCATGCTTTTATATTTCTGATTTTCTATGATTCTGTCGAATGGCTTCCATGGTAGATACATGTTGCAAGTTGTCATGGTCCTAATGTGCTTTTGATTTTTGACATTAGAATAACTGTGTTGAATTGACATATACTGGGTTGTGGCTGTTGTGGTTCAAAATAAAAAAAAGCATGTGTGTGTTTGTGATGATTGAAAATATGTTTCTTAATGAAGTCTGTTTGGTTTTGTGATTAGTGCTTTGCAAGTTTATCGTGCAACTGTCGGAGCTAAGGTGCCGCGTTTAAAGGCAACCAACATTAAATGGATTCAGATAGAGGTATATTTGCAAA
Source organism: Sophora flavescens (assembly GCA_030762895.1). Taxonomy (NCBI): domain Eukaryota; kingdom Viridiplantae; phylum Streptophyta; class Magnoliopsida; order Fabales; family Fabaceae; genus Sophora; species Sophora flavescens. The sequence continues at coordinate 81,337,140 of CM061063.1, forward strand.
AACTTAAAGCGCAATTAGATAAAAAAAAACTATATTGATTTACTATTTTATTTTTTATAGTGCCCAAGACAACCCAACAGTACAGATTGTGGGTACTATGTCATGCGTTTCATGAAGGAAACTATCTTGCAGAACCAAGTTAAAATACCAATGGCGGTATGTTGTTTACTTAGCTTTTAACTGTGACTGTTCAAATGTTTTAGCACTTGTAACTTTTTTTTTATTTAATTTTTATGTCGCAGTACTTCCCTGACTTCAAATGCTCCACATACTCCACTGCTCAACTATCTGAAGTCAAGGAAGATTGGTGTCGCTATATTGTTGAAAAGTTCGTTTGATTATGTCAAATTGATCACAGTAGTTGCAGCAATACTCATTGGTATGTGAATAATGCTTTAGATTTCTAACTAGAGATCCACATCAACAGTAGTTTCTCTTTATCTATATCCTCAGTTGATAAAAGTTCAAATCTTACTTATTATTTCTGTTATTCTTCTTCATCAACAAAGTAATGCATGTTACAAGTGTATTTCCTAAGGGTATTTGATTATTGCCCCCTGCTGTTTTTTTTTGTGGTTGCAAGTGATGTGAAAAACAATAGCTTGATTGGAAGTATTCCTGAAAACATAGGCAACTGTACTGCCTTCCAGGTCCTGTATGTAATCCAACCGAATGTCGGACTTTTCTATACCTTGTCTTGTATTATTTGTAACCTCTTTAATGTCCTCCCTTGATTTCAAGGATTTATCCTACAACCAGCTAACTGGAGAGATACCATACAATATTGGATTTTTGCAAGTAGCAACCTTGTATGTGTTGCATGATCCTTTATAACCTATTTCAATTTTTAATAAGAAGGATATTTGGTCTTCCACTTCCCTTCTATGGGAATTTCTTGATGGATTTGTTTGATTTTTGTAGGTCATTGCAAGGCAATAAACTCTCTGGGCATATTCCGTCTATGATCGGTCTCATGGAAGCACTTGCTGTCTTGTAATTAAGCATTGTTAGTTAGCAGTTTCTGAAACAAATTTAATGAAGTTTCATTGTTGACTTGAGATTTTGGATGATGTTAAAACTGGGAAGCTTTAATATTATGAATCAGTTGCTTCTATAATCTGTATATGATCAGTGTGCATGGCTGAAATATATGAAGTTTGCGGATTCCCTTATATATACTTGGTTCCTTAATTTTTCTCCCTAATTTTATGCATCTTTTTGCATATACATATTTACTTCAGAAGTACAGTGGAAGCAAGGGAACATTTGTATTGACTGCAACAATTGTGGTTTTTTTGGTGTAGTTCAATATGCAGGAATGAATGTAAAAGTTAAGAAATATGTAAAATAAAAAAAAAGGGGAATAGATAGCGTTTGTTATTAACAAACGCTATCTAAAGTCTGACTTTAGATAGTGTTTGTATTAACAAACGCTATCTAAAGTCAGACTTTAGATAGCGTTTGTATACGGAAACGCTATCTAAAGTCTGACTTTAGATAACGTTTCCGTGTACAAACGCTATCTAAAGTCACCTATTAATAGCACTTCCTAAATGCTATCTTTACTAACGAGTTTTAATAGCGGTAGCATAGATAGCGGTTACAAACGCTATTAAAAGGTGTACGGAAACACTATCTAAAGTCTAATCTGTTGTAGTGTTTGAAAGAATTGATTTTGAAAAAATCAAGGTTAAAAAAATTGATTTGTGTTTGATAACAATCATTTAAAAGTAGGTTTAGAAGAATTGATTGTGTTTGGATGATAAAGTAAAATCACTTTTGAGGTGTAAATATGTATAATTTTGTGGGTCCTGCATCTAGAATCAATTATTTTCAACGAAAAAGCTAAATTTTTTTGTTTCCACAAAACTCAGTTTTACACATCAGGAATCAATTATTTTCAACTCAATTTGACTCTCAAACACTCTAGTTACTGTAGCAACGGGAGTTTAGGAACCCAAACTCCGTTTTGGGTGCTAACCAAACAAACACTGATTTGATTATCGGTGTAATTTTTTTACACTGAATTAAATCCACACCTTAATAATTGGAGTGTCAAAGAAATTTATAAAATCTAAAATCTTATAAAATTATTTTCCTCATGCTTACACAGTAGAATGGAGATTAATTTGATAAGTGAATCAAGTAAGCTAAACTTGTAAAAACACCTTATAAGGTTACCAAAAGATATATTGACCACATCACCAAAAAAAGACAGATATATTGACCAATATATGAGTAGTATCAATGTTGTCCATTTCTCTCTCACGAGATTACACAGGACTATTGCTGCATAAGATTTATCGGTAAATAATACACTGAAGCATAACATAGCTTCCTATCAAGTAACTTTTGACGCTAAATAATACACTGTCCAATATAGGCTTGCGATTCCTTTGAATTGCATATATGAAAAACAACATCCTGGTTTGCTGGTGTGCGTTTTTTAGCAAGAGGACCTTTGCTATCTAAACGGGGAACCATAACGTGAACAAAATACTGAAACTAACCATACAATGCATCACTTTGTGACTTAAAAATAGTTTGACATATACCTTTTTGCTCTGTCTTTGGCTTTGGCAAGTTCAATAAATTAGTTTATAACTTATTTAACTAGCTTATAAGTAAGCTTGTTTGACTGAAATAAAGGTGTTTAACGAAGAAACTTATCTCATTAGTTTATAACTTTTCAATCATAAGCTAATTTATTTAGCTTATGATTTATACCTTAAAACTTATTGACTTTTCTCTCATTCTTACTCCGTTCATTTAATGAAATTTCACTTTACCATGTTTATCATAAATGTCTTTTTATGTTATTTTATATTTATAAACTAGTTCAATCGCTAATTTTACCAAACACTTTAAATTCAATCAGTTAGTTTTTCAGTTATCAACTAATCAGCTAAAAATTAGCTAATCAACTATAAGCTAGTCTATCAACCATTTTTGCCAAAAAGATTCTTTATGTTTTCTTCCCCGATTATCTTTTGTGCCCTCATCATGGTTCTCTTTTAATGGTTCTCTAAATAATTTAGTTTAATATTGTATATAATTGAGGGTAACTCTACATATATGCACTGCACTTTCAATAAAAATCTCCAATAAATTGGTGTTTCTTATTTACTCTAGTTTAGTTAGTGTACCCATAATATCAAGGGTTAGTTAGCTAGTGTATCCTTGATTTACAATTGAGAAGTTGCAAGCATTCGTTTGGAGGAAAGTATCAATAAAGTTTCTTTAGGGTAAACATACTTTTGGACCAAAAATACATTTACAATGATAAACTAAACATAGTGTTCCTGCCTGGATCCGGTTTATCGGAGCCCTGCCGTGAACGTCGAACCAAGGATGAATATTGGGGTTGTTTTATGATTTGGCTTGACAGAATTCGGTGATTCCGGTCCTACGTATCCCGAAGGGAATCAAAGCCGGACGTAGTTCTTGATTCGACCCTTGGCCGTGGTGATCTCGATCTCTTAATTTTGTATCGGACGAATACTAGGGAGCAAGGACTCTCTGATAGTCTCTTGGTCGGCACTAGTTCTCTAATACGCTTAAGAGATAGTCACCTCTGTTCAGTAAAAAGTGAGTCTCTTATGAGGGGTACTCCTCCTTTTATAATAGGATTCCCCTATCTCTTAGAGATCTGATTTATCTCTTAATATCTTTTAGGGATTTGATTTGTCTTTTGATATATCTTTTAGGGATTTGATTTGTCCCTTGATATCTCCTTTGAGATATGATTCCTTAATTTAAGGGATATTATCCCTTTTAACCAGATAAGGTTATTTTGGATAATATCAGGATTTAATATAAATATCTTATTTCTTCAGTTAAGTGATCTTTGATTTATTATCTTTAATTTCCAGACTGGGCCGGGTACTTGGGCTCGGTGGCCGGGTTTGTAACCTCGGCCCGTACACAAGCCCCCCAAGCTTTGAGCTGATGAAGTGTAAAAGCTTTCATGATGCTAGCCGAGCTCAGGAACTCGGTTTCATTTTTTGTCTTTTAGTCGAGGTGAGGCCTTTGGCCGAGCTTCACATTCTGTCCATATATATGCGTCCTCCAGCTCGGTGAGCGGTTCGGGTGGCCGAGCTTATGTCACTCTGCATCTCGGCTCATACACAAGCCCCCCAAGATTCGAGCCAACGGCGTGGGAGCTTTCTGTTGGAGCCGAGGTTAGTCGCGGTGGAAGTAATTTCTTTGTGCTGACGCCATGCCTTCTCGAGCCTCGAGATGGAGAAGAAACGTTACCTGGTGTGACACGTGGCCCTCGTTGTACTATTCCCGAGATTTATCGATTGTGGCGTGCTTCTTGGCGTGCTCCTAGTTTCCCGCGAGGGCAGTTTAGTACCCTGACATTACTGCCACGTGTGGCCATCCCATTTGGTTGGCGAATTCGGTCAGAGATACGAGGGGACGTTTCCCTGCTCTCGCCCAACTACCCTCATTAATGCAAGGGGGAGGTGTTGTCCTCGTCTTTCATAAATTAGGGCGAGGCCATAGGTCTTTGTGCTTCTGTGAACCCTAGACCTCTTTCTCGTGTCATTTCTAACCCGAGCGTTCATACTTTCCTTCTCTGCAGTGCACGCCCTATTCCTCTCTTTCAAGTTCCCTGACTTTTTATTTCGTGATTACTCCTCCATGGAATCTTCATTTGAGGTATCCCAGGATGTCTCTTCTGGGGTTCAGGTCGTAGAACCTGAAATCCTTCTAATTGGGGGCTCTACCCATTCTTCCCCATCCTCTTCTCATGGTGGCGGCGGTGCCGTTGGTGGCTCTTCCTCCTCCGATGGGAGCAGCTCAGCCACTGCTGACGCGGTTCCCATCCCCAAACGTCGCAGGCGTACTACCAGAGCGCCCAGGGTGCCATACCCAGATATCGTCATTCCTGGGTATTTCTGGGTGAGGCCCGATGTAGGGGCTTTTCACTCCAACTTTAGGAACTTTGAATCCCTCTTTCCATTACAAAACAAAATCTCTTCCCTCGAAGGCAGCGTGCAGTGTCTTCCATGTTCTGGGAACGAACATGTCTTCCTTCATCCTTCTCCAGGGGAGACCTCTTTCACTTATGTATACAAGACCTTATTTGCACAAATTGGAGTTCGTCTTCCTTTTTCCCAGTTTGAGTGCGATGTCCTAAAAATTATGAATGTTGCTCCTACCCAGCTTCACCCGAACAGCTGGGCCTTTTTAAAGGCCTTCCAGATCCTATGTGAGCAGATAGGCATAGTGGCCACTGCTCACATCTTCCTTTATTTTTACAAGGTCAGGTTTGGGGACCGGGTCGGTTGGATCTCCCTCAGTGGGGCCGAGTCGGGGGGTATTATCGGACTCTACAAGAGTTCGTATAAGCTCTTCAAGTCGGACTTTTTCAAAGTCCGGCCCACTGCCGGGCACGAGTCTTTATTTTATGACTCGGATGGAGTCTCCAGATTTCCCCTTTACTGGCAACCCCACCCCACCAAATTCAATAGTTATGATGTAGGCTGCATGACAACGCAGGAGAGGTCCGACATTGAGTTCTTAAAACTCTATCCTCGGCCATTGCCCTGTGGTAGACTTTTGTTGCTTCCTAACTCATCAACTCGGCAAGCCGATTTTGAGTGTAAGTAGTAGCTGTTGGGTGCTTTACTTATTTAACCGTGCGTTTGTATCTAACCTGTTCTTCTCTTTGCAGTGATAATGGGAAAGTTCAACTACAAAGCTTTGATGAAGAAGTCAGCTGTAGGCGGATCAGCTGCCGCTGTCAATATTAAGGGGAAAAAGAAGAAGTCTACTGAAGCTTCTGAGCTGAACACTCGTCCTCCGAAGAGGACAAGGACTGATCCGGAACCCGAGGTGCCAACCGGAAACTCTCCCCCACAACTGATGATCGGGGAGACTCCTCCTTCCGGAATCCGGTCGAGCAGCGCTCCCTTGGTGACCGACCTTACTTCGGACACCAAGTGGTACAATGGTAATTGTAACCCGAGGATCAGCTCTCTCTGGGGCAACGAGTGCGATCCTGGTGGCCTGATCGACGGCCAGGTGTTGAAGCCATCTGATGCCCGGCTACTGCTAGAACTGGGCCCCAAGGGAAGTATGGAGGCGGCTGGTGCCTATGCTCTCCGTATTGCTTCCATTACACGCTTCTGGAGCCAGCACCTTGTTGACAATGCGAAGAAGATAGAGGCGATGAGGGCGGATGCGGCCCGAGCCTTGAGGGTGAGAGATGAGCTTGCTCAGGCCATGGCCAAGTGTGAGGAACAAAGTCGGGTCATCGGCCAGCTGAAGGCCCAGAAGATGCAGCTGGAAGAAAGCCGAGCTACTCTTACAGCCGAGCTAGAAGCGGAAAGAGCTGACCGACTCAATCTTCAGAATGTGGTGAAAGGGCTGGAAGCCGAGAAAGAAGCCAGCCAGGAGTTGCGGAAGTTGCTGGAGGACGAGAAGGAGGCGAATCAGAGGCTCCTTGCTGATTTAGCTGAAGCTGAGACTTCAATCATGAGGGAGCATGTTAACGGTTTCTCTCGAGCCGTGAAGCAACTCCAGCACTTCAACCCTACTGCCGACTTCTCCAGTGCCAACGTGGATAAGGACTTCAACCAAGATGGGATCCTTGTGCCATTGGCCGAGCTGGAAGATGAGGATGAGGAGGCCGCAACTCATGGAGAAGAGGGCGAGGACCAATTGGACGAGGAATGTGAAGTGGGCCGACCTGGCCAGATGGACATGATTGCTCCTAATGCCGAGGTGGACCTCGAGTCATGATGTTGTATAAGTAGTTTAAGAATTATGTATTCGGGGACTTCCCCCTTTACCTTAATGAAATTTCTTCTCTTATTTTTTGATCTATTTATATCTTGGCAATTTTTCTGATGTCTTATGGGTTCGGTTCGTTAACCTTGATTGATTAATGTTACCTGATACATCTTTATAGGCTCGGCACTTTGATCCTAATCGGTCGAATGTGGCTCTTGCTCAGGATTCGAGCACCTTTGGTTGGCCTCTTCAGGGTTTAGCACATGCTTAGGTTTTATCTCCTGCTTAGGAGTCTCCTGCTTAGGAGTCAAGTACCTTTAGAGGCTTCAGTTGGCCTCTTCAGGGTTTAGCACCTGCTTACGTTTTATCTCCTGCTTAGGAGTCAAGTACCTGCTTAGGTTTTATCTCCTGCTTAGGAGTCAAGTACCTGTAGAGGCTTTGGTTGACCTCTTCAGGGTTTAGCACCTGCTTAGGTGTTATCTCCTGCTTAGGAGTCAAGTACCTGCTTAGGTTTATCTCCTGCTTAGGAGTCAAGTACCTGTAGAGGCTTGGCTGGCCTCTTGGGGGTTTAGCACATGCTTAGGTGTTATCTCCTGCTTAGGAGTCAAGTACCTAAGCACTTAGGTTTATCTCCTGCTTAGGAGTCAAGTACCTGCTTAGGTTTATCTCCTGCTTAGGAGTCAAGTACCTGCTTAGGTTTATCTCCTGTGTATGAGCCGAGATGCAGAGTGACATAAGCTCGGCCACCCGAACCGCTCACCGAGCTGGAGGACGCATATATATGGACAGAATGTGAAGCTCGGCCAAAGGCCTCACCTCGACTAAAAGACAAAAAATGAAACCGAGTTCCTGAGCTCGGCTAGCATCATGAAAGCTTTTACACTTCATCAGCTCAAAGCTTGGGGGGCTTGTGTACGGGCCGAGGTTACAAACCCGGCCACCGAGCCCAAGTACCCGGCCCAGTCTGGAAATTAAAGATAATAAATCAAAGATCACTTAACTGAAGAAATAAGATATTTATATTAAATCCTGATATTATCCAAAATAACCTTATCTGGTTAAAAGGGATAATATCCCTTAAATTAAGGAATCATATCTCAAAGGAGATATCAAGGGACAAATCAAATCCCTAAAAGATATATCAAAAGACAAATCAAATCCCTAAAAGATATTAAGAGATAAATCAGATCTCTAAGAGATAGGGGAATCCTATTATAAAAGGAGGAGTACCCCTCATAAGAGACTCACTTTTTACTGAACAGAGGTGACTCTCTCTTAAGCGTATTAGAGAACTAGTGTCGACCAAGAGACTATCAGAGAGTCCTTGCTCCCTAGTATTCGTCCGATACAAAATTAAGAGATCGAGATCACCACGGCCAAGGGTCGAATCAAGAGATCGAGATCACCACGGCAGGGCTCCGGTAAATCGGGTCCAGGCAGGAACAATTGGCGCCCACCGTGGGGCCTAGGTGAAACTTTCCCCGGTCACCTCGGGTTCCGGATCAGTCCTTGTCCTCTTCGGAGGACGAGTGTTCAGCTCAAAAGCTTCAGTAGACTTCTTCTTTTTCCCCTTAATATTGGCGGTGATCCTGATCTTGCGGTGACTTCTTCGACCATGTCGAGCTCAACTCGGAGTTGTTCATTATTTTGGCTTTCATTGTGATCTTTGTCTTGAAATGAGAGCTCACCGAGTTCCACTGGAATCATGGCATCGGTTCCATAGGTTAGTTTGAACGGTGTCTCTCCCGTTGAGGATTGTGGCGAGCAATGGTAAGCCCACAGAATGCTTGGCAACTGCTCAACCCAAGCTCCTTTTGATTGTCCCAGCCTTCTTTTGAGCTCGTGTAGAATAACCTTATTGGCTGCCTCTGCCTGGCCATTTGTTTGCGGATGCTCAACCGAGGTTACTTTGTGTGTAATTCCGAGGTTGGAATAGAACTCTCTGAGCTCCTTATCGGTGAATTGCTTCCCGTTGTCTGTAACAACTGCATAAGGAAGGCCATGCCTGCATATAATATTTTTCCATACAAAATCCTGGACCTTCTTGGCGGTTATCGTAGCCAATGACTCTGCTTCAATCCACTTGGTCAAGTAATCTACTCCTACCAGAAGGAACTTGACTTGACCCTTCGCCACTGGGAAGGGACCAACTATGTCCATCCCCCACATGGTAAAGGGCCATGGCGAGAACATGGAGTGGAGCTCCTCTCCTGGAGCACGGGCTATGTTGGCGAACTTCTGACAAGGGTCACACTTATTGGTCCAGTTTGAACAATCGAGTCTCATGGTTGGCCAATAGAACCCTGCTCGCAAGATCCGAGCTGCCAGAGATCGGCCGCCTGAATGCAATCCGTAGATTCCTCGGTGCATCTCATCCATTACATACTCGGATTGCTCCTTTGTGAGGCATTTTAGCAACGGCTTGGAGAATCCCCTTTTGTACAGTTCTCCGTCGAGGACGGTGTAGTGACAAGATTTCAGACGGATCCTTCTTGCCTCCCTTTGGTCGTCCGGTAGTTTGTCCGAGGTTAGGTACTCCCAGATCGGAGTCATCCAGCCCCGGTCAAAGTGCTCGGTCACTGTCACTTCGGCACTCTTGATGCTCGGCTCGAGGAGGCTTTCCTGAATAAAAGTCTTGAGTTGGCCAGCCTTCTTTGTGCTTGCTAATTTGGAAAGTAGATCGGCTCTGGAGTTTTATTCTCGAGGTATGTGCTCAATGGAGAAATGTTCAAACTCGGAGATGAGGCTATTAACCTTGCAGAGATATTTGGTTAGTTGGGGGTCCTTTGTCTGATAATTGCCCGCGACTTGTCCCGTTCTGTTTGTGAGTCACTTCTGCACTTTAGCTCCCGAACCCCGACTTCTTTGGCTAGTAACAGCCCAGCAATGAGGGCTTCATACTCTGCTTGGTTGTTTGAAGCAGTGAACCCAAACTTCAACGATTGCTCGAGGACTAAATCATCGGGTCCTTCGAGAATTATGCCAGCCCCGCTTCCTTTCTGGTTAGATGATGCATCAACGTATAAGAGCCAGAGGAAGGATTCCGACCTTGGTTTGGAAGAAAGCTCGACAATAAAATCTGAGAGGCACTGGGCCTTCATTGGCCCCCTCGGTTCATACCGTAGGCCGAACTCTGATAACTCTACTGACCAAGTTATCATTCGTCCGGCTAGATCAGGTTTTCTGAGTACCTGCTTTATCGGATGATCTGTTTTGACGATGACTTGATGAGATTGGAAATAGGGCCGTAACTTCCGAGCTGCCATCACTAAGGCGAGCCGATTTTTCAATTACTTGGTATCGCGTTTCCGCGTCTTTCAAGATTCTATCGACATAGTATACCAAGATCTGTTGCTCCTCCTCTTCCGGGTAATTCCTGACCGATTGCATAATCATTGGCGGAGAGGTATAGGTACAGATCCTTGCGAGCTGAGGCCGAGTAAGAGGTGGGGGAGAGGCCAAGAACAGTTTCAGATCTTCGAATGCCTTCTCACACTCTTTAGTCCAAATGAAATCCTTCGGCTTCTTCAGGAGCTGGAAAAAAGGTCGTGCCTTTTCTACGGACTTCGGTAGAAAGCGGGATCGGGAGGCTAATCGTACGGCCAGCCTTTGAATTTCCTTCACATTCCGAGGACTTCGCATTTCCATGATGGCCCCTGCATTTATCTCGGATTGGCTTCGATGCCTCGATGGGTTAGCATATACCCCAAGAATTTTCCTCCCCGCACACCAAAAGAGCACTTCTCCGGATTGACCTCATGTTGTACTTCCTGAGCTGTCCAGAAGATTTCCTCGAGGTCGGCTAGGTGTCTTGACTCGGGTCATCGGATTTTACTACCATGTCATCAACATACACTTCTAAGTTCTTTCCGATTTGGTCTGCGAAAACCTTGTCCATAAGCCTCTGATATGTTGCCCCAGCATTTTTTAGGCCGAAAGGCATTACTTGGTAACAATAATTAGCCCCATCGGTCATGAACGCTGTTTTTTTCTTCGTCGGGGGGGTACATCTGATCTGGTTGTAGCTGGAATATGCATCCAAGAAGGACAAAACCTTATAACCTCGAGGCCCCATCCACCCACTGTCAATGTTGGGCAAGGGATAGGAATCCTTTGGGCACGCCTTGTTGAGGTCGGTATAGTCGGTGCACATGCGCCACTTACCATTGGCCTTTTTGACTAATACCACGTTGGCTAACCAAGTGGTGTATTTCACCTCGCGGATGAAATTAGCTTTGAGTAGTTTAGAGGTCTCCTCGGTCATAGCTCGGCGCCTTTCTTCACCCGACTTCCTTTTTCTCCGAGTCACGGTTTAGCTCGGGACATATAGACAGACCTATGGCACATAAATTTAGGATCTATGCCCGGCATGTCAGATGTCTTCCGGCGAGCAGTCAGCGTTCTTTATTAGTACCAGGTGAATCTTCTCTCTCGAGTGAGGGGTCCCGGTGACTACCGAGCGTGGGTGCACTTGTTCGGGATGGACTCCCAACTGGAACCTCTCTAAGGACTCCGTTGGTTGGCTCGGTCTCATACATCTCTCGCCCTTGGGTCCGGCTCAAACATCTTGATTGTACTTGCCGAATTCACCGAGGTGACCAGAGCTTACCAGCTCTGCTTTACCCTCCTCTGTTTTCTTGGGCCGTCTGGTGACGGAAACCTTGTTTGTCAACATAGCCTTGCCTTGCCAATTTTTGGTCAGCTCGGTTTGAAACTATCTCCCCCGAGTCGGTGGGAACTTCATTGTCGGGTGTGGGGTAGAGACAATTGCCCCGAGCTCATTCAACGTCGGTCTTCCGATCGAATATTGTACGACGTGGTGGCATCTACGATGACATACTGGCAGAATCTGAGACTTGGAGAGTCGCCTTCTCCGAACGTTGTTAAGAGATCTATATATCCTCGAGTCTTGACTTGTTCCCCAGCAAATCCCACCAGCTTGTCCTCCTGCTCTTTAATTAACTTTTCGGGGATGCCGAGCTTCTTGAAGGTCGCCAGGTAGAGAATATCGACCGAGCTTCCCTGGTCAATAAGCGTTAAGTCGACCGGAAGTTGGCCAGCTCGACCGTTATCACCATCGGGTCATCCTGGTTGGGATCTACCCCCTGGAAGTCATCATCTGTGAATGTTATGGGGGGACCTTGCTCTTGGAGGTCTTTCAGACACTGTGTTAACAGATCGGAGAGCTTTGACATGCCGCTTCCGAGCTGAGCTCGTTGCTCCTCCTCCTGCAAATCCCCCCGAGATTGTATTGATGACCCCCCTGATTCCTCCCGCCGATTCTTCTACCGGGGGCCTTTGGTTGTTCTGGCGATCTCCGCCCAGATGATTTCTTCGATTGTTTGTATCTCGATCTCGGTCATCATTACCGTGTCTTTGTGGTCTCCGACCGAACCGTCCGCTACCATTGCCATCTCGGCGGACAAATCGGTCAAGACGGCCTGCTTGTACTAACTCCTCAATCTTTCTCTGGAGTGTTCTGCACTCTTCAGTGGAGTGTCCATAGTTCTGATGCCACGCACATTCCTTGCTTCTGTCAGCATTGTCCATTGTTTTGGACGGTTCAGGTAAGGTAAGCAATTCTCGCTTCGCACACTTCCTGCAGGATGGCTGCCCGAGATCGGTTCAGCGGAGTGAAAGATGGATGCCTGGACTGCCTCTGCGGGAATTCTCTTTCGCTGGTTTTTTGGGGCCTTCGTGAGTCAGACCCTCTGTTTCTGTCTTTGTTGGAGGCTGAGCTCTTGTCCTCGTATCCTCTTTCTCGCCTTTTATACTCTAGCATCTCTTCCGAGTTCATGAACCCTGTAGCCTTTTCCTGTAGTTCCTCAAAATCTCTCGGTGGTTTCCGAGATAGGTACTCGAAGAATGGTCCTGGCCTAAGACCAGCCATGACGGTGTGGAGGCAGAGTTCCGAGCTCATATTGGGAATCAGGATCTGCTTTGCATTGAAGTGGGTCATGTAATCTCTAAGTGATTCATTCCTTTCCTGCTTGAAATTTACCAGTGAGACTGAGTGCCTTCTGTGCCTTCGGCTTGCCGCAAATTGTGCAGTGAACTTGGTTATGAGGGCATCAAAAGAGTCAATTGAATGAGGCGGCAGATTCGTTAGCCAGGTCAGGGCTAGACCTTGCAGGGTAGTCGAAAAAACCTTGCACATGACGGCCTCTGAATCAGTCGCCAAGTAAATTGAGGATATAAAGGATTATACATGCTCGGTTGGATCAGTGGTGCCATTGAATTTGTCTATGTTAAGGGGCTTAAAATGGGTTGGCACGTTTACCTCATTAATGTCCTCAGTGAAGGGGAGCCTTGGACGTCGGTCTGATATTCTTTCTTTCTGGCCAGTCCTCTCTGCGTGGGACTTGACTTCCGATGCCCCAGGAGGGGGTTTGGTCTTGGATGCTCGGTTAGTGCCCCAAGGAGAGTGCGCCGGAGGATCCTTGCTGGCCTCGGGTGAGGATTGTTCTCCGTCTGAAGGTGTCAGGGACCTTCCTCTCTTTCGGGCTTTCAAAAGCTTCTGATTTTGCGCCCGTATCTCCTCGTTCTCCTTCCGAAGCTGCTTGAGTTGCTCCATAATTTCCTCCAACCGAGGGTTACCTTCACTGAAGGGGGAGAAAAGATGATTGTCATGGTTCTGGGCGTCCAAGCCTCCCGGCCCTCGTGATTCACGCTGCTCCCCCTCCCCGCAATCCATTGCGTGTAGTCACCATCGAGCTTTTCTTGCGGGCAGGGAAAGTTTCACCTCGGCCCCACGGTGGGCGCCAATTGTTCTCGCCTGGATCCAGGTTCTAGGAGCCTGCCGTGAGCGTCGAACCAAGGATGAATATTGGGGTTGTTTTATGATTTGGCTTGCGAAGTCGGTGATTCGGCCCCACGTATCCCGAAGGGAATCAAAGCCGGACGTAGTTCTTGATTCGACCCTTGGCCGTGGTGATCTCGATCTCTTAATTTTGTATCGGACGAATACTAGGGAGCAAGGACTCTCTGATAGTCTATTGGTCGGCACTAGTTCTCTAATACGCTTAAGAGAGAGTCACCTCTGTTCAGTAAAAAGTGAGTCTCTTTTGAGGGGTACTCCTCCTTTTATAATAGGATTCCCCTATCTCTTAGAGATCTGATTTATCTCTTAATATCTTTTAGGGATTTGATTTGTCTTTTGATATATCTTTTAGGGATTTGATTTGTCCCTTGATATCTCCTTTGAGATATGATTCTTTAATTTAAGGGATATTATCCCTTTTAACCAGATAAGGTTATTTTGGATAATATAAGGATTTAATATAAATATCTTATTTCTTCAGTTAAGTGATCTTTGATTTATTATCTTTAATTTCCGGACTGGGCCGGATACTTGGACTCGGTGGCCGGGTTTGTAACCTCGGCCCGTACACACAGTCTTAATTGTCCATTCATACTAAACTAGTTACTGATCTCTTGTTAAGTCTTACAATATGGATATGCAGTATTATATTGGAGTTTTCTTTAGCATTGTCCTAATAAATGCATTTATATAGTTCACACAATCTCATACATATTTAATGTTGAATGAAATGCGTATAATGCTTATTTAAAAATTTCTCCGTATTTTTTTTACACAAAATAATACTTAGCATGAGAGTCTCTGGTGGCTCTTCCTGTTTTGTGTTTCTAGCTTTATAATCATAGTAGCCTTTGTATTATTGATCTTTCTCCCCTAAATATATTTTTCATGTTCAGATGCTGGTGTTTTAAGATAGTAAATACATTCTTTTCTTCTTAAAACTTGGATGTCCTTGCAATTGATACCTCAGTTGGTTCAAGAAAACAAAACAATAATAATGATAGAAAAAGACAAGTTGGAAGTAAGGAGGAAAATAAGAATATCGTAATATACCATTTTATGTTATTTTCTCAAATGGTGACAAGAGACGTCATATTTGACTTGCTCTGTGACCAAATACTTCTTGCATTCAATTCTGACTTGTCTCCATCCATCGTTTGTAGAACGGTGGACTTCTTAATTTTATGTCTTCAAAGTCGCACGTCGTGCTGCACTGCCAGAAAATGAAGCAAAGCCATTTAGAGTCCCTTTGTCACATATTATAGATGAAAAAATCACTTTTTTTTTAAGTAAAAATCATTTTTAATGAGTTTAAAAAAAATCATTTTTGATATTAAAATAAAAAACTACTTTCATCAGTTTTTTAAAAAAACACTAACTACTTTTAAAAAAAATGATTTTTGTGATTGTAAACAAACACAAAATAGCTTCAACTTATTTTTAAAATCCCTAAAAAATAATCTTTAAATTATTGAATGTCAAATTACTTTATTTTTAATCCGTAACAAACAAGCTCTTACTTTTGTCTTACCATATCCTTTGTCAAAATTTCTCAAATTATGGAATTCTGAAAATTTGTGAAGCAATATTGTTTTGCTATAATGGAGTAAAGTTGTTGAATTGCATCTCACACGTATGCTTTTCTTAATTTTGTTTATAGATTTTACTAATTTCTTCACCTAAATCAAACTTATTAATTGCATCTCATCGGAAGTGTACGTTTTGGAGAGCTATTTTTCACTAGGCCTTTCAATAATACATATGGTTAGGTGAAAATTCTTCACATAAAGCAGACTCATCGTTTTACCTTTCCAAAAGGCATAGCGCCTCTTTGGTTGAGATTTTTCTGAACATAAACGGTAATTTTTTTTAGTTTGGGGTCATTGTTTATGTATTTGAATATTAATATGTGTTTGTTTATCAACCTCCGTTGAAAATAATTAATTCCTGGTGGGTTAAAATTGAGTTTTGTGGAAGCAAAAATTTCTACATTTTTCATTGAAAATAATTGATTCTAGATGTAGGCTCCACAAAATTCTACATATTTACACTTCAAAAGTGATTTTACTTTATCATCCAAACAAAATCAATTCTATTGTTACCAAACACAATCAATTTTTTTAACCTTGATTTTTTCAAAATCAATTCTTCCAAAAACAATTCCATCAAAATCTAAAACAAACGGACCCTATATCAGAATCATTTAAAGTTATTATTCTACTTGTATGTATAATTTCATTATTCATTACAAGATGCTTACCCCAAAATAGTTAAAGATTTAATACCAGATAATTGGAGTAGAGCATGTAATAAAATTTTAAGTGCTCAAAAAGTCTTCACTCACGGGAGAACTAGACTATATTCTGCAAGACGAGATCAAATCTATTGTTCAAAAAAATGGTGTCTCGGTGTCTCCAATCAATTAAAAATTGAGAATATATATAAGTATTAATGAATTAAGATTTTATTTTATTAAATGACAAATTGTAATTGATGGGAGACATAGAATATGACAGGAAAGTGAGACAGCAAATCTCCATCCCTACAAGAAAACGAGGCAAAGCCAATTCCAATAACAATAATAGTAATAGGGAACAAAAAGTTTAAATTCTCTTATGCTTTATTTGGTTGTGAGAAGAAAAGGAGAAGTGAGAAAGATGTGAGAAATAGAATAGATTTGATGTGTTGTTTGGGGTAAGAGAAATATGAGAGAAATAGAGAAAAAAGAAGTATATCTTTTTCATTTTCTTCTCATCTTTGGAGAGAATCAAATTTTGCGTGGGTCTCATCCAATTTCTTATCTCTTCTCTATTTCTCTTGTTTACCAAACAAGAGAAAATCATGTTTTATTCTTCTTTTCTCTTATATCCTTTTCTATCTTCTTATTTTCTCCTATACCAAACACCATTAATATGAGAGAATAAAAGTCATGAGACATAGTCCAAACATCCTTCCACCATAAAAGTAATAAATACAATAATAAAGTCTTCCTAATATCACTATGAACAATAAAAACAAAATGATCATCACCAACAAAAGGTAGAAATCAACACAATAAAGCTTATCAATAGGATATCTAATTCAACCAATAGAGAAAACAAAACATTAAATAAAGATCCGAATGAGAAAACAACTTACTATATTTCAGCCAAAATGTAACATATTTGCTCTACATGCACAATTTCTTCCTCTCTAATGTTCACGCTTGTTAAATTAGCACAATGGGTCTTGAGCCCATTCTTTTGCTATAGTGTCCATTTTTTATAAATGCAAACTAAACTCTAACATTTTCATAATGTATTTTAAGATAAAATCCTGCTGGGAAATGTCTAACATTTTCATGATGTATCAAAACCCTTACTCGCTTACTTTCCAAACTCTCTTTGAAGGAGCCTTTTCCAAATATCACGTGAAATGAGTTCATGCTTACATAAAGAGAGGTTGCTCATTCTCTCTCATCATTCACAACCCCACTCACTGAAATTTGACCTTGTGAAATTCGTGATGATCAATTAGTACTCGACAATGGACATTGCTTTTCTTTTGTTTCTACTAATAGTCTTGCCTATGGTCTATGGATAAGATATCCTAAAATGGGTAATGTATATCAAATGAAAGGAGGTTTCAAAAAAGATAAGAGAAAAGGGAACAATTATTTGCCTTTATATATATCTTGTACAACTAGACACTAGTATGCTCCATAAATTCTATTAATATTTTGTCAAAAAATAAATAAATTCTATTAATATGTTCATCCCATACAAGAACTCTATCAAAATGCTGTTGCTTCTACCAGCAGATAATGAACAATATATCTCAATCTGTCACAATAATCAGTTAAGGAAACACCAATGCTTTTGACAACCGTATCTAAAGAGATGGAAATCCTGTGTAAAAGGATATCCATACAATACAAGTCCTTCTCAACTTGATTGACTAGCTAGCAAATCTAATCTCTGATATTCAAAAAGGTTATATATAAAGGGCACAATGTCTCTTTCCTACAACCCTGAGTCAATTCAATCTTAGACACACATTTTTCCCTCATGCACAAGGCCTACAAAGTACCTCTCTTTATTGGCCTACTTTCACTGTGAGATTCCATTTTTGTCAAGGATCATAGCCAGTAATTTTCAATATATCATCAACTGTTGCACCAGTGAACTTGGACACCCCATAATGTGAAAAATGGACCCTATACAGATTTTGCTTCAGGTGCTGACTCGCTACCACTTTCACAATTTGGTAGTGTTGTGCAAGTGGTGCTGTCGGGAGAAGAAGTGTGTGGTTGCTCCTAGAGGGTAATTTGTAGGCACAATAATTAATATACCTAATGAATTTCAATTGTATAGCCATTAAGTGTTAGCAAGAATCAGATGTAATTGGTGTCACTAGTATGCAGATTGTGACAGTCGGCCAAACCTTTAGAGTAGCAAAATTAATTAGGTACATATATAATTCTTAGTTATCTCTATATATAACATGTTCCTTTGAGTATTAATTTCACATAGAAAAAAGGTTACATCGATCATTAGTAGATTATATATAGAGTATATGTATATATGGGATAGTGTAGTCGGCCAAACCTTTGTAAGGTCTTCAAAGCAGAGTGGAATAAGTTACAACATCTATCACATAATAAATAAATAAAAATATCATCAGTGATTCAGTGAAGCACTAAGTTTCACAGAAGCAAATGGGAGAAAAGCTTTGATGCATTGACTCTGATTGTCCCATTTCCACAAAGTCAAGATTTTTCATTATTACTTGGAGACCCATTGTCATGTAAAGGGCACAATATATTATGAGTATTGCGGAATATTACAAGAGATTATAGGGTAGCCATTGCCGTTAAGTGAGCTAAAAAATAGCTTTTTGCTAATAGATAATGCCTTGTGTTTGGTAGCAAAGTAGGAAACTATTAAGCTGTGTCCTATTATTATGCTTTTGGCAGTAACTCCCTTACAATTAAGATTATTTAGTGAAAGATTTAATCAAGACTTATAGAAAATTAATCTAAATATATTTATGCCATGTAATAAAATAAAAATTCTTAGATTTTTGGGTTGCAACTTGCAACATTTCTCATATCTTATACTATTAAGAGTGTGTTTATTATTGTTTATTTTGTTAAAAAAAATCATTTTTTAACTGAATAATATTTTATAAAATTTATACTGTGTTTGTTTTTACTTTTAAAAACAAAAAAACAGAAAAAAATATTTTTAGTGTTAAAACGAAAAAACTACTTTTCATTAAATTTTGTAAAAATTCATTTTTATAACTAACTACTTTTAAAAAATGATTTTTATTATTGTAAACTAATACAAAATAGCTTATGCTTTTCTTTAAAATCTCTAAAAAATAATATCTAAATTATTAAATGTTAAAATCACTTATTTTTTAATCAATAACAAATGAGCCCTAAATATTTTTTCTCAATTGCAATATTAAAAATTTGTTATAGTGGGAACCAGTAATGAATTACATAGTAAGAGAAGCCATTTATGTTCTAAATTCTTAACAATTTCTTATGACTTAAAGTTAAAAAACGAGGATAACTTTGAAATGACTTGTTTATACATTTCCTTTCTAAACTTATAATCCAAATTATCAACTTTAACATTGACAATTCGGAAAGAAATCCTCATGTGGTTTTTAAAAAATATTGTGGTTTTAACTTTAATAATTATATTACTAACAGATTATTTAAAATTAAATAAATTATTTATTACACATTAAATAATTACAAAAATTAAAATCACAAAAATTTATATGTCAAAGGATGAAAGTTAAAGAAAGTGATATACATTTTGACTTTTTTATTTCATACGTTTTGACTTTTTACTAATTGATTATCTTAAGATGAATAATACTATACACACTTTTAAACAGATATAATTATCTAATATTAGTTACCGTTAATTAAATATCAAATTTACTTAATCAATAGTTTACCAATAATTAACCCAGAAAAATCTGGCAACAAATACAGTTAGGTATAGGGGATTAACTAGCTAATAATAAATAAATTATTAGTTAAATAAGTGTAGTATTCAGTTAATAAAAATGATGTGCGTGTGCCTTCTTTATTCAATAAAGATAGTAGACCCGAAGTCAAACAAAAGGGTCTATTACTTGATGGGGCCATAAAACTTATATATTCCCTACAAGATCACAAATCAATAGGCCCACCTATATGGAGTAAACGGTTGCAAGAGCTTCTTACTATTACTAAGTATTGGATCAAAGGCTTCAATGAAAATATCCTTTAACAAACTAGGATTAATATCAAGGAAATATGCCACTTTTTACTTATATACTTAAGTAACTCCTCACTCTAGACAATAAAAGAAAATTCTTAAGAATTAGGATGAGGAATATTAGAGCACCAATTATTCTATTAAGAAAAGAAATAAAACTAAAAATGAGGATAAAATAAATAAATAGTAAGTCAACGGGTTTGAGCTAAGGGTATAAGGTGTTGAAGAAGTTGGAGGTAAACCCTAACAAAAGGAGAGAAAAAAACTAACATAACAACTAATAATTGTATATTAAAAAAATAATCGAAAATTAAATGAAGGGAGAAAGAATACCATGCAACATGACCCAATTAAATGTTAGAAAATAATATATAAAATATCATTAAAATCATATGTAAGAAAAGAGAGGAATACAAATAAAGTTTATAGTCTAGGACGTGTACAAGATAATGTCATTAAAGATTATTTTGCCATAATAATAATAACATCCCTTATGATTTAGTAGTCTCTTCCAAAATAATATTATTGTTCTCAATACACAAAACAAAAAGAATGATATAAACTCTTATACACTTAGAAAGAAAGAAGTGACAAAAATTTGTATTTCAAGTAATAGAAAAGAGAGTTTTTGTTTTTAAACCTGGGTATCCTCCGGCCGGTAGCCAGAGACTGATCCCTCAAGGTACTGAGATTATTTAAGGGTTGATCTTTTCCAATAGATGTTCTTCTATACACATAAACCATGAATCGAACCCTTGACCACATGCTTAAGGGACCCGATTATCTACCAACCATGTCATGCCACGTTGATGAAAGGAAAGTGTTTTACTCATCAAGTTTTGTGTTTTTCTAATATCACATATACACATGCAGTAGTAATAGCCTCTTTTTTTCTTTTTCTTTTTCTTTTTCTTTTTTTTCTCTGAAAAAATAATTGAGCATGGAAAGAAAAAGGCCACGTTCGTGTGGTTATGCCTTAAGAAAATAGTTTTTTTTTTTGGTTTAAAAAAAAATTTAAAACAGAATTTTTATATTAAAGCTGATGGGCTATTCCAATAAAAGCATATAGCAACGTTTAATTAGTGATTTACAATTACCCATACGAGCGTGATTAATGAGATTTTCAATCATAAAGGTTGTGTTACCATCATCGTTAATTTCACATTGGCTTAAGTCTTATTTCCCTCGATATTTTAAGTTTCTTCCCAAATACTTAGTGAGAAGATTGATCAAATCCACTTTTGAATTTGGATAATCCATTGATATAATCTCATTTTTAGCAATTGCTTAATTAAGCACATAATTTCTTAACCAAATGTTATGATTCTTGCTAATGAAAGTCTTATTCTTTGTTGTTAGAAGTCTCACATCGCCTGCCTCAAATCCCGAGGTGCGTTTTATATGACTGTTGGACAACTCCATTTAATACCAATTTGTTTTAAGGTGGAATCCAACATAATATCATAGTCAGAGCCCATCTCTGTCGTTTATCGCCTGTTATGGCGATCTTCTCGTGGGGTGTTGGAAGTCCCACATTGCCTGTCTCAAATCCCGAGATACGGTTTATATTCTTGTTGGACAACTCCACTTAACACCAATTGATTTTAGGATGAAATCTAACATGATATCAGAGCCAAGAGCCCATATGTGGAGAAGGGGTGTTGGAAGTCTCACATTAGACAACTTCACTTAATATCATTTGGTTTTAGGATGAAATCTAACCATACATAAACACACAAGAAGTTGGTGTAACTCCAACTTAATAATAATTAAACTCCAACTCAATGTGTACTTAGCATTAAAATTTTGTTTAACTAATTTACAAGTAGTTGCTCCACCATAACGGTTGAATATAATATATAACCACCAATAGATTTAGTCCCATTTGAATTTTTTTCAATTAACATCTTTGTATGTTCTAAGACAATGGGAAATTGATAATATTTATATAGGATATTAAATTTCATGGCACCTCTCAAATTTCTATTTTCCCTTTATTTGAGTGTTAGCATCATGAAGGATCACATGTGTTCTGGTGAAAGCATTATACTCTCACCTTTACTTACGATTTTAACACCCAAAACCATACTTGGTTCACCCAAGGCTTTCATTTCAATTTTCGAAGCCTTTTTTTTTTTTTTTTTTTTGCATTAAGTAATACATCAACATAATTGTCATGGACAATATATTATTATTATTATTTTGGATACCGAGAAAAACAAGAATGATATCAACTCTCACACTCACAAAAGAAAGAAGTAACAAAATTCTGTCTTTCAAATAATGGAAAAGAAAGTGTTTCACCATCAAGTGGAAAACAAAATAAAACTCCTTTTGTAAAAATAATTTTGTATTTTTTTGATAGACTGTTCATGGGACAAAAAATTATCTCATGATTTAGTGGGGATAAAATTTTGAATTATTATCATATTTCTTACCTTTTTTTTGTCAAGTCTTCTGACAAATTTTCAAACCAAATAAAAGATAAAAAAATTTATGCTGTCCAATCGTCAGTATTTTTACAAATCAAACGCGGTGTCTTTCTAATATCACGTACACACGGACAAAAGAAATATAATAACCTCTTTGTTTTTATTTTTCTCTTGTTTTGTTTTTTTCCCCCTTCTCTTTAAAGGTGATGGGCTATTTCAAGAAAAGCATATAGCAACATTATTTTTTATCTATTATGAAACGAAACAAAAGCACCTTTCTCATTTTTGTCAAATGAATATTTGATTTCAGAATTTTGAAAACTGGTTAAAAGCATTATAATGTCATATGACAAATGAAAAAATATGTGTGATATTTAAAAATAATCAGACAAGCTAATTAAAATTATTAAAAGTAAATTAAAAATAAGAATCTCTATGATGTAGTATTTGTTTGTTTTAGATTTTGGTTATATCAAACTTGATTCTAGTGGAAGTAAAAGTGATTTTGGGGATTTGAGGGTGTTTGTTTACCAGATTGTGTTGAAGAAATTGATTCTGGGTTAGATAGAACAGATTCTAGGAGAAGCAAGAATTTCTAACTTTTCCGCTGAGAAGAATTGATTATGGGTGTTGAACCCACAAAATTCTTTATATTTACAACTCAAAAGTGATTTTACTTTATCATCCAAACAAAATCAATTCTTCTAAACTCATTTTTAAAGTATCGTTACCAAACACTAATCAATTTTTTAAAACTCAATGCTTATAAAAAAATTAAACTCGATTTTTTTAAAATCAATTTTTTCAGAATCAATTTTTACAAAATCAATTCTGTCAGAATCTAAAATAAACGGAGCCTACGGGACCTTTTTGAACCATAAGCTATTTTTCATTTGGAAGTCCTTTTTGAAAAAGACTTTTATGAGATTTATTGCAGGAATATTATTGTCCAATAAAACATGAATGATCCTCATTTTCTCTCTTCTACTATTTCTCATTTTTTAGAAGTTAGGAATTGCAACTTATTTAAAAAAAGTTAAAATGAATTTTTTCACTGTTTTTGCTATTTTTAAAATGTGTATATTTTTATAAAACATTTATACTTTACAAATAGTTTTTTTTTCCTATAAAAAAACCTCTCTTTTGTTAAGTCTCTAAAATGTCTGATGTGCATTTCCCTAAGTTTTGATGAGAACTAAACATTGGTTAATGATTTAGTTAACCTTCATATTGGTTGCTAACCTGTCAATCTAGTGTGCAGATTAAAACTGTAAGAATCATCCGTCCAACGCAAATAATAGAATCATCCGTCCAACGCAAGTGATAGAATCATCCGTCCAACGCAAGTGATTGAAACGCACGTCCAACACTAAAGTGATAAAAGCCAGCGTCCACTAAAGTGACAGAAGCGCTCGTCTACTGAAGCGATATAAGCGCTTGTCTACTGAAGTGATAGAAGTGCTTGTCCACTAAGGTAACAGAAGCACTCGTCCATACAAGTCTTTGGACTTGCTGAGTTCTTAATATGGAGCTCATCTACTAGGTTACATTCAACCAGTTAAAGGAGTATCCATCCAATGACATAGCATGTGGAGCTCGTCTACTAGCCCGAATGTAAAATCTTAAATGGCTAGATGGACGCAACTATTTTCAAGATGGACGCGCTTATCCTATGAACGCGAATTCTCTTAGAATTATCAGAATCTTATTTCAAGAACCAGAATCAAGAAAAGTCAGAAATTACTCTCTCAAGCAACCTCGGATATCAGTACCAAAGACCATTTTAAGAATGCTTCCAACATGCTTTATTCCCTAGTACCTATGGTCCTTACACAAAAAGGGAATTCTACTTAGCAAAGTACAAAAAACTCTCCGCACAACTCTGATAGGCTGTATCACAATGCATAAAGCCATTATACTTCATGTTAGAGTACAACCAACGTTCATATTACATTAATGGCTGTCAAGAACGACTCTATTGTATTTAATGAAGTTCTGCTAGAAGCCAACATCTGAGGGAATGTCTCTAACGGATCCTAAATGCTTGAAGACCATAAATACAGAAGTCATTGAAGATGAAGCACATATAAGAGAGAATACACATAGCATTAAAGAGTCATTACTCTGTACATTAATATCTTCACTCTTTCATTCTGTATTCTTCAATCATTTGAAGTTATTACGCATACTTTCCTAAGCTTTACATTTAAACCACTCTGAGTGTTAGTTAAAGATCTGTCTGTGAGAAGTTGTATTTATTACAAACCAAATCTCTCAAACAAACCTGAGTGAGCCTGAAGAGGCTAGGTGTGCAAAGAATACTTGTCTTGAGCCTGAAGAGGCTAGGTGTGAAAAGAATACTTGTCTTTGAGCCTGAAGAGGCTAGGTGTACAAACAATACTTGAGTCTGTAACCTGATCAGTTATAGTAGATAAATCTTGGTGCTGCCAAGGACTGGAGGTATCTCTTTGCTTTGAAGAGTGAACTAGGATAAATAACTGTGTCAATCTCTCTTTCCTTAAACTCTTTAGTTGCTTTAGTTTTCTTACGTCTATCAAGTGGTGTGTTTGCCAAAAGTCACCCGTCCATTCTGTAACCTTCCACTCGTCCAAACCTAGCTTCTGTATGCGAAAAAATTTCAAACTTTGTTTAAATTCTGATAAACACAATTCAACCCCCCCTTCTCGTGTTTATGGTTGTCTATTTCAGTTGGTATCAGAGCTCAGCCTCTGGGTTGAGCATCTAACAGTATAGAGGTAAAAGGTCCTGAAGAACAGACATGACTGCTGGAGCTAGTTCAAGTGGAAGTCACCAGACTGAATGAGCTTATCTAACCAGACCTCCTTACTTCAATGGAGAAAACTACAACTATTGGAAAGATAGATTTCAATGGTTCATTCTATCTAAAAACTCTGATATTTGGGATGTCACTACAGATGGTCCATTCATTCCCAAGAATGATGATAACACTGACAAACCAAAAGCTCAGTGGACTATTGCAGAAGTGACAAAATGGGAGCTGAACCACAAAGCTAGATATAACATCGTTTGTGCTCTCAGTCCAGAGGAGTTTGAGAAGGTATGTGCTTGTGACTCTGCCAAAGAAATATAGGACACTTTAACTGTCAACATGAAGGAATAACCAAAGTCAAAGAGTCAAAGATTGTCATACTTGTCAGAAAGCATGAACTGTTTGTCATGGAGGAAGGAGAATTTGTTGCTCAAATGATAGGAAGATTTCAAACTATAGTCAACAGTTTAAATCTCTTGGCAAAGTCTATACCAATGCTGAGAAGGTTGGAAAGATTCTGAGAAGTCTACCTAAACAGTGGAGACCTTTGGTCACTGCTATCTCTCAAGCCAAGGATCTCACTACCTTGACTATGGATGAACTTCTTGGAACACTCATTGTTAATGAGAAAGAACTTGGAGATGAAGTTGCACCAAAGAAGGGCAAGTCAATTGCTCTAAAAGCTGATCAAAAATCAGCAAAAGTTTCCAAGGCTCTGAAGGCAGATGAGTCATCTAGTGATGCTAACCTATCAGAACTCGAGGATTCTGAGAGTAATGAAGAATTGTCTCTCCTGACCAGGAAGATAAAGCTTCTCCTACAAAAAAAGAAGTTCAAGAGGGATAAGCGATTCAGAAGGTTCAACAAGGACAAGAACTTCAAAGAATCTACCTCAACAGAAAAAAGTCCAATTGTTTGCTATGAGTGCAAGAAGCCTGGTCACATCAAGGCTGAATGTCCTCAACTCAAGAAGGCCCCTTTTAAGAAATTCTTCAAGAAGAAGAAGAAAGGAATGATGGCTACTTGGGAGGATCTGGAGTCAACATCTTCTGATGGAGAAACAGAGGAAGAAGTCAATCTCTGTTTGATGGCCAACACTGACTCAGACTCTGACGATGAGGTACATCCTGACTATAAGGAATTACTTGATGCCTATGAGGAGTTGATGGAGGAATCCAACTTCTTATCTAAGCCTTCAAATCCCTCAAGAGAGAGTATGTAAAGCTCACCAATGAGCATAAACAGAAATCTCAAGAGTGCGAGAAGCTGGCTAAAGAGAACAGTGTGCTGAAGACTGAAAAGTCTAATGAAGCTAAGATCTCAAGTGAAACATCACCATCTGAAGAAGTTGAAAAGCTTCAACAGAAAGTGGAAGAGCTCACTTCTGATCTTGCCAAATTTGTTAATGGTAGAGACAATCTGACTAAGCTACTTGGCAGTCAGAGACACTCTCTTAACAAATAAGGTATTAGATATGTCCATCAGACACATCATAAAGTATCAACTAAAGCTTCTACAGTATCTGTTAAGTCAACTGTAACCAAATCTACACCTGTTTGTAACTCCTATGGAAAAACTGGACATGTTATGTCTAAGTGTATCCATAAGAAGAGAAGGAAGTCTTCACAGACTCTTAGAACTAACAGAAAAGGACCTAGAAAAATATGGGTACCTAAAGATCAAATAATTTTTGTTGCAGATGTCCTCAACAGGACAAAGAAAACACCACTGCTGGTACCTGGACAGTGGCTGCTCGCGTCATATGACAGGAGAAAGGTCTATGTTCCTAGACCTCCAACTTAAGAAAGGAGGACATGTTGCCTTCGGAGGGAATCAGAAAGGGAAAGTTATAGGAATTGGTATTATTGGTGGTAAACCCCCTCTTCTCTCTATATCTAATGTTCTTATGATTAAAGGATTAAGACACAATTTGCTTAGCATAAGTCAATTATGTGATAGTGGTTTTGATGTTTCTTTTACCAAGGATGTATGCATAGTTAAAGACTATTGTGGTAAAACCCTCTTTTCAGCTAAAAGGCAACAAAATATTTATCAGATTGAACTGTCTGATCTCTCAGATCAAAGTGCAACCTGTCTGATGTCTAAAGAGGATGAGAGATGGTTATGGCATAAGAAACTAGGACATGCTAGTATGAAACTAATTTCTGAATTTAAAAGGAATAATCTCGTGAGAGGATTGCCTGATATTAGTTTTAAGAAAGATGTCTTGTGTGATGCATGTCAGAGAGGTAAACAGATAAAATCAAGTTTTAAATCTAAAAACCAAGTATCAACCTCTATACCTCTTCAGTGGTTACACATGGATCCGTTTGGACCAGTTAGTGTTGCCAGTCTAGCTGGAAGAAAATATGGATTAGTCATAGATGATAACTATTCCAGATACACATGGGTACTCTTCCTAACTCACAAGGATGAGTCTTTTAAGGCTTTCTTAGTATTCTGCAAAAGAGTACAAAATGAGCAGGGTTTCTGTATTTCTACCCTTAGAAGTGATCATGGGGGTGAATTTGAAAATGAGAAGTTTAGACAGTTCTGTGAGGAGCATGGAATCTCTCACAATTTCTATGCACCTAGAACTCTACAGCAAAATGGAGTGGTTGAGAGAAAGAACAGATCTCTGCAAGAGATGGCTAGATCTATGCTCAATGAAAATAATCTCCCTAAGTACTTCTGGGCAGAAGCTGTAAACACTATTTGTTATGCACAAAACAGAATACTTATTAGGCCTTTTCTAAAAAGGACTCCTTATGAATTATGGAAAAGAAAAAGCCCCAACATATCTTATTTTCATGCTTTTGGATGTGAATGTTTTATTCTAAATACCAGAGATAATCTTGGAAAGTTTGATTCTAAGGTAGATAAAGGTATTTTCGTAGGATATTCTGAAAAGTCTAAGGCTTTTAGAGTATACAATTCAAGAACTTGTATTGTTGAAGAATCTGTTCATGTTAAATTCAATGATGGATTAAAGACTGATAAAGAACTATCAGATCTAGAAGATGATCTTGCAGGTCTTGATATAAACAAGCCAGAAAGTCAACAACCTCATCTAACCAAAACAGAACCTGTACCTGAGGCTGAAAGACAAGTGGAACAGACAAGTCAGCAGACAAGTCAAGATCTTCATGATGATATCAAAAGGGATTAGAAGTTCAACACTCATCATCCTAAGGATCTTATTATTGGAAATCATTTTGAAGGAGTAAAAATCAGATCCACATTAAGAGAATCAAGCAATGTGGCCTTTATTTCAGATTTGGAGCCTAAACGCATTGAAGAAGCTCTTGAGGATGAAAGCTGGATTCTTGATATGCAAGAAGAACTTAACCAGTTCACCAGAAATGATGTCTGGACTCTTGTCTCTAAGCCTAAAAACAAGTCGGTTATTGGAACAAGATGGGTCTTCAGAAACAAATTGGATGAAGATGGTAAAGTTGTCAGAAATAAGGCAAGGTTAGTAGCTCAAGGCTATAACCAACAAGAAGGTATTGATTACACTGAAACCTTTGCACCTGTAGCTAGAATAGAAGTCATACGCATTTTAATGTCATATGCTACACAACACCAAATTACCCTGTTCAAATGGATGTAAAAAGTGATTTTATAAATGGTATAATTGAAGAAGAAGTGTATGTTAAACAACCCCCTGGTTTTGAGGATACTGATAAACCAGATCACGTTTTCAAACTTAAAAAGGCATTATATGGTTTGAAACAATCACCTAGAGCATGGTATGATAGACTCGGTTCTTTTATCATGCATAATGATTTTACTAGAGGACAAGTAGACACTACTCTGTTCAAAAAATGCTCTAAAGAGAACTTTATTATAGTTCAAATATATGTTGGTGATATTATTTTTGGATCAACTAATGAAAAGTTGTGCAAGGAATTTTCAAATCTAATGCAAGCTGAATTTGAGATGAGCATGATGGGAGAATTGAAGTTCTTCCTTGGATTACAAATCAAGCAGAGAGTGATGGAATTTATATTCATCAACAAAAATATACCAAGGAGATACTCAAGAAATACATAATGGAAAATGCAAAACTCATGAAAACCCCTATGCAACCCAATGCAAAACTAAGCAAAGATGATGAAGGTAAAAAGGTAGATCAAACTATCTACAGAGGTATGATTGGCTCTCTACTGCACTTAACTTCAAACAGATCTGACATTCAATTTAGTGTCTGTATGTGTGCTAGATTCCAATCTGATCCTAGAGAATCTCATCTTAAGGCTCTTAAAAGAATATTTAGATATTTGCTTGGAACTACTAATCTTGGTTTGCTGTATTTAAGATCAAAAGAATACAGATTAGTGGGATATTGTGATGCTGATTTTGCTGGAGACAGAATAGAAAGAAAAAGCACCAGTGGAGGATGTCACTTCATTAGAGCAAGTTTAGTCTCATGGTCAAGCAAGAGGCAGACAACCATTGCCCTGTCTACTGCTGAAGCAGAATACATCTCTACTGCTAGTTGCTGCTCTCAACTCTTATGGGTAAAACATCAACCTGAGGATTACTCTATTTATGAACATAACATATCTGTATGGTGTGATAATTCCAGTGCTATATGCTTAACTAAAAATCCAATCCAGCATTCTAAGGCAAAACATATTGAAATCAAACATCATTTCATTAGGGATTATGTTCATAAAGGTATCTTTGATATTAAGTTTGTTAAAACTGAAAATCAATGGGCTGATATTTTCACTAAACCCCTCGCAGAAGAAAAGTTTTTATTTATTAGAGATAATCTAAACATGCATTGCATTGTTGAATGACATGTCTGAATGTTAACCCGTCTGTGCTAAATCTTTCATTATTCCTATATACATGTTCTTTTAACTAAGCATCAGTTCAGGGGGAGTTATGATACAATAGTTTAAGTGGAGTATGTCTCATATGCTTGCTGCATTACTATGATTTTCTTAACATGTTATCTTGCCCTTAAACATATCTCATAAATAAAACTTGATAACCCTTTTTGATGTTGATAAAAGGGGGAGAATGGGAGAAATGAGAAATGAAAAATGTGATAGAAATGTGTTATAGAAGAATGAATATGAATGAATATGATATGAATCTTAAATAATACATGGACATGAGTATGCTCTGATAGTTGCCATAATTGCTCAGATAAATCTTAAGTAAGATTGCTCTGATAATAATTTCAAAGTAAAACAAGTCAAACTTAATGTCTGATCTAGCATCTGCATGACCTGTCCGCTTAAGAAAATTTCAACCTATCTGATATATGCTATTTTCTTTGTTGATATTTTTTGAAGTTCATTAAATCATCTCAATGTTTGTCATCATAAAAAAGGGGGAGATTGTTAAGTCTCTAAAATGTCTGATGTGTATTTACCTAAGTTTTGATGAGAACTAAACATTGGTTAATGATTTAGTTAACCTTCATATTGGTTGCTAACCTGTCAATCTAGTGTGCAGATTAAAATTGTAAGAATCATCCGTCCAACGCAAATAATAGAATCGTCTGTCCAACGCAAGTGATAGAATCATCCGTCCAACGCAAGTGATTGAAACGCACGTCCAGCACTGTAGTGATAGAAGGTCACGTCCAACACTAAAGTGATAAAAGTCAGCGTCCACTAAAGTGATAAAAGCCAGCATCCACTAAAGTGACAGAAGCGCTCGTCTGCGACAGAAGCGCTCGTCTACTGAAGCGATAGAAGCACTCGTCTACTGAAGTGATAGAATTGCTCGTCCACTAAGGTAACAGAAGCGCTCGTCCACACAAGTCTTTGGACTTGCTAAATCCTTAATATGGAGCTCGTCTACTAGGTTACGTTCAACCAGTTAAAGGAGTATCCATCCAATGACATAGCATTTGGATCTCGTCTCAAGATGGACGCGCTTATCCTATGAACGCGAATTCTCTTAGAATTATCATAATCTTATTTCAAGAACCAGAATCAAGAAAAGTGAGAAGTTACTCTCTCAAGCAACCTCGGATATCAGTACCAAAGACCAGTTAAAGAATGCTTCCAACATGCTCTATTCCCCAGTACCTATGGTCCTTACACAAAAAGGGAATTCTACTCAGCAAAGTACAAAAAGCTCTCCGCACAACTCTGATAGGTTGTATCACGATGCATAAAGCCATGATCCTTCATGTTAGAGTACAACCAACGTTCCTATTACATTAATGGCTGTCAAGAACGACTCTATTGCATTTAATGAAGTTCTGCTAGAAGCCAACATCTGAGGGAATGTCTCTAACGGATCCTAAATGCTTGAAGACCATAAATACAGAAGTCATTGAAGATGAAGCACAGATAAGAGAGAATACACATAGCATTAAAGAGCCATTACTCTACGCATTAATATCATCACTCTTTCATTCTGTATTCTTCAATTGTTTGAAGTTATTACGCAGACTTTCCTAAGCTTTAAATTTAAACCACTCTCTGAGTGTTAGTTAAAGATCTGTCTGTGAGAAGTTGTATTTATTACAAACCAAATCTCTCAAACAAACCTGAGTGAGCCTGAAGAGGCTAAGTGTGCAAAGAATACTTGTCTTGAGCCTGAAGACTAGGTGTGCAAAGAATACTTGTCTTTGAGCCTGAAGAGGCTAGGTGTGCAAACAATACTTAAGTCTTTAACCTGATCAGTTATAGTGGATAAATCTTGGTGCTGCCAAGGACTGGACGTAGCTCTTTGCTTTGAAGAGTGAACTAGGATAAATAACTGTGTCAATCTCTATTTCCTTAAACTCTTTAGTTGCTTTAGTTTTCTTACGTCTATCAAGTGGTGTGTTTGCCAAAAGTCACCCGTCCATCCTGTATCATTCCACTCGTCCAAACCTAGATTCTGTATACGAAAAGATTTCAACTTTGTTTAAATTCTGATAAACACAATTCAACCACCTTGTCGTGTTTATAGTTGTCTATTTCATTTTTTTCTTCTCACTTTTTTTGGGAAAGAGAAGAAATATTTTTGTAAATTTTATACTATATTTACATATACTTTTACCCATATAAATATATTTATATTATTTTCTCAAAACCAATAAAAGAGAGATTCTCTATTCTTCTTATTTAATGATGATACCAAATAAGAGTAGCAATGTATCTTTCAATTACTTTCATATTTGTTTCATTTCTCTTTTTGGAGCAATTATACCTCAGTTTAATTACTAAATATCTTTCTTTTTTAAAAAAACTATAACACTTACATTTATTTATCTTGGGGTGATATTTGCTCAAAAAAATTTTTTGGGGGGTAATATTAAAATTTGATTTAATTGATATACATTATTAAGAAGACATGTGACTCCTATCTTTTTTTATAAAAAAGATATGTATTAATTCGAATATAAGAGATACTCAAACTCGAATAACAAGATAGTAAAATAAACGTACAAGAGTGATGTGAAACTAAAGATATCCTATCAACCAAAAGCAACTATATAAAATGCTAAAGTTATATCCCCTGAAAATCCCATGCCTTTAACTACAGCATAGTAGATAAATCACCCACCACTCTAAAAGTTTTGCATTTATAGCCCACTGCAGCAGAATACAAGAATTCCATAAGCCAATTCACATAATATTATGTGTGTGTTTGGTTTTATGTTGAAAATCTTTAGAATTGATTCTGTCCTCTGTCAAATTAACTTAATTTTTAGTGAAAATAAGATGTTTGATTACTGGCAGGTAAAATTGATTTTATCCCTAAAAGCGATTCTGATTAAAAGTTATAAAAAGTAGCTTTTGAGTTGAGTTGAAAATTTAACATCAAGCTTTATACAAAACATGTTTTCAAAATAAAAACATCCAAACATAAATCATTCCGGTTCAAACTCAATTCTAACCAAATCAATTTTACAAAATGAAATATATTCAAAATTACTTTTATCAAACGCTCGTTCAAACTAAAATGAAAAATAACAGGAACTGCACAAGTGTGTTGTTGGCGCTATCAGTATACACCAGAAGCCAAAATGATCAGACCTGTAGCATATCCAATGCAGAACCTCAACAACCAAGACCCTTTTAGACTTGTAACAGATCCGCAGCAGTAAGAATCAAAGATAGCATCATCCATACCTCTAATTACCCTGATTATCGCAGGCACAGAGTGGGATTGGAAAAACAGGAACCACCCTCCTTGACTGATGCCCTGTACCAAGTCCAGCACCTGATTTTGATCAAGTCAATCACCTTTTCAAAATTAAGAGATCGATCCTTGCTTGAAAATTAGGATTTTTTTTTTTTTCCAATAACCCTATTTTAAAAATTAACTACCCAATTACCACTTCCAAAATTATATATCTATATATCCCTTTTTCTTTTTTATAAGAAGTCGTGATTGGTATTCATGACTTTCCTTCTTTAATTTTTTTTTATATATATTGAGTGTAACAACCTGATTTTAATTATGCTGTTTAACCGATTAAAATATAATTAATTATATTTTAATTTGAGAGTTAGAAAGTGTTTTTGATTAAAATAAAATCATATTCATAGTTTACTTTATGGTAGAGAGTTACGGGTAAAATTTTCGGTTGAAAATTCAGACGAAAATCGATCTACGTTTTCACTGCCGGTACAAGTTTATTGAGCAGAAAACCTAATTTTGAACCGTGAACGAAACGGTTAGTGTTTTTGTAATGTTTTGTATGATATTAGAAATTTTCGAAAATTCGATTTCAGAAATAAAATATAATATTTATTCGGGGAAAACATCGAAAGAATTATGATCGTAAAATACAACCGGGTACGAAATTAAGCAGATTAGGGAGCACAAAAGAAGTGAAGTGACTTGATGGGACTTGATGGAAACGGGTTATGACACACGCCAAAAGTGTAATTATCACACTTTTCAAATTATATCATTTATATTCTAAAACCTATTTTTCTCTCTCTTCTCAAACCAAACAAGGCACAATGTCAAAACTTGCTCTCCAAGCTCATTCATCTCTCCTCAATTTCGTGTCACTCTCTCCCTTTTCTATATATACACCTCTCATTTTCACTTCATCACTTTCCTTCTTCAAAAACTCCTTTAAAACTTCATCTACTTCATTTTCTTTTAAAAGTTTAAGCTCTTAAAGCTTTAGTTTTTATTCATTTTTTCTACTTGAATTCTTCATTAAAGTTCTTCCTTATACTAAGGGTAATGCTCTCATATGAATCTTTTTGCAAGTTTCATCTTTTATTTCTTAGTTTGCTTTATGTGTTCTTTATATGCTTTAAACTTCTAAAATCTGTCTAAAATGGTAGAAAACTCCTTTTGAGTTGAAACCACTTCCTATAGTCTTGTATTAACTTATATTTTCACATACTAAGAGGTTGTGTAAAACAAAAATCTCTACCTATCTCTTCCTATGAAGGCCGAAGCTATGCATATGTGGCCTAGGAGGTTTTTGCTTCAACTTTTGGAACATGATCATGTGTTTGAGTTTCTAACTATTCCTTGATCTTAAATCTATAAATCTTGGAAGGTTTGATAGCTTGTTTTCCTATGATGGCTGGAAATATGTATAAGTAGGCCTATGATACTATGTTTCAACTTTCCAAGTATGATCATGAATTTAGAACTCTTAATACCTTGTAAACCTAAGAGTTGTTATCAAACAAAGAATATTTTTCCTCATTATCCTATGTAGGCCGAATCTTAAATGTTTCAGAACAAGGATGTTTGAGTTTCATTTTCCAAAATGATCATGGACTAAGGCTCCTTAATATAGAAGGATGCTAAGTCTAAGAGATTGGAAAGTTTAAGGATTTCTAACTTGTTTATTTTATGTTACTGAACCTAGGATGTGTTATTTCTTATTTTCCAAAATGATCATGGACTTGAGCTCCATAAGATATTTGGATGCTAAGTCTAAGAGATTGAAATGTTTAAGTTTCCATTTGTTTTCCAAAATGATCATGGACTTGAGCTCCATAAGATATTTGGATGCTAAGTCTAAGAGATTGGAGAGTTTAGAGATTTATAGCCTATAAATCCTATGAAGGTCGAACCTAGAAGGTTATAGACCTAGGTTACTTTGTTTTTTATTTTCCAAAATGATCATGAACTTGAGATCCTTAATACATTTGGATGCTAAGTCTAAGAGATTGGAAAGTTTAAAGATTTCTAACCTATTTATCCTATGATGGCCAAACCTATGATGGTTGTGGACCTAGGATGTTTTGTTTTCATTTTCCAATATGATCATGGACTTAAGCTCCTTAATACATTTGGATGCTAAGTCTAAGAGATTGAAAATTTTAAAGATTTCTAGCCTATGTTGTAATACAAGGCCGAAACCTACCCTAAGTGGTTGGATGATTTTTATTCCATATCTTCAAGTTATAGCAATTTATCTAAGTTACATAGAACCTAAGTGATAAGTATCCAAAGGCTTATGTTGATAAAAGAATCCTAACTCTAATTTGAATTAAATGGCCAAACCTAGCCTAAAAAGAACATAGATGAGTTTATTTGATTTATTGGTTATTAAGTTGATTGGTTGAATGTGGTGTTAGTGCTTTATGGTGTTATAACGAGGAGATTCGAGTTCGGGAGTTGGGTGATAACCCAGGTGGGGGAAAGAACCAACCTATCGTCGGAATGGATAAGTAGTAGATTATATAATAATTGTGTAGGGCGACCTAAACCCTACTAGTAGTCGAGTAATCGACAAGACCAAAATCACATTGGAAATCTTTTCTGAAAAACCAATGGCGATTCCGGGATTGTAGGTTTATCGATATTAGGTTGATTTTATATTGTTGATGGTTGATTTGATTTTATTACCTTTATTGAATTGATTTTGTGCTATGATTGGTGATATGGGAATATTTTGATTGATAATGTGTTGTGCATGATCTGTCTGGTTTGTATTATTATGCTTAGTGGTTTTTAAGCAAATATATATATGTTGTCTAAGAGATGATTGTTTTGGGTGTGAGGATAATAATGATTTAGAAGTGCCTAACCTAGATGATGTATGTTAAAGATGTGTTACAACATAGAATATGTGTCAAGTTCTAATGGAAGGTTAAGGCACTAGGATGTTGTTAAAACGGGTTGGTGAGATTTAAGTATAGGTGTTGTTGTCCACAACCGTGTATTGGTAATATAATACACAAGGGCAAAAGTGTATTGGTAATATAATACACAAAGACAAAAGTGTATTGGTAATATAATACGCAAGGACATCTGTGTATTGGTAATATAATACACCGTGTATTGGTAATATAATACATGTAAAACACATGTGTATTGGTAACATAATACACTGTGTATTAGTAATATAATACACGTAAAACACTTCTGTATATTAGTAATATAATACACTGTGTATTGGTAATATAATACATGTAAAATCAAGAGTTTTCGCGAGACCACTTCCACCTTAGGGAATGGGGGTGGAACACCTTAACTGGAATGGAGATATGAAATAGGTGGAACATCCTAACGGGAATGAGGGTGTGCCCCGATGCAAGTGAAGGATTGTGACAAGAGTGGTAGTGGGCACGATAACGTAAAGACATGGTGACTGTATTAGAGAGGTTACGTTAAAATAACGTGTTAGATTGCCTGAGAGTAAGGGTAGAGGACGATATATATTAACCTGAGGATTATTCGTTAGTTATGTGTGTTGATTGTCTGTGACAATTACTGTATAATTTACTACGACTCTTTTCCGCTTTTTGATGATAGAACTGCTTCTTATCCCCTGTATATTTCTGTATGTTGTATTTTATCTCCTTGTGGAATCGTACGAGAAGACCCTGTGGATGCGTAACGCCCTTCGTTACATTAGTAACCCAAATTAATTTCAATAAAACTCCTTCAAGACATTTAATTAAAAAACACAAGTCATAAAAATTTTCTAAAATAACTAAGTATGAAAATACCTCGTATTAAATAAATTAATAGTATTTACAAAGTATTGAAAAATATTATTAAATCCAATCATTTGAATAAAAACTAAAAGCCTCAAAACCGGGCGTCTATTTACAATATGAGAAAATTAATATGTAAACCAAAGAACGTCGTTCGCATAATACTCTAAATCATACTACATTACTAACCAACTAGCTAATCAAAGATAACTCTTCAGCTCTCTGGATCCTCAACAGCGATGTCCTTGGGCTCTGAAAACAACGCTTATAAAGAGATTTAAAATCCCAGTACACAACAATACATTTATAAAATGTTTCGAAAAAATAGTGTTGTTCTCAACCGGTGCGGTAACCGGAAAAACTATCCATGGTATCCGCTAATTTCCCAAAATAATATAAAAAAATACTTTTAATAACAACAAAAATTTCATCAAGTCATATGCATATAGCATAAGATCAACTCGTCTCAAGGCATCACATTCCACATACCAAGTAAATTCAAAATTAATCCAATTGGCTCGAAGGCCTCATAACTAAATTGGTCTATTGCCGGCATGCCATAAATCTCACACATCACATGACAATAGCGTTCCATTGCCCACCCCTACTCATGAGGAATGTTTCGATGTCACCCTCCTGTCGGGGACATTTCTATTTCGATATCTCCCATGTGCACATGGCGGTATTTCTCCCTTTTCGACACCCCAACGTGTGGCGGTGTTACTTTCGATACCCCTTTTTAGGCGGTATTGCTCTTTTTCGACATCCCAATTATATGGGGATGTTACTTTCGATACCCCATTACGGTGGTATTACTTTTCGATACCCCTATCATAGGTGGTATTGCGGCAAACATCATACAACGTGTTATAACTCAAATATGTCATGTCTCATACATGTAACAAACTATTTCCCTCAATTTTAAACATATAAACTTCCACCAATAACAAACAATCATGAATATCACAACATATCATACATGAATAATCACGTTACAACATCAATTAATCAATTAATTCCCCTTTTAAACAAAACCCCAATTTTAGAATTTAGGTTACTAACAATATGCATCAAGTCAATTAAAGACTCCCAAAACCATATGGTAATCCCTTATCAACAAAAACAATCAAATATACCATGGAAAAGGTTCATAAAAAGTATTGTTATTCACCTCTTGAAGACCTCCAAATAGCTCTAAGCGTTTCCTACTGCGAATCCTAACGTTTGCCAAGAGTTATCATCATCTCCCTCTCCCTAGACTCCCTCTTCCACAACTATCTCTTCTTAATCCTTGAATTTCTTCTCTTCCTAGCCGTTTCTGAGTTTCTAGGTGTAATTAGGGTTCAAAAACGCACCCTAAGAGTGTTAAGATTCTATTTATAGAGCCCCCAATAGCCCAAAACGTGTAAAAACGCGCTAAGCCCGCTTACTCTGCATATGGTGCTGTATTTCGCACATATCTTGAGTTATAGACATTCAAAAATTATAAATTTTATATCGTTGGAAATATAAAAGAATTTTATACAACTGTTATGAAAACCACAAAATCTGAAACCGACTTTTATATAGTCAAAACATGGATAGAATTTAAAAAAACGGTTCTGACGCTGGAACATGAATAGTGTGTACGAATTTGGTCATAACTTGAGCTACAAGAATCCAATTTGGACGAATTTGGTGTCTATGGAAAGCTAAGAGACAGGGCTATATTTCTTATGCATATCTTGAATTCAAATAAGTTCTCTTTGGTTACTAAATATACATCTAAAATTAGGTATCTAGTCATATTATGCAAAATTGGGCTTAAAACACTCAAACTATCTATTTATAATGGGTGGCACAGTATGGGACTTGATACGCTTATGTTTCCTATCATTATTGCCGCATTAATTTAGTCCAGGCTAGGTTTTTATCCTTATTTTTATTTTATTTTTTAAAATCAATTTTACATTATTGTGGAACCCACTGGATTTTTATTATAAAAAAAACAATTATAATAAACTCTTATACTATCCTTTTTTTATTAAAATAATTATATTTGAATTTTTATGATGTTACATTTCTCCCCTCCTTAGAGAATTTCGTCACCGAAATTCATCACATACTCACACACATATTGTAACATATGCTGAAAACCAAGCATAAAGGTTACCTTACCTTAAACAACAAGATCTGGGTATTGACATACGATGTCCTCTTCCATCTTTCAAGTAGTTTCCTTCGGAGTTAATCATTTCCCATAACACTTTCACCAATGGAATTGTCTTGTTCCTTAGAGTGTTTGTGCCATTGTCCAAGATTTGACTAGTCCTAGGCTTATAGATCAAATTATCCTTCAATTGTAAAGACTCAGGAGCTATCACATGAGACTCATCAGGTACATATTTTCTAAGTTGCGACACATGGAAAACATCATGATGATTTGCCAATTGTGGCAGAAGAGCCAATTGGTAAGCAACAGGCACGACTCTTTCGAGAATTAGGAAAGGTCCCGTGAAACAAAGAGTCAGATTTCTGAATGACATTGACCTCCCAATCCAAAACTTAAGAGTGCCTCTCAAGATTACATGTTCCTCTTCCTAAAATTCTAAATGCTTTATTTTCTTGTCGACATAACACTTTTTATCTATTCTGCACAATGCGCATCTTTCCCTCAATTATTAATCCTAATTGCGATCTCTTTGATTAAATCTGATGTTAACAATATCTTCTCACCTACTTCGCACTATCATAAAAGGGGATCTACATTCCTGATCACATCATTAATATATATATATATATTCATTAAATATTCCACCAGATAATAAATATATAATTCATGGCCCCTTAACTTAAAAAAAAATAATTTTAAAATGAAGTCAATAATAACATTTATATAATAAAATCATGCACTTAAGCATTTGTTTCCACCCATCCGCCTATAATTAAAACACCTTCACTTGCATTTCATCTTTATAAGCATTCTCACAAATTAAATTTAACAAACAATCCATAAAATAAATTGATGTAATATTGTATATCATCCACACACGTAGATATAATATCTCTTACGAACTCTATACCAAATTTCTTATATTCTACACAGAACTTAGGAATTTTATAAATTTTATAAATAAAGAAATGTGAAGCAGTAGCACGTTCACATACTAATTTTTAGCTATCCCAAAATGATAATTTCAAAAGAGGAAGAAATAGTTTCACTTTATGTTGATAAGAAGATCTTACTAAAAAAAATATGTGATAACAAAATGGAGAATAATGTTTAACAAAATTACAATTAAACTGTGCAGACATTATGCAAAAACAACTGTAAAAATTAACACCACAATAGTATAAGAAACCAATTCAATCTCGATCTTTGAGTAGGCACATACAAATAAGAAATAACATTTTTTCACTTTTTGTTAAGAAATATAAGTTTGTTAGGATTAGACATGCTATTAATCTATATGAAAAACAAATCATAGGGGAATATCAATCGCGATTAATACTTTGTCACTTGAGAAGCAATTTGAAATTTCAAGGAAAGTGATCCTCTAAAAATTATATAACAAAATTACAACATTATAATAAAATTTGAACATATATATAAAATTCTTTAATCTCACTTCCATTTTTATTCCCGTCCACTAATACTTTTTTTAAATCTTGATGCTTCTTGGTTATTCCTAGACACATGGTTAACGTTCTTTTATGTGTCTCTTCTAACATTTTTTTTCCCTCTAAGGCTCCCTCCTTAGGGACAATGATCCTATTCTTAAACAACACTACACCATTATTATATAACACATAATTCTCTTGATCCAAAAGAGATTTCATCCTAGTTTAAAAAACTACACTCGCTTAATCTATTTTCTAAGGTCACTACAAATTTTCAACCTATTCAATTCCAAGTTTTAAGCCTTAAAAAGATATCCAAATTCATGTCTCTAGACTCACTACAAAAAAAAAAAGGTTATTTAACGACCTAAAATAGTGACCGAATTTTTTGGTTGCCTTTTGCAACCGAAATGGCGACCGATTGTAGGATCTACATGAAACACTGATTAGAGTTGATACTGCGACCGAAATAGCGACTGAAATAGAGCGTAGCAGAGTTATCGGTCGCTATTTCGGTCGCTAAATAAAGGAAAGTAAAAGTCATAAATTTATGACTTTTTAGCGACCGAACTGGCGACTGATTTAAATGAAACGGTTAAAATTTATTTATATTTGCGACCGATATTAATTCGGTCGCTAAACGATGCGTAAAAAAATTAAAATAACGTGTGTTAGCGACCGATTTAAAAATCCGTCGCTAAATTTATGAATTTAAATTTCAAATCAGCCCATTTAGCTACCGAATAATTCGATCGCTAAAAATGAAATCCCTAAATCGCGATTTCCTTTCTCTCTTCCCCCATTTCTCTCTTTTCTTCTACTCTCTCTCGCGCAGCTGCTCCGCCCCGTTCCTGTTCCGGCCGCGCATCACCACCTCTCACCGTCTCGTCCTCCTCCGGCCACCACTTGGTAAGGTTCTCCCCTTATCCTTCTCATTTTGTGTTTCTCCTTCTCTGTCTCTCACTCTCTCTTCCTCCTCCCAGTAGCACCGTGCCACCACCGCCACCACGACCACCACTCTAGCACCGTGACCTCCTTCTTTGGTAAGGTCTCCTATTCTCTCTCTGTGTGTCTCTCTCTCTCTCTCTTGCTCGGTTCTTTGTCTCAGTTTCTCTCAATGTCTCTCTCAGGTGTTGTCACTTCCTCCTCCGGCCACCACCACCATCTCAAGGGGTTCTGTTTGCACAACCACCACCCCCACAGTCTCCTCTGATCAGTTCTGTCTCAGGTTAGGGGTCAGGGAAGTTCTGTCAGTATGGGTATTTATGCTGCCAAATTAATCATTGATGTTGTTCTAGTGAAATCCAGAGTAGAGAAATTTTGACAGTAGGGGTATATTGATTTAAATAACTTATTGGATAGATAATATAAGTTAGCTTCCTCTTGATTCACTATCTCTTCGACTGTAATGCTTGGAAGTAGGACTACTATAAGTTTCATGGCCATCCCTGCATAAAATAAGCAAATATGAAACCAAGAAGGTAATTAGTAAATTACAGGCACATTGTATTAGACATAAGGAAGACTATTTTAATATGAGTTTGAAGACCAAGTTAATGTGGAGGCAAGGGTCCTAACCCCAACTTGTAAATTTTCATTGTTGAGTTGAACACTTTATATTTGTTCTTTGGTTATATGAATGTATGGAGGTTTGATAAAAAATTGATGGCTAATTAATGGCTGGCCTTTGAGATTCTTTTTTTTCGATGGAGATTGGTAAGTGAGGGATGTGGGAGGAAACATTTGTTTTCAAACTTCTTGAACCGTTGAATTCCAAGGTCAAGGTCCCTTGAAAATGATTATGTTACACCCTGCAATACAACTTGAGTCCATCTATGTCCTGTAATATTTTTTTTTAAGGCTTGCTCATCCTTGTTTCTCTTATTTAGATTACTCAAGTACATTGTTGTTTCAACTATGAGATGATTTGGATAGTGAATCCAAATACATCTTTACTAAGCATACTTGAGAATGCATGTATTTGCAATTATGTGTTGTTTGTTAGTGGAGAGTAGAGCTCAATAGGATGTGATCCTGTCAACAAGGCAGGATGCTTGTTGTGTGTTGCTAATTTAGAAGTTATTCATGTGTTTGACAATTATGTGTTACTTGTTAGTGGAGAGCGGAGCTCAATAGGATGTTTGCTACTATATTTTATCTAAGTTTGTATTGAAATATTCTTCAATATATATTTGTTGAAGTATGCTGCAATCCTTATAAGTCAATGGTTTTATTTTTTGCTAGAGTTAATTATTAAGCTACGAAAGCCTTAGTTTCCTATTTGAGATTCAATATTAATGAGCATACGTACCTTCTCAGGGCATGCATGCTCATTCAATATTTTGGATGTTCTTGAAGGATTCTTGAAGTTTGAGGTTTTTCTTTAATTATGCCTTAAGGCCAAGGTCTTAGATAATGAAGGATTAAGTATAGGGTCAGATAAAATGAAGGGTGGGGCAAAATTTGCCAGGCACATGACGTGCCGTCATCATTCAAACATTATTCACATTAGAAAGCAGCTCTGTACACAATATTATGAAAGCAACTCTGGTTTTCTACTCATTTGTTTCACTAGGCAATGGAGCTTTCCAGAAATAGTTGTTGATGACCATCTTTACTAGGTTATCTAGGCATTTCCAGTAGGAAAAGTCCTCTCTATGACCATCCTTCAAAACGACGTAAAAGCACCTGCTTTCCTGAAAACTACTATGTTTACTAAT
This sequence comes from Sophora flavescens, assembly GCA_030762895.1. Lineage (NCBI taxonomy): Eukaryota > Viridiplantae > Streptophyta > Magnoliopsida > Fabales > Fabaceae > Sophora > Sophora flavescens. Next base: position 81,380,401 of record CM061063.1, read on the forward strand.
CTGTAAAGTTTCATGTGAAGTTGCATTTCTTTGTTCTATTTTAACATGCTAGTAAGCTACATGGATCTTTCCATCTTTTCTTATTATCACTTGATGAAGTTTAGACATATGACTTGTTTTCCTTATCGTTTTATCAGAAAATGGATCCGACTAAATGTTTTGAGACAACCATCCATTTAGACCAGGTACAGTACCTCATCAACTTAAGAATAACGATCGGATTCACGTAATGATGGTTAAGGCATAAACTAATCATTACTAAATTGTTCTTGTGTATTTGCAGGATTTGATTTCAATCCCGGGATCATTCTACCGTCGTTGGGGAAGAGGAATACCGCGTGTTGTGACTATTGAAGACAAATGCGGAAATCTGTTCAATGGGAATATAGTAATCCATGAGGATCACCCATATTTTGCAACAGACACAAATGGTATCAGGGAGTTGTATTTGTTGTCCACTGGTGTATTGGCAAAGTTTAAGTACCTTCGGGGTTCTCGCTTCTACATGTTCATCCCTTTGGAAGATTGATGAGTTTTGATATTTTGATTAATACTTATTGACTGTGGTGTGTTTTTTATGTTTTGATCGTTAATTAGTACATTGTTAAACTTTTTTTATAAACAATTATTAAACTTTCGTTAATTAATGTATGTGTTTTCTTGATCATATTGACTGTGGTGTTTTGGATCGTTAGTATATCATATTTACGTTATCTATTTATTCAAAAAAAAATATTGGTGTATTTTGTTTATATCAGAAATTAAAAATCAATGGGGTAATAGTTGAAAAACAAAATTTGGTCGGTAGGATTAAGTTACAGGAAAATTTTTATAAAAAAAAATTCAAAATTTGCGACCGAAATAGCGACCGAATATGAGTCACCAAATTTGGTTATCTGACCAACTATACGGCGACCGAAATATATAATTTTGTGACCGAAATATCGGTCGCAAATTTGCGACCGAAATACAAATTCGGTCGCTAAACATTTAGCCACCAGGGTTTCTGCTACCCCCTTAATTCGGTCGTCAATTTGGTCGCTACACAATATAGCAACCGAATTATCATGTTTAGCGACCGAAATCTTCGATCGCTAAATAGGTTTTTTTTGTAGTGACTCTTCTATTAGGTTCATCTCTTGCAACTTCAAGTTAGACTTGTGCGGAAATTTCCTACTCCGAGTATCGACCACTGCATTAGCCTTTCCCGGACTATACTTCAACTCAAAATTATAGTTCCTAATAAAATTCATCCACTTTCTTTGCCTTATATTTAACTCTTCGTCTATGACTCTGTCTCTATCTCTTAACAACTGTTTAAGGCTCTACTGATAATTAAAAACTTCAAGTTGTATCCTATACAAGAGATTTTCCTTTCCTAATCAGCATGGTGAGAGGTAAGGCTAGTCTAGAGAACTCGTTTATAACTTCCTATAATACTTCTCCAATTCTAGGAAACTTCTCACACTTGTCATTGTCTTAGGCTTCTCTCACCCTATCCCTGCATCTACTTTACTAGAATCAACCACTACTCTACTCCGTTGATCTAAGCTCACCTATCCTAGGTAAAAGATATCTATCCATAATAGTTACTTTGTTCAATTGCATATTGCCCACATATAACCTCATACTCCCATCATCTTTTCCCACTAAAAGCATTTAAAACTTAATACAAAATCAAACATATTTTTAAAATTTATAAAGTGAACCATAATTTAATTTAAATATTAAATATATAATTTGATTCAAACTAACAAAAAATAGAATTAATGCCACAATTAAATCCATGAGTCAGAGGAAGTTAGAAATATAATTACAATTCAATAAATTGGCCTCGATGCGATGGAGGTGAACTTCACGGACAGAAGGAATTAAAAAATTAATAGGACATTTCAATTAGATATGGGAATGGGTTTTGACAGTGTTGGTAGAAGTATAGATGATGAGAATAGTGTAAACAAGCAAAGACCAGCATGAACGCACATACAAAACTACCATTAGTAATAATTCCTTATAGATTCAAGGAAAATAAATTTATTAAAATCAATTCATCACCAACATTCAAAAATCTCATATAAAGAATCAAGTACCCTAAATTACAACTTTTTTTATTTATAGAAACACATGACTCAAAGGACAAACGAAAGATAGACAACTCAAATTTCACACTTGAAGGATATATCAAAGAAAGTGTTGCTCCTGAATCAAACAATATAGTAACTTCTTCCCCTATACGAGTTAAAGAAATCAAGTCTCCTTCGGATTCTAAGCTGCCTCAGAATAATAGCAGATCATTCTTCTTGAATTCGAAAAGTCCCATGTGCTAAGGGTCCTAGGTAGCCACCACTCTTTCAGTGATTGGCCTCCATTCCCCTACAGTTGACGGAGAGTCTCCATCTGCCCTTGCGTAGCTCTGATTATACAAACCAAATTAAAGCTGCTGCAAGTGCAATGTTCGTCCCTCGCCTATTAGTCCTATAAATCTGCTCACTACCTATGAAATATTGGGTTGATCATGTCCAATATCCTAAAGAATACCATACATCATTTATAACTCTAACAAGCATCCTATGCGCCCAAGTTTTGTTTTAGAAAAAGCCCCACTACCACAGTCCGATTTAGAATCGAGCCGCTCTGATACCATAAATGTAACGCCCTTTGTTACATTAGTAACCCAAATTAATTTCAATAAAAGTCCTTCAAAACATTTAATTAAAAAACACAAGTCATAAATTTTTTCTCAAATAACTAAGTATGAAAATACCTCGTATTAAATAAAATAATAGTATTTACAAAGTATTGAAAAATATTATTAAATCCAATCATTTGAATAAAAATTAAAAGCCTCAAAACCGGGCGTCTATTTACAATCTGAGAAAAATAGTATGTAAACCAAAGAACGTCGTTCACATAATACTCTAAACCATACTACATCACTAACCAACTAGCTAATCAAAGATGACTCTTCAGCTCTCTGGATCCTCAACAGCGATGTCCTCGGGCTCTGAAAACAACACTTATCATGAGATTTAAAATCCCAGTGCACAACAATACATTTATAAAATGTTTCGAAAAAATAGTGTTGTTCTCAGCCGGTGCGGTAAACCGGAAAAACTGTCCATGGTATACGCTAATTTCCCAAAATAATATAAAAAAATACTTTTAATAACAACAAAAATTTCATCAAGTCATATGCATATAGCATAAGATCAACTCGTCTCAAGGCATCACATTCCACATACCAAGTAAATTCAAAATTGATCAAAGTGGCTCGAAAGCCTCATAATTAAACTGGTCTCTTGCCGGCATGACATAAATCTCACACATCACATGACAATGGCGTCTCATTGCCCACCCCTACTCATGAGGAATGTTTCGATGTCACCCTCCTGTCGGGGACATTTCTATTTCGATACCTCCCATGTGCACATGGCGGTATTTCTCCCTTTTCGACACCCCAACGTGTGGCGGTGTTACTTTCGATACCCCTTTTTAGGCGGTTTGCTCTTTTTCGACATCCCAATTATATGGGGATGTTACTTTCGATACCCCATTACGGTGGTATTACTTTTCGATACCCCTATCATAGGTGGTATTGCGGCAAACATCATACAACATGTTATAACTCAAATATGTCATGTCTCATGCATGTAACAAACTATTTCCCTCAATTTTAAACATATAAACTTCCACCAATAACAAACAATCATGAATATCACAACATATCATACATGAATAAGCACGTTACAACATCAATTAATCAGTTAATTCCCCTTTTAAACAAAACCCCAATTTTAGAATTTAGGTTACTAATAATATGCATCAAGTCAATTAAAGACTCCCAAAACCATATGGTAATCCCTTATCAACAAAAATAATCATATATACCATGGAAAGGGTTCATAAAAATTATTGTTACTCACCTCTTGAAGACCTCCAAATAGCTCTAAGCGTTTCCTACTGCGAATCCTAACGTTTGCCAAGAGTTATCATCATCTTCCTCTCCCTAGACTCCCTCTTCCACAACTATCTCTTCTTAATCCTTGAATTTCTTCTCTTCTTAGCCGTTTATGAGTTTCTAGGTGTAATTAGGGTTCAAAAACGCACCCTAAGAGTGTTAAGATTCTATTTATAGAGCCTCCAAGTAGCCCGCTTACTCTACATATGGTGCTGTATTTCGCACATATCTTGAGTTATAGACATTCAAAAATTATAAATTTTATATCGTTGGAAAGATAAAATAATTTTCTACAACTGTTATGAAGACCACAAAATCTGAAACCGACTTTTAGATAGTCAAAACATGGATAGAATTTAAAAAAACGGTTCTGGCGCTGGAACATGAATAGTGTGTACGAATTTGGTCATAACTTGAGCTACAAGAATCCAATTTGGACGAATTTGGTGTCTATGGAAAGTTAAGAGACAGGGCATGCAGATCTCGAATTCAAACAAGTTCTCTTTGGTTATGAAATATACATCTGAAGTTAGGTATCTAGTCATATTATGCGAAATTGGGCTTAAAACACTCAAACTATCTATTTATAATGGGTAACACAGCATGGGCCTTGATATGCTTATGTTTCCTATCATTATTGTCGCATTAATTTAGTCCAGGGTAGGTTCTTATCCTTATTTTTATTTTATTTTTTTAAATCAATTTTACATTATTGTGGAACCCACTGGATTTTTATTATAAAGAAAACAATTATAACAAAATCTTATACTATCCATTTTTTTATTAAAATAATTATATTTGAATTTTTAGGATGTTACAGGATGAGCGTAACCAGGAGGAGTTGGATGGAACTCCCTACGAACCGGAGGCTGGAGGACGAGCTTTGACCCATGGTGATTAGGGTCTAGTTAGTTATAGCCAGTGCGTCTTGTGAGACATATTTTTATTATGTTTTCCGCTGTTTAACTTTTTGTCTAAGTATATGCCTATGAGGGATCCTACCGATAGGGTATTCTCAACAGTGTTTTGTAATATGCACAATATACTTATATTGTGATATGTCATTCTATATGAAGTTGTATACTTTATAAGTTAAGTTTTAATTTTTACGTATTTTCACGTTAAGCGTACGATTAAGTAATTAAATAATGAGGTTTTAATCTAATGACACAAAGAGGCATAACGGGGTGTCTCATTGAGAAGTTGCAATTTCCAAATGCGACTTCTCTTCACCCTTTTTTTTCGTTTAAAATAATTTAATTAAGAAACTTGTTATTTAATTTTTAACTTTGATTAATTAGGCTAATTAAGTTAACTATTGTGTTGATTGGTATATTAAGAAGTCAATTTTTATTTAATGATTAATTTTATGAATAAAAATAAGTAACTAAAAATATTAAACATCAATTAATTAGATAGTTTTAATTCTTAATTAGGGGATTATCAACGTAATAGGGCCCATACATAAATAAAAGTTACATGAAATTTCTAAAATGGTGAGAAGAACTTCAGTGCGATTAGGGCAATCGTTCTTGTTATGACCTGGCATCCGGCCGCAGTCCGCATCTTTTGGCTTCTGCTTCCCTCATGTCCATTTCAGTCACGAATCCAGAGGATCGTGGGACGGTCCTACGATCTCCCGCTGCTCGGGATTGTGGCACACCGCCGTTTGTCCCGGGCACGATCGTTGACTTGGAGACGGCGCCAGACTACATCGGTGTGGCACAATCCCGAGCAGCGGAGAGATCGTAAGGGCTGTCCACGATCCTTTCGGATTCGTACTGAAATGGACATGAGGGAAGCAACCAAAAGGATGCGGACTCTACCGGATGCTAGGTCATAACAAGAATAGTTGCCCTAATTATGCCGGAAGTTCTTCTCAGCCCTAGAAATTTCATGTAACTTTTATTTATGTATGGCCCTATTACGTTGATAATCCCCTAACTAAGAATTAAAACCATCTAATTAATTGATGTTTAATATTTTTAATTACTGTTTTTTATTCATAAGATTAACCATTAAATAAAAATTGACTTCTTAATATACCACTCAACACAATAATTAACTTAACTAGCCTAATCAATCAAAGTTAAAAATTAATTAACAAATTTCTTAATTAAATTATTTTAAACGAAAAAAAGGATGAATAGAAGTCGCATTTGAAAATTACGACTTCTCAATGTATAAAAAAAATTAAAGAAGGGAAGTCGTGAATGCCAATCTCGACTTCTTATAGAAAAGAAAAAGGGAGTATAGAGGTATATAATTTTGGAAGTGGGGTAATAGGGTTGTTAATATTTAAAATAGGATTATTGGAAAAAAATAATCCTGAAAATTATTTCATTTTACTCATATCATGACTATCTTAAAAATCATACTTTGAATGATTTGTGATTGATTAATAATATAAAAAACTTTACACTAACAATATAATAAAATTAAACTCATTAAAATTAGACGAACCTAAAAAAATGAATGTACCCTTTTAAATAAAAAAGAAGTTAATTTTGATAGTGTTTGTGTAAAAAAAAATATATTATATTGTTAATTAGTACTAAATCATCATATATGACTTTTAAAATAGTATTGATAAGAATCAAAAAAAATTTATGATGAGTAAAAAAAAATAATTTTTATAATATTATAATTTATAATCGATTGATAATATAAAATTTTTTATACTAAGAATACGGGACAATCGAATCCATGAAAGATTTCTTTTTTGTTGCTCAAATCCATGAATGATTTCAAATATATTTAAACTAAATTTCCCGTTAACATGACTTTTCCTTACCTATCGACTCTTTTTCTTTTCCCTCCATCGTACTAGACAAAGCCTAAGCAACACTGACTGGCAGTCTGGCACTTATTCACGGTTTCACGCGCATAAAAAAGTAGCTTGCACTTATCCAATCATCCTCTTTTCTTTCCGATATATAAAAAAGTCACGCTCTTAATTTAGACGTAAGTTCAATTTTGATTTGGTCATCGTTTAAAGTTTTTTACATTCCTAACCAATGTTAACCAATAATAAATTATTGGTCATTATTGCTCAAATTCATAAATAAGTCTTACTAACAACATCCCAAGAATATTAGTTAAAGAATTCATAAAAAAAAATTATATTGAAAAATTATGTATTATACTTTTCGAAATATTAAATACATAATTTTTCATACAAATTTTCCTTTATTGATTCCTTAAACAATATCTTTAGGATACTTAATAGCATTATCTTAAATTATTTTATGTACGATCTTTAAGATATTTACGATAAAAAACAATTATTTTTATGATTGATTAATGATATAAAAAATCTTGATGAAATTAATCATTTGATCTCTACATGTGATATTGATTTTGAATTTAGTCTCCAACGTGAAAAAATTTGAAATATGTCTGCATATGTACAATTATTTTTATTTTGGTCATTGTTGTTTATTGGTGCTATAACGTCGTTTGTTGTATTACAATAGGAATCAGAAATGACAAATTGTATATACTGAATATAAACTTCTTTAATATCTTCAAGAAAGGAATACATCACCTATATATAGATACAAGGGGAGAGAAGCCTAACTAAATAAGAGAGATACAAGGGGAGAGAAGCCTAACTGAATAAGAGATATAATAGCTGAAACAGATTATAACATAACAACTATAACAGATAACAACTATAACAGATTTAGCACTATTTTAGCTAATACCCCCCTTCAAGCTGGAATCCGGCGAATGAATATTAAGCAACCCCAGCTTGGAGATAAAAGTTTGAAATGGAGTTGGATCCAAAGCCTTGGTCAGAACATCAGCCAACTGATTAATACTTGAAATGGGTAATAGATGAAATAGCTTAGTCTGAAGCTTTTCACGGACGATATGACAATCTAATTCGATATGCTTGGTACGCTCGTGGAAGGAAGCATTGCTGGCAATATGACGTCTTGGTGGCTATCACAATATAGCAAAGCCGAAGGGATGGAGTTAAAGTGCAGATCACGTAGGAGATAATGAATCCACTTAATTTCACAAACCGTGGAAGCTAATGCACGGTATTCCGCTTCTGAAGAAGATTTGGAAACAGTTGGTTGTTTCTTTGATTTCCAGGAAATGAGAGAGTCACCAAGAAAGACACAATAACCCGTTATTGACTTGCGTGAATCTGGACAACTGGCCTAATTGGAGTCACTAAAGGCTTTGATTTGCAACTGAGAGGTGCTCGGATAGAACAATCCAAGAGCAGGGGAGTGTTTGATATATTTGAGTACACGAACAGCAGCTTCATGGTGCAAAGATGTCGGCTTCGCCATGTATTGACTGAGCTGTTGAACAGAATAAGAAATGTCAGGGCGAGTAGTTGTTAAATACAAGAGCTTACCAACTAATTTTCTGTATGCTGCAGGATCCGAGAGCAGGGTCCTTGCATTTTCACTTAGGCGGGTTCCTTTAGTCATAGGCGTGGAAACTGGTTTGGAGGCAAGTAAACCACATTCAGATAAAGATGTCTAAGGCGTATTTTCTTTGACAAATGTGTATCCCTGCCTTTGATCTGGAAATCTCGAGTCCCAGAAAATATTTCAAGGGTCCGAGATCTTTAATTCGAAACTTTCTATTCAAAACAGTTTTGATGTTAGCAATTTCAAGTGAATCATTTCCTGCAATAATAAGATCGTCGACATATACCAATAAAACAGTAACTGAGTTAGTGTGATGTTTAACAAACAAAGAAGAATCAGAAGTAGATTGAGATTAGCCATGACAAATTAAAAAGGAGGATAAACTAGAAAACCATTGACGACTAGACTGCTTCAAGCCATAAATGGATTTGAGCAGCCAACAAACCTTATTAGGTTGCTGAACAGTGAGGCCAGGGGGGAGATGCATGTAAACCTTTTCATCCAAAGAACCATGTAAAAAAAGCATTATATACGTCCAGTTGATGTAAGTGCTAGTTTTGGGCAGATACAAGAGCAATCAAAAGTCTAATGGAAGTGAGTTTAGCAACAGGGGACAACCCACCATCACCTCCTCCACCACCACAAACAGGGGACAACCCACCATCACCTCCTCTGCCTAAAGTGAGTTTACCTGACTGAGTAATACTGGAGACAATATGAGGGTGAGAATCAGATGTCGCAGGTTTAGGATTGGAACTCACAGTAGGATGAGCGTCTGATTTATTGGCATGCAGTAATGAGACCAGGTATTGGAAATCATCACGAGTCAGAGATAAGGGTTGATCTTTAGGAGCTTGAACCTGAGGAGGCTGAGGTGTATCAAGCCTAATAGGGGATTCTTGGGCAACAGAAGATAGTTGGAGAGTAGCACCCTGATTACGGTTCCTATAGCCTGGGGGAAAACCATGCTTAAAGTAGCATTTGTCAATAGTGTGGTTTGTCCTATTATAATGAGAACAAAGCATGTGGGATCGATTGGTGTTGGAGCGACCTCTTCCTCTGCCTAAAGAGTTGGAACCACGATTTGGAGAGTTAAAATTGGTTGAATTGGTTGCAAACACAGTGGATTCCATGATGGGTGTAGCAAGATAGGGTCGTTCTTGTTGAACAACGATGGAGTAGGCTTCACTAGCAGAAGGAAGGGGATGCATAATGAGAATCTGGGACCTCACGGATTGATAACAGTCGTTGAGGCCTTTGAGGAAACAGATGGTGTGCTCCTTATCTTTGTAGTTCTGGACAGAATTATTCAAGGGGCAAGAACAAGCCACAGTGCATATACAAGAAGGAGTAGGGCGTAGAAATTCTAGTTCATCCCAAATGATTTTCATATCAGTGAAAAATGCAGATAAAGATTTGTCACCTTGGCGCATGGAATGAATTTCTTGGAGTAAATTTGACATGCGAAAGTGATTGCCTTTGGTGAATCGATGTTGAAGGTCCAGCCATAAAGCTCGAGCATTATCGAAGGAGATGGTGCTCTGAATGATATGTTGAGACAAGGTTCTGGTGATCCAAGAAACGACTAGATGGTTGCATCGAAGCCGGGGATCATGCAAAGAATCGGTGGCAGCTGGTTGAGGAAGGGTGCCATCAATGAATTTGATCTTGTTTTTGGAGGACAAAGCTCGTTTAATGGCCCTGCTCCATGTGTAGTAATTGTCGCCATTGAATGGGGGAGAAACAAGAACGAACCTTGGATTCTCACCCGGGTGTAGAAAATAGGGGCTGTTGGGGTTATGGGTTGGATCGATTTGTGGTGGTGGAGGAGGTGATGTTGGGTTGTCACCATTAGTGTTGGAGGAGACAGAATCATCAGCCATTGGAGCAATAAAGGAAAGAAAGAAAAATGGCGGAAGCAAGATTTTACTAAAATAAAACTGATACCATATTACAATAGGAATACCATATTACAATAGGAATCAGAAATGACAAATTGTATATACTGAATATAAACTTCTTTGATATCTTCAAGAAGGGAATACATCACCTATATATAGATACAAGGGGAGAGAAGCCTAACTGAATAAGAGAGATATAAGGAGAGAGAAGCCTAACTGAATAAGAGATATAATAGCTGAAACAGACTATAACATAACAACTATAACAGATTTAGCACTATTTTAGGTAATAGTTGGAGTTATAGTATATGAAACAAATTCAAAATGATTATCATGTATAAGGACAAAAGTGAAAATGCTTGTCACATATATGGAGAAAAAAAAATCAATTTGTTTTTGTAATTGGTCCTTATATGTGATAATTATTTTCAGTTTGGTCTCTATACTTAGTTGCAACCAACAACATCATAACATCAATAAACATCGATCACCAAATTACAAATAAGCATACGTACATATATGGATCAATTTAAAAAAATTTCAATATATAGAGACTAAATTCAAAATCAATATTACTTATAGGGATCAAATGATTAAATTAACTAAAAATCTTTATACCAACCGTACATATAAATAAAATCATGGCTTAATTGTACTTTTAATCCCTCAAATTTTTCAATTATGCGATTTTGGTCCCTCAAAATTAATTGCACATTTAGTCCTCTAAATTCTCAAATTGTCGACAAATTAGAGGACTAAATGTGCAATTAGAATTCTTGAGGGATCAAAATCCCATAATTAAAAAAGTTGATGGACGAAAAATACAATTAAGCTTAAAATTATTTAAATATTGGATTAAAATGTCATTTGCGTGACAATACCTATATAATAATCAGCTTAGTATATCACTTAAATAGTATAATAATTTTCAAATAATTAAAATTTTACCAAAGATTATTTAATATTTTTTATTAATATAATGCAATTTTTTGGAGGCAATAATCATGTATCTTTCTCATTTCATAGGAAACAAATTTAATAAGTATATATCCTTCCTTTGGTCAAAAAAAAAAAAAAAGTATATATCCTCCCTTCCTTAAATATATATTTTCTATTTTTTAATATTAAAAAAAAAAAAAAAAACTTAAGTGAGTCTCCCTTGCCATTTGCCATATATAAACACATTTGGGTATAAAAACTCCACTACCAACATTTTTTCCAAACCCTCAATTGTAAGTGCAGATGATGACAGTCTAAAATTTGTGCCTATAAAAGCACCAAATCCCCCCAAGGAGCCTCTCCATATCTATCTATCCAACACTAACTGACACATTTGAAGTGTCCTCTCTCAGCCAACTATGGCAGACAGTCCCAGCAGCAGCAGCAAGAGCAACTCCCTCATCCACCACCACCCCACCACCACCAGGGGTGGCTGGTATGCTGCCATCTTCATCATATGTCAGTTTTCATTTCAACACCCCCATTTCTTCTTTCTCTCTAATTTCTTCATTTTCATCACTAATTTGATTAATTTGGATACATAGAACCTCTTCTAGTTGTGGAGTTAAATTAATGTCTTGTATATATACATACATATACCTTATGATTTCATTTTATTTTTTTTGGGTCAGTTGTGGAATTTGCAGAGAGATTTGCATATCAAGGTTTGGCTGGGAATCTGATCACATACCTCACAAATGTTCTACATGAACCAATCACTACAGCTGCTAAAGATGTGAACACATGGGTTGGTGTTTCTTCAATCTTCCCTTTGCTTGGTGGCTTCATTGCTGATTCCTATCTGGGTCGTTTCAACACTATACTCTGCTCTTCAATCATTTATCTCCTGGTAAATAATTTTGTCTTCATTCTTATTACTTTTTTTTTTAAACAAAAAAAAGCTTGTATTGGTAACGTGCTTCTTGTTTGTTCTTGATTCCTGCATCAATCTAATGCGCTCACCGCTTTTTTTCATTCAACAATTTTGTCTTTTTAAAAGTCGTAACTTATACTAACTCACAGGCATCGGGTCCCGCGCGTGTAGGAAACCCGGAACCATATTAAATATCACATTAAATTTGGTGCCACCAAAAAAATATCACTACCTTATTTACAGAATTACTATTTTCTGATAAAGGATTCCCATAATTACAATTTTTTTTGTCGTTCAGCTGGGGTATTTCCCGTTGGAAGCGGGACTAAAATGTTTACAATACAATACTTTAAGACGTACTATCAATTTTAAGACTAAAATGTTTATCTTCTGAATGTTATTTAGATATTTTTTTAAGATATATTGTTAGTAAAAGATTTTATACATTATCAACAATCGATCACAAATTATTGTATGTATAACTTTTAAGATAATTATTGTAAAAGACAAATTTTTTAATAATATAATAAATCATAATTGCTTGATAGTTTATACCAATGGCACATAACAATTGATTTTCTATCATATAAAAGTAGAAACAAAAGCTATTATTAGAAGCAGAAATTATTTTGTGTTTGGATGAGCTTTATGAAAAAGTGCTTTGAGATTTATTATATGGATATTATTATCCAATAAAACATTAATGATTTTCACCCTCTCTTATTATTTCTCCTTTTTTAGAAGTTAGGAATTGTAACTTCTTAAAAAAAGCATCATAATGTGTTTTTTTGTCTTTTTTTTTTTTAAAAAAAGATCGTCTAGACACTTTTTTTTTTCATAAGCACTTTTATTTAAAAAAAATAAGTGTCTTTTTTCCAGAAAAAATGCCCATCCAAATGGGCTCATCGTCATGTTAAAATTATTTGACTATTATAATAATTATATTAAAAATCATATATATAAAATAATCTGTGATTACATTTTAATAAGATCTACACAGACTCTTATATATTAACAAAAACATCAAATTTGATTTTTTTTGACAGCACATTAAATTTATTTAGTACAATTAAATTGATAATTTAAGTGCATCAAATGAATCTTTTTGGTTATTTTTTAAATATAAGGTTAAATAAGGATAGGAAGGATATTTCATATATTCCACTGTAACTAAAGGTAATCCGTATATATATATATATATATATATATATATATATATATATATGAAGGATGTAGTAAATGCAAAACGTAACTATTTTAAATATCATTTAATATGCCAAAGTTTTGTGTTTGTTTTCCTCACGTCATATGGTGTGTTTGGAATCAAGGTCAGGGGCTTTAGAAGTGCTTCTTGAACGTGGAAGCTACTCACAGTAGCTTCCAGTCAAAAACACTTCAACCCAAATCAATGAAATTTCCAAACATACTAGTCTTCAAGTATTTTGTTTGATACATTACTTCTTATATATTGAGAGCTAGAAGACTCACGTCATAGTTTTCAAGTTTTTTGTTTGAAACATTACTTCTTATTAAGAGCTAGAAGATACAGGTTAAATTAATCAGTAATCTGAAATCTGTAATATGTTTTTGAGAATTTTTTCAGGAAAAATTTCTATAATTTAAAAACTATAAATAGGTTCTTATAGTTCTGCAATTTTTTTTTCTTTAATAAAATCCTTAAATGTAATCTACTTTTAAGTGTTTAAAATATTAAATTGAAAAAAATTAAAATTAAAATCTTAAAATTTCAAATTAGGCTTAATGCATTTTTCATCCTCTAACTTTTTTAATTGTGCGATTTTGATCCCTAAAAAATTTTAATTGCAAATTAAATCAACTAATTTGTCAAATTGTGCATAATCAGTCATTCCCTCCATGACCAGTCAATGTGTAGTAACGATTGATTTGCACAATTTGACAAATTAGAGGATTAAATGTACAATTAAATTTTTGAAAAGCCAAAATTATACATTAAAAAAGTTGAGAGATAAATAGTATAATTAAGCCTTTAAATTATACAAATCTCTTTAAAACTTTTAAAAAATGAAGAAATTAATATGTTTACTGAAAATATAATAATAATAATGCTCGGGCCGGTTGACAAATTAAAATCTAGATAGAGGCTCTATACGAATTTAAATTGGAGAAATGAATGTCTTGATGTTAGCGAAAGTTTTATGTTTTTCCATCCAACTTAATTGATGCAACTATGCTCTATGCAAGCCAGGTACTCCCTCAGTCATTGTTATAAGGAAAAATTAAATAAATCATATATATTAAAGTAATTAATTAATTTTATTTAAAAGAGTTATTGAAAATAAAAAATTAAATTTATTATTTAAATTATCCTCCATTTTATTGATTAAACTTGTATTGTTGAGAATAAAAAAATTTATTAAAAAATAAAATTTATATTAAATAAAAGATATTTTAAAAATAACTTCATTAAATATAATATAATGAAAGTAATTAAAATTATTTATATTTTAAATAAAATAGTTTAAATTTTTTTCATGTATTATCAATCAGGTGTATAACTCTCCATGTCAGACTTTCAATATTTCTAATTGAATGAACAGAAAGTCAAATCAATCACATATCAGTAAGTTTTTCTGGAAAAAAAGATAATTATTATGAAGCAAAGGCAAGTAGCCACTAGCCAGCTGCTTTTGCGTTTTCTTTGCTCTATAAAACGTGAATGTCACGTGAATGAGTTTTGTACATTTGTTAGCCCTATAAAATCCGAGTGTTACGTGAATAAAGATAAATATAATTGCTAATAAATAGTATTTGGGAAATGTTTAAAAACTGCAGTTTCGTGATAAATAGCAATATGTTGATTTTAAATGCCCAAATAAAAATTGAACTATATTTAGTTCAACCAATCTGATATAATTTTAAAGCACTAAGTTCAAAAATTTAAATCCAAATCTGGTGTTGCTAATTATAATTTTTTTTGTCTTCTAATTTGAAGTATGAGATTAATATTTTTAATCAAGTACTTGATGTTATTATATTGTTTTTCCTAAGTACTTTTCATGGGCTCAAATCTCTTTTGTTACCAGTATACCAAAAAAAAAAATCTCTATTGTTACCTATGATTCCAATATATATTCCATTTTAAGTTGTGCGTATTTGTTGCGATTTGTCCATATATAATATAAGTCTGTGATCATGCATGCACTTGAAATTAATTTAATATAAAGTATCACGCTGTTGTTGTCTCGTTGATGGGAAAGAATCTCATATCTCACGTCACATGAAACACCCAACAGGGCATGATATTCTTGACAATATCTGTGTCAGCACCGAGGCACAAAGCGCTGTTCTTCGTGGCACTTTACGTGCTGTCTATCGGCGACGGAGGTCATAAGCCCTGCGTTCAAACCTTTGCCGCCGATCAGTTCGACGACGACACGCCGGAGGAGAAGGAAGCCAAGAGCTCATTCTTCAACTGGTGGTACTTGGCCATTGTCGCTGGTTCAACTGCTGCTGTATTTATAGTAACATATCTTCAGGTAATTAATTGTTCAAAGTAATTAAATTGCTATTTTGTTTATTTGTTTTGTTATAAGTAGACAATACAATATTGAAAAACTCGGATTTGATTCCTGTAAAGTAATAAAGTTTTTAAAGTGAGGAAGTAAGAATGCATTCATCCTAATATGATAAATAAATAAATAAACTATTAAATAGATTATATATATAATAAATAGTTTATATATTTGATATTTGATGTATTTGGTGAAGAAAGCCAAATTTAAATAAAATATTGTATTGATAGGTTGGGCCATGGAGGTGTAACATTCATCATTTTCGAAAATGTGTCCTTATTCATTGCCAGATTCCTTTTCCTTTCATAAATTTACTTCATTGCATTTTATTATGGTTCCAAATCCCAAGATAGAGAGAAAAAGAGGAACCGTTTCCCTATTCTTCACTTCTTGTACGACAATATTACAATATGGTAGGGAGTCTACTTTTCTCTTCCTTTCAGAGCCCCTCCACATGTTTCACTGCACCCCCGTCTTCCTCCGAGCACCACACTGCACCAGGTCCGACAACAGATCCGGCCTCAGAGGACCTGACTGCACCAGATCCGGCGACCTCAGCAATGCAGTTTGAACGAGTTCCTTGCATCCCAGGAACAGGCCGGTTTTTAAAAACCGTCTCTGGTTACCCGTTCATCCGGTTTTAGCAGTTCACCACGGTTCTATAGGATTAATGGTTTTTCTGACTGAACCGAACCGTAGACATGACCGTTTCCCGATTGAATAGACCGGTCTGGTTTTTAAAACATTACTAAAAATGATCCAAAGATAAATACATCAGTACTTTATCATTACAGAGGAGTTAAATTCAAAAAACTCTAAATTTTAATTGATAATTATCTGGTCATAGAAAGTTTTTTTTTTTTGGTAAACAAGCTTTTCATTAATTAATTTAGTTATTGAAAGATTAATGACATTAAAATAGTTATTAAATTATGATTTTTGATTATTATAACATCAATTTGGTCAAAATAAAGAAGACTTTAGAATAACATATAAGAAAATCAGTCGAATTGTAATAAAAAAATAAAATCAGTCAAATTAATTTAGTGGATTTTCAAACTAAGTTGATGTACCGAAAATCTGTGGAGTAAGAAAACGAAGGTTTACTTAATTTTTAATTTGCTTGTTTGTGATTATTTCTTTACCCTTTTCTGATAATAACACCTTCGTTTTGATATCTCAAACTGTTTTTATTTTTTAAGCACCGTTAGCTGTCAAGTTTTGTATCGTAGTTTGAAGTCCCTTCTTTTTCCACCATATCAATACTAATTAATACTTCAATACATTTAATCAAGCTATAAGACTTGAGTTATTGAATTAGAATGATTACGTGAATTAACAGAAGTTATTAGATTTTATAAAAAAAAGAAGTTAAATTTTTAGTTTATTTATTTATTTAGAATAAAATGCTTTTAAATATTTCAATTCAATTATTTCTTTTTTTTTTTGCTCTCAGTCTCGAACCGAGTACTTGTGGGTTGAAAGACAAGTTTCAAACCAGTTCAATTATTTCTTTGAAGTCTATGTTTACCTTCTTTTCAAGTAAATTTCGGCATCTTACTGTATTTTATACATTTGTTTCTGGGGAAAAATCATGATTATGAAAACTTAACTCGATGTTAATCTATTTTAATATTTTTTAGATAATATGTATCCACTATAAATTTATGAAGTCCGGAAAAAAAAAAACTCTTCTAAAATAAATTTATTTGTGTAAAAGAAACAAAAATGTGGTTATATATCTAAAGTATATTGTTATAATCCATTAAATAATTTAGAAATGAATTCATCTAATTACTTATTTACTTTACAAACAAACTTAGTTTAAACAAAATATGAAGTCTGATATACTCTTTAAGAAAGTTGAATGCAAAAATGTTAAGAGAATAATTAATAAGTTTTATAAAAAAAGTAATACTTCTTGCTTTGATAGTACGTTACACGGAGATTAATAGTTAATTAAATGATAACTACAATGTTAAAACATAATATCAAAATAGATATTAAATAATAATTTGTTTTAACATATAAAAAAAATACCACTACATGTGGACACGAACCTAATTAATAAGAGATGGGAGGAAAATATATAAATTATGAGGGTGATTTGCCACCTATTGGTAGGAAAGGCCCCATCATATATGAATAGCAGTTTTTCAATTTTGTCGTGTAACGCCCCCAAAAACAGATGGAACGTATGTGATACTATACAAGCAGAAATTATGGATCACGCATTTCTTTTTTAGAGAAACAGGTTTTACCAACATAGGAACATATTCCTCATAGCAGTCTTCTCGAGATGTACATCATCTGTGGGCATATTAAGTGAATGGAATTGTTAATTATATAATAAAATATGAGATAGATGTTGATCTTCTGAACATAAATGGTTATTTAGTCTTATTGATAACCGAGTTTAAATTTGATTTATTATTACTGTAAAATTTTTATATATTATCATCTAATATGTCAAAAAGTTTTAAATTAATCATGAACCAAATTAAATTCTTATGGATATATCACATAAAAACTTAAAATACTCATAATTTTATGATTTGGAGAGCATTTTTATTTTCCGATCTACTTCAAGGAGTATCCTACTACCAACCTGAGACTGAGACTAATTTCCCACAGGGACGAGATGCCTTTAACCACTCACATCAACCTCAATTGGTGGTTAAAGAGCATATATATATATATATATATATATATATATATATATATATATATATATATATATATATATACATGTATGAGATGTATTAAATAAGAGTGTTATTTTAATATGCGAGCGAGAAAGATAAATCTAGCCCATATTAAACGATATATGGGCGGTCAAAATTAGAAGTTAGCGGTCATGTGGTCATTTAAAAAAGTGACACGACTTTATGTTTTAATCTTGATTATCATTCATATCAAAAGACCTAGAATTGCTTCTCTGCCTCTCTCTCTCTTTTTTTTTATAGGCTATTGTCAGTATGTTAATTGTTATGATAGTTTTTTCTCCATATGTATAATTTTTTGATCCAGAAAAGTTTATAATAAGAAGAATATAGCTTAATAATAATATTAAGTCTTGCCTCTTTTATAATAAATTATTACTAGTACTATTTATGAACCTGCATCATCTTTTCATACTGAGCAAACAAGAACCGTAGTTGATGATGAGGATGTCAATGAACATTGAATTTGGAAAAATATATGAACAGGACAATGTTGGGTGGGTAGTGGGGTTGGGAGTGCTGGCAGGAGTGTTGGCATTTGCATTGGCACTCTTCTTGTTGGGAATCAAAAGGTATAGAAAGGAAGGCCCAGCAGGGAGCCCATTTACCAGACTGGCCCAAGTTTTTGTTGCCGCTGCTCGCAAATGGCGCGTGCAGGACACGCTCGGTAATAACAATTATTGCTATGAAGAGGCGGATCATCAAGAGCCCCATCACCTCCGTCTCCATGCTCCTAAATTTCACACTTTGCTCCAAACACATCAATATAGGTTGGTGCCCCTCATTCTACATTTCTAGTAAAACCCTTGATATATTTCTTTCCTTTGTGAATTCAAAGCTATGCTTTATGTCCTTTTTTTATTTTTTATATAAATATTTTTTACTGTAATTAGAAGTAGAATATTGTTAAATTTGTGGTGGGAAGGCTAAAAGTTTATCGAATAGTTTTAATTAAATCTATAATACTTTTTAAGAATAGTTCTTTTAGGTTGATGATAAAGACATTGATAATCTTTGTTGTAAAGAAAGTAAATATAATTGACATATATATAGTTATTTTACTTATAACAAATTCATTTGACTTATACTTCTTAATAAGAATAAGGAGGTTTCTCTATTTTTTTAAATAAGAGTATTTATACTCTTAACAATTAGTGACTAATATTTATACAATGTATTTCACTTAGTTGAAATACTATTACTAACAATTATTGTCTTAGATTTTTACAAGACACGTGAGTTTATTCTTACCTAAGAAACATGTAAGTATACTATTGATGTTGATTGAGCCGTGGGGTATGTGGGAAATGTTATATTATATGTGTATATATACAACATTTGTTAAAAGTAAAACGGAGTTGATGGGGAATTTTAGGCTCAACATCAGAGTCAACTGTGATACATTGAGTGAAATTCATGTGGTTCACATGGTTTAGGATTCCATCCCAAGATTTTATGTGGATGAAAAAAATATCTTTGTGAAAGATCTCTTTTTAGGTATCTAATTAAATCTTAAAGATTGGGCCATGTGGGTTGGATTTGATACCAACAAATTTTGTGGATTTGGTTTTTTTTTTTTTTTTTTGTGTCAGAAAAAAGGGAGTTTTCATGTGCTTTTATTGCTTGAAGTTGACACTTGACACTCTATTGCCACGTTATTACTAATAGGAAAAGGAAATTCTTCTGACAAAACAAAAAAAAATGGTAAATTTTAATATAGATTTTTGGACAAGGCAATGATCATTGATGAAGTTGATGCCAGAAGCAAAACCAGAGACCCGTGGAGGCTATGTTCAGTGACACAAGTTGAAGAAGTGAAGCTTGTCCTTCGCCTCATCCCTATATGGCTAAGCTGTGTAATGTTCACAGTTGTCCAAGCTCAAGTCCACACATTCTTCACCAAACAAGGCAGCACAATGGTCCGTTCCATTGGACCACACTTCCAAGTCCCACCAGCATCAATTCAAGGACTTGTTGGTGTCATAATCCTCATTGCAGTTCCAATCTATGACACAGTTTTTGTGCCACTAGCCAGAAAATTCACAGGCCACCCCACTGGCATAACAGTGCTTCAGAGAATTGGGGTTGGTCTATTTTTGTCTATACTCACTATGGTTGTGTCAGCTCTTGTAGAGGCCAAAAGGGTTGGTGTTGCTAGAGACCATGGTCTCTTAGATGATCCTAAAGCTGTGATACCAATCAGAATTTGGTGGATGCTTCCTCAGTACATAATCACTGGTGTTGCTGATGCATTCACAATTGTGGGGCTCCAAGAGTTGTTCTATGATCAAATGCCAGAGGCAATGAGAAGCTTGGGGGCTGCAGCATATATAAGCATTGTTGGAGTTGGAAACTTTGTTTCTATTGCTGTTATAGATGTTGTGCAAGCAATCAGTTCAAGGGCTGGTGAGAAATGGTTGGGAAACAATCTGAATAGGGCACACCTTGATTACTATTATTGGGTTTTGGCTGGGTTGAGTGCTGTGGATTTGTGTGTTTATCTGTGGATCACCAAGGTTTATGTTTACAAAAAGGTTGGTGGGGTTGAAACAAGTAACCAGCAGGGTTCTGGGCTCAATAAATACCATCATGAAGTCTAGCACCAGAAAAAACAAAGAGTTTGGTTTTTGCTATATTGCCAATGCCATCAAAACCAAATACCAAAATGAGTGTTGATTTTAGATAGGCATTGTAATTCCAATGGTCACTATAGCACTTCGGGTTTCAATGTGAGTGAATTAAGTAGAATGATATATATATATATATATAAGTTGTAAAGTTTGACTAGTTTAATATTAGAAATATTTTTGCTTTTGCAGTTGTGCACAACTACAAGAATGAGCTACTTACTACTCATGGCTGTGCACTACTGCCAATCAAATATTTACTTGGAATTGGTCTTGAAAAGTTATTGTAGATAGATTCAGGCCATGCAGTCCAGTTTGGGAAGTTATTCCTTGAGGAAAAACGCCAACCAAACTATCTTTTGACAAGTCCAAGTTGTCTACATAAATTTCTGGCTCCATTCTCTTCCTTTCATGAATTGATTGGCCTCATTATGATCTCATTATCCATGTTCATTGGGCTTTGAATAGGCTTTGCACTATTTGGTGTCTTTCATGAAATCATTCCTCTAAAATTCTCAATAGAACCGGGGATTGAACCCACCGATTATTATTGGTAAGATCCAAGGTGCAATGCAGAGATATGGCCTAATTTTGAAGGAATTTCACAGTTGAACTTGTTTTGTCTTTAGTCAAAGAATTTGCATCTTGAGAAATACGATCCCTCTCCAATGGGGTATAAATCAATATAGAGGAATTGATTCTCACCATGATCCAAAACTAACAAATTCTTTAAATTTTAAGAACAATGAAAACTCCACTTGAATACTGTTAATGCTCAAATCAATGAGAACAATTAGGTAAATTTCCCAGGAGATTTACCCCTGATAGTTTTTGTATGACAAATTTATTCCCTAATGATCCCTTCAAAATAGTATGGAATTTCAACATATAATTTGTTCTTTGAAAGGTCAAGATTGTACAAGGGATTTATTTTGTAGAATGAGTTTGGTTTTGAACCATTTATTATAAGTTTTATTTTTCAGTACACAAATGAGTTTAGGGTGAGCAACCTTGTTATTTGTACAATTGTGTTTTGACAACAACAGGTGACACTATATAAATATATTCAATGTTATTAAACTTGGATCGGTTCGTCGGAAATCGGACCTACGACCCTAACGACAGGTCCAGTCATCATATTAGATCGCATGAGCCACTAAATCGATGCTGAAATCATTGAACCGCTATCAAACCGGATTAAACCGATTGAATCGGTCATGGTCGAACCATCGAGTGGACCAATGCATGTTGTCCAACCTAAACCAGTCACGGTCGAGCCCACTCACGCACTAATGATGTCATTCACACTCAGCATATTTGTAATTTGTAATTTCCAAATGAAATTCCAAAGATTGCACGCAATGGGGATCGAACCTTGGTCCCAAGGCTTTAGTTCCAGTAACGTTACCATTGTGCCACCTAAGCCAGTTCATTTATTCTTCACAAATATTTTATATATACATAACTTCTTAATAAAATTTATACATTTAATATATACCGGTTCATCCGGTTCAATCAAGGACTCGCTGGTTCGACCACTGACCCATTGATCCGGTGTCATGATCGAGTCAATGACCGATCCAGTTTTAATAACATCGAATATACTACCGACTATCCTATATATTTATCTGATGATTTTGTATTTTAAGTTTTTGACTATTTTTTTTTTATTTCCCCTTGTTGTCGGTCAATCACCATTATCGCTGGTGACTTTTCTAGCTGATCGTACCATCAACGATGACTTTTTTGACTGACTGCCACCATGTCCAGCGACTTTATTAACCACCACCAGCGACTTCCCGGCCATCACCGATAACTTTTCGGTCACCGACAACAACTTTCTAGCAACCTCCGATTTCGACAAACATTAGTGGTCGCCAGTCACCATCCTGGCTACCTCGGCTGTCAGCACCAACCAACCACCATGTCAGTCACCAACAACCTCCATCCACTACCAATATTATTATACTATTTTTTATTAATTTTTTAAAAAGGAAATTGTCGATAACTATTGTACAAAAGAATTAATTGTTACCCACACTTTGAAATTATACCATGATTTTGAGGAACGATGCAAGTGAAAATATTTTCTTGAAAGTTAGAGGAGTTCTAAAATCTAGCTTTACAAGTACGTTACATTTGGATCGAGAGAAATAGGAAATAAAAAAACGGTTGAAGAGAAAATAAGAAAATATAAACATTTTGTTTTGTTTGGATGAGAGAGAAAAGCAATGGAGATAAAAAAGATTCCATGGGTTTTACATATAGAAATGGATATACGGGTTAGCCCGGTTCGTTTAAATTCGATTTGCATTGCCCACAAGTAAATGGCTCGGATTGAGCTTGCCCTTGAAATCAACGAGTCTAAAATTTCACTAGCTCGTGTTCAGACCACCTAGCCCGCGCATTAGCGAGCTGTCACGTAGGTTCATTAATTAAAAACAATAAAATCTAAAAAAAATTATGTTTATTTTTTTTAAATGGTATAGTTAACCAAAAATATTGAACGTTGTTTGTGGTGGGAGGTGCTTAAATGGTTGGTCTGTGTGAATAGCATCGCGGGAAGGAGCGCAACGGTAATTATTGACGACCTTGAGGTGTGGCGGTGTGCCTGACGGTTCGTGATGTGGCACAATGAGATGCTTTCAAAAGGAGCAGATCTGGGCGTGGAGGGAGCTTGGGGTAGAGGTAAACGACGCGGGGACAGATCTTCTAGACGTGGTGATCGGTGCGTACGAGGTCTGGAGTGGTGGTGATTGGTGCGAGGCTACCTGGTATACTGCAAGGGAGAGTATGCGGTGGAGACTTCGACAAAGTGGAAAAGTGGTTGCTTGTTGGAGTGGTTGTTTGGATTTGCGAGAGTGTATTGGGAACGGAGAAAGGAAAAAACTTATAAGAGAGTGGATTTGGAAAGGATTAGGCCATTGGCCTACTTTTTTTAAAATACCGGTTCATTTGGCAAACTCGATAACTCATGGACCTCAACCCATATAAACCACAAGTTAAATGAACTAGGCTAAATATAAGCCCACATTTAAATGAACCTACATTTTGTTTGTCTCAAACCCGCTTGGATCAAGGGTTAAACGGTTGTCCGTAGGCCCAAACCTATATACCCAACTCTATCTATATGTAAAAATTTCCCGCCTTTGATAAATATATAAAGTTTGTACCCAATACATATCCATATGCACCCAACATGTACCTTTTAGGAATTTCAAGTTTGAGTAAGATGTAAATGAAAAAGTCCAACATTGAAAATAACTTAATAAGTTGAAGGTTATATAAGTGAGAGACTTGTGAACTCATCATCTAAGGTTTTTAGTCAAAATGTGATATGAGTTGAAGATCTCCCGATGGTTTGTATGCTTTCCTAATCTTAACAAGTGATATTAGAGTTGATAATTTGATTGAAACGATTATAAAGAAGAGCTAAACAATACAAATATAAAGAAGAGTTGTGTGTTGTCCTAATCCTAACACAACCATACGAAGGCATACTCAACACGAACATGGTAATAAAGGACTACCCAAACATTATACTAGCTGAATAATTAATCTCAATCACAGCCCTTAATGACTTTATGGGGATGTCATAATATGAACAAGAATCAAATAAAATACCACACATCCAAAATCGTTGGAAGAAAAAAATTAAAAGGTGGGAGCACCGTCACTAAATCTCTAATGGTGATCTGGTGGGGGCCTAACAAGTATAACTTTGCTGATCACCATATCCATATGAAATGATCACTAATTCTTTGTGACCCCACCTTCTCCCTTACAACTTGCAAAGCAATTGTTAATTCGTAAAAGGGGGTTGATCCGATTTAGTTTTGTTTTCTTTTCAGCACAAAAGTGTCATATATCAATTCTTGAATTCACTTATGGACGGGAGAAAAAGCGATGAAGAGAAAAAAAGATTCCATGGGTTTTACATATAGAGATTGGTATACGGGTTAGCCGGTCTATGTAAATCTGGTCTGCATTGCCCACAAGTAAATGGGTCGAATCGAGCTAGCCCTCGAAGTTAACAAGTCTAATATTTCACTAGCTCGTGTTTGGACTGCCTAGCCCGTGCATTAGCGAACTAGCCTAAAGGTTTATTAGTTGGAAAAAACTAAATCTAGAATTTCTTTTTATAAAAATAATAGTACATTTATCCAAAAATATTGAATGTTGTTCATGGTGGGAGGTGTCTGAATGGTTGGTCTACGTGACTAGCATCGCGGGGAGGAGTGTGGTAGTGGTTATTGGTGACTATGAGGTGTGGCAGTGTATCTGACATTTCATGATATGCCATGATGGGATGCTTTCAAAGGGAGCAGATCCAAGAGTGGTGGGAGATTGGGGGTAGAGGTAAACGATGATGGGTGTAGCGACCTAAAAAAAAGACTAGCTTTTCCTCTTAGAGGGAAAACATTGAGTCGTCACCAACTTTATTTTGTTTCAAGGAAGTTGGAAAACCTTTTTAGAAAAGCTTTGGGTTCGGGAGTCAATTATGTCTAGGGAAGGCATGGAGACTTAACCCCACGGCACCCTGGAACATCCATAAATGGTTACCCAAAATTAGTTGTGTAAATTATTAGTAACTTTGAAACATTTGTTTTACTCGTTGTGGATCTCTTTGTTGTAGCTAAAATGAGGTTGAACATGACACGTAAGTCCATAGGGCAACCCCTAAATCTGAAGGGTTGAACATGACACTTGTCATAGGGCAACCCAAAAAGTTGTTTTAATCAAGTAATCATCCTTTTATTTTTTTTTATGTAAAATAAGTAATTTTTATTTCTTGAAAATGGGACAGAAACGTAGAGATGAGACCTTTTACCAACTTATTTAGAGAACAGAAACACAAGGAAATAAGAGTGTCAAGAGAAATTTATTAATGATGTCAACGAAAAGAACAAAGATTACCAAATGGGAGCAGAATAAGAATGATTTTGTTTCTTCCTAGTGGTAAGATTTTAAGATCGAAGCCTTTACATTCAATCTCCCTGGCTACTTCAGCTCTTCCTTCTCAGCCACTCTAGTAATAGGGAAGAGAAGTGGAAACTCGGATCTCTGATCTCTCCTCCTCACAACAAGAATCTCTCTTTCTTTTCTCTTTTCTTTGTATCTTTCCTCTCTATCTCTTCTCTGATCTTTCGTTTTCTCTCAAGAACAGTGTTCTCCCCTCCTTTCTCTTTTCTCCCTAAGAAAATCTCTCCTCCTTTTTAAGAAATGTTCCTCTCCTTTTATAGATGGAGGAGAGGGCTTCTTGCTTCTTCTCCGTTGACTTCAAGGTCGGCTTGCACGAATACCCAAGGCTTGGGCCGTTCTGAACAGCAGAAAGGAGGGGATTTGATGTGAGGGTTGCATGCTTGAAAAGGGAAGGAGATGGGGGTTTTTGTCTGATGGGTATGAAGGCTTTTTAGGGTTAGGAGTGAGGCTGCTAGGTTAAGGCGAGAGAGGAAATGGAAGAAAAAATAAAAGACCAATGGGTAGAGGAGGTGCAAAAAACAAGGGTTCTGAGCAGAGACAGCGTGTGTCCAGATGGGGTGGTATGAGTAGCAGAAAGGTGGTGATTTGATGTGAGGGTTGCATGCTTGAAAAGAGAAAGGAGATGGGGGAGGGGGGTTTGAGCAGAAATAGTGTGTGCCCAGACGGGGTGGCATGAGTAGCAGAAAGGTGGTGATTTGATGTGGGGGTTGCACGCTTGAAAAGAGAAAGGAGATGGGGAGTTTTGAGCAGAAATAGCGTGTGCCCAGACGGGGTGGCATGAGTAGTAGAAAGGTGGTGATTTGATGCGAGGGTTGCACGCTTGAAAAGAGAAAGGAGATGGGGGTTTTTGTCTGATGTGCATGATGGCTTTTTAGGGTTAGGAGTAGGGTTACCAGGTTAAAACAAGGGAGGAGGTAAGGAAGAAGGAGGACCAATGGGTAGAGGAGGAAAAGAGGTCTTGCCTGATATGTAAAGTGGGTAGGAGGCGTAACTCAGCTTCCTTTCCTTTTCGTTGATTGTCTTTTTCTCCTTGTTTTCTTCGTCCTTTCTTCCTTATCTTCTCTTTCTTCTTTCCTTATTCTTTAGCCTTCAGCTTGAAAATAAAATTGCAGTGGATGGAATCTCTTCGTCCCAACAGAAACTTAGATATGCAAAAGTAGATAAACACTGGACGAACGTCCTCGTCCAATAAGAAAAGATAATTGCCGTGGACGGAACCTCCTCGTCCAACTGAAATAAGAGGGACAGGACTGGACGGGACCACCCCGTCCATTGGCGAGTGCAGTGGACTGGACGGGCCCAATAGCAAGTGCAAAGCAATGGGCTGGACGGGCCCAATAGCAAGTGCAAAGCAATGGACGGGACCACCCCGTCCACCAGCAAGTGTAATGACTGGACGGGACCACCCTGTCCATTGGCAGGTGCAGTGGACTGGACGGGGCCAACAGCAAATGCAAAACATAGGACTGGACGGGCCCAATAGCAAGTGCAAAGCAATAGACGGGACCACCCGTCCACCAGCAAGTGTAATGACTAGACGGGACCACCCCGTCCATTGGCAGGTGCAATGGACTCGACGGGGCCAACAGCAAATGCAAAGCAATGGACTGGACGTGCCCAACATCAAGTGCAAAGCAATGGACTGGACCACCCCGTCCACCAGCAAGTGTAATGACTGGACGGGACCACCCCGTCCATTGGCAAGTGCAGTGGACTGGATTGGCCCAACAACAAGTGCAAAGCAATGGACGGGACCACCCCGTCCACCAGCAAGTGTAATGACTGGACGGGACCACCCCGTCCATTGGCAGGTGCAGTGGACTGGACGGGGCCAACAACAAATGCAAAGCAATGGACTGGACTGGCCCAACAGCAAGTGCAAAGCAATGGACGGGACCACCCCGTCCACCAGCAAGTGTAATGACTGGACGGGACCACCCCGTCCATTGGCAAGTGCAGTGGACTGGACGGGCCCAACAGCAAGTCCCACATGATGGATGGGACTGGACCGCATCCAACAACAAGTCCACAACAAGGGACTGGCCTGGACCGCGTCCAACAACAAGTTAATAATGTGATGGACGGGATTGGACCGCGTCCAACAACAAGTCCATAATGTGATGGACGGGACCTTCCCGTCCAACAGCAAATGTGATGGACTGGAAGGGATCACCCCGTCCAGCATCAAATCCAAGGTAATGGACTGGAAGACCCCCTCCTTTCTTCATTTTTTCTTTTTATTATTATTAGCCTCATTGAAGCATAATGTTACAACAAAAGATGGACAAGATGGGTGTTCACAGTTGCCCCTCTTTACTTGTTACATACTAGAAGACATGATTAGCCGTGACTTCTCATGTATTGTAGTATTGAACAAGTAAAGAAAATGAACACATATTTTTTCCGAAAAACATGAGGAGCTCAGAAGAAAACCTTACAGTTTGGAAATGAAGTTGTAGTGAGTCTCAGAGCTCGAAAGTGAAGATGCAATGGACGGAACCTCCTCGTCCAACAGGAAAGTAAATATGCAGTGAGCCTCAGAGCTCGAAAATAACTTGCAATGAGACTCAGAGCTCGAAAATAAAATTGCAATGAGCCTCAGAGCTCGATAATAAACTTGCAGCGAGCCTCAGAGCTCGAAAATAAACTTGCAGTGAGCCTCAGCTCGAGAATAAAGAAATGCAGTGAGCCTCAGAGCTCGAAAATAAACTTGCAGTGAGCCACAGAGCTCGAGAATAAAGAAATGCAGCGAGCCTCAGAGCTCGAAAATAAACTTGCAGTGAGCCTCAGAGCTCAAAAAATAAAAATGCAGTGAGCCTCAGAGCTCGAAAATAAACTTGCAGTGAGCCTCAAAGCTCGAGAATAAAGAAATGCAGCGAGCCTCAGAGCTCGAAAATAAACTTGTAGTGAGCCTCAGAGCTCAAAAAAATAAAAATGCAGTGAGTCTCAGAGCTCGAAAATAAACTTGCAGTGAGCCTCAGCTCGAGAATAAAGAAATTCAGTGATCCTTAGAGCTCGAAAATAAACTTGCAGTGAGCCTCAGAGCTCAAAAAAATAAAAATGCAGTGAGCCTCAGAGCTCGAAAATGAGATTGCAGTGGACGGAACCTCTTCGTCCAGCAGAAAATTAACATGCAATTGACGGAATCTCCTCGTCCAACAGAAAGTAAATATGCAATGAGCCTTAGAACTCGAAAGTAAAGGTGTAGTGAGCCTCGGAGCTCGAAAATAAACTATTAGTGATCTGAAACAAATGAGAATCCCTTCCTTTTGAGGACAACGAAATCAATTGCTCCCTGGAAAAGCTTCGACCAACCAAACCCTTGTTCATCGGCCACTCTAGGACGAGGCATCACTCATTCTTTTAACAACATTGGTCACCCAAGAATCTGATAAACTCCGGATATTATGTAAGCTTATTCGCATCATTCTTTTGTCATCCAGTGCATGCTACCTCTTCCACTGAATCTGAAGTATTGAGCCCTCTTGGTTTAAACCATTCATTGGTGCTACCATTAGAGTTATCAAATTGTACTATTAAACTTATGTTTACTTTTATTGAGACATGAGAGTGAACACGATAGGGGAGTGTGGAAGAAAATCTCTTGCCTTAATATGAGAATTTAGGTTGTTAAGAGATAATAACAATAAGAACAAAGTTACAAAAGGGATGATGAAGATTAAAAAACAAAGATAAGCAAAGAAAATTACGAAAATCACATAAAATTTGCCCCAGTGTTGGTCCCTTGATTTTCATTTAATTGATTCCCCACAGGCTTTTGATGATACATATCTTGGTTCCTGTTTCTGATTCCTCAAACACACCTTCTTTGATCACTCCTTAATAGTTTTGCCCCAGTATACTCAGCCAGATAAAATTGCCCCAGTATGGTGGGTGCTTGCAAAAGTGTTGGACCCTATCCTCCTCCTAGGCTGCCCTTGCAGGTTTTCAGTCTAAGGTTCCTTTGCCCTAACTTTTGCCTAGGCTGCCCTTTCGGGTTTTCAACCTAGCGGGCCTTTGTTTTCCTTTTGTTTTCATTGTTCTTTTGCCCCGACTTTTGCCTTGGTTGCCTTTTCGGGTTTTCAACCTAGCGGGCCTTCAGGCGTAGAACTTTTTCACAGCATCAGAGTTTACTGGCCTTGGTAGCTCCTCCCCATCCATGTTTTGCAGAATCAAAGCACCTCCCGAGAAAGCTTGTTTGACAATATAAGGACCTTCATAATTTGGTGCCCATTTTCCTCGGGGGTCCTCTTGACTAGGGAGGACTTTCCTTAAGACCAGGCCTCCCGCACGAAATTCTCTAGGATGAACCTTTTTATTGAAAGCTCTTGTCATTCAGTTTTGATACAATTGCCCGTGACAGATAGCTACCAGTCTTTTCTCCTCTATCATGTTCAACTGCTCATATCAAGTCTTCACCCACTCAGATTCTTCTAAGTCTGCTTCCATCAAGACTCTTAGCGAAGGGAGTTCTACTTCGATAGGTGAGACAACCTCCATCCCGTACACCAAAGAGAAAGGGGTTGCCCCAGTGCTTGATCGTATGTTAGTCCGACAAGCATGTAGAGCATATGGCAACATTTCGTGCCAATCCTTATAGTTTACAACCATCTTGGAAATGATCTTCTTGACATTTTTGTTTGTTGCCTCAATTGCAACATTCATTTGAGACCTGTAAGGAGCCGAATTGTGGTGTTTGATTTTGAGGCCATCACAAAACTTTTGAATCTCGGTACCATTAAGATTGGCAGCATTATCTGTGATTATCCTCTCTGGGATCCCGTATCTACAGACAATGTCCTTTCTGAGGAATTTGAGAAACACCCTTTGAGTTATCTTTGGCATATGAAGCAGCCTTCTACCCATTTAGTGAAATAGTCTATTGCCACCAAAATGAAACGATGACCATTGGAAGCCTTGGGATTAATGAGACCGATGACATCTATTCCCCACATCGAAAAGGGCCATAGGGATGCTAAACTGTGCAGTGGAGATGCAGATGCATTAACCCGGTCTGCATGCATCTGGCATTTCTGGCATTTACGAACACGCTCCATGCAATGACTCCATAGTAGACCAATAATAGCCACTTCTCAAGATCTTATTAGCCATCATGTGGCCATTGGCATGAGTCCCACAGATTCCTTCATGATCCATTTAGCTTCATGAGCATCCACACATCTGAGTAGGGTACCATCATATCCTCTTTTGTACAAGACTTCCTTGTTTAATAAAAAAGCCATAGCCAGTCTTCGGATGGTCTTTTTATTTACTTCACTCGCCTCTACCGGGTATTCCTTGTTCTTAATATATTTCTTGATATCATGATACCAAGGCTTACCATCGGGTTCTCCTTCCACATGAGCACAATATGCTGGTTCATCTTGCACTCTAACTTGGATGGGTTGGACATTGATATGGATATCCAACTTGGTCATGACAGCTAGTGTGGCCAAAGCGTCGGCAAATTGATTCTTGTCTCAACTTAAATGCGAGAAAGTAATCTCATCGAACTTTGCAATCAACTGAGTCAAGTATTTCTGATACGGGATCAACTTGGAGTCCTTGGTCTGCCACTCACCATTGACTTGATAAATGATTAAAGCTGAATCCCCGAAGACTTTCAACTGCTTTATACCCAGTTCAAGTGCCATTTGCAATCCACCAGCACATGCCTCGTATTCTGCAATATTATTTGTACATTCGAATTTCAGTTTTACGGCCATCGGGTATTGCTTGCCATTTGGTGAGATAACCACTGCTCCTATACCACTGCCATGCATATTGACTGCTCCATCAAAATACATTTTCCACACATCTTCCTATTCTTCGTCTTCTTCAAGGGACATTACCTCTCTATCTGGAAACTCAGAATTGACAGGCCATCCATCCTCAAGAGGATTCTCTGCTAAATGGTCAGCAATCACACTTCCTTTGATGGACTTCTGAGTCACATATTTGATGTCAAATTCTGACAATATCACTTGCCACTTCGAAACCCTTAAGGAGATATAAGGACTTTCGAAGATATACTTCAAAGGATCCATTCGAGAAATTAGCCAAGTAGTGTGATATAACATGTACTGTCTGAGTTTCCTGGAAGTCCATACTAGTGCACAACAAGTCTTCTCGATTGCCATATAACGAGCCTCACAGGCGTTAAACTTCTTACTCAGATAGTAAATTGCCTGCTCCTTCCTGCCAAATTCATCATGTTGTTCTAGCATTGCCCCCATTGAGGTTGGCAATATGGTGAGGTAGAGCAATAATGGACGACTTTGGGTAGGTGGTACTAACACTGGGGGATTCAGTAGATATGCCTTTATCTTATCAAAGGCTTCTTGACAATAATCATCCTATATTCCTGGATTATTCTTCCTGAGGAGTTTGAAGATTGGTTCACATGTGCTAGTCAGATTTGCAATGAAGCGTGCAGTGTAGTTCAATCTTCCAAGAAAACCCCTTACTTCTTGCTCACTCTTAGGTACTGGCATATTGCGTATTGCTTCCACCTTGTTAGGGTCCTCCTTTATTCCTTCTCTACTGACAACAAAGCCAAGTAAGTTCCCTGCGGATGCACCGAAAGTACATTTTGCAGGGTTGAGGCGTAACTTGTACTTTCTTAGCCACTCGAACAACTTTCTCAAAACTGCCACATGGCTTTCTCCTTCCTTGGACTTGGCCACTATATCATCAACGTATACCTCTACCTCCTTTTGCATCATATCATGGAACAATGCCACCATAGCACGTTGGTAAGTAGCCCTAGCGTTCTTTAATCCGAAAGGCGTCACTTTGTAACAAAAAGTTCCCCAAGGGGTGATAAAAGTTGTCGTTTCTTTATCATCACTGTCCATGAAGATCTGATTGTACCCAGAATACCCGTCCATGAAAGAAAACCTGTGACTTCTGGCTGTACTGTCTACAAGGACATCAATATGAGGTAGGGAGAAATCATCCTTTGGACTGGCTTTATTCAGGTCTCGGTAGTCCACGCACATTCTGACCTTCCCATCCTTCTTTGGTACCGGAACAATATTAGCTACCCATTCCGGGTGTCTAGCTACTTCCAGAAAGCCAGCCTCCAGCTGTTTGGTCACTTCTTCCTTGATCTTCAGCGACATCTCGGGGTGCATTCTCCTTAATTTTTGCTTCTTTGGAACCGCATCTGGGTATAAGGGAATTTTATGCGATGCTATCTCAGGATCTAGACCTGGCATATCTCAGTAGGACCATGCAAAAACATCCAGATACTCTTTGAATAGTGCAACCATTTCTTCTCGCTCTGGGTTATCCACTATTTTCAACTCCTTCTTGCCTTCCTCGGTTCCCATATTGATCACTTCAGCAACCTCATCATTCGAGATAATCCCTTCCTCTGACCGTTTCACCACTTTTATGAACTCTTCAATGTCTTCTTCCTCCTCATCGGATTCAAGATTGTATTCATCAGCGGCCGCGAGGGAATCAATAAATGAGTTTTCAAAGTTCCTCTCCTGAGGTAAATCTTTAGTGGAAGAAGTATTCCTGGAAGAACAAGTCGGGAATAGGAGAAGTATAGGCAAGAGTCTTATTCATGAAAGAAAAGCTTAAACAAAGTAAGGAAATGAAAGAGAGAGAGAAAAAACGCTGGAATCAAAAGGAAAACACCAGACAAAGTGCTACGTTCTCATTCATGTCTCAAAGAAAGTAAGCATCAGTTCATAATTAGTACAATAAGATAATTACTTCATGGAAATAACATCAACAAACGGTTCAGATTTCCAATTGTTGAGAACTTCATTGCTAGCAGGGAGATAGATGACATGGTTCTCGTCCAACTCTTCTTCAAGTGTCTTGATAGTGAAGTGAGGGGAAAATGACTTTCTTGGATCGATAACTCCAGCAGCTACTGGGAAAGTTTCCGTCAGGAGGGGAAGATACTTTCTCTCGCGTTCTTCTTCTTCCTTGTTCTCAAGAGTCATGAATCTCATCCCTTCTGTCAGGTTGGGCTGATGCCCCAATCCGCGCCTTCCTTCTCTCACAGCCGCTTCAATTGGCCGAGAGATCCCTTGCAGCTCAGGCCCTAGGCCTTTTCCTCTTTGATACCCATTATTTTCCATGATACGGACTACTACCTCATTCATATTCTTCATTGGGGGCTCCCTTTTCTAGTTCTCTGACTTCAGTACCTCAAAACTACGCAGTGAGTTGTCGTCCATCCGCTCTGTGCTTTCCACATAAGGTACTGTGGTGGGCTTTACCATCATGATTTCCTCTTCACCACGGACAGTAATAATGGATCCATCCTGAATATACTTCAAACATCGATGCGAGTTGATGGGACCACTCTCGCCTCATGGATCCATGGCCTCCCCAGGATCATGGTGTAAGCTGGCTGGATTTCCATGACCTGAAAGAGGACAGGGAAAGAACTAGACCCTATCTCAAGGGACAGGGTTATCTCTCATAAGATTCCTCTCGCTATCCCATCAAAGGCTCGCACAATCATTTCTTGTGGTGTCAAATCCGCCGTGCCTATATTTAGCTGCTTGAGTGTGGTCATTGGAACCACATTCAACGCTGAACCACCATCTACAAGCACCTTAGCAATCACAAACCACTTACACTTTAGGGTGATGTGTAAGGCTTTAGGGCTATTGCAGGATTTCGAGGCCACTTTATCTTCCGAGAAAGTAACCACGTTGACATGCCTGATTGGGTCCACCATATTTACCACATTTTCCGGAGTGACGTCAGGTTTGACATACGCTTCATTCAACACCTTCAATAATGCCTTGCGATGCAATTCTGATGTCAAGACAAGCAACAAAAGAGATATCCTGGTCGGAGTTTTCTTCAACTGTTCTACCACATCATATTCACTTTGCTTCATGATCTTCAAAAATTCTTCTTCTTCTTTCCCCTTTCTTTCATCCACAGTTTTCTCTTCTTCGGCTCCCTTCATCGTTTTTTCTTCAACGGGGGTGTAGCATCGCCCGCTCCTTGTAATGCCTCCAACTTTCACAATATTAGTAACCTGGGCCTTCGAAGTTTCTCCTGCCCCTCCTACTAGCTCAACTTTCTGTTCATAATTCCATGGTACAGCGTGTGTATCATCATAAGCAAAAGGAGTTGGCTTTTTCACATTTACAATCACGTTTTCTGGCACCGACGCATCATTCATAGGTGGTACCCGGAGCACAACTTTTTCAACCACATTAACTTCTTCAGTCGTAGCTGGCCTAGCTTGGATCACCCCCAAGGTAAGTAATCCTTGGACTCGGACCTTAAAGTCCCAACAAGTTTCAATATCATGCCCTACCTGTCCATGATGATAATCACAACTTAAATCACCATCATACTTCTCTTTTTTCCTGATCAGCTTCACCGGTGCAACAATATCATATCCTGCTTTCTTGAGTCCTGCAAATATTTCTTGCATCGGGGTTCGTAATTCCAAAACCTTCTTAATTTGAGGCCATTTCACTTCCAAGTTAGCCACACTATTTCCCGCATTATGGTTTGGGATTGGGTTATTAACAATGCTAGGCCCAAAATCTTCTTCGAAACCCAATCTTCCACAAGCAATCAATTTTCTTACTGTTGTCTTGAAGGCCTCACATTCTTCAATGGAATATCCCAGGGCATCCATGTGATATTTTCAAGTCAAGTTTGGATTGTACCAAGCAGGTAAAGGTGGTTCCATAGGCCGTACAGGGTTTCCAGCGATTAGGTGACGATCAAATAGTTGTTTGAACAAATCTGCATTGGAGATAGACAGTCTTGGGAAGGGTGGCAGATTTTGATGTTGGGAGCGTCCCTGATTTGGAAAATTTGGGCGAGGTCGAGGGTAGCTTGGATAATTTTGTTGAGGTGCAGGTGGATAATGAGTATATGTTGGGCGAGTGGGGTTGTGTGGTTGAGAGGTAGGGATGTTATTTACTTGGTTTTGTGGCTGGGTGATGGTTGGCGAGGCCTGTTGAGGTGGGTAAAACAGTGTTTGGGTCTGATATGGTGCTTGGTACCTCGGGTATGAAGGGACATGACGAGGTCCAAAGTTTTGCTGGTGTTGCACATAATTTGCTTCTGCTTAATTCTTCTTGGGCTGGAACCCCTTCTTGGATGCACTGCCTTCCATGTCAATTGGCAACTTCCCGGCTCTGGCCAGGATTTCAATTCTTTCCCCTGCAACAATTAAGTCAGAGAAATCCCTATAAGCTACTCCTGCCATTGCTCCGATAAAGGGCGATCCTAGGGTTCCCAAAAAATATGAGCACATTTCGGACAACATCAGCGGCGGCTGAACCTGAGCATCCAAACTTCTCCACCTTTGTGCATACTGTTTGAAGGATTCATCACTCTTCTTCTGCATTGTAGTCAACTATTCACGGGTCGGAGCTACGTCCAAATTAAATTTGTATTGATCCATGAACAAATCGGCTAATTCTGTCCACCGAGAGATCTTGGAATGGTCTAACTGAAGGTACCACTCTAGTGCGATTCCGGTCAAACTTTCATGGAAAAAACCAATGAAGAACTTGTCGTCCTTAGACCAGATGACCATTTTGGTGGCATAGCTAATCAAATGGAATCGTGGGTTCCCACTTCCGTCATATTTGGAAAAATTAGGGATTTTGAAATCCTTAGGAATCACGAGATCTGTGGCAGGACAGAGATCTTCTATCTGGAGAGGGTCGTAAGCACTCGGGCCTTTTATCGCTTTTATCTATTCTTCCATTTTCTCCATCCATTCATCTCTCATCTTATCATTACCAGCCTGGACTCCCGCTGACTAGCTGTGAGTAGACACACGTGGTTGTTCCCATGTTGGCGCGGTGTAGCCCGGGGCTTCATGATAGGCGTTTTCAAAAGGAGGGTATCCTTATCCAATAGGAAGTGTTATTAGTGCCGTGTGATGTGTCTGGTCGAGGCCAGACACCCCCTGAATAAGACCCATGCCAACGTTTGAAAACATCAGTGCTGTTACCACAGAGGAAATTTGCTGCCTACCAGGTTCAATTGTCTCTCTGTTCGCACTGAGCATGCTGAGAGATTCCCTCATATCTTGTAATATGGCTTCTAATATTGCTTGGGTTTCAGCCATCTTGTTCATTCTTCCCCTCACATCATCGATCTCAAAGCTTAGATTTCTTCCTTCCTCAGACGCATTAGCATCTATCCTGGTCCGAGATATGGTATCGTGAACTCGGGTTTGGTTGGTATTACCTTTCCTAGGTCGCGCAATGGTTCCTGAATCCTCAGAAGGATGAGACTCTGTGGAGCGAATAAGAACAACTCATTAGTCAATCAAAAATTTTGTGTGTGTGCATGCATGCATGCATGTGCAAGTTATCGTCCTTTATTCGATCGTGAGGGTATTCACTAATAGCAAGAAGACTCATCCTGCAATCAAATCTAGTGGTATGGTTCCCTCTAGCTTGAATGCAGTTGGTGTCAAGTCCAAGGGAGAATCTACTCCTCGATAGACCACACCCGTACTAGCAACGTCCTTATTTCTACACAGAAAACTCGTTGTTTTTAGGGTAAAAATACAGTTGATGACGTATCTAAGGGAGAATGCACTCCTCGATAGATATTATCTAAAAACGCTCGACAGACATGGATGAAAACTTCCATTTCATTATAAATATTCTGATACAAATCATGAGTCTTTGACCAAAATAAAAGAAACACATTGATGGTTTCCATCCTTCTCCAAGAACCACAAAGTTCTATGTTAAGAGCCTCATCTTCTTTTTTCTGAACCCTCTGGCAAGTCTCCCAAAATGATTGAAGAACTCGGTCACCTTTGGTGGTAGCTGAAGAAAATGGTTCATACGCATGTAGACGGATGCCTCTTCAAACCGCTCCACCAGCTGGGAAGTGTGATATTGGAGCTTATCCATCACGTCCTCGTATTTTCTCTTCCATGCTTCCTTTTCATTCATTACATCCTCCACCACTAATTTCCATCCCTTTACCCATTCTGCGTGACGTTGAGCTTCAACCCTTTCAGAGTCTTTTACCTTGTTTCTGAGCCAATTTTCTCTCATGTTAGCTTCTGCCAGTAGCTCGCGATACTTGGCTGCTTCATTCCATCCTTGATCAGAGTACACTTCTGTTTGGGCTAAGGATTCCTGCAGGGATTCAACCCTTTCTTATAGTATATGTATCGTTTCAACGTGATCCCCTACACTTGTCTCGAGCTCTTTTTTCTTCTTTTGAAGTTTGACAAGCATCTTCTCTTGACATCCTATTTTTGCCAGCAGTTCATAAATTTCTGCTTCTTTGTCTTTTCTTGCCCTTTTTGCACGACTCGGGGCTTCGTGGGCATCGGCGCATTCATCCTTCAAATGCTCAATCTGTAAACTCAGCTTCTGCACTTGTCTTTGGAGCGTGATAATAGTTACTTCGGCAGCTTGGTCTTTCTTATCAAAAATCCTCATATGAGCTTTTAAAACTTTGATTTCTTTCAACATTTGGTCTTTGGTCAGAGAATTATTTTCCTTATGGAGAGGAGCTGCAGGTCTTGAGGGTAAACCTCTTCTTGCTTCTCTCCATACCTCATATCTTTTCGTGTGAGCTATGACTCGCCTTCCCAATTCCTCCGGTCCTTTTATACAAATGTCATTCCATGCTGAACTTACTACTATCGTTTGGCTCTTGATGCCTTCACCTTCTTGGTATAGGAAGAATATTCCCTCGAGCAGTTCTTTGGGGGGTTCATCCTACGTCCACTTGAGTGGACGCATTACCAAAGCTGGTGAGTACGATACACAACCTCTGGGACCCATCAACAGCACGTTTGACAAACTTCCGCAGCTGAATACAACTGAATCTCCGTTATACCATGGGCACATCCAACTAAATGACCGCAGGTCGATCTGATCGAACTTTTGCTTCCACTCATATAACTTACATGACTTTAGTTGCATGCGAGTGAATCCTTTCAGCGGGTCATCTGTTCTATCAATTTTATCACGAGCGTACAAGTGAGTCATGATCCAGACATACAATATTGATGAACAACATCGCAGTTTGCCTTGTTGATTCTGATGACAAACCTGTAGGGAGAGGAAAGTTTCAGCTAAGATAGCGAGGACCAGGGTTCACACCATATTCTTCGACCCTATAGAAAACATCCATGGCCGATCGATCAATCAGATCTGGTACAAAAGGAAAGAGCACCAACCCATATATCATGAGGGCTAGTACTTTGTTGAAAGTAACCCATCGTTGTTGCTGGCCCAGCTTGTTGAGATACACCTCTAAAAACCACCTCTTCAACCCTTTGGTGGTTCCCTTTTCTCGCTTTCTCTATCTGCTTAGGTTGAAGCTCCAACAAACTTGCTATCTTCCAATCTGTTACATATTAGCCATAATACATGTAGAAGCGAGTCTTCTTTTGAATGGGCAGTCTTAGCATATAAGCATACTCTTCCATGGTTGGAGTGATGTCCAAGTTAGGCAATTCAAAACACCTCAAAGTTGAGTTCCAATATAGCGCCAATGCACTCAGAGCGGGAGCTTCCACCGGAACACGCAACAGATCTAATATTCTACCATACTTGCTGGCAAAGTCTGAGCGTGCTTTTTCTAGCATTTGCTGGCCAAGCTCACATAGTCTCTTCACGTCATTAAGTGTCACATCGATCTTGATATTTTTCTTGGGACAATTCGCGTTGCTAGTACTCTTTTCTGAACCAAACTTTTCCACGGTTCTTGCTATAAGGTGAATACCAAAATCTTCCAACAAAGGGACACAACGAAAAAAAAATGAGTATAGCGAAACAAATATATCTTGTATGATTCATGTTTCATGGACCCAATGGGGTTGAAAACCCTGATGGGTATGCATTACCTTCATTATGACATAACGCCTATTAGGTGTGCAATAATATTCGAATATGTCATTTAGGTTTGGGGCAGCAATGTGGTGCCCCTAGTTTTATGAATATTCACGATGAGCATGCATGACAATTTATACTTATGATGACAGGGGAGGGAAAGAAAGTACGCCCCCTTTTGCCCTAAGCCGGGTAAAACCTAAGGATGGACACACCTTAAGGTTAGGACCCTAAACAGGTTGGCCACTAGGTCTGTTCTATTAGTGAGAGTTGGGACGAGTCTAGACCTCTAAAAGTCATGGTCCCCAGATTGCCCTCATAAGAGTATGATTCATGAATCTAGCCACAAGTAGGGATAAACCCTCTCAATATGACTATTCCACGACCTCATGTACAATCCGAGTGGTGAACTGACCAGTATTAGGGAGGTGCAAGACCTGTTCAATAACAATGTCAGAGCACCGCCCAATCCTTGGGTTTTTGAGCAAGCTCGGGTATAGAGCTAAGTGTGTGTGCAATATGTGATAGTGATGTGTGTGAAAGGGGGCATACAAACCTGTAACACTTAAAAGTAAAAATAAAAAGAGAAGACAAGAAAAACCTGCAAAATACAAACATAGATACATATAAAAAATGTTATAAGTCATCTATCCTATTGTTAAAACATGGGAAAAGAAAAGAAAGGAGGAGGAAACAAAATCATTGTTAGTGCAACATATATAATAATAACGTGAGTTAAAACGCATGCACCACTATCTCTTCTTATTAAATAGGAAGAAAAATCCAACCAAAAGGACAATCCAAACAAACAGCAATGCAAATAAAAACATTTTTGGTTTTGTCATTTAATTGTTGCAAGGAAAAAAAACTGTAAGATACAGCCATAAAAGGTAAAACAAATAAGCTACAAGTTACTGAAAATTTGCAAAACCAATTTTTATGGGCTTGACTCTCTTAAAAGAATTCCCCAGTGGAGTCGCCATCTGTAGCGACCTAAAAAAAAAGACTAGCTTTTCCTCTTAGAGGGAAAACATGGAGTCGCCACCAGCTTTATTTTGTTTCAAGGAAGTTGGAAAACCTTTTTAGAAAAGCTTTGGGTTTGGGAGTCGATTATGTCTAGGGAAGGCATGGAGACTTAACCCCACGACACCCTGGAACATCCATAAATGGTTACCCAAAATTAGTTGTGTAAATTATTAGTAACTTTGAAACATTTGTTTTACCCGTTGTGGATCTCTTTATTGTAGCTAAAATGAGGTTGAACATGGCACGTAAGTCCATAGGGCAACCCCTAAATCTGAAGGGTTGAACATGACACTTGTCATAGGGCAACCCAAAAAGTTGTTTTAATCAAGTGACCATCCTTTTATTTTTTTTATGTAAAATAAGTAATTTTATTTCTTGAAAATGGGACAGAAACGTAGAGATGAGACCTTTTACCAACTTATTCAGAGAACAGAAACACAAGGAAATAAGACTGTCAAGAGAAATTTATTAATGATGTCAACGAAAAGAACAAAGATTACCAAATGGGAGCAGAATAAGAATGATTTTGTTTACTCCTAGTGGTAAGATTTTAAGATCGAATCCTTTACATTCAATCTCCCTGGCTTCTTC
The DNA here is from genome assembly GCA_030762895.1 of Sophora flavescens. Classification (NCBI taxonomy): domain Eukaryota; kingdom Viridiplantae; phylum Streptophyta; class Magnoliopsida; order Fabales; family Fabaceae; genus Sophora; species Sophora flavescens. The sequence continues at coordinate 81,421,860 of CM061063.1, forward strand.
AGCTCTTCCTTCTCAGTCACTCTAGTAATAGGGAAGAGAAGTGGAAACTCAGATCTCTGATATCTCCTCCTCACAACAAGAATCTCTCTTTCTTTTCTCTTTTCTTTGTATCTTTCCTCTCTATCTCTTCTCTGATCTTTCGTTTTCTCTCAAGAACAGTGTTCTCCCCTCCTTTCTCTTTTCTCCCAAAGAAAATCTCTCCTCCTTTTTAAGAAATGTTCCTCTCCTTTTATAGACGGAGGAGAGGGCTTCTTGCTTCTTCTCCGTTGAATTCAAGGTCGGCTTGAACGAATACCCAAGGCTTGGGTCGTTTTGAACAGCGGAAAGGAGGGGATTTGATGTGAGGGTTGCACGCTTGAAAAGGGAAGGAGATGGGGGTTTTTGTCTGATGGGTATGAAGGCTTTTTAGGGTTAGGAGTGAGGCTGCTAGGTTAAGGCGAGAGAGGAAATGGAAGAAAAAATAAAAGACCAATGGGTAGAGGAGGTGCAAAAAACAAGGGTTCTGAGCAGAGACAGCGTGTGTCCAGATGGGGTGGTATGAGTAGCAGAAAGGTGGTGATTTGATGTGAGGGTTGCACGCTTGAAAAGAGAAAGGAGATGGGGGAGGGGGGTTGAGTAGAAATAGCGTGTGCCCAGACAGGGTGGCATGAGTAGCAGAAAGGTGGTGATTTGATGTGGGGGTTGCACGCTTGAAAAGAGAAAGGAGATGGGGGGTTTTGAGCAGAAACAGCATGTGCCCAGACGGGGTGGCATGAGTAGCAGAAAGGTGGTGATTTGATGCGAGGGTTGCACGCTTGAAAAGAGAAAGGAGATGGGGGTTTTTGTCTGATGTGCATGATGGCTTTGTAGGGTTAGGAGTGGGGTTACCAGGTTAAAACAAGGGAGGAGGTAAGGAAGAAGGAGGACCAATGGGTAGAGGAGGAAAAGAGGTCTTGCCTAGTATGTAAAGTGGGTAGGAGGTGTAACTCAGCTTCCTTTCCTTTTCGTTGATCATCTTTTTCTCCTTGTTTTCTTCGTCCTTTCTTCCTTATCTTCTCTTTCTTCTTTCCTTATTCTTTAGCCTTCAGCTTGAAAATAAAATTGCAGTGGACGAAATCTCTTCGTCCCAACAGAAACTTAGATATGAAAAAGTAGATAAACACTGGACGGACGTCCTCGTCCAACAAGAAAAGATAATTGCCGTGGACGGAACCTCCTCGTCCAACAGAAATAAGCGGGACAGGACTGAACGGGACCACCCCGTCCATTGGCGAGTGCAGTGGACTTGACGGGGCCAACAGCAAATGCAAAGCAATGGGCTGGACGGGCCCAACAGGAAGTGCAAAGCAATGGACGGGACCACCCCGTCCACCAGCAAGTGTAATGACTGGACGGGACCACCCTGTCCATTGGCAGGTGCAGTGGACTGGACGGGGCCAACAGCAAATGCAAAGCAATGGACTGGACGGGCCCAACAGCAAGTGCAAAGCAATGGACGGGACCACCCCATCCACCAGCAAGTGTAATGACTGGACGGGACCACCCCGTCCATTTGCGAAGTGCGATGGAGACGGGCCAGAACAAAGGCAAATGCAAAGCAATGGACTAGACGGGCCCAACAAAGAAAGTGCAAAGCAATGGCCGGGACCACCCCGCCCACCAAAGAAGTGTAATGATTGGACAGGGACCACCGTCCATTGGCAAGTGTAGTGGGATCGGACGGGTCCAACAACAAGTGCAAAGCAATGGACAGGACCACCGTTCACCAAAGAAGTGTAATGATTGGGCGGGACCACCCCGCCCATTGGCAATGCGATGGGTGGGATCGGGGCCAACAACAAATGCAAAGCAATGGACTGGACGGGCCCAACAGCAAGTGCAAAGCAATGGACGGGACCGCCACGTCCACCAGCAAGTGTAATGACTGGACGGGACCACCTCGTCCATTGGCAAGTGCAGTGGACTGGACGGGCCCAACAACAAGTCCCACGTGATGGACGGGACTGGACCGTGTCCAACAAGAAGTCCATAGCAAGGGACTGGCCTAGACCGCGTCCAACAACAAGTTAATAATGTGATGGACGGGACTGGACCGCGTCCAACAACAAGTCCATAATGTGATGGACGGGACCTTCCCGTCCACCAGCAAATGTGATGGACTGGAAGGGATCACCCCGTCCAGCATCAAATCCAAGGTAATGAACTGGAAGACCCCCTCCTTTCTTCATTTTTTCTTTTTATTATTATTAGCCTCCTTGAAGCATAATGTTACAACAAAAGACGGACAAGATGGGTGTTCACAATGGGGAAAGATCTTCTGGGCGCGATGGATGGTACACACAAGATCTGGAGTGGTGGTGATTGGCTCGGGGCTTGCTGGCATACTGCAAGGGAGAGTATGCGGTGGTGGCAGTGAAGTGGCTTCTTGTTGGATTGTTTGTTTAGATTGGTGGATTTGGAACGGAGAAAGGAAAAAACTTATAAGAGAGTGGACTTGGAGAGGATTGGGCCATCGGCCCACTCATTTTTAAAAAAAAAAATACTGGTTCACGAGTCAACTCAATAACTCGCGGACCTCAACCCATGTAAACCACAAGTTAAATGGACTAGGCTAAAAATAAGCCCACATTTAAACGAACCTATATTTTTTCTGTCCCGAACCCGCATGGATCAAGGATTAAACGGATTGTCCGTAGACCTAAACCCGTATAAACTTTTTTAATAATCACTTTAAGTTTCCAACAAAACTTCATATAGTAAAAATACTTAAAGATCAAACCCCTTTAAAGAGATAGTAACAAACGAAATAGTGAAATTGAGCTTGGTCGCTTGTACTTGAGTAATATACTAATATTAGAAGCACTTATTATGCTAAGGTTTTGGGTTAAGATGTGATATGAGTAGAAGATCCCCCGATGGTTTGTGTACTTCCGTATTCTTAACAAGTGATATCTTCGATTGAAACGAGTATTAAAAAGAAAACGTTGGGCGGAGGCCAAACAGTACAAATATAAAGAAGAGCCGTGTGTTGCCCTACTCTAACTACTTGTATGCAAAACCTGGTCTGGTCCTATAACCCGTCCCAACCCATGGTGTTTGGGTCGGGTTTGACCCTAATCCGCAGAAGAGAAGGGACGGACATGCATCCTACTTTGTAACCCGACGCTAGGTTAGGGACGGGTCCAGGTTGTCTTTTGGGCTACCCAACCCATCCCATATAATAAAAATCGATTTGTATCCCTCCCTAAAATTTGTTTCACGCGCGGCCACTAAGAAAAATATAAGAAGTAAATTACTAAACTTCTACTCTCACATCTGACACTAGCCCAATTGGTGGCTTTTAGGAAGCATTTTGTGGCTTTTATGACATTGAAAGAATCTTGTTTAATGATAGTATTTTGTTTTTAACAATGTTACTTTGGTAACATGAACATCAAGGAAGCATCTAGCAAAATGATTTATTTGTTGATATTTTGTAACATCTAATTTTGGATCAATTGATGGCTTTTAGGTAGCATCTTTTTACTGATATTTTACCTTATAAAAAAAATTTAACATTTTTCCACTCATAGATTTTTTGTTTGCAAAGAATCTATTTAATTTCGGGTTAACTCGGTCACGTCTCATTTAGACTTGGTCTTAAACCAACCCGTATATGATCGGGTTCCTTCGGAATTAGGGATGAATTCGGGTTCAAAGATTTGACCCTATCAATGCTTAGGGCCGGATAATGGACAATCATAACCCATCCCACACACACCCCTAACTCTAACACACCCATACCAAGGCATACTCAACACGAATATGGTAATAAAGGACTACCCATACATTATACCAGCTGATTAATTAATCTCAATCACAGCCCCTAATGACTTTACGGGGATGTCATAATCTGAACAAACAAGAATCAAATAAAATACCACACATCCAAAATCGTTGGAAGCAAGAAATTAAAAGGTGGGAGCACCGTCACCAAATCTCTAATTTTGATCTGGTGGGGGGGCCTAAGAAGTAACTTTGCTGATCACCACATCCATATGAAATGATCACTAATTCTTTGTGACCCCACCTTCTCCCTTGCAACTTGCAAAGCAATTGTTAATTCGTAAAGAGAGGGTTGATCCTATTTTCTTTTCAGCACAAAAGTGTTATATATCAATTCTTTTCTTCTTATGAATATTCACTTTGTCCACTCTCAGATTGCCCTTTTAATACGTTTAAGGCAAAAAAAAAAAAAATCTTTTTCCCGGGCAAAAATCAACTTGAGCAATTGGATTATTTTATTAAATTCTTTGTGATCGAGACAAATGTTTACATCAGAACAGAGATTAATTAGTTTCGTTTAAAAATGAATGTGACCCTTTCTTGAGATCATTTTTTAAATAATATACTTATTCTATGATTAGTCTAATGATTAAGGATTAAAGTAGTATGTACTGTTAGTATAAAAAGATTTACATTGACATTTATTAATATTTTGACATGTGTGCTTTTATTTTAATAACTAAAAGAAAGACATAACAATAATGTTGATTTGTTAAGATATTATTGAATGTCAGTATAAAAATTATTTATACTGACAGTGTATAGAAATTAAACTTGATATTAAATGGGTGTGTTCTTTTATTAATTTTTATACTGACAGTGTATAGAAATTAAACTTGATATTAAATGGGTGTGTTCTTTTATCTTGATAATTTTAGGTTTGAAGCCTGCAATGATACAAGAGAATTAATAAGTTTAATAAATTCATCTCATGTCAATGTGTCATGCCAATATGGAAATTGTGTCTCTAAGATCGTTTACGGAGGAATTAGTCTCGGTCAACACAAAAGTTGATCCGAATATAAGCTTACTGTGTAAACAAAAAATATTTTACTATGTTTAGAAAAATACATTATACACCATTAATTATATATTTCCGTTTAAAAGTGTAAATTATAGGAGGTCACATTATAACAAAAGAGTAAAATTGAAGTTAAATCCATGTTCTTAGGCGTGTATGATATTCTATTGATTGAAGCTTCATAAGAGACATTGACCCAAATTCTGATATTCAATATTCAACAATCTAAAATAATTAATGATTTGATCCCATCGATATAGGCTGAAGCATGTCACCGACTGCCTCATTCATGAGGCACTGTTTTCATCATTGGATATAATAATAAATTATTCAATGACTCAGATTTGATGGTCCAAAAAACAAAATAACCATTTTGTCCTTCCCCTTTTCCTTCTCAGTCCTACCAACAGACTAGAACGTCGGTGCTGCTGCCACCGTGCCGTCGTCACTACGCCGCCATGAGCGTAGATCTGAAGCCGGCGGGGAGACTGGATTTGGGTCGAATCCTCCTAACCCCAAGGAGCTAAACCCTCACCTTCACCATGTTTCCAGTAACCTAGATCTCATTCACCTTCAGAAGATATGGGCTCGAGGCGAATTAGAGTGGGGCTGGTCGCGGCGGCGTGGAGACGACGGCATGGGCAGAGGAGGAGGGGGAAGACGATCGGTGTGGTTCAACTCGGAGATGTTCCTCACGGTGGTAGTTAAGGTTGAAACACGGAGCCACCATGCCGCGCATAACACCCTATCCAAAATCAAAAGCTGGTTCGGCGGCGGTGATGGGAACTGGTGGTGGTGGAAAGTTGAGATCGAGCGGTGAGGAATCGACGACGACAGCTAAGGAGTCTTGGTCACAGCTTGAGGACTCGACGGTGCTGCTCTAGCTGGGACTATTGTTGGCTATAGTATTATTCTTGTGGGGGGAAGGGAGATAGAAGTTGATTTTGGCCTTAGGGCCGTGGAAGTCACGTGCAGCGGCGTCGTGAGGCTCCCGGCGATGTCGAAGGTGTCGAGCTAGACGTAGAGCAGAGCAATGGGTGGTGGGGTCGAGTGGTGGTGGTCGGTGGTGAAGGTTGAAGTTGAGCAGAGCAGAACTGACCTTGATGATGTTACCAAAAAAAAAAAAAAAACTGACCTTGATGCTCAAGGATAAAAATGTCAATTTACATGTCTTTTTGGTGCCTCAGCGTTGACGCATTTGCCCGGCTACTTCACCGTAGACGCTACCATCGATATAGTGTGGCAGCATGGTGGCCTTTCATGACCCATGAATAAAGAATCAAAACAGTGTAAGTGTATTCACATGTGTATGTAGGCATTCATGGACTTTTGATCGAGTACCTCATAGAATGACTTCTAAAGTATATATTTATGAAGGGCAAAAGAATGCAATGGAAATAGGAAGAACAAAAATTAATTAAAATCCTTAATGTGAGTTCTTGGTTAATTTGGGCAAAGGATATGGCAACCATCTTTTGGTTGGTGATCCACATTACCATCATCAACACGCTATGGTTTGGTAGATGGGTCGTGGGTAATGATTACATGTTTTAATTATGGGTCGAGTTATTCAATTGGTAGTTTTGTTGTCAATTTATGGTGACTATGGATGGTGAATTAATGATGATGGTTGAACTTTGTAATGTATTTTGTTGATTGTCCTTGGGTTTTATGATATTACACTCTATATTCATGAAAATAGGAGGTAATTGTAATGTTAATAACTAAGAAATAAGTATATGAATAACGTAAACCTCAAGATATTAGTGTAATTTTTTAAAACAAGATGAATCTAAGGTAGTTGAAGAAAAACTGCCTAGAAGTGTTGGATGTATTTTATAGTGTTTTCTTTGTTACCCGTGAGTGAAGTTGAAAATTGTGGCAGTACCCTATGGTAACTTCACAAGTACCCTTTTCTGCACACATTATTTATGACATTTATTGGCAACGGTAATCATATCCCCTTCCACTACTACATGGCAAAAGAGGGATTTATTTTCAAAGGCAAAGAGATTGTCTTTCAGTTCAAACGACTACCTATCTCGCTTTAGAACTCATGGGATTGAATTTCAAATCACTACAAAGAATAGGGTTATCTAACTTTTTGAGAAGGGAAGGCGATTTGTACCATATCCACTGGCTATCGGCAAAATTATCTATAATGAGTATGGTAATTAATTACCTGCATAATGGGCAAGGATAATATGATACTCACCTCGCCCTGTACCCGCACACATATATATATATAGACGTCAAAACTGGCTAACCCGACTCACTCGGGTTGGGCAAAAAGTCGGTCAACCCAACCTAGCTTACTTTTTGGCGAGTCAAAAAATAGCCAACCCGGCTCGACCCACCACGGATTGGTGGGTTATGAGGGTTGGTTCACTTTTTTTTAAAAAAAAATAAAAAATCATTTTAAAAAATAAAACCCAGAAAATTTTAAAAATAATAATTAAAATACCAACATCTTAAATGAGGTGTATTTAGATTTTAACAAAATTCAAAATTTGATCTTGTAAATAATCATAGATTACCATCTACCGCCTTATAGATTATCCAATAACTATTCTATTTGTCTACCAAGGTGCCATTACGATAGTGTGTAGAAGATGACACGTGTGATCCTTTTTCAAATTGTCCCATGGATTTATTTGATTATCCAAGGACTATACTTATATACTATTCCATTGGTCTTGGATAGTGATGAGTGTGATTTTACATCATTTTTCATTTACATTTCTGCATGCATTTGCATATAGTTAGGCCAATTTAGTGTTGATTTTGTATAGTTTTTCCTTTGGAACGGATGAGGTGGTTTCTGGTGTTGTTTTGCAGGATTTAATGGAAAAATGCCCAGAAATCAGCCTTGGTGGAGCTTGGATGAAAAAAGAGCTTAAAAGTGAAGAAATTGAGCCAAGCAGAGAGTATCACGGCCTGGCCATGATGGCCCTCACGGCCGTGAGGGAGCAGTAGCTGAAGAAAGATTGAGCCAAAAGTCAGAAGCTGTCACGGCCTGGCCGTGATGGCTATCACGGCCGTGACCTGCTAGTTGGAAAAGTCAGAAACGATCACGGCCTGGCCGTGATGAATAAGTGAATGAAGAGGCGCCCAAGTCAGAGACCATCACGGCCGTGACGGGCGACGGACCTATAAATAACAGCACAGCAGACAGAAACGGGACTAACTTCTAACCTAAAATAATCTGCACTTGGAGGCAGGCTGAGGCTGGCGGCTGGAGAGGGTTTCTACCCAAAAAGGGAGGCATTTTCTCTGCTCTTGGATGGGGAGAAGATTGGAGGAAGCTTGTCTATGAGTGTTCTCCATCCCTTTTCTCATTCTATTTTGTATTTCTTTATCATGAGTAGTTAATTCCCCATTGTTGGGGTTAGATGTAACTTTTCTAAACTTAGTTGTATTGTGATGTGGTTGTTTTAATACAAGTTTCTATTTCGTATGAGTATGTGATTCTGTGTTTAATGCTTTCCTTGGATTAGCTACCCATAGGAATGATATGTTGCTTTGATAGATGACTGGAAGGTTGGTATTAAGGCATGCTCATGAATCATATGCCAAGTAGGTCAAGAATCTAGACATAGGTGTTGGCTGCTTGCAATCTTATAAGTCTTAACTTAATGCAAAATCTCAGGTTATTCCACCTAAGACATTAGGGTTTAATTTGGGGTTTTAGGCTCAATGCACCTAAGACATTAGGCTTGAGTACTTTAGAAAAGGCTTGATTGGCATAATTGAATTAGGACTTGTGTTAGAAGCCATTTCATTGCAACTAAGGGAGGATTAGTGTAGTCTAACCCTGACAATTCTAGCCACATCCCTGTTTGCATACCAAGTGTTTGACTAAATTCCAAAAAGACAAAAATATTTTATTTCTTTATTTTCTGTTTAATCTCTCATACTTTAGTTTAGTCTAGATAGTTGTTAAGTTTGCGAATTGGTAATTGACAACCAATCCCTGTGGATACGATAACCGGTCTCACCACCGTATTACTTGATTGCGACGAGGTGCACTTGCCTTTATTTATATATCTAAAAAATACACGCATCAAGTTTTTGGCGCCGTTGCCGGGGATTGGTTTTGTCAATATCAGTAGTAACAAATGAGACAACTAGTTTAGACATTTTTTTTATTTTATTTTTCTGTATATATATTTGATATCTTTCTTTTGTTAGTTTTGTATATATTTGTTTTTGTGTTTCTTTGATCTTGGGCTTAATTGTTTGTGAGGTGAAAAATTGATTAGATAGGATCATGGACTACAATTGGTATCAACCACGATGCACGGTGGAGATATCTGAGTTGCAGCTGCGGGTAGATATGCTGCAATTAGCCGTAAAAATCCAACAAGTGAGTAATGAGCTGTCAAGGGCACAAATCTCTCCTCCACCAATGGTAGGTTGTTCTGAATGGGGAAATCAATTTCCCAACACTTCCACTCCATGGTGGGGGAACCCTCCAAACAATACTTTGATGGATGAAGGGGAACATTGGGAATCTTCCACACCTTGGTATGATGAGCCATCCCCATTGGAAGTTGCTTGGGAGAACTTCAAATCCGCATTCCCAGTCGAGGTTGAGCAACCTATCCCGGATAGTCAACCTCACTTAGAGGCTGTTTTGGAGAACTTCATGGCAACAACAATGGAAGAAGTAAAGAATCAAGAAGATGCCATTCGAAGTCTCGGGGTACGTATTGAGGAACTCTCTAACCTACTATCCAAAATGCCAAATGAGGACTTGATGGATGATGATGAAGATGATGCAATGATGGATGAGGAGGAAGAAGAAGAAGTGGGAGCAACCGAGTCAAGAAGTGAAGACCCTGTTTTGGAGAACATAGTTGCACCACCCCCCATTGAACCCTTGACTAAAGAGCCTGAAAGGAAGAGGCATTTGGAGGATAGCTATGTCACCATGCTCGGGGATGATGAAGAACTTGTGAAATTAAATGATGCTATTGGCCCCTATGCATGTGTGGAATGTGATGGGAGAAACACTTGTGTGGTTTGTGCGGAGATTTCTGCATATTTGGAAGGTGATGGATTTGGCGATCTTGGTGAGAGTGAAGATGGTACGGAAGGCTGAACAGCACCAATGATCCTCTCGATTTGTTTGCCACCTCATATTTTAAAGCAGTCAACAATGGAGTTCATGCCTCTACCTGAGGTTGAACCCCATTTTTATTGGGAAGATTTTATGGATAAAGGGGTCATCTTTGACCCGAGAGGAATTGAAAAGCGCTTCCCAGATGAAGAAGTCAGCATGAATTTCGAGCGCTCACTTCCACATTTTTGCTGCAAACCGTGGGATCCAAGTGAAAGATCTCACATGGTTAGCATCCCTTGGTCCTTATACCACAGGTTATGGGATCCAGGTGGATGCTTCTTAATAAGTCAAGCTAGTGACGTTAAAGAAGCGCTTATTGGGAGGCAACCCAACTTTTCTTAACCCTTCTCTTTAGTTAGTTTTTGTTTTTGATTTTCAACCTCTTGAATAATTTGAGAAGCTCAAGAGGTTTGTTAATAATTTTTGTTAAGTGTCTTCAGATTTTGAATAAAGGAAGGAGAAAAAGAGCAGGGAGAAACAAAGCCAAAAAGCATGTGAGCCAACACCTGCTACCACCTTGGTAAGCCGTTCCAATTTTTGCTTTGTTTTATTTTATTTTTCTTCTCCCCTCTCCAACTTGATTGTTTACATTGGGGACAATGTAAATCTTTAAGCTTGGGGTAGGGGTAATCTTTTTGCTTGCATTGTGAATATTGCATTCATATAGGCTTAAATTTGCATGATCGCATGAATTGATTACCCCTGCTTAGATTGAGCTTATGATTGTGAGAACTAAGTGCCAATTAAATTGTGATAGTGGATTTTTGAACCCAATTCTGTTTATTCTTGTGATATGGCTGCAAATGAATATGCTTGAGATGATTTCGGATAGTTGATGATTAGCATATGTTTCTGTAGACTTGTGTTTTTCACTGGTTCTTGAACTGATAAATGTGAGCTTTTGAGCCATTAGGGGGTACTCACTAAATCTGCCCCCATTCTTTGTGTTGAGTGTTATTCCTCTTGGTTTGTTTTCTCTAGAACTTGACTTAAAACCATTTTAAAGCTTAGAAAATTTTTGGAAACATTTTTGAAAATGATTGAGGCAATAGGTATTTTTCTGGCCTTCTGAGCTTTGAATGTGTAAATGCTACCCTTAGTTGCCCAATTTTGAGCCAAAATGAATAAAATGCTTTTCTTGGTACCCTGAAAAATTTGGATACATATACTTGATAAGGGACCTTCTAAAGTATCACAAAAAGGGTGAAAAAGGTAGTTGAAAGTTTGGGAAAAGAATCAGGAAAAAAAAAATCTTGATTTGAAAAATTTCCCCTTCTCCAAATAAAAGAAAAAAAAAGAAAAAAAAAGAAAGAGAATAATAAAGTAGAGAAGGGGATGACAAAAAGAAGTGAAAAATAATAAAAAGAAAAAGAAAGCAAAGAAAGGTGGAAAGTAAATTGAAAACCCAAGAAGGTATTTTAGAAGGTGTCTTGTGTTGAAATGTTTGATACTTGGTTTAGCCTTTTGAAATATCCCTTTCTTGTTATCCCCACCTAAAGATTAATCCCATGGCCACGTTACAACCAAATAAAGACCTCTTGATTCTTAGGTGTTTTCATAAATAAAGTGGAGATTTGGTTGATAGTCAAGCATATGGTAGGAATCATTCCTTGAGGAAAATGGAGCGAATTGTATGTATACTTGAACACTTGAGTGAGTGAGGCAAGAAAGAGAGCCAAGCAAATAAACAAGCTTGGGGTGAGCTACAAGTGAGCAAGAGTGCCCGAATCAGTGAGAATGTGAGTCTGGGAAACTTAAGCCCCTAATTGGACTTGAATTGATTGTCTCTTGCTGAATTGTTTGAATTGCCTATTGCTTGGATCATTTTACTCGGGTTCTTAGTTCACTATCCATGCTTTGACTGTTTATCTCTTCTGGCCTTAGTTTTTGCTTGAGGACAAGCAAAGTCTTAAGCTTGGGGTGATTTGATGAGTGTGATTTTACATCATTTTTCATTTACATTTCTGCATGCATTTGCATATAGTTAGGCCAATTTAGTGTTGATTTTGTATAGTTTTTCCTTTGGAACGGATGAGGTGGTTTCTGGTGTTGTTTTGCAGGATTTAATGGAAAAATGCCCAGAAATCAGCCTTGGTGGAGCTTGGATGAAAAAAGAGCTTAAAAGTGAAGAAATTGAGCCAAGCACAGAGTATCACGGCCTGGCCATGATGGCCCTCACTAGTGTGAGGAGCGAAGAGTGAAGAAAGATTGAGCCAAAAGTCGGAAGTCGTCACGGCTGGCCGTGATGGCTATCACGTAAGTGACCTGCTAGTTGGAAAAGTCAGAAACGATCACGGCCTGGCCGTGATATCCATCACGGCCGTGATGAATAAGTGAATGAAGAGGCGCCCAAGTCAGAGACCATCACGGCCTGGCCGTGATGGCCATCACGGCCGTGACGGGCGACGGACCTATAAATAAAGACCACAGTGACGTAAACAGGACTAACTTCTAACCTAAAATAATCTGCACTTGGAGGCAGGTGAGGTCAAGCGGTGGAGAGGGTTTCTACCCAAAAAGGGAGGCGTTTTCTCTGCTCTTGGATGGGGAGAAGATTGGAGGAAGCTTCTCTATGAGTGTTCTCCATCCCTTTTCTCATTCTATTTTGTATTTCTTTATCATGAGTAGTTAATTCCCCATTGTTGGGGTTAGATGTAACTTTTCTAAACTTAGTTGTATTGTGATGTGGTTGTTTTAATACAAGTCTCTATTTCGTATGAGTATGTGATTCTGTGTTTAATGCTTTCCTTGGATTAGCTACCCATAGGAATGATATGTTGCTTTGATAGATGACTGGAAGGTTGGTATTAAGGCATGCTCATGAATCATATGCCAAGTAGGTCAAGAATCTAGACATAGGTGTTGGCTGCTTGCAATCTTATAAGTCTTAACTTAATGCAAAATCTCGAGTTATTCCACCTAAGACATTAGGGTTTAATTTGGGGTTTTAGGCTCAATGCACCTAAGACATTAGGCTTGAGTACTTTAGAAAAGGCTTGATTGGCATAATTGAATTAGGACTTGTGTTAGAAGCCATTTCATTGCAACTAAGGGAGGATTAGTGTAGTCTAACCCTGACAATTCTAGCCACATCCCTGTTTGCATACCAAGTGTTTGACTAAATTCCAAAAAGACAAAAATATTTTATTTCTTTATTTTCTGTTTAACCTCTCATACTTTAGTTTAGTCTAGATAGTTGTTAAGTTTGCGAATTGGTAATTGACAACCAATCCCTGTGGATACGATAACCGGTCTCACCACCGTATTACTTGATTGCGACGAGGTGCACTTGCCTTTATTTATATATCTAAAAAATACACGCATCAGATAGTGACATGTATGATTGAATGTTGATAAAAAAGTAAAAAAAAAAAATATGTTGCAACCCGCTAGCCAACACGACTCACCACGAATTGAACCCACCCAACCCGCGGGTTAGGTGAGTCGGGTCAAAATGACCTAGAGTCAAAACGAGCCAGATTTTGTCCAACCCAACCCACCAGTGAGCCGGGTTGGCTTACAGGTTCCATCCCATTTTGACAGCTCTACACACACACACACACACACACATATATATATATATATATGAATATATAATTAATTAATTTTTTTATTTATATTACTAATATATACAATTTTAACTATAATATAAATTTTAAAACCAAAACTAATCTAAAGATTCTTAACTTTCTAAACCTAGCATCATCTATACTTCCTTTTAGATGTTTTTATTTAGTTAAATATTTGACTTGTAATGTGTTATGTGTAGAGTTAAAAGACATTTGAATATTTTTTAATTGTTATAACATTTTTTATTATTATTTATTGTTTTTTCACAGTTAAAATACGGATAACGGGTGCGGGTATGGATACTTAGGTGCCCAAAAGGTACGGGTAAGGGTACTAAAGTTGCTACCCACGCGGGTATGAGTCTGTGTACTGGTAATTTTTTCAAACTCGGGTACGGGAATGAGTACTATAATATCCCACACAAACCCTACTCATTGTCATCCCTATTTTTGAGTGTAATACTGAGTTAAGTTTGAATGAAATTATTAATTTTTTAAAATTTATAGAAGAAACTTTTAAAAAATGTGAATTATAATTATATAAGATATTAAGTAAATATTATATATATATATATATATATATATATATATATATATATATATATATCACACATAAATAATAATTGAGATATGATATATATATTTGGATGAAAATGAATTCTTAAAGTAAAAAAATCATATATTCATGCATTTATGTATTAATACTGTTGAATCAATTATTAAACGGGTTTGAGGAAACTTAAAATTATCTAACATTGGATTAATCCGTACATGGTTTTTTAAATACATGAAATCCATATCCTATTTGGACATATAGAAAGGGCATCATACCCTTTTAACTTCATCAGAAAAACCATATTGTTTTTATATTATATTGATGGATATGGATTGATTGATAAAAAAACAAATCTCACTCAAATAAAATAATATTAAGGTGGAGAATCATTTCAGAAGAGAATTTTCCACCGTAATTGTATGTTGTAAGATGGTTTTTGCACCCAAAAAAATCAGTATATGAAATATCTGCAATTGTTGAATAAGTCACATTCTAATCGTCTTTCAATGCTGATGGTCTTTCAATTTTATTTTATTTTTTATGATTTTTTTCATATTAATTTTGACCCCTTAAAAGAATGAAAAACGGGGAAAGAGATGAAGAGTTGGAAGTTTGAAAGTCAATGACATGCTAATTAAAGAACGAATTTGGATTGTCTCCCGTTGTATTGTCTCCCGTGCTAGACCGTCTAGCAGCTACAAAAAGGCAAAGAAAAACTACTGCATGCTGTAGCTTTGTATATGAGAAAGAAGGAAAAAGTTGCTGGAGAGAAGCTGGAAGCCGGATCCTTATATTATAAAATAGCATTGTCATGCATGGCATGGGACTTAGCATAACTTAATTTTACAAGAACAAAAATTTGAAGAAGTTATTATTATATTTTTTCCCCATATAAAAGTAGAAATTATTATAATAATTTAAACTCATCATCATCAGTTAGATCTTCTCTATCATTTTTTTAATTGGCTCACTCAAATTATTTAAACTAAGCCAAACAACAAATAAGAGAATAATATAAAGTAAATCATACGGGAAAAAAAGTAATATAAAGAGAGAGAAAGAAATCATACAAATTAAAGCTAAATTAAGACAAATGAATAAAAAAATCCATGTATTTTTCAAAGTAGAGGGGCGCCAGGATTGGTTTTCCTTTGAAAATTATGAATGGCTTTGGTCAAGTGGCTCTTAAAATTAGTCAAAGGACAAACGTGTCAAGAACATATACAAGGAAATTATATTTAGACTTGCTGGAAATACTAATACATGGGGCTAAGTGCTAGGCACTAAGCACGTGCATGGAATGGAATGGAAATCTTTTTGGCTCTGAACAATGCCCTTTGAGTCTCATGAAAAGGCAAATGGGGTGAGAAGAACAGTAAATAGCACACCTCAATAGTTGTCCATCATATTCATAAGCAAAAGGGTCAAATAAAATAATAATGGACAAGTCTAATTTTAAATTTGGTAAAATAACACCACTTTCTTTGCTGCTTCTTCAATTCAAAAATCAACCTAGAAGATCCTAGAGATTCTGTATGAAATCTGTGGGATCTTGCTTTCCAAACTGTCAGATTTCCTATGAGGATTATGTATCTTCCTGACCATGATGTGTTCCCATTTAAAAAGTCACCTTCTGATTCTTCACCCTCTTCATCTCTCTCTGTGGCCTTCTATTCCTCTTCATTGTTCTCTTCTTTCATCCATCTGTTGTAGCTGAGACATATTATCTTTTAAGATATGGTTATGGCTGCAGATGCTCAGTTCCATGTTTTGGCTGTTGATGACAGCCTTATTGACAGAATGTTGATTGAGAGGCTCCTTAAAACTTCTTCCTTTCATGGTACTTTTCTCATTCACTGTTTGTTATTTTTTTTTAGTAAGTACTGATTTGTATTGTAATACTGCCATATGATCAAAGAAACATATGAGCATGTTGTTTGTGTAGTCATCATGTTATTTTTCTCAAGGGTGGTTTTTGGGATGCTAAATTTTGTACCTGATATCTGATTCTTATGGATGTGTGTTATAATCACAGTTACTGCAGTGGACTCTGCCAGTAAGGCTTTAAAATTTCTTGGTTTGGTTGAAGATGATCTGAGGACTTTTGACACTCCTGTTGCTTCAGATATTCATCAGGTACAATTCTCTTACTAAATTACTCACACAATATGGCTTAAACCTTTTTTTATAGACAATCTTGTATTAATCTTTGATCTAATTTCTTTCACTTATTCATGCAGGATGTAGAAGTAAACCTGATCATAACAGATTACTGTATGCCAGGAATGACTGGCTATGATCTGCTGAGAAAAATCAAGGTAGGCTCTTCAGATATTATTCAAGACATTTTTAAGAAGCTTGTTTCTTCTTCTGTTTTTTTTTTTTTTGGTAGTGTTTAAGAGGCTTGTATCACTTCTTTATTTGATTAGTTTAGCTCCAATTTCATTAAATTCTGCCATAATTTTACGCTCATTTCCAAAATTTGAATGCCATCACAGAACTTAATCACATTATGCACTATGGTTTGGATTTTTCTTTCCTATTTAGGAAATAATTTGAAAAGATAGGATCTGAATTCATAAATACAAGAGTCGTGGACTTTCAAACAACACTTGTTTTTGAAAAAGAATCACTTTGGCATTTGAATTGGGATATTTCCCAAATTTTCAATATTGACAAATCTTAAACCAAATTTGTCATGAGCAATGGTTTGATGTTAAAAAGTTTATTGATTTGCAGGAATCTAAATCTTTTAAAGACATACCAGTTGTGATTATGTCCTCAGAGAATGTTCCATCAAGGATCAACAGGTGAGGGAATTGCATCCTATAACTCCATCTGATCTCAACATAATTATTTTGAAAATGTCAAATTCACATGTTAGAGGACATCACATGACAAAATTTCAAATCTGACTATACCTGATTTTTGTTTGGATCAGATGCTTGGAAGAGGGGGCTGAAGAATTCTTTCTGAAACCAGTTCAGCTGTCAGATGTAAAGAAGCTCAAGCCCCATTTGTTGAAATCAAGAGTTAAGGAAGAGCAAGACCTTCCCATCAACAACAAAAGGAAGGGCATGGAAGAAAACCACTCCCCAGATAAAACTAGACAAAAAATGTAGCAGTTACAATAGGTTTCAAATTAAAATAGATAATACAAAGGTAGAACATTTTCCCCTGTCTCAGTGGCAGCCCGATCATACAAGAGAAACCAACAGTGCAAAGTCCCTGATGTAAATAGACGAGAAAGAATTCCATTCAATTTTGGTGGACAAATAGCAATTATGTTGACAATTTTTACTTCCGTTGTCTCTCTTATGGTTGACTCGTGGTTTTAAATTGCGGTCCGCAACTGAAATTGTGGCAGCAATATTGTGATTTTGGCAATCTTCGCAACCGCATCAAGATCTCAATTGCGGCCACATTAGCTACATTTTTCTGCAATTTTGGTAAATGCAACCATAACTGCAACTGTAACAGGTTTGTAACTATTGAATCTAATGGAGACCGATATTGAAAAAAGATTGTTTTACATACTAGCAATGCTATATCCCACTAAGCAATTTTGCTATCCTTCCTTTGTTACATCACAATCAAACATGATAGTGCTAACACCCTAAGATACATTGAATGACACAATATGGGCATAGGTGGCCTATTGTGGATGCAAACGCTCCTCCAAGTTGGAATTCCAAAAAAAATCACTCCTGCATAATTTACAATTTAGGTCCATATCATTATGAATTTGGCATGATTTTGAATGACCACTGGAGCTCTCTGCATTGTAGGATCGTAAGACATGATTGAACAATGATACTGGAACCAACTGTAACCTTCACTTTCGACTGGTTGGAACTCTTGTCGGTAAACTTATGATAGTGTGAAATCTACATATATTGTCCACATATTTAAAAGCAATCTACTTGCACTTACGGTACACACAACAATTACATAAAAATCTTGTTTTGAAATTTGCCAATTGCCACAATCACAGCCATCTCATTAAGTTTACTTTATACGTTGCTAAGAAACCCCTTTTTGGGTATAAAATACAAAATGTGATCTCAACTCTCAAGATCACAGAGTAGGAGTTTGCTTTTCAATTGTTATCTACTTATCTTGCACTGCCTTCATTTTATTTATTTTTTTGACTGGAAACATATATATTCATTGCATAAAAGCACAATCCTTACAAATGATGTCCTGAATTTGGGTTGGGGCATTCCCCACCCATGATCTTGATCCTACTTGACTTGGTAATCTAACCAAATCATGAGCAGCCATATTCAGCTGCCGTTTAACATGAGACACACAGCTATTTGTCAAATGATCTAACAATTCAATACAGTCTTGGATAATAGGATCAATATCAGCCATCACCATTTCCTGTTTAATGCACTTAACTACTACCTCAGCATCTGATTCTATAATGCAGTTTAATAAACCTTGCTCCTTTGCTATTTGGAGAGACCAGCGAATTGCAAGAGCTTCAGCTAGGACAGGGGAAGTCTCCTGCTCCATCCTTTAGCAAGCTGCGAATAAGACCTCACCAAAGTTGTTCCTAATCACCATTCCAAAACATGTGAAACCATTAGAGAAACAACCAGCATCAACGTTAATTTTTAGGGAGTTTTTTTTTGGGGGATGCCACGCCAAAATGGGGGCATTAGGAGGTGGTTCTCTTATAACTTGACTGAGATTGCTAAATTCTAGTACAAATTCCAGGGCCTCATCAGCCACTGCAATAGGTTCAAAAGCCTTCTTTTCAAAAACAAGTTTATTTCTAGCATTCCAAATCTTCCAAAGAGTAGTACAGAAAATTTGGCCCATCCATTGATCCTTACCCGTAAGCCACTCCAGCAACCAAGAATTCAAATTAATGCAGTTTGGAACTTGTATGCTCAACTGAGATGAAAACCAAACTAGCTGTGTTAACTGGCAGTGCATAAACAGATATTCAGTTCTTTCCACAGCCACATTACAGAGAGGGCAAAGGAGTTCTACCTTGATACCTTTCCTTCCTAGATTGAAGCGTGTAGGCACAATGTCTTTGGCAAGCCTCCAAAGGAAATTCTTTAGCTGATTAGGTAGAGGAGCATGCCAAATTGCTTTCGACAGCTGCTTGTCTGGTGCGCTTGATGGGCCAGGTTGCAGATTTTCATATTCCTCACACAACATATGATATGCTGTCTTTACTGAGTACATTCCATCTCGCTCCCAATGCCATATCAAAGTATCTTCAGGGAGTCTTTGTGAAATGGGGATATTGAGAACCTGTTGAGCCTCATATCTGTTAAAACAGGAAAAGACCAGGTCTCTCCTCCATTGCTTTGTGTCCGGGTCAATAAGCTCACTGACTGTAGCATTTACATCCAGAACTGATACTTGACTCCTCACCTTAAAACCAGATCGAGCAGTTGAAGACTTTTGCCACCAGGGAACTTTCATCATTCACTAGCCTCCAACATTGTTTCCCAAATAGAGCTCTATTAAATTCACTGAAACCCCGGAATCCCATTCCACCTTTCTTTTTAGATCTAGCAAGTTTCCCCCAACTCAACCAATGTATCTTTCGGCTCTCATCATTTGATCCCCACCAAAACTTAGCAAGCATTCTCTCAATCTCGTTACAGCAGCTTTCAGGCAGTTTGTAACAACTCATAATGTAACTAGGAATGGCTTGAGCCACCGCTTTGATGAGTTCCACTGCCTTCATTAACTCTTAATAATTTGTATGTAATTTTTAATTGCTTGTTCCCCACAGTAACAAATAGTAAAGCCAACCTACAATATGTGGACTAAATGAAAGAATCTATATGAAGTGAAAACATGAAGAGAAGTTCCTTCTAGTAAGTCATTCTTATTCAAAGTCCTTCTAAAGTTGAATCTTCCATGAGAGGCTTAATACTAATGTATTATTGCAGACTCATAGTCCGATCAAAGATTATCTATTGATAAGTGTGTCATACGTGGCTCCAGTTTAGAAACAACTGCACGTTTATTTCTGAAGTGCCATGCAGCCACTTACAGATGGAGTAGGATTTCTAGAGTTTTCAGTCGAACTTCTTGGGTGAGACCTCAAATTTTGGAGTAATTTCTTTCATAAAGTTGTTTAGGCATGAGCTGCTATGGAAAAGTATTATTGCAGTGTGCTATTTTGTTAAGTTTTTTGCGTCTTTGGTTGGAGTGGAATCCTCAGACTTTTAAGAAGAAATATCTGAGCTTAGACCATTCCTGGAATAGTATAGATATATGTATCCCTCTCTTAGTGCACAGCACGGGAGTTATTTTTTTCCCCTCAAAGAATCTACTTGCTAGATTCATAGAGAGATAGCTATTCTCATTTTTGTTTGTTTTCTTGTTAACTTAGCCTGTCTTCTTTGAACTCTTTTAGTTCCTATGATAAATTTCCCCCCCCACCCCCACTCCTCCGGGAAAAAAAAGATAAGAAAACTATCAGGATTGTGGTTCTTAAGATAAGCAAGCACAAAAAAAAACAAACAAACAAACATTTAAATTATTGACACAACTTGCATTATCATAGTGAGAAAAAACTGAAATCCTAAAACTATCCAAATCAAATGGGAAATACCTGTTGGAGATCGTAATGCAGTAAAGACTAAAAAGTCATATGTCATCAAGACAAAAAGATGAATAAATAAGCTTTAAATAAGATGATTTACATGGCTAACAAGGTTTGAGAAAGTCCCCATCATATATTTTCCCAAATCTCAATGATTTTCCAACTCTGATGAAAAGTTGAAACATGAAGAAAGACCTTGTGGGAACCAGAAGCAATGCATTGCCCACAAGTCTAAGAAAAATCTTCCAGTTGTGAGGGGTCTTTCATAAGCAAGATCACCATCACATCACCATCTGCTGTATTTTGTTCATTGTATTTCTCGACATCAGACCCCTATCCACCACATGATCCCAGAAGATCTGTGACACTTTGTTTCCACTGTCATCAGCACCACCAAAACATCTATAGATTTTGACTGTTATCATCAACCTCCTCCTAGCCATCTCTTCTAACATATTTGAGGCAGCACTTGACTTCCCTGCTTTCCAATAAGCATAAGCAAGACTGGTGTAGATAATACTGTCAGCTGATATACCCTTCACTTCCATATGATTGAATAACTTTTCAGCACATTCAATCCTTTCTATCTTGCACAACCTTCTTATCAATGCCCTGTATACTGAAACATCAAGACAAAGACCTTTACTCAGAAACTCATCTGGCAGTGTTAAAATTGCATCTATTTTATCTTTCTTGCAGTAGCCATCTACAATCCATGAGTACGTACAGTAACTGGGGGAAAACCCAGCATCAAGCATGCTAACCAATAACTCCTTGGCACTTTCCAGCTCACTCATCTTGCAGAACCCATGAATCAGTGCCTTGTATGTAAACGGGTCAGGCTTTAGTCCAGCTTCTAACATCAAATTCTTAAATTTAAAAGCAGATTTCAAATCTCCTATCTTGCAGTAAGCATTAATCAATGTGTTACATGTGATATTGTCAGCTTGAACTTTTCTTTCACTCATCTCATTCAAGAGTTTGTTTGCATCCCTTATCCTGCCATCTTGACACAGCTTGCGCAAAATTGAATTATAAGTAACAACTCCAGGGTCCAACCCCTTAGCCTCCATCGCTTCACGCATTTTCAGAGCTTGCTCCAGTTCATTTGCTTTACAATACCCGTCAATCAATGTAGTGTATGTCACATGATTGGGAGTTGCATTTTTTATTTCTCTAAACATCTTCATAGCTTCTCTCATCCTACCCTCTCTGCAAAATCCATAAATAAGAGAATTGTAACTAACAATATCAAGATTAATTCCCTCGCTTTCCATCTTGTCCTGGATGGACAAAGCCTCATAGTGCATGCCTTTCTTGCAGTACAATGATATCAAAGTATTGTATGTGAAAATATCAGGATGCACACCCTTCACTTCCATCTCATTTAACAACTGTTCTGCCCTCTCCACATCTCCTGATTTGGAACAAGCATGGATTAAACAATTATAAATGTGGATATTCTCAACAACCCCTGCTTGAACCATTCTCTTGTGAACCTTCCACACCATGTTAGTAATCCCATCCTTTACCAAAGAATTCAAAAGCACAGTACAAGCATGTGAATGAGGCATCACATTATACAACCCCATCTGCTCAAAAACCTGAATTGCATCAAGGGTCATCTTAGACTTTGCATAATGTATCACAAGCCAGCTCAAAACTTGTGAATTAACTTCTGGGTCATCATGGATCCTCACCAGGGTGCTCAAAACAGAAGGCGATGACAGAAAATCCGTGTGGGCAATTTTGTCAAGCATGTGTTGTGCAGTTTTGAAGTGCTTGTGCTGGGTGAGGATGTGAATCATGGTCCATGAACATTGCAAGGTGTGTCTATAATTTGGGATGGACTCAACCCATTTGAAGAATGACAAGGAATATGAAGGGCCATAACCATAGAGTGAGAGGTGCAAGAGTAATTGGGAAATGGTGGTTGAAGTGAGAGCAGAACCACCATTCTTCACTTTTAACAGATTGCCCCAATGACCCTTTATAACAATTGCACACACACATTGAATAAATTGGCTATGTTTCTCAACCAAAACCATGTCATATGAATTATGATTGATATGGTCCATAATTTGACATTGAAATTGACACTTTATAAAGGGGCATTCAAATAAGCGAGCACAGGGTACTACTACTTAAAAATTGCAAAGAAGATTCACCAAAAAAAAAAAAAAATATTTGCAAAGAAGATATTGGAGTGCAAGCGGGAGAGCAGAGGCAAAAGAAATGAAGAAAAAGGAACAAGGAAAAGTACACATAGGACTTCGTTGAAATGGGATGATCATGTGTATAAATTTAATTAATTTATTTTAGAATACATAAATATAGATTTTATGTAATGTGTATAAAAAAAAGGTTTACCGAAAAAAACTTCTCTGAAAAAAAAACTCATAACTTCACCCGTGCAATATCAGGTGGTCGGAATTCAACAAGTACAACTACACTGGAATAATAATATTAGAAATTGTCGATAAAGAAAATAAAAATTAAAAACATGTTAATGTATGATAGAAAGTAGGGGCAGATAAAAAAATGGCTATTTGACCTGGATAGAAAGTTATCTTATTTCAACATCAAAATTTAGAGTTATTATGTAACATGTATATATTTCTTTTTATCTCTCGTCTAATTTTTATCATCTTTTATATATATATATATATATATATATATATATATATATCTCAAAAATATATAATAATAATAATAATAATAATAATAATAATAAAACAAATGGGATACTATATGGTATCTCATTCTAATGTTCAAAAAACATTGATGATAAAAAATATTGTATAAAACTTACCCTAATCATTAATTTGTCAACTCTTAAGTACACAAACTTTGAACTTCAATGAAATGATGAATAACATTAAGTCATCACTGACGGTTTAGCAATTGCACATAGGTAATCTGTGTTTTAAAAATCGAGATAGAACTAGGCTAGACCTCTGGATCATGGTTCAATCGGTTCGATCAATGATCCAATCGGACAACTAATAAATTAATTAATATATATATAACCTGTCACAGCAGCTACTTCCCCCTTTCTCCCCCTTGCGTTATCCCGTTGCAAATTATGCTCAGGTTCTCGCATCATCAAAACTCCACAAATGGGTGTGATTTTAAAAGGGTAATGGACCGATAATAACTATATGGTTGATAGTTTTATCTCTTTTAATTTATATTGTGACCTGGAATGTTACCTGCACACACTCACAATTTCGGGCAAGAAAGAACTGAAGTTGTTGTTTATATTTGTCATCCTTCTATAATTAAACCATTACCCCGTGTCCCTCTTGTTCCTGAGGCTGCCAGAACAAGAAGAATTGTGTAAAGTAATTGCTATATTGCAAACCAATCAACGCATTCTAAGAAAGAATTTCCAATAATTTTATCATTGTTGGTATGGTAAGCAGGAGTGAATCTAAAATTCTCAACATGGTGGGGGTTCACACTCCAAAGAAAGACAATGAACCATTCTACAGTACATTCATCATATGTGCCCCATAATTTCCAACCCAGAATGTTCAGTTAGAGTTGTAGAGTTGCTTCTTCAAAAGGACAAGGATACGTTCACATTCAAGCAATGGTGGGCATTATCTCTTATATTTGTTTGATCTTATAACATCATCTGGTTGACGTTCACATTCCGCTTGGGGGTGAAAGTGGGAGGAGAGGATGGTGAAAAGAATTACACGGTACCATGACGTCAAAAGTTAACACCAACTTTTCATATCTTGATTAATCGGTATAAATATTTGGTTAATTTTTATTATATGATTAATTTCATATAAATATTTGGTTAATTCATAACGACTCGTTAATCATATAAAGAATTGAATTAACCGGATATTTATATGTGATTAATCAAATATTTATATGATTATAAAAAATAAGCTTCAAATAACCCATTAATCATATAATGAACTAAATTAACCAAAAATTTATACGTAATTAATGATGATGTCAATTTGGTATAAAAACTAATATCATTACTCTATAAAACAACATGTTCCCAATATTTGAGCTCCCAGTAAATTATGGTCCCCGGTCAAAGTAAATAATAAATTATGATTCCCAATATTTGAACTTTCTCGTTTCCGGGCCTTGGTTCCGGTATGTGTATTTACCAATGTCCTTGATAGGGATGTTTGCAGTTCGGTTTGAATCGATTTTAAAATAAAAAATTATTCAATTTGAAGATAAAATATGTATGTAATTCGATTCGATTTGAATAACTTCTTAAAAAAAAAATCTAATCCGATTCGATCCAAATAAATGCGGTATGGATCGATTCAGTTCATTCTGTTTTTAAGAACACATCGTTGCTTATTTATATTAAGTTAAATAACATATTACAAGTATCATATAATCTACTTGTAAAAAAAATAAGTTTCATATAATCTACCTAATACGTTAAATAATCTTCTTGATACCTACTATGAAGATATAATTCCTACCCCTCCAATATACAGTATCGAATATAAGAAGAGAAAGAACCGCAGTCCAGGGAACACTCATTGGACATAAGAAGACAAAGTTCCAGCCAATAGCCTCTACATAGTAAATAAAAACCAGTGTTTTGGTGTGCTAAACGAATCCAAAATCCAACTAAACAGGAAGACATGCACCAGAAACACATATAATAACATTAGTCATCTGTTCGGTTCGGTTCCTGAAGATACAATCGAAAATCGAACCAAACTGATCGGTTCTCTAAAAAATCAATCCAAAAAAATCTAATTAAATTTAGTTCCCAACGGTTTTCGGTTATTTTGGATTGGTTTTGCGATTTTTTTGGATCGGTTTGGATCTCAATACCCCTGGTCCCCAGTTCCCAAAAATTTGATACAACCCCCACAAATTCTCATTATCATCTGATTCATTTTAGAAACCAAATTGTCCACTACCAAAAAACGAAGAAACCAAACCGTATGGCACTCCCTCAAAGCCTCACATATTATCTTCCATATCTTTCTCATTGCTCAGCCCTCTTACCCCGCCCCTCCCTCCACCGCCCATCAGAAACGCCACCCCGCCGCAGGAGAAACGCCACCCGATTATCCGAAGAGACGAGATGCATGCAGAGAGTAAGAACAAACCAGATCTAGGACGTTCAGGCAAGCAGCAACAAGTAAGAATGCAGATCAGAGAGTTTCATAGGAGATTGGCATAAAAGGTGTAAAAATAAAATAAAAAAAACTCTAAAAGGCTCACTTTTCTGGGCCGGACAGTTTCCCAAAACCGATCAGGGTTTTCTGGTTCAAGCGGTTCGTTCCGGTTCGAGCGGTTTATCCCGGTTTGTTGGCGGTTCAAACAGACTAACAGTTCTATGTGCCTGACCGTACCACAAACACGACCGATTCCCAGTTGAACCGTCCAATCTAGTCCGATTTTTAAAACACTGGGTTGAATGCCTCAGGCTCTCGTAGTGGTTTTTTTTATATTAAAAATGACAATTAGGAAAGACACTTCCAAAGCTATCAAACAGAATGTTACCAGAAGCCCAACTTAGATGATTACTGCATTAGCTCAAACCGCAAGTAGTCTCGCCCAATTATAACTACTCAACTAGCTCCTGAACACCAAGAGACATCCCTGAGGAGGGTTGCCTATCAAGAAAAATTTTAATGACATCAGAAGATTTGAACAGAAACCCATAGGGAGAATGAGAGTTTAACATTAGATCCTTAATCACTCGTGCTAATCTCTGTCAGTTTTAATATCAAGTGGAACTTTGGAAGACTTACATTATTGCCGTTTAGATGAAAGTAACCCAATTTATTTCCTTTAATAAAATGATGCTTTACATCAAGTATAGTGTTATTATGGGCGTAAAAAGATTATGAACTTCGAAGGTACTCTCTTGTACCCGAAAAAAATAGTTTGTGTTTCCCTGAGACTATAATCATTCAACGAATTTTGAACTTCGAACATATATGGCTGGCATGTAAATCAAGTTGATGACGAAGATCATTCTGCAATTGGTAAGTACGGTAAAAAAAAATTACACGTTTGTAGACATTAGCCAACATCTTTTTTATGATTTTACATGCCTATGCTTATAAGAATAAAGTAACAAGCATATGCTATTAGCATAGTGATTTGTTGGTTGAGATATTTTTATGATATTTGTACTGAGATATTTGTAGTAATTGACTCACCGATCATTAGGATATAGTTACCCAGAAAACATTATTGTTCAATATCAACGAAAAAATTTAAAAAAAAATAATATTGTTGACCCTCATGTAGCAAATAAATCATGCAATCCAACCTCAACAATGAATGATGCAAAAAGTGTAAATTACGTCTTGCTCATTGTAGGCCTTAACTGAATTCTGAAACTACTCACCCAAAGGAGAAAAGTACAGATAATTAACAGCACAAGAATAGAAGTGAAACTACAAGAGATTCAATAGCAAACAGCTATGAAGAAAGAAAGCAAATAATTCATTTTCTATTGAGGCATTTGAGAGTGTGATAACCCTGGAGGTGCGCTTGGAGGCATCCCAGGTTGATTTCCAGACTGCATTAAGTAAAACACAAGAATTAGTTTCCACTTCCAGTTACAAATTAAGTAATCATCAAAAGAGAAATCAGATCACTAGAACAAATTTATCTATTCATTTAACAGTGGCGGCACATTGGGATCTCAGAATACGTCTACGCTAAGGGGAGAGAAAATGATAAAATATGCCGGAACTAGAATAATTCCAAAAGGATGGAATCATACTACTTTCATTTCTTTGGATCGAGACTATTTTCAAGTTTCGAACCATGTTTTTGTTTTGGTAGAACAGAATTAACGTGTATATATATTTAAAACATTTTATGATCCAACCAAAGCAGTTACTTTCACACCATCAAGATCAACAACATTGACCGGAAAAAAAATAAAAAAATCAAGAGATATGGGTCCTGGTTATCCTGGCCATATCTCTTAGTACCCAAGAGGCTGCTGGTTTAAGCATTAACAGCACCATATAAACCAACATTAGCGGTGTTTAAGGGGGCATGGTATTGAGAAGCAAAAGATGGTAGGAGAAAAGAAAGGCTGTAGCAAATTAAGAGAATTGGCATGACTCCCTATGGGTGTCTAGCCCTGTGTGAAATACCATTTTCAGCAATACCTAGGCAAAGTTGCTGACAAACAGCAGGTCTCCTCGTACTTCTGCTAAAGGTTGAAACAAATCTTCAAGTTGTGATAAAGCTCCTAGATGATTTTCATTAATGCAGTGATTTCACAATTTTCCAATTATAAAATCCTCTTCAAACTCGCTTGCATCTTCACTCAACAACCTCAGCATTAGATTTTGTGCTATCATTTATATGATTAGATTCTGAGCTGATAGAGGGTATTCTGCTCTTATTGCTTAATAATAGCCTCCCAGGTTTTGATTCTGAACGACCAGAAAGGATATTTTATAAAGTGGATTGTATTTACTTATGGACTTGGCCCGACATGTGTCCTGACCTGAATAATTGAGTTATACAATCTTAACGGCGGCTTGAAGAGGATGAAAAGCTTGGATTTAAAAGTCATGCGATTGGTCTCCTATACTCTCAAACCCTTTTCGATTCAATGTATACTCCTATCCTATGCCTTCTACTCAGCTAAGATTTCAAGCAACATCTTTTATTTGTGAAATAAAAAAGAGTGAGAAATTGGAAGAGTGATCAGGGAGAGGGATTATTAGAGGCATCCCAAATATGTCTGGGTCAAAATATTGGATGCTGCCAAAGGGAGAGGCAATGCCATACGCAAAATGGAAGAGGCAAATAAAGTTTTTGCATATTTTCAATAATCTATGAATAGGCGACTTCTCCTTTGATGTGTGCACTATATAATAGATACCAAACACAATCTAAAGAACAATATAATTTATGATAAAGGAAGAGGATCAATACCAAAAGTATCAATCAAATTTCAAACAACTAGCCAGCATGATTTAACAATAAGTAGTTCAAGGAGCAATATACTATCTTACCTGGTAAGGATTATACCCTTGCATCAAAGGCATTTGTCCACCTTGAGGCCGGTTGAAGGAAGCACCTTGAGGATAATTGGTGTTTGATGGCCCTTGCATATTAGGCAAGTTGCTCGGAAAACCTCCAACAGGTGGTCCTCCACTCGTGGGCAAGGATCCTGAATGCATTTGATTCATGCCCACATAATGACCTTGGGGCATTGGAGGACCCATCTGATTCATCCCGCCTTGCATCCCCTGAAGGCAAAAATATAAATTGGTTCTGTTAACATGCACATTCTGTACTCAATTAGAGATACCTTATTACTAACAAGTAACAACCTAAAAAGCAATTATTTGTAAAACTAGTATTTAACCAGACGTGCATGCTACCAACTAGAAAATTGAAGTTCAGTGCCATGGCAAGCACCTCAAAATTGTATAAAATATTCAACGAAGTAGAACACAAATAAAAAAAATCTTATTAAAACAAAAAACAATATTACATGGCTCATTTGTCGGTGCATCATGCAGCAAATATCTCCATCATTGAGCTTGCATCCATAATTAAACTTCTCTTCAATGAAATTATTTAAATGTGATACACAATACAAAGGTTCACATAAAAATTTGGCTGAAAAATATGTAATACATCTGTGCTTGTTTGTGTCTTGGGCTGGCATCCATAAATAGTATTCTCTCGATTAAATCATTTAATTATTTGAATAAGTGATACATTATCCAAAGGTTCTCTTAAAAAATTGAGTCTCTGAATCCCTTACATTGTGGTGTGAATGTGGTAAGATATAATTAATTATTGCAGGGCACATGCAGAGCATGAGACAAGAAGTACAGAAAGAACTCATTGCGACAACTTCCCATTTGTGCAAAGAAGAGCGTGCATCTCTTTAATTCTAGTAAAGACATATAATTTCTATTTATATTTTAGAGAGAATATTGGGGTACAATCACTAGCTTGCAATCATAATTAAACTTCTCTTCAATGAAATTATTTAAATGTGATACACAATACAAAGGTTCACATAAAAATTTGGCTGAAAATATGTAATACATCTGTGCTTGTTTGTGTCTTGGGCTGGCATCCATAAATAGTATTCTCTCGATTAAATCATTTAATTATTTGAATAAGTGATACATTATCCAAAGGTTCTCTTAAAAATTGGGTCTCTGAATCCCTTACATTGTGGTGTGAATGTAGTAAGATATAATTAATTATTGCAGGGCACATGCAGAGCATGAGACAAGAAGTACAGAAAGAACTCATTGCGACAACTTCCCATTTGTGCAAAGAAGAGCGTGCATCTCTTTAATTCTAGTAAAGATATATAATTTCTATTTATATTTTAGAGAGAATATTGGGGTACAATCACTAGCTCAAAGTAGGCTAAGGTGGTGTAATAACATAAGAATCACCAAAATAAGGGGAAATTTGAGCTTCTACAGAGCGGGCCAGTGAGCAAATATTCTCCAATTCCCTTCAACAAAATTTCTAGTTACATCTTTCAGACATACAGCAGAAGGTATATTTTAACATGCTAAGCTAATCCTATGAATATAGACCAACGAAAAGATTCAACATCTAGTCCCCAGCAGCCCCCACCAAGAAAAAAATACTAAAACAATCTACCCTTTAAGGTAGCAACTACATGCAGTTAATTTCACGATATTAAAATAAATAAATAAATAAATAAAATTAAGAAAAACAAGAAAAGTTCCTCAGAACTCATACCATTGGACCTGGCATTGGCATCGGATGTGATGTAGGTACTGGTAGAGAACCTGGCATTCCATGTGGCATTTGGGGTGGAGGGCGAGGCAAATGTGGATGAGGGACCAAGGGCGAATGGGAAGGGTGCTGTAGCTGTGGCATATTTGGGGGCATAGGCAAAGCACCCATCTGTTGTGGTAGTGCCTGGTGTTGATGTTGTGGGATCTGCTGAGGATTCTGCTGGTATGGTTTCTGTTGATTGGCAGTAAGAAGAGAGGGATGTGGGCCTGGTGGAAGAGGAGGAGCACCCATTGAAACAGGATGGGGTTGCTTCTGCTCCCCCTGAGGCATATCAAGAGAGGGAATAGAAAAGGGCATTGCAACTCCAACACCTGGAATGGTACCCTCATTTCGAGTCAACCCAGCGGCAAATGACCCGGGAGTTGTAGGGCCTTCAGGTATCGCAAAATTACCACCCACACGACCAGTAATAGGATTTTGCTCAGAATATCCTGAAAGATGAACATATTCAAACTCATGTTTTCATCAAGTGTTGGACTATTTGGCATTGTATTTAACTGTTAAGAATTACCATCAATTCTATTCAGCCAACAACAAAGTGGCTTCTAGCCTTTGAATTTTGCAACCTCTATCGCAAGTTTAAAGCAAAAGTTTAATACTAATAGGGTGCATTTACAAGGATTTTTACAGTCGGGAAATACTGAATAAGGAAAGCAATTGGAGCCCATCATCAAACCATAGCCCAATAATTGCACGAGAATAACTGAAATTTTAAGATTTTAAGGCTCAATACTGAAGGGGACAAGAGATAACATGCTAATTCTTTTGCCTTTAGGGAATTGAACAGACCTTGCATGCCAGTGTTAAATTTATCACGAGCAGTGTCTCCTGGCCTATTTCTGCACCAAAATTTTGTTGTGTGATCACTGCTACCACTGCATAAGAAAAGATGAAAGTATAGTAACTTAGAGTTGGCAATCATTTTCCTCATATATCCAAATATCAATTAGATGGGCTATAACATGTCTACCAAAACAGAATTCAAGACATCTTATGTAGCTGCAATATATGTTATTGTAAAAACTAAGATTTCACAATAGCAATGTCTAGTTCTCAGATGATGCATAACGGTACAGAGACTGTTTTACGTGGAAACTTGAAACTTAAAAGGGATTCAGAAACAACTTCTGGGATCCATCAAAGTTTCTACCATAATTTTTTCAGAAAGTGTTATGAAATTTGGAAACTATTAAGAACAAAGGAATAGAAAGTAAGCATAGAGAAAAAGAGAGAGAGATTTCTGTAACCGTAATTTCTGTTTTTGATTAACTGAATAGATGAGTACAGTATGAGGCTTTATATAACCTTTGTTAGCTCTTACAGCTGGCCTATACTACAGCTGTCATAACTGAAAACAGTTATGAGTGTACAAAACTACAAACTACTTATCACATACACACTACACACTACCCACTACCAATACATGTACTCTAATAGACTTCCCTCAAACTCAAGGTGGTTGCTGAGAGGGAACCACTTTGAGTTTGGATCTCAAGTCAGCAAATCTGGAAGATGACAGTGGCTTGGTCAAAGGGTCAGCTAATTGATCGCAGCTAGGCACATGAATAACTTGTAGAGCTTTGGAGACAACTTTCTCTCTGACAAAGTGTATATCAAGCTCCATATGTTTAGTTCTAGCATGTAGGACAGGGTTGTGGGCAAGGGCCACAGCACTTAGATTATCACAGAACAGTTTTGGTGTTGAAAAGGGGATGCCAAGTTCAGTCAGCAGTGACTGAATCCAAGTGGTTTCTGCTGTAGTATGTGCCATCCTCCTATACTCAGCCTCAGTGCTGGATCTTGCTACAAGGGGCTGCTTCTTGGAGCTCCAAGAGACCAAATTTGGCCCAAAAAAGATGCAGGATCCTGAAGTTGACCTTCTATCATCAGGATCACTCCCCCAATCTGCATCACTGTATGCATGAAGAGTGAATGGGACTGAGCATGCTGCAGGTTGCAGAAGCAGTCCATAGTTAACTGAACCTTTAAGATACCTTAGTATCCTTTTTACTGCTTGCCAATGGGTGTCCAAAAGGTTACTCATGAACTGGCAGACTTTGTTAACACTGAAAGCAAGGTCTGGTCTAGTTAAAGTGGCATATTGGAGAGCTCCAACAATAGATCTGTACATGTGAGGATCAGGTAGAGTATCAGTCCGAAACTTAAGACAATTTATAATTGCTGACCATAGGAGAAGAGATTCCCTTTGCCTCTGCCATATTAGCCTTAGCTAGGAGATCTCTAATATACTTTGACTGGGTGAGCAGTAAGCTGCCATCAGATAGATGTTTAACCTCAACCCGAAGGAAATAGTCAAGATTGCCAAGTTCTTTGAGAGCAAATCTGTCATTGAGTCTCTGAATTAGGTGTTGAACCATAGTTGAGGAAGACCCTGTGATGATTATATCATCCACATACACTAGAACATAGAGAGATTCAATCCCTTTTGAATAGAGAGATTCAGAGGACCTAAACTGAGGTTTGTTTTGATTGTAGGGTCTAAGATGAGGAAAACAAGCACAACCAAACAATCTAAGTGTTGAGTAGTCTGGTAGTGAACCAAAAAGAGCATGAAAAGGTGAAGAATAGGAGGTGAGAGCTGCTGTAGGCAGTCTGTTAATCAAGTATACAGCTTGTGTGAAGCTGTGATCCCAAAACTTCAGAGGGATGGACGAGTGGGAAAGGAGAGTAAGTCCCATTTCCACAATTTATGTTTCCTCTCTACTGTACCATTTTGATGAGAGGTATGAGGGCATGTTAGTCTATGGATGATGCCGAAATCAACTAGATATTTAGAGAAGGGATGAAATTCTCCTCCCCAATCTGTTTGTACAGACTTAATAGAAGCTAGAGCAGAGATTTGCTTAAAAGCATTGAGAGCATCCGATTTTAGTTTAAGAAAATAGATCCAAGTGAATCTAGTTTTAGCATCAACAAAGGTAATGTAGTAGTTATAACCTCCAAAGGAGTTAAAGGGAGCTGGTCCCCAAAGATCACTATGTATCAACTCAAAAGCTACAGAGTGAGTAGATAAGGAAGAAGGGGCATGTAATCTGTGAGATTTGCCTATGCAACAGTCATTACAGAAGTCAAAAGATGTTTTATTCAATGTAGGTATATTACAGAGTTGTAGGACAGCTTTTACAGCATTGTTATTAGCATGTCCAAGTCTAAGATGCCAAGTGGCTAAAGTGCTAGTAGCAGTAAAAGAAACAGGAGAAGACTTAGCCACTTGCTCAATAGGAGCAGAATTACTAACAGAGTATTGAAAACAAGAAGATGAAGGCTTCTTGAGAATGTTGATGTTCTCGAAACTGTACAAGTCATCACCTCCAAGAGAGCCTTGAAGGAGGATACGATTAGAGCCCTGTGATTTAACATAACAAGAGTACACATTGTTATCACGGACAAATTTAGACACAGAAACAAGATTTTTAGTGATATTAGGTACTAACAGAAGATTTTTCAAAGAGAAAGTAATTTTAGGGTAGGAAGGGGAAGAAAAAATAGTTGAACCAATTGAGTTTATAGATAAACCTTGTCCATTCCCCATTAGAACTTGTTCATGTCCTCCAAAGGAAGTGCTACGAGTGAGGTTGTTTGGATCAGCAGTTGTGATGAGAGGCCCCTGAGTCAGGAAACCAAGCCTGATTGTCAAAAGTTCTTTGCAGAGGCTCTAGTGTATTTGGTACAAACTGAGATTGCTGCATGACTAGGTGAGCACTAGGCTGCTGATTTGGTCTCTGATAGACATTAGGAGGAACCTGATTGTACCCAAAATTCTGGTGCTGCACTGATTGCTGAGTTTGAGAGGGATTGAATTGTGGTTGGTGTGAGTGTGGAGGCTTCTGTGACTGAACAAATGATTGGTCAAACCTGTACCAACAGTTGTAGGCATCATGCCCGTATTTGTCACAGAGCTGACAAGTGGGTTTGGGGCCTCCACGGCCACGGCCCCTGCCTCCACGGCCACGGTTCCTGCCACCACGGCCTCAGTAACCACCTTGAGACTGCTGAAACTCAGCTGGAGGAGAAGAATCCTGAATATTTGGACCCTGTGCTACATTTGCAGTGATTGAAGGAGTAGGCAATTCTTGCCTATACTTTTCAAATTGAGTGTCTTGAACAAGAATTAGTGCCTCAATATCATCAATCGAAGGAGGCTCAATTCTAGAATAGATCATCATGATGAAGGAGTTGTACTCCTCAGGAAGTCCTTCAAGGACTGCATCTATGCGATCTTGATCAGATACCGGATCCCCAATTGCATGCAATGAGTCAACTAGGGCACGAATGCCCATCAAGTACTCAGAGATTGAACGCGTTCCTTTCTTGATATTTTTCAGTTCTGACCTAAATTGACGAACTTTGGCACGAAGATGTGCATAGAAATGCTTGTGTATCTTGTCCCAGACTTGATACGAATGCTCACAGCCTAAGAACCGAGGAAGAATTGACAGATAAAGAGAACCTAAAAGCCAGGTAAAAAGCATTTGATCCTGCACCAGCCACAATTGATAAGCTTCCGATTCAATCCCTAGGTCGCGATTCGCCGGCGACGTGTACTGCGGCGGAATTACAGGATTGACGACGACGCGATGAAGCTTATGTGCGATTATTACCGCTTCCACTTGCTGTTTCCACAAGAGGAAATTCTGATCATCGAGTTTCACGGGAAAGTGTGGGATTGAAGTTCGTCGAAGAAGACGAAGGTTGCGGAACCGTTTCAGTGAACGGATTTCCAGCGCCGGTGGGAGAAGGTGACGTTTCTGCCATAGCTCAGCTTCAGCGAAGACGACGAGGCCCAGAAAAGAGAAGCTCAAAATACCATATTAAGAACAAAGGAATAGAAAGTAAGCATAGAGGAAAAAGAGAGAGAGAGAGATTTCTGTAACCGTAATTTCTGTTTTTGATTAACTGAATAGATGAGTACAGTATGAGGCTTTATATAGCCTTTGGTTAGTAGCTCTTACAGCTGGCCTATACTACAGCTGTCATAACTGAATACAGTTGTGAGTGTACAAACTACTTATCACATACACACTACACACTACCAATACATATACTCTAATAGAAACCATCAGAAAAACAGAAAGCTAGACAACATATAATTAACAACAACAAAAAAAAGTGGAACAATGGCTTCAGCACATTGGGTAAACAAAGCTGCGAAGACAGAAAGATGCCCATCAAGAATCATAGAAAGTTATTGCATATAGTAAGACTTAGTTCACCTGCAGAGAAGGTATCCAATAGGATGCCATGCAAGGTCCCAAACATTATTATCATGAGCATTGGAAACTTCAATTTGCGGAGTTTCATGCCTGTAAAATACGTTAAATGCAATAATTACAATAAGCAACTTCTACTTGATAAGATATTCAAATTTCAGGAAAAAATTAATTCAAACAACCAGACAAAGTATGGAGCATAAATTACAAGTCGTTAATTTTGCAAACAAAATAAGGTAAAAAAAAAAACTGACGAGATAACTAAGAGACATCTGTTTTATCTAGCTTTTAGTATTGAAAAGGGTGTGAACTGTTTTCTTTTAGATCTGCCTATCTAAATATCCTCTTTCATACAGATAGACAAAAAGACAAACAAAAATAAAAAGTAAAACCAAGCAACAGCACCAGCTCACCAGAGATTTTAAAGGAGCAGACAGGAACATTGTTCAATTCTTTGAGAGAGACAGTTTGTCCCTATTTATAAGCTAAATATTATATTATTAATTTGAAAATTTATGATAATTAGCATGCTTTCTTGTTGCTTTTTCAGTCGAAGATTAGCTTCAGATTTAAGAAAACCTATAAATAAAAGAAATGAAAATTTGCAAGTAAAACTAATAACAAACAGGCATCATGAGAAAAGAAAATTCCATAAAATGAGTCCAGAAGTAAGAACTGAGAGAGAAGGAAAATTGCAAGACAGAAAATGAATTTACCCCACAAGCCAATGGAAGATGGAACCGTCATAACTCCCGCTGACAAAGTATTCTTCATGAAATGGATGCCAAGCCAAAGCTAACAAAGTGTAAAACTAAAACATTAAACTCATTCAATTCTATGACTTGCAGAAGCAATAGAGAATATGGAAATTTGCCCATGTTACAAACAGAGAAAAGGGAGAAAATCTAGAAAGTGTAGAATCTGATCTTAATTCATTAGCTAGAGAATGATACTGTTTAGAGGTTATATAGAGAAGCCTGGCCTACTGATTCTAACAGAATCAGCACTGCTGACTCAACAGTGGTTACAACTGTCTAACAGCTAAGGCTACGGCTGGCTACAGCTGTCTTATTGATATACACTAATATACCCCCTTAGAAACATAGGGTGGGGTTACATAAGAGCATCTATCTGCAATGCCAAGATTGTTCCTGAGAGCTTCAAATCTGGTCTGAGACAATGGCTTAGTAAGGAGATCTGCTACTTGATCTTGTCCTAGAAGATGTAGAACTGATAGGGTCTTAGCCAAGACTTTCTCACGCACAAAGAATAGATCTAATTCCATATGTTTGGTTCCAGAGTGTAGCACAAGATTGTGGGAAAGAGCCACTGTGCTAAGTTATCACAGTAGATAACTGGTGCCATTATAGGAATATTCAGTTCCTGTAGGAGTGATTTCAGTCACAATACCTCAGCTGTAGTGGCTGCTAAACTTCTGTACTCAGCTTCAGTGCTCGACCTAGCCACTAATGTCTGCTTTCTTGACCACCAAGAAACCAAGTTTGGTCCAAAAAATACACGGGAACCTGAAATAGACCTCCTGTCATCAGTGTCTGCAGCCCAGTCTGCATCACTGAAAGCTTGCAGAGTAAAAGTGCCACTCTTGCTTGCTGGTTGCAATAAAAGACCATGAGTCAAAGTCCCTTTAAGATACATGAGGATGCGTTTCACAGCTTTCCAGTGCTCTTCGAGAGGCTGAAACAAAACTGACAGACCTTACTGACACTGTAACACAGTTCAGGCCTGGTGATTGTAGCATACTGTAAGGCACCAACAATTGATCTATACTGGGTTGGATCTTGTAAATAATTGCCACCATGTTTCCTGAGTTTGCAATTGCTAGTCACAGGAGTTGGGAGGGGTTTTGCCTCTGCCATGTTAGCTTTAGCTAACAGATCTTTGATATACTTAGTTTGCGAGAGTAGGAGTGCACCATTTCCTAGCTTCTTAACTTCAACACCAAGGAAATAGTCTAGGTCACCTAGCTCTTTTAGAGCAAATTCAGATTTCAGCTTGTTAATCAGCTGAGCAATGCGAGTTGAGGCTGAGCCTGTGACTATAATGTTATCCACATAAATGAGCACACAAGTGCTGTGACCACCAGAGGAGTGAATTAAGATAGAAGGATCACATTTGCTGGACTTGAAGCCAAAATGAATGAGTGCTTGAGTGAGTCTCTCAAACCAAGCCCTAGGGGCTTGTTTGAGGCCATATATAGCTTTATTCAACTTGCATACCTGTGTAGGATTTGAACTGACAAAGCCAATTGGCTGCTGCATATAAACCTCTTCAGCCAATAACCCATTGAGAAAAGCATTGTTTACATCTAGCTGTTTAATATCCCATTGATTAGCGATAGCTAGAGTTAGGATTACTCTCACTGTAACCGGTTTCACAACAGGAGAAAATGTTTGTGTAATCAAACCGGTTTCAACTTGCATACCTGTGTAGGATTTGAACTGACAAAGCCAATTGGCTGCTGCATATAAACCTCTTCAGCCAATAACCCATTGAGAAAAGCATTGTTTACATCTAGCTGTTTAATATCCCATTGATTAGCGATAGCTAGAGTTAGGATTACTCTCACTGTAACCGGTTTCACAACAGGAGAAAATGTTTGTGTAATCAAACCCCTGTTTTTGGTGAAATCCTTTTGCTACTAGCCGAGCCTTGAACTTATTGACAGATCCGTCAGGGTTCTCTTTGACACAAAAAACCCATTTGCATCCTATGGCTTGCCTATGAGGAGGCAAGTCTACCAAGGTCCAAGTGTTATTATTAACTAATACATCATACTCAAGTTGCATAGCTTCCTTCCATTGTGGTAAATTTAGTGCCTCTTTAGGTGGAGTAGGTTCTGCATGTGCAACTAGAACATGTGACACCCTAGACTTTGACCTAGTGACCATGGGATGAACATTGTGAACTTGCTGTGGAGAAGGAGAAGCTGAACTTGAGGACTGAAGACTAGAATGGGAAGATGCAGGATACTGAGGTGTTAGAGTGTAATGAAGGAAGACCTGAGGAGCTTGAAGAATTAGACAGAGAATTGAATGAAGTGGGAGGACTGACATGTTGAGGAATTGAAATAGTAGGTGAAGTAGGAGACACATGAGAATGCATAACAGGTGACAGATGCAGAGAAGGAGCAGGAATAGACTCAGGAGGTGGACTTGAAGGTTGAAACAGTGGAGAAATAACAGTGAGAGGTGTAGGTGAAAAGGACACAGATTGTGAAGAAACTGAATTGGAGGGAGTTGAAGGGAGATGAGATTTAGTGGCAAAAGGGAATTTTGATCCATCAAACTGCACATCCTTAGAAACATAGAGTCTACCATCACTAGAAAGACATTTGTACCCTTTATGTGAATTGGAATAACCTAAGAAGGTGCATTCACATGATCTAAACTGAAGTTTATTCTTGTTGTAGGGCCTTAGACAAGGATAGCAAGCACACCCAAAAACCCATAGAAATGAATAATCAGGTTCTTTGTCATACAGGAAGGTGAAGGGAGTCTTTTGAGACAAAACAGAAGTAGGAAACTCTATTTATAAGATAGACTGCAGTTTGAAAAGCATGATCCCAAAATCTCATGGGTAAGGAAGCTTGGGCAAGAAGAGCAAGCCCTCTTTCAACAATGTGCCTGTGCTTCCTCTCAACACTCCCATTTTGGTGGTGAATGTGAGGGCAGATAAGCCTATGAGTAATTCCCAGATCAGCAAGAAATTTAGTGAAAGGACGAAATTCTCCCCCAAAATCAGTTTGAACAGATTTTATAACAGTTGAAAACTGGACTTTGACAAGTTCAATAAATTGTTTGAATATTGTTTGAGTTTCTGATTTTTGTTTGAGTAGAAAGAGCCAAGTAAATTTAGTGTAGGCATCAACAATAGAAAAATAACACGAATGACCAGAGACAGATTGAATAGGTGCTGGCCCCCAAAGATCCAAAAATAAGAGCTAAAAAGGCTTGTTATAGACAGTAGTTGAGGTATGAGAAGGTAGTCTATGTGATTTTCCATAACAGCAAGATACACAAAGAGTTGTAGTATTATTCATTGATGGAATATTACAATGTTTGAGGATTTGTTTAACAGCCACATCATTGGCATGGCCAAGTCTACAATGCCAAGTGTAAAAGAGATTTGGCATTCTATCAACAGAATTACAGTCAGGAAAAGTGTTACAACTAGAAAGGGAATTACAATTGGGAAAGAAATTACAACTAGGAACAGAAACAGTGTTTACATTATTATTACAAACAGAAACACTAAGACAAGTTGGAGAGGCTTGAGCAGCAAACTTGCTTGCCACAGTGAGATGTGGGAACACAGAGAGACCTTGAGAGTTGAGGTTTCTAGTTGGAACAACCTGTTTATTGACCTGAGATATGACATAACAGACTTTAGCATGGAACTCAAATGTGACATTATTGTCCTGGGAAAACTTACTTACACAGAAGATTTTTAGTGATTTTAGGCACATAAAGAATGTCTTTGACAATTAGACTAACACTAGGAATTAATGGAGACACAAAACATGCAGAACCTACAGATATAATAGAAAGGCCAGTGCCATTACCCATATAAACTTGGTCAAGACCACAATTGTTGGCTTGATGCTGCAGGTTGGCCAAGTCTGAGGTGACATGGTGGGTTGCTCCACTATCTGCAAACCACACTCTTGCATCTGCATTGGAGCTAAAAGCAGTCATAGCCATAGGATTGTGTGAAGCTGCCATCATTGCCATGGGACCATTTGGCTGATTATTGAAGGGAGCAGCTCCTTGGTGAGCTGAAGAAGTTTGCTGCCAGGGCAATGGAAGCATTGATGGATTCACTGAAGAAGGAGCTTGTTGACAAGTGTTGTAAGCCATTGGAGCATAGTGAGCTGAAAACTGTGGAGGCTGTGTTTGAGGTTGACAGAGAACAATGCCTAGGCTGAGACTGAAATTGATGCTGAGGCTGAAATTGAGGAGGAGCTTGAGACTGCTGAAACTGATTAGGTTGAGCAGTATAGGCTTGATCAAACCTATAGTAACAGTTAACTGCATCATGATTTGTGCGATGGCAGATTTGACATTCAACTCCTCGGTTATAATACCTTCCACCTCTGCCTCTTCCACGGCCACCATAGCGGCCACCTCGGTATCCATTTCCATAATAGGATGGATTAGGATTCTGATATTGATGATTATTTTGAAAAGAATTTGAAGGAGGTGGAAGATTTGAAGGTTGAACCTGATTATTAGGTGGAGGATTAGAAGTTTGTGCAAGATTCACCGAAAACGCATCAACATCAGTCTTGGCCTTGAGTCTTTCCAAACGCGACTCATGTGAAAGAAGTAAAGATTCAATCTCAGCTACTGAATGAGGATCAACACGACTTTCTATAGTTGGAAAAAGAATATGATATTCTTCTGGTAATCCTTCCAAGATCGCATCGATGTGTTCTTGTAGAGTAATTGGAGTTCCAATCGAAGCAAGTGCATCAACCAGCGTCTTGATGCGCAACAAATACTCGTTGATTTTGTGATCAGCTTTCGTGATGTGTCTCAATTCAGACCTCAATTGAGCACTTCTTGCTTCGGTTAAAGCATTGAAATGGTTGTGAAGCTCATCCCAGAGCTCCCACAGTGCGCACAACCGATAACCCTAGCATGAACTGAATCGGACAAAGAATTCAAGAGCCAAATGAACAAGTGTTGATCTTGTGCTTCCCACACAAAATACTCAGGATTTGTGCGATCTTCGATACGATCAGCATCAGTTACATATCACGGTGGAATTCTTGGACAAACTACGTATTTTTCAAGGCGATTCGCTCTGATTACAGCTTCTACTACTTGTTTCCACTGAAGAAAATTGCTATCGGTGAGTTTCACAGTGATGATCGAAGAGAAATTGGAGTTCGAACTTTGCGCTGCCGCCGGCGGTGGTGGCGGAGGATCGGTTCCAGACGCGGAAGCCATGGCCTAGAACTTAAGCTCTAGATACCATGATACAAACAGAGAAAAGGGAGAAAATCAAGAAAGTGTAAAATCTGATCTTAATTCATTAGTTAGAGAATGATACTGTTTAGAGTTTATATAGAGAGGCCTGGCCTACTGATTCTAACAGAATCAGCACTGCTGACTCAGCAGTGGTTACAACTGTCTAACAGCTAAGGCTACGACTGGCTACAGCTGTCTTATTGATATACACTAATAGCCCAACAGTCCTTGCAATGTCACAGAACGCAGTAGCCCAACAAAACAAGATTAAGTATTAACTACACAAGCAACAATTTAGTTGGCCTTGAATACTATAAAAATCATAGGAAACTTCACCAGTTGGCTACAATTCTACATAGAAATTCAAAATGCTACAATTACCAATATATAAACTAACAAATTCAGAAAACAACATGAGAAGTTTGATCCAATAGAATTAATTGAACAGAACACACAGAAAAAAATTTCAAATTGGATGGGTTGCAGCAAATAAAGTAACAAAATAAACTGTGATCAAGTGCTCCACTCCAATGATGGATAACAACGTAATCAAGACTAAATTGCTGCATCACTTTAACCATTTTTAACTCAATTATAAAGGTATTCTATTGATAGCAATTTAAACATAGTAATAATAGCTAACAAGGTTATCCATGGTCAAGGTTAAGTAAAAGATGGTAGCTGATGAAACTGCTAGAGTTGAGAAAGACGCCAAACTGTTCTCAAGTCAATGCTATACAATTAAGATTTGCCTAAATAACTGAAAGCCATAACTTGTTAAAAATTAAGATGATTAACTAAACCAAAAATTCATGCTATACAATTAAAATTTGCCTATCCTTGAAATTAAAACACGCTTCCCAGTTATCGCTGGGCTGAAGTGGAGGATTCTGGTAAACAAAATTAACCATTCTAATCAACTCCTTGAAATCAAAACTTAAAGTAGCTTACAGTATAACATAACACTAACACCTCATTCGACCAGCATTTCAGTTTCACTAGCACCTGCTCATATCATTCCATCTAGAAGTACCATAGCATAATTGCTTTGCTAATCTAGTCTCAGCTACACAACATACAAAACTGTATTTTAAAAAATTAAGAATTTGCATTCCTGTTACAGTGAACATTTTCTCAAGTCAATGCTTTAAAGTGAATTAGAAGTAAAAATATGACATCAAAAGCAAGGTTTTAAAGTCAATGTTAGGTTGTTGTAGCTGAA
Organism: Sophora flavescens; assembly: GCA_030762895.1. Taxonomy (NCBI): domain Eukaryota; kingdom Viridiplantae; phylum Streptophyta; class Magnoliopsida; order Fabales; family Fabaceae; genus Sophora; species Sophora flavescens. Next base: position 81,464,753 of record CM061063.1, read on the forward strand.
AAGCTTACAGTGATGTATCTTGTTTTATCATCATATATCTTCTCACCAGTAATCATACAATATTGATCGCAGGAATATATTAATTTCAAGGAACTATCGTATTCCTTCTCAAAGAAAAAGATATGTCATTTACCAGTCACATCCTTCCGATGTCCACGGAATGATTCAAGCTCCTTCATAGCCCTTATGTCATAAAGCTGCAAACACAGGGTACATATGAACATTAGTCTCTGGGAGATATATGTTCTGATAAACAAAATAGAAAATGTCACGAAGCAAGAAAAAGTCAAAGAACAGAGCAAGGGGGAATCGATGAGCAAAAAACTGAAAGTGACAAAGCCGGTATAACAGAGAGATTGGCAGGTAGATAAAATCCAACTTGAACCCCAAAAAAGGTTAGGTAATCATCCCAAATAGACCAGAAAAAAAAGGCCTACTGAGGGTTCATCAACTTGTACCATGAAGATAAAGTTACCAACCTTTATTATTTGATCCTTTGAAGCCGTTAACACCCAGTTGCCATTCTGATTCCATTTGACACAGAGCACAGTATTTTTATGGCCATGACTGCGTACATGAATATGAATCTATAAACATAAACAGGCAAATGGAACAGTAGACATCAACATTTAATTTTACACTCACAATGAGCAAAGTTCTCTCCCCGTTTTAGCATCCCAAAGTTTCACAAGATTGTCCTTCCCACCTATATTGTGAAGATCAAATGGGATATGTATCACATAATCAAATTTCAGATTCTCAAGAAATTTCATAAAGGAAATATTTAAAACACCTGATACTAATAGGGATTTTGTAGGATGCCAGTCAACACTCTTCACATCCCAACCATGGCCTGCCTGAGTTCAAATGCCACAATGGTAACTCTTAGGTTAGTTCATAAAAAAGGACAGAAGAATAAAATATACGAGATATATTCTAAGAATTTAAAAATCTAAATCCAGGAAATAATTTTACAAGCAACTTTGAGTAATCACATCAAATTGATTGGCTTTAAAAAGTAAAAATTTAACAGGACTGATCGAGATTTTGGCAGGTAGAAAGATAAAATCCCTTGCACAACAAACTATAAACTAATAAGAGATATAATAATAAGTAGAAATGATAGATAGACCCCATCTTATTTGGTGCTTTAAAAGTTTCCCCATCTAGTCAACGTTGAACACTAATGCCCATTGTCTTTATTTAAAGTTATCGCTGTTCTCTTAATATTTAAAAGTGTTAAAAAAACTTTAAAAAAAATCCAGTGCCTTGTGACATATAAAGGCACAACCACTTTCACTTCAAAACTCAGAAATTAGTATAACAGTTCAAATGACAAAGGGGCCTCAGTGCTCAAAGCCTCAAACATATAGCAGGATTCACTTTAAAAATGCTCAACTCCACATGAAGTCATGCTATAATTCCACTCACCAAATAATAAATTGATAGTCATGGTAAATTCCAAGCAACTATTCTAATAAATAAGTTATTGAAATTATAATCAAGTAGAAATTTACACAGGAGAACCAGTAAAATTGAAGCTTTCTCTGCACATAGCAGCTCACTCTTGTCAAGTTTCACACTAACAGGTGCCCTTAAACTCCCAAGTCCCAAAGAGAAAGTTCATTAACATAAGGAGGGAAGAAAGAAAGAGAACAGCGATAAGATACCCTCCTAAAATGAAGGACAAAGAGTAAAACAGGAAAAAATCTCAAATCAAATAGGCGACAACAACTAATAGCATGTTTGGATTATAGTATGGTTTGCTCAACGGAAAAGTAACTTTCTTTCATTTCCACGGTTCCACTCAAACCATGGTGTAAGACCCAAAATCATGTTCAAATATAACCCAATCATGGTTTTGCCAAACATGTTATTTGTAGATGAAACTCGGTTCACATATCAAAGACTTGAGTTCAGGATGTGCAAACTATAATCCGAACATGCTATAAGCCCTATCCCAAAAGGTAGGGTCAGCTACATGGATCCACTGGACCCTCTAAATAAATCAACAAAATCACCAATATCAATCCCAAAATTGGGAGAAAATGTGAAAAATAAAAGACATTCAATGCACAGCAGCAGACAAGCCTCCCCAATAAAATAGTCATCCACATAGTGTTTATTTACATCTAACATGAGATTGTAATAATCGAGAATAATTTGGCAAGCTGTCAACACAAACTGATAAAGGCAACACTAATAAGTTTCGAACTACCATTCCTTCTATTATCCACACCCCAACATTGAGGAACACAAGATTATTAACATAAAGAGAATCAGCGAGTGTCTGAGCAATGCAATTTGCAATTAAGTAGCCTCAATTAAAGCATAGACACTAAACTAATGGGGCACGAAATATCAGGAATTAAGAGAATATTATCAATGACAAGGTCCAAATGAATAAATTAATGCAATATCATCAGTGACTCAGTTTCATTCCTACAACCAGATTGAAGAAGTGAACTCATTCTCAAAGCACATTACCAGTTAATGAAGACTCTTCTTGACAGCGTGCAAAATCCCAAACTTTAACAGTGGTATCGTCCGAGCATGAACAGAACTTCAAATCTGTCCTACAAAAACTGTTTACAAAAGAGTTAAAACACCTTTCCTCTTCACCATGCTATAATTTTTCATGGATTTTTTTTTTTTTGAATGAAGATTATACCTTAAGTCGCGGACTGATTCTTTATGAGCAGATTTGTTGGCTTTAACATTATTCATGTTGTTCTGCCAATACCTAGAAAAATGTCCCACGCGTACAATTAGATTAAATTATATATATGTGCATTTTTTATAAAAGAAATTGCTTAGTCCTTTTAATCACCAAAATCTACTTAAATATATGCAATATGAGGCTTATAAGAAACCACACAACACATTAAAGTATATATATCTACTTTATTGCGCCTCCATCATCACCAGAGACCATCCAGTTGTCATTGTGACTCCAGACCATGGATCTAATTGCTTGGTCATGCGCCTGCATAAGTTTCAAAATCCAGATTTGAGCCTTTGACGTCTTTGTTCTTAAACTAATGGTGACTAAAAATAATTTCAGGACAAAATTTAAGCCATGTACCTGAAGAATCATTTCAAAATTAAAAGACTGTCCATTCCAAAGAGTGAATTCCCCAGTCTGTGAGCCAGTAATAAGACGCCGGCCTGTTGGTGTCCACTTTTTTTGAAAAATGAAAAACGGATTAGCACCAAAAAGTCAGTAAAATGCAATCCAGTGGCATAATAAAATAAATTAAAAAAATGCATAACTATCATATTCCTAAACTAATTGAGATATCTTACAAACAAAAATGTTCAAGCTGCAACTCAATATAATAAAGCATTTTGTACGGAGATCTCACAATAACAAGATCCAATAAAATGACAAAGTCATGTGTCTGATTACATAAATTTATTTATAATAAAAGAAATACTATTAGAAGAGAAGAGAAAAATACAAAGGAAGAGGATAAGCCATCCTCAAAATCAAAATAAAAAGAAACAAATAAAACCTATGCGACAAAGCCATGCAACAAAGCAAGTCAATCTCTCTGCATCTCTAACAAAGAAACACCATAAAAAGCTCATGGGAAACACCAAAGGGACACCGAGACAGTAAAGCTATCCCAAATGAAGTCTAGGCTCAAAATGGAGTCATAAAATGTTCTGTCATTCCATTCCAGCCAAATACACCAAAGAACAGCATAAGCAGGGTACTACCACAAACTTTTTGCTTCTTTACGAGAGCCAAAATCTGTGTTTAGTACGGAGAAACTGACACAAATCCATAGAGCAGATCTATGACCCTCCAAAGATCCCAAACAACCTACTCCAAAGAGAATTCGCCACCAAACAATGCAAAAAAGATTATCCGTGGATTCAGAATTTGAACCACACATTACACACATATTAGGAGATAAAGTGGTAAGAGATCTCGCTTCTGGAGCACGTCATTACTCATTAGGTTAGACCTGATAAGAACAGTGATAAGAACAGCAGTCTAGACAAAAGCTTTGACCTTTGAGGGAGCTTTGGACTTTCAAATGGGTTTATCCAAAAGAAAACTATCTCAATTAAGAGAATGAGTCAAGAACTAAAAAACAGATAAGTGAACACTCCTGAGGAATCTAGAGTATGAGTTCTTGAATCAAGAATAGAAAAAAGAATAAGAGTCAATTTAAAATCAGATGAGACTCTAACTCACTAACCTCTCTATCAAGCAAGTTTCTGAAAAAATGAAGGTTCCAATAGAAATTATCTTGAGAATGAATTGACAAACAGGGGCATTATGCAAAGAAAATAGATAAATAGCCTGGGAAAACTGAGAGTATATAAAACATTTGAAAAGATATAAAGAGGGCCAAATAGAGATTTGATGAGTTGAAGTGGGTAAAATAGAGATTTGTTAAAGAGAATTGTAAGAAAAAAGTAAAGAGAACATTAAAGTTGAAGAAAAAAAGCCTAGTTCTAAGTGCGCTGCCGCAGGAGAGGAAGAATCAGTGTCGGACGGCAGCGGTGATGGCTGGGTGTGGTAGAAAAAGCCTTGTCGTGGAGGGAACAACTGGCCATTTCCGAGTTGCTGCCAAGTAGCATGCAAAACGCTGCTGTTTCTGCCACTATTGCAGCCACAACCACCTTAATGCCTCCAGGACGGCGGCCACCAGCCACCAGCCACTATAGAACCACTATTGCACGTTATTGATAACCTAGATTACTTCAGATGACTTGATGCCATTAAGAAGAAAGTTCTATAAGAAAACGTCAAAGCCATTAGCTGCAATGCCTTGTTCTTGGACACCAAATTATCAAGGCAATCTGCCTCCCCTTCCCGCATAACTTTCTCTATTTTCTGAGCAGCCACTGGAATATGAAGAAGGGAGGAAGTATAAAGGATAAGATTGATCTGACCACCCAAAGAGAAAAAACCACCCTTTCACCAATCTAACAGCTTGGAAATCTTATAAACCAATGGATCACAAAAGGACAAAGCACGAGGGTTGCCTCCAAAATGACTCCCAAGAAAAGTGAGGCCACTGAAGAATTTGATATCCCACTAAAGTAGCAAAGTGGTCTAAATTTGACTATCTATCACACCTGTCAAACCACTTTTAGACAAGTTAGTCTTAAGACCAAAAATGACCTAAAAGAATTTTAAACTAGACAAAATGTTAACAAAAGAATTAGCATCTAGTTCCAAGAAGAAAATTGTGTTGTCAGCAAACCGAAGATGATAAATGATATGGTTTGATATGCTTTAGATAAGGGTTAGATAGGATTTGATTTAGTTTCCTGGTTTCATTGATTTAGTTGTAAATAGACGACATGGTCAATATGTAAAATCAATGGATTTGATATTGTAATCTTGTAATCAATCATCATTTATATTCATGAGGCTGAGAGGGTTGCTCTCAAGCTATTCTAGCATCCTAAGTTGGTATCGAAGACACGGTTTGATATGGTCGAGAACCATCTTTCCAGGGACAGTTTTTCGGGGATAGTCTCCAGTCACCTAAGTAAGGTGACCAAACACCTAAAATACGGACTGTGCTCCGTCCCAAGAAGACCTGCCGCTGTTCACTGTTAGAGATAGCTTAGTTTGTAGTAATTGGGCTTAAAGCCCATATCTCTTAGCTGCTAAACAGCTGTACTTTTCTGTTATGACAGTTAGATGCAGTTAGCATTCTAATTGTCTTGCGATCACTATATAAGGTGATAGCCTTCTGTAACTCAATTAGAATCAATAATGAGTTTCTCTTCTATATTCTCTCCAATTCTAGAACTGTAATATGGTATCTAGAGCTTCTAGGTCTTGAAGCCATGGCTTCCATCAATCTTTTCGCAAACCCTAGCACACCACAATTCACACCTTCCCATCCAATTTTGTTGAAGCTTGATGACAACAATTTTCGGCATTGGAAGTAGCAAATTGAAGGAGTTGTTCGTGGCCACAAACTCCAGAAGTACATCAAAGATCTGCGAATTCCACCAAAGTTTCTCCGCGAATTCCACCAAAGTTTCTCACTGATGAAGATCGAGAAAATGATTAAGTGAATCCAACATACAGTGATTGGGAGCAGCAAGATGCGTTGATCTCGACCTGGCTCCTTGCTTCAATCTCAGATTCGTTACTCACCAGAGTTGGTAATTGTGTTCATTCCTGGCAGATTTGGGATGAAATCCACAAGTACTCCCTCCGAACTCAATTATAAGCAAAAAAATACCTAAGTTTTTTGGACAAAAATATAAACAAAATCCAACCAACTCAACTCTATTTAATGAAAGTATTCCAAAAATCAAGAAAATTAACCAATCAAACCAATTCTCTCTTTACTTTTCCAAGAGCATTGCACATTCCTGAGACAACTAAAGGGTAGTTTAGTAATTATAACTCATTTTTTTACATAATCAAGACAATTAAACTAAATTAACTAACTTTCTTAATATGTGCGAAATTAGTTATTTTTGCTTATAATTGAGTCTAGAGGTAGTATTTCCATAGTTTGTTGAGCACGAAAGCGAGGCAACTGAGATCGGAGGTGCGAACCCTAGCAATCGCACTTTTCAGAGTTCATTATTCACGTTCGTTCTCTTTCTGATCATCACAGATCTGCGAATTCCACCAAAGTTTCTCACTGATGAAGATCGAGAAAATGATGAAGTGAATCCAACGTACAGTGATTGGGAGCAGCAAGATGCGTTGATCTCGACCTGGCTCCTTGTTTCGATCTCAGATTCGTTACTTACCAGAGTTGTTAATTGCGTTAATTCCTAGCAGATTTGGGATGAAATCCACAAGTTTTTCCATAGTTTGTGGAGCACGAAAGCTAGGCAACTGAGATCGGAGGTGCGAACCCTAGCAAAAGGTAATCGCACTTTTCAGAGTTCATTCTTCATGTTCGTTCTCTTTCTAATGCACTTCTCTCCATCGGAGATCCGATTCCGCCTCGGACTCTTCTGGAAGTAACGCTTGAAGCACTTCATGAGGACTTCGACCCTGTTGTAGCTGCGATCAATAGCAAGAATGAATTTGTGTCACTTGATGAGCTTGAATCGATTCTCCTAGCACACGAAGCACGTATCAAAAAGAACAAGAGTGTTCTTCCCAACTCTATGTCCGTAAACGTCACTCAGTCCTCTGCTCAAGGATCGGGTTCTGGAACCTTCACAAATTCCGTGAATTCCACCTCCTCAAACGCACCGTTTTAGAATCCTCAGTTTCCAGAGAGTTACTCGCATGTCACTGGTGGAGATTCAGCAAATTGAGGTGAAGGTTTCCATGGTGATCGGGGTGGCGGCCGCTACGGTGGTGGCAAAAATAAAGGTCGCAGTGGTGGTGGACGCTCCGGTCGACGCTCCAATGTTCAGTACCAAATCTGCAAAAGTATGGGCATGATGCGAGTATGTGCTATTATCCCCACTCAGGTTCCAATAATTCTGATCAATACTTTCAAGGACCTCCTCAGTATCAAAGTTTCTCCAATTGGCAGTACCAAAGACCACCACCACCCATGTTTTCACAGTCTGCTAGTCCTCCTCCTTTTGCTCAGTCCTTTGCAACACTACCTAGGCCACAATAGCCACAAGCTTTTCTGACAGGCACTGAGTCTCAGTTTAGCAACACTTGGTACCCGGACTCCGGTGCATCTCATCATGTCACTCCAGATCCCTCTAACCTGATTGGGACTGCCTCCTTGCCAGGTTATGAGCAAGTCTACTTGGGAAATGGCCAAGGTTTGTCAATTAACAAAGTTGGTTCCATGCAATTTACTACACATTCCCATCCCCATTTCACTCTACACAGCTTACTGCTTGTCCCTTCTATCACAAAGAATTTAATTAGTGTCAGTCTGAGTCAATTTGCCAGGGATAATCATGTGTTTTTTGAGTTTCGCACCGCTGCCTTTGTCCACTGGGTTCCTCAACATGTGAGGTACACGCGCCGGCCTCCTCGTGCACATTAATCAATCGGTCTGTTTTGGCCTTTTTTTGGAGTCCTCTGGCTTTGTTCTAAGTGTCAAAAGCCGCGTCCAAACAATCGTTGTCATCTCTCACTCACTATGTTGACTGATTCATCCACTGGTACTTCTCACAATTCTGGGTCTACCACAAAGGACGTCATCTCATTTGCCTTCTCTTGAAGTATGGTTTTTAGGTCCAGGGCTCCATGATCATCTCACCAAGAAGGAAGCACACATTGATGCTAAGGTGTATGGAAGGCTAATTATCAGTTGGTATCTCTACTATGGCCGTCAATTGATCTGATGTTATTGGAGCATTTTCGCCCTTACAAAACCTATTATGAAATATGGAAGAACGCTCAAACTGTCTATTCTAATGGCATGTGTCTCTATGCTTCTATCCATAATTTGGGCACACTTCAAATGACAGACCATGACCTTCCTTCTTATCTGAAGAAAGCACAATCAATCATCGAAGACAATCAAACTCATCTTGTCAGGAGATGATATTACAGAGATACTAGAGAAACCTGATAATACCTGATAATATGTATATGGTTTTCGTTCTTCACGATTTGCATAAAGCTTTAAATCTGTCCGAAATCTCTGACAAATCTTAAAATCCCCATGGTGGAGGAACTCATTGATCGCTTACTACAAGTTCCATCATCAGTGGAAACATCTAGGCTTGGTTCTCAAACAACTTTAGAATCTTCAACTTATCTCTAATTCGGTGGATCGTGGAGGATGAGGTCGTGGGGATGGTGGAAGAGGTCGTGGGTGTGGTAGCGGTGATTGTCTTCAGTGTTCTTATTGAAGTACAAAAAAGGTAGCAACAAATTTTACAATCGGTATACTTAGCTGAAAACATTGTAAATCATATCATAGTACTATACAAAATTATTTCTCTAATATAACAAAACCCCATCAAATTAGAAGTAACTTCTGTTTAGAAATGTTTGAACAAATCGAGTAGCAAAGCAAGCAGCTTGTATATCTGTAACTGACTATAAGCACAACACATCATGCCAATAACAACATTTCAGTCTAACTTACAAGAACACGATTAATAGGGCAACGGTTTTTATTTAGAGATGTATGAACAAATTTAGCAGCAAAGCTTGTAGAGGGATTGTCTGAATAGCCCGCTGATGGTAACATCTGCATGAAAAATAGCATAAGGTTAAAATTTAATTAAAAAAAAGTTGACCATTACAACAAAATATTATGAAAGTCAACCATGTTGTTATTAGATTAAGGGAAGGTTAGAGTAGGTTTTAAACTAATATAAAAAGTACAAATTAAAAAGAAGCTAACTGACATCAATTGCTGCTGCTGGGGTAGGTTGGAGTACTGTCCTATCCCTTGAATCTCGCTGCCACATACGAATCTGAAAGCAGTTTTTGATTACCAATGAAATTCCAAGTGAAATACAGACAGTAAGGGGAAGAACAAGCCAAAAAGTTTTGCAATATAAAAATGAGCCTATGGCTGACAATATAAATAGATAATTCCATAAGGAAGTAGTAATCATTACCTGCATATAACGCACAACTGTGCTCGTATAATCAACTGCCTTCCTTTGAGTAATCTTTCTTATTCTTTTTGCACCATGGCTATCACTGTGAACTGTAAAAATCATTTATCATTAAGTTAGAATAGCCACCAAAAATCCAAACCGAAGATTTTAAACGAAATCAGCCAAGCCAATAGACAATGAATAAGATATATAAATCTAATGCCTTGATCTAAAAATGTGAGGGTAGAAATTTTTCTGACACCTCAAGAACCATGTCAAACATGCAGTGGAGAACACAGTTTCATTTAGAAAGGAAAAAATAGAAGAAAATTTATTTAAAGGGAAAGAGTAATAAAATCCAGTGATGACATACCCTCCCAAAGAGAGGAAGTAAATATATAAATTTGAAAGAAAAGACTGAACAGATTAGCCCGTGACGTCCACTGGATAAGCATGTGTGCAGATAACTACAAAGAAACAGATCATTTATTCTATCCAAAGAAAATAAAGTTGCAAAGTATGATCCCTTTCTAACCAAGTACACCAAATTACGGCAAAATTCTACACTCCCCATCTTCAGAAGATTTTCCCTTCTGGCTTCTGATGAGCTTTTAAGCCTCAATTGTTCATCTCCCCATATGACCAAACCACCATAAGCAAGTTTCTACCATCTTCTCTTTAATAGGTGCTACTCCAAATTTCTCCCAAACACATTCATTCATAATCTTCTCTAGTATGTCACTGATCCACCTCAACATTCTCATATCCACTAAACATTTTTTAGCCCTCGTTGCTGCCTTATTACCCAACATTCGATACCACCACAAAACATCACTGCTCTTATAGTTCTCCAGTAGAATTTTCCATTGTTTGATATGCACATTTCTATCACAAACTACAACTAAAGCGTTTCTCCATTCCATTTCACCTAGCTTGAATCACTTGCGCTACATCCCCTCAATCTCCCCATTACTTTGTAAAACAGATCCATGGTGCATAAACAAAAACACCCAACTGTGGCACAAAATAATACCGAAATTTCACATCTAAACATTGGTAACACGCGTCTTACCAAACTTTTATCCCATACACTCCATGTTAATCCTACTTTAATGTAAACCCTTTGGGCCAAAGGCTTGACCAGATGTGTTAACGCTCATTTGTATGATGATAAATAAATTGATAGTAGACACTAGTTCTTGGATGTATCCAGTGCATCAATTATTTAATCAATCAATCATTGGCCTCGAAAAATTAAATGTGTGTGAATGTTAGTCATTGATTTTATCCAGCAATACCAGAAATCACAACAACCGATAATACTCACTTAAAATCAGAAGCGAACGAGTTTTCCAATTCAATTCAATGATTGAAAAAAAAAAAGAGCAGCAAAGTGAAAAGGAAGTGCGAGGAGCTGAAAAGCAAACCATCGTAATGAGGAGGAGGAGGTGGAGGGTGGTGAAACTCTGGGGCTAGGTTTGTGGAGGAAGCAGAAGGCTGGCGCATCATCTGCTGCGGTGGCGGTCCACGGTGAAACTCTGGACCTGGCTGCTGCTGATGCTGAAAATGCTGTGGCGGCGGCTGTTGCTGTTGCTGGTGGTGGGGGTTATGAGGATCGTTGTACATCATTGTTGTGATGTGAGTGGAGAAGAACAAAGTGTGGGGTTATGAATGAATGAACAACTCAAAGTGCGGTAACAGAGGAGAGGAGAGACCAAAAACCCTAAACCCTCCAAAGTTGTGTGGTGGGAATTGAGGAAGAAAAGAAACGAATATGGAGTAAACTGATGAATGAGAATGGCGGAAGGGAGCAGCGACTGGATCAGAGGACTCAAAACTCAAAACCCAAACTCCCAAACGGCAGCGTTTTATTGTCCCGAAAGTAGGGACAGGGCCCCTTGCTCGTGATCCTTCATTTCTTCCTCGGCCCAAACTCCAATTGGTTTGGATTAGATTTAGCTCAGAGAAATTCCATGTGCCTAGATGATTTTTTTTAGTTGATTGTTGAAAAAATTGATTAACATTAGAAAGAATAACTAAATTTGTAATATTGAAAAAAACGAGGGGACCAAATATTCTAAAAAAAATCATAAGGACCACACATGACCAATAGTAAGGCTGTGTTTAGAAGTTTTTATGGATATGAAGTGGAGTGATTAATAATGAAGTAGTTAGTAATAGAGTGGAGTGGAAAGATAAAAGTATCTCATCTTATTGTTTGGAAGTTTCATGAGGGATATAAAAGAAAATCACAAACCCCCTGATTTGGAGGGTATAAAAACGAGGGTTTTGGATGGAGTGGAGTGGTTTGAGTTACCATCATAAACCATGGAGTGGTTTGAGTTACCATCGTAAACCATCTCACTCCATTAATGAAAAAACCCCAAATAATAGGTTAAATGGTTTACACCACTCCACTCTATTATTAATCATCTCACTCCATCTTCCCAAACATAGCCTAAGGGACCGAAGATACAATTAAACCTAAATAACAATGATTAGTCAACATGTCATATCTCGAAGATTGAAAAATTTAGGCTTCGTATAGAAGAATTTCAAACCAATGATAAATTATCATAATATATGGAAAATCGGGTCACAAAATAGGACACGGGTTCAGCCCTTTTCCTACCTTGGGTTAGGTTTGACCCGACCCAAATGCTTAGAGTTGTGAAGGGTTTTCGTGTCGGGTTAGTGAAAATAACATTGTTTTTAGTGTTCTCTATAAAAATTATTGAAATCAGGAAACAAAATAAAAAAAATATGACATTTTTATGATTATTTTTGAAAACATAAAATGAAATCAGAAAGTTGAAAACAAAATAAATGAGCCCTTACATTTACCATTATTTCTATTTATGATGGTGGCGGTTCAATGTACACAAAAGACATACTCCACCAACTTGAACTATTTTCCAATCATTTTCTATTTTATTTGGCACATATAAATATATGAATTTAATTTTAATACACTGTCAGTATAAGTAAAGTTTTTTATATTGTCAATCAATTACAAATCATCTTATCCAAGAGCGCTTGGATGAGATGGCACGGGTCTCTTCCAGCTTAACTAGTGGTCTCAAGTTCGAATCTTAGCCCTGGAAATGCAGCAGCGTCAAAACTCTCGGGGGAGAGCTTTGCCGCCATTATGGTCCTACCCAACTTGGGGATTAGTTTCTACAATTGCGTGTAGAAGATACCCTGGGGAATCATAAAAAATTACAAATCATCCTATATGTGGCTTTTGATAACGTGGCCATTTATAATTGATTGACTGTATAAAGAATATTTACACTAACAATACTTACCAATTAAATCATAAAGACATTTAGAAAACTTTCATTTTATAAAGACAAATATTAAATGGTATTATGAGGAGATGAGAGAGTTTTTGAAACTTTTGTCACTTGACTCAATCCCAACACTTATTTTATTTTTGTTAAACCAATCATTTGATCATTATGCATACCACTAATTTTGAATATAGTCTCTATACATGAATTTTTTTTAAATCAGTCTCTACATGTGTAATTAATTTTAATTTGGTCCTCTTTATTTATTGATGTTATAACGTTGTTTGTTAGAATTAAAGTATATGGACCAAATTAAAAATTATTGTCACGTGTAGGAATCAAATTAAAAAAATAAAATCGATCCATGCATGTCATAATCATATGACAATCATTTTGAATTTGGTCTCTATCATCTGACGATGTTATAACATCAATAAATGATAAGAATCAAATTTAAAATATTTTTATATAAAAGGAACAATTTCAAAAAAAATCACCTATGACGACCAAATTCAAAATCAATATCATGCACAAGGAACAAAGTGTTTTTTTTACAGAAAAATATGACTTTCATTCATTTAAAGGACAAAAATATCATTTTCCCCTGTCATCATGGGCCAATGCATACTTAGCAAGCATATGGGCCACCATGTTTCTTGGTTAAGAGCTGCTACATATACCCCTCCATGTATTCCATCCACCCCTACAATTTTAATTTTAATGTGTGAAATGATAATTACAACCCAGTGGTTTTACAAATCTCCCCTTCCTTCCTTTCTCTCTAAGCATCTATTTGGTTGCACGTTGAACCGGACTGGACATATGTTTTCAAGGGTCAAACGCGATTTGACCACATAAGAAAGATGCTTGGCTTATGGTTGAGAATGTGATTTTTCCTCCTAAACTCAATTCTAGCTGAAGCAACTTCTTGTAGCTTTCACTTCTGAATGTGTGTTTGGTTTGGTGGTGAAGACCCTCCAAAGTGCTTCTCCAATGGTCAAATGCAATTTGACTGAAAAAAATGATGTTTGGCTTCCAAGGTTGTAAATTGCTTCTAGCCCCAAAATCACTTTCAACCCAAAGCAGGAATTTGTAGCTTTTGGCCCCAAACGTGATTTCTAACCTTAAACTACACTAAGTTTTATATAAAACTTACTTTTAAAATAAAAACATCCAAACATAAATCACTTCACTTCAAACTCAATTTTATTAAAATCAATTCTACAAAATCAATTCTATCCAAAATCACATTTGTCAAACGCTCATCCAAACACACACTGAAATCGATTATATGCAAGTCATAGGTAGTTTCTCAACTTTGCCCCTTCATCTTCCATTCCTTCACCGTATTAGAGAAGAGAAGAGGAGGGATTTGGCTTTTTAGAGGAATTGAGTTTTTTTATTTAATATATTCTGGTCACGTATGAAAGCAATACTACAAAAGGAATAGGACAATTAGCAAATGGACGGTGGTATGATGCAGCTAACACATCGGGCAAGGGCACATAAAGTTAAAAAAAATTGTTAATTAATATAAATTTTATCTCTTATTAAAAAATTAACATAAAGCAAAAAATATCAAAAAAGAAAAAAGAAATCTATACAACAAAAACATTTATATATCAACATTCAAACCTATTTTGGTAATTACACACCTAAAAACAATTCTAATAAAAACTATTCAAACAATATTTCTATACAAAAATCACTTTTGTCACAAACATAGTCAAACATAAATCACTTCACTCTCAACTCACTTCCAACCAAAATCAATTTTACAAAATCAATTCATTCAAAATCAATTTTCACCCACCGTGAAACCAAACACACATTAAACACGCGCACCCCCACACCTTCAGTTTCCTTCTTTCTTCTTCTTCTTCTCTACCCACCCTCTTCTTCTTCTTTTCTTCTTTCCGTGTGATAATGGAGCACCCTCACAACACACCACCCATCACCACCGTTTGATGCCCTCTCCCCGGTTACTCTTTTCTTCTCATCCACGGGTGGAAGAGGAATCTGCATGACGAATGATGTATAGCACTCAAATGTCAGTAAACTGAATAATAGATTGACTAAGCAAATAGAAAAAGAAATGAATTAAAACTATTTTAAAGCAAACTATACCTTGATCCTCCTAATTTTGTATGTAAATTTTGAACTAAATTCAGAATAATCAGTAGGGGATATTGTTTTTGTGTGTGCCTGTTTGGTTCGCTGACTCTCTCGCTCCCTCCCTCCCCCTCCCTCCCCCTCCCTCTCCCTCCAACCCCCCTCCATCCCTCAATCCAAATTCCATTTCTTTCTTCTTTTTTCATTGCTTCTTAATTGTTCTGTCTATTGTTAATGGAAATCTCCATAATAGATCCAAATTCCATTTTTTTCTCCTTTTTTTGTAGCTTCAATATGTTGTTTATTGTTTTGCCTATTGTTAATGGAAATATAAGACATTTCTGGTTTTTGGAAAATCAACTTCTAATTGTGTGAAATGATGTCTCGGAAGTAATCATTCACCCTTGAGCGTTGAGATAATATAGAAGAGGGGTGGAGGAAGATGGGGGAGAAGAGGCTAAAAAGAATTAGAATAGATATATTTTTTACTATTAAGGATATTTTGGTAATAAAAAAAATTAAAAGACTTGTGAAGGTGGATGGGGCACATGGAGGGGTACATGTAACAACTCCTTTCCTGGTTTACCAATGTGGGAGAATGATGGGTTGACATTTTGCTACCTCCCATGGTACAATTGCTACCTCCTTCCCCAAATTTCTTCACCAAAATACCCTCACCCTTCCCTCCTTCCCCTAATTTCTTCTTCTTCTTCTTCTTCTTCTTCTTCTTCTTCTTTCTCCCTCACAAGGCGGTGTTTGCAAAAATTGCATATTTATCAGTAATTGATTTGGCTGGATATGATTCTTTGGTGGTGTTTTGGATTCAAATGTTATAATTACAGAATGTGAAAGGGAAAGTAAATTTGACTCAGATATGATGGTATCCTTTGCAGCCAATTTGGCCATTGAACAAACAGTGTGTGTTTTCTATCTCCAATACTCTGATTTTTCGATTGAACCATCACACTTGTGCAAACCACACCTGTGTCACCGAAGGAGATGCTGGCAGAGTTGGAAACGAGACCCAGGTCGACAACGCGCAAGGGGGCATGGACGACGATGCTCATCTGACGCCACGTCGACGCGTGGAGGAGTTCTGGGGCAAGGTGACAACGTGTGTGATTGAAGATCTTCATGGTGAAGCAACATACATGGGAGGGGAAAAGGAAGAAGAAGATGAGTGGGTTGGGTTTCCTGCGTACGAAAGGGTAATATAAGGAATAAGGATGAGTAGAGGAAACGATTTTGAAAATGTGGAGTGCTATTCCCAAAGTGAGGGAGGGAAGGAGGTGAGATTATTTTGGTGAAGAAATTGGTGGAAGGAGGTAGGAATTGTATTAAGGGAGGTAGCAAAATCAGAACCCGAGAAGGTTAGATTAGAAAAGGGCCCACCTATACGCACCTTGATTTTTTTTATAACAAAATCATCTATTTTTTAATCTTAAACAAACAGACTCTAAATTGATTACCGTTCGTTTTATAACCGTAAGGATTAATTTGAAATTTCAATAATACTAGTGAACAATTTCATGACCAAATCAGGCATTTAATCAATTTTTTTCCCTTCAATACACGTGAATTACAGAAAGCGATTCTACAACTAAGTTGAGGAAAAGAGAGTTTAGGGCAAATTCCATTCCTAAACAAAGACCAGCAGCTTCGACCAAAGGAGCTTGAAAGAAAAGGAGTCCATTAATCAAACTTTGTTGTTTGTATTGATGATGAATTTTACACGCTCTGGATGCTGACTCCAATAATGAGATTTGCTTCCCTTCAAAACAACATTTGTTCCTTTCCCACAATATACCATAAATAACTTATGTTGCTAATTCTACATATTCGACAGGGGCTTCAAGAATGAAGCATTGGAGCCATTAGGAGAAAGCTTCTTCTGACTTGTGGTGCTCTGAACGTGACAGCGATGAAACCCATAATTGATTATGCTCTTCCAGGGTACAATATGTTGTGTTATCATACTTTAATTGAAAATCACAATGTTTATTTATTTGGTTCTATTCTTCATTGTTATACACATTCTCTGATAATGGTTGGTTTAATTTTTTTCTACTTTTATGTATTTCCTGGTTGAGTTGGTTTAGGGTTGTTTGGTTTAGGTTTTCCCTTTTGGTTAGGTGTTTTAAATAGAGTTTCCCACATGGTTGCTTTCTGTTTTTCCACCAATTTGAATAAAATTTCATTATTGTGTCAATAAGCTATGGAGTCAATTCTACATTGGTTCTGCTCAGGCTATTTTCTCCTTTAACTGCATTAGCACCTGGTTCATCAGATGCAAATTGTTTACTAAACCCGGAGATTTTATCACTGCTTTCTACATTTTTCTGCCCTTTGTCCATCAATGGATCATCTCTACAAACAAGTTTGCCAGAAACAGATACAATTTCTTTAGCATTTGCTGTTATACTAGTACGAATAAAATTCTTTACTTTAGTACCTCTACCATAAGCTTCATTCTTTTCTGATTTTGGTGACCTTGAATTTATTGAAATAGAATCTCCACGAGGATTCCATTAGCTACTATATTTGGTGCATCAAAATTGTGAACATTATGGTCTGTTATCTTGTCCTCTACCCTTTTTGTCCTCATAATTTTATTTAACAACTCATTACTACAGAGTAGAGAATAACTTTTCACATGAATACCGAATGAGTTTATACAGGCTTTCATGAATCCCAGCATCGGAATATTCAAATTCCAGATGTGGGATTAGAGGCTGTTTATTTCCAGCAGCATTAGACTGAAGGATGTCATCCTCTTTCTGCTGCTTCTCTTTAATTCCTTTAATCTCAACCAGCAAAGATTTTGAGATCAAGTTCTTCAAATCTTGTTGCTTGAAATAGAAGTTACGGTGATCAAGCGATTTCTAATGATTTTTAACATAAATTTCAGCCCAAACTTTATTGAAATCTGAACGGCGCCTAGTCCACTCCTCTTGTTTCTGCTCCAGTCTAGGAATTATTACAGGAAGAACTTGAATTGGATTTTTACACAATACATCTATCATGTCAAGACCATGGTCTCCATATAGACGTTCAATGCACCTTAAATTTATAGCAGTGAAATGTACTACAATAAAATCCAAGTATGCCTAAGCTTCAAATTTACTGTTACTTTATCATAACGGGATTTAGTACATGATCTGGATCGATTGGAATATCATTTTGACCAGGTCTGTATCTCTATGTTGCTGGCTGATGATTATGGTGTAGTTTCTTTTACCTCAACAACAACAACAACAATAACAACATCCAAGTGGGTCGAATACATGGATCAAACGATGTGATAATATTCTATCATAAATCCTATCTATCGTTTCTTTAATGAAAAGTTATAGCGAAAGATATAACAAACAATACCGTGTTTCTGACAACTTTTTTAGTCATTTATATTTGCAATTTCATCCTCACTCTAGATGATATTTGATTTTCATCTTGAACGGGGTGTAGTATATTGGGACTAGCTTTATGGATTTAATCTAATGTTTATTTCTTATAAAAATGCTTGGAAAGCTTCAGCCCCTTCACTTACACTATACATTTTTATCCAGAATTTCCCATTACATTCAGAAGTTTGATGAAGTAGCGTATCAGAGACAAGTCAGTAAAATTGTTGTATTTGAATGGCAGCTTCAGCAAAAACTCTTACAATTGATAATTGCACATCAAATGGAGACTGGATAGTTATTTTACCCCATCGTGGCAGACAAAGAAGAAAAGCAACCTCGGTTGGAATTTCGGAACAGAAACAAGAACCTTGGGCTCCAACAGAATCTCGGACTGATCCATTTAGAGAAACAAAACTGATGCAGAAAATAGAAAGATGTATAGATAAGATTGGGTCCTCTCATTTCTATCATACCTTCAGAGATTAGATTCAAACATCAGTTTTTGATTACTTCCATAGAGTTTTGGGTTCAGAGATAAAGATGCAAATGGTAATTTTTGGTATTGGCAGTATTGAATTGTACGAGTCCCCCTCGTTTGCAACTTAGCCTTGCAATATTGATGAGAAGGGATTTTAGTTGGATTGGAAACATGGACGTATTTGATCCTATTATTTATGTGATTGAGTCTAAGGTTTTGGAAGCTTTTGGTTATTCTGTCATATCCATAAATAAGCATGGGAAGTGAGAGGCCTTAAAGCCAACCATGTTCTTCATGCCTCACCGTGAGGCAGAATTATATCACAACCTGTTGCATGCGAATTCGAAAACAAATCTATTAAGTAACATGGTAATACATGGGAACAGCTTTGAAACATACCAGAAGCATGTGTCATTGTGTAAGAACTCACCTATTCTTAACTCAATGGAGCATATTTTGGTTGTAACAAGATTTAAACATGAATTTAGAATCAAATCAATTTCAGATGATTACTATAATGCTTTTCATGATTCAAATTGGCATTTTTTCATCCCTGTCCATGAGAAAGAGCTACAATATATCAATTCTTGATGTACGTTATCAGATAGGTTTTGATTTAATTAAAATGGATGTATTCCCTTATCAATATGATTTTCTTGTACATCACTTTGTCTTATTATTGGTTAAGAAAGTATTCAATTTGTTACTTGCTTATATCTTTCTTTTCTATTTTCAAATGTCATGAAAAAATCTTCCTCTGTTGAGATTTTGCTCTTGATCCTTTGGACTTATTCCGAACAAGGTGAAAAGAGTCAGGCGAGAGACACTTGTTAGGGATTTTTATTCTCTGTAGTTATAGCCCCACTAAGGGGTCCGTTATGCTCTTAGTTATCTTTATCAACATCTCTGATATCGGTCTTAGAGTGAAGGAAATATATATTAGTTGGAGCTTTAATTTGTTAACATATATCTTCTTGTCGGGCTCATGAATGGTTTGAATGCTATTGTGTTGGGTGTTTATGGTGCATTCAATGATTGCTTTTAATTCTTTACACCTCTCTATGCTTATAAATGGCTCATCGCTATGAATCAAAATCACATTTTCACCGACTCATGGTCTTGGGTATATAGAAATTACCGTCACCTAAAATTGTACAATTTTGAGTCTAATTTATGATGAATGATGTTGTTCCTACAAATGGCTTTTAGTTCTGCATTTATCTTGTAGCCTCTGCTATGTGAATAGTTGTCAAATTCATGACAGACAGCTCTCCATTACTTTTTGCAACCATCCATATCTAACAGAAACTTGATTCCATGGTGTATTCAAACTTTTTAGCTCTTATCAAAAAATAACATTTTGACAGTTCAATTCCAATGCCAAAATCAGGCCATTATGCTTTCATAATCAAATAGGATTTATTTCTTTGACCAACCATATTCTGATAAGGTTTGTGTCAACCTCAACTCAACCCCATTTAAGTTCCTATTGTTTATGCTTCATTAGACCCCCCCCCCCCCCCCTCTCATTGTAATAATCGTATGACAATCATTTTGAATTCAGTTGGTTTTATAACTTTAAGGATTAATTTGAAATTTCAATAATTCTAGTGAACAATTTCACAACCAAGTCAGGTGTTTAATCAAAAAAAATTCCCTTCAATGCGCGTGAATTACAGAAAGAGATTCTACAACTAAGTTGAGGAAAAGAAAGTTTAGGGCAAATTCCATTCCTAAACAAAGACCAGCAGCTTCGACTAGAGGAGCTTGAGAGAGGAGGAGTCCATTTATCAAACTTTGTTGTTTGTATTAATGATGAATTTTACACGCTCTGGATACCGACTCCAATAATGAGATTTGCTCCCCTTTAAAACAACATTTGTTCCTTGCCCACAATATACCATAAATAACTGATGCTGCTAGTTCTATAGATTCAACACGAGCTTCAAGAATGAAGCATTGGAGCCATTAGGAGAAAGCTTCTTCTGACTTGTGGTGCTCTGAACGTGACAGCGACGAAACCCATAATTGTTTCTGCTCTTCCAGGGTACAATATGTTGTGTTATCATACTTTAATTGAAAATCACAATGTTTATTTATTTGGTTCTATTCTTCATTGTTATACACATTCCTTGATAATGGTTGGTTTAATTTTTTTCTACTTTTATGTATTTCCTGGTTGAGTTGGTTTAGGTTGTTTAGTTTAGGTTTTCCCTTTTGGTTAGGGGTTTTAAATAGAGTTTCCCACATGGTTGCTTTCTGATTTTCCACCAATTTGAATAAAATTTCATTATTGTGTTAATAAGCTCTGGAGTCAATTCTACATTGGTTCTGCTCAGGCTATTTTCTCCTTTAAATGCATTAGCACCTGGTTCATCAGATGCAAATTGTTTACTAAACTCGGAGATTTTATCAATGCTTTCTACATTTTTCTGCCCTTTATCCATCAATGTATCATCTCTACAAACAAGTTCACCATAAACAGATACATTTTCTTTAGCATTTGTTGCTACACTAGTACGAATAACATTCTTCACTTTAGTACCTCTACCATCAGCTTCATTCTTTTATGGTTTTGGTAACCTTGAATTTATTGAAATAGAATCTCCACGAGGCTTCCATCAGCTCCTATATTTGGTGCATCAAAATTGCAAACATTATGGCCTACTATCCTGTCCTCTACCCATTTTGTCCCATGACCAAGCATTGGCTCCGAGAAGTTACTCCAGAGCTTCATAATTTTATTTTACAACTCATTACTGAAGTTGACACAGGTAAATACAAGAAGGGGGTTGAATTGTGTTTGTTAATAATTTTCGAAAACAATCTTTAAAACAATTTTTGTACTCAAGGAGATTAGAAACAGAAGTACACACAAAGACAAAGATCATTTTTAAAAGACTTCAACAAAAGCAATATCAAAACCTTACATTTAGTATAAGCAAATAAAACTGAATAGTTTAGGGATAGAAGATTCACGCAAGAGATTTTATCCTGATTCACTCTCTTCCAACCAAGAGCTACGTCCAGTCCCTTCGACTTGAAGGATTTATCCACTATTTCTCCAAATAGATTACAACCAAGTATTCAACACCTCTCCAGGCTACAAGTATTCCTTTCTTACCAAGCCTCTTCAGGCACTAACTCTAACAAAGAGATTTAATGTTTGATCTTCTTAACTCACTATATGTGTGACTATGACAGTTTAAGATCAGTTGAATATCACAACAATATTCAAACTAAAGAATACAGACTCTTGCTCTTGAAAGAATATTAGAATGAGTGGTTATCAATTAGCAAAAGTTCAGCTAGCAAGGTTGTGCAAGCAAGAGAACTTCTTCAGTATCTGAGGTCTTCAATTTATAGTGACCTTCTTCTTCACTTGTATTTCTTCAACGGTTACTTTGAATATTCCCGTTTAAGGATAGCATTTATTGCAAGATATCCGTTGTGACTAATAGCTTGATTGTGGCAATGCTGAATAATACTCTTGGTTTTCGAGGTAGCAGAAAATAGGAGGCTTACCCCTCTGAGTATTGCAGCTTGAGCACTTGTTGTTCCTCCTTTGTGTATAAACCAGCTTTTTCAGTCATAAAGTTGTCATCGTACAGATCGTTTTGCACTATCCTTTTTATACGATTATGCTTTTTGCATTTCTTGATTGTACTATGTTTCTTTTACAACAAGGTGAAACATTAAAGCAGATAAAACAAATGTGAAGAACAAATATTCTATTGAATTAAATATCAATCATTTGAAATAAATTCAAGAGATTCAGATTGTATTTAATTCATTATAAGATGAAGCTCGTCTAAAAAGAAACTCCGTCTACTCAGTTATATAAGAGACTAAGTCTATTCAAATTTTTTACTTTAATCGTCTGATGACGTGGCATATCCTTTCGATCCCACAGGGACCGTGATCTCAAATCACAACTAATAATCAAATCAATTAAACCGGACTCTATAAAAAAAAGGGTTTTGAAAAGGTTTTGGTTTTTGAAATCAGAATCAAGTAGCAATCAAATTTTAATTTCGCAATTAAACAAAATAGAAAGCAATTCAAATTGGGGGTTTTTAAATTCAAATAGGTTCCCAGGAATTGGGATACCACAAAACTGTTTATGTTATTGAATCGACTCCTCTCCTTGTTAATTACCAAAATTTGTTTTGAAGGCGAATCTGTCCTAAATTAGCTAATGCTCCCTCTTGGGTTACAAAAGTCGTGCCCGATTAAATCAATCCATACTCTTGTGGTAATTGAATTTAAATCGGACCTTTTGAGTTTAGTGACGATTCGTGAATCCTCGAAGGACCGCTTCTAACTCTCGTGATTTAAGTTCTAAGTTCGATTCCTATAGATCTGATACCTAAGTTCACCGCTAAGTTCGTCCTTAGTGTATCTATGGCTCGCAAACAAGTGGCCACCGAATTCGCGAGTAATTAAAGCAATAGGGATCGAATCAAAAACAATTCTGAATTAACAAGAAATCAAACTCAATTCATCACCATAAACAAGTTTTGGGCATAGCCCCAATTCCTAGAAACTAGACTACTACTCGATCCTTGCCATGATTGTAGCAAGCTTGGTTAAAATAACATGAACAGAAAAATCCCTAAGAGAAGAGGAGGAGAAGAAAAAGAGAATTTCTCAATTATCCTAAGGTAATCAGCCCACCAAAAGTTAAGTGCCCAGACTTGAGCCCCTAGGTCCTATTTATAAGATTGGGCAATTTGAATCCTAAACCAATACAAAAACCAGATTAAATCAGTTGCTGAAGATCCATGGAATGCGCATCACGGCCGTGATGGATTCTGCCTGGAACGTTGCTTCAATAAATGGTCTGTCACGGCCGTGATGGTCATCACGGCCTGGCCGTGACAGATTCTGCCTAGAAGGGGTCTGGCTCAGTTGTCCTGTCACGATCGTGACAGCTTCTGTCTTGTTCCTTTTTCTTTTTCAGCTTCACTTGATCACGGTCGTGATGGTCATCACGGCTAGGCCGTGATCAGCTCTGTTTGCCTCATTTTCTTGTCTTCCAAGCTTCCATCTTCGTGCCAGCTCCAACGCGACTGATCCTGAGCAATTTAATCTTCTTTTCCTGCACACAAGCACCACAAAACCACCTTACTAGTTCCATGGTAAAATTAACAAATAATCAAATAAAATAAGCCTAAACTATATGGAAATGCATGCAAAATGTCATGAAAATATGAGGTGAAATCACACTCATCAAACTACCCCAAGCTTCAGATTTTGCTTGTCCTCAAGCAATAACTAAGGCTAGAAAAGTTAATCAATCGAAGCATGGACAGTGAATCTAGAACCCGAGTAATGAATTCAAGCAACAGGCATATTCAATAAGAAACTAAGAGACAATCGATTTTTAGTCCAATTAGGAGCTTAGGTTCCCCAGACTCACATCTCTCACCAATTCGGGCACTCTTCTAACCTCACTCATGTGTTTGAGGGTATGTGACAATTCGCTCAATTTCCTCAAGGAAAGTGCCCTACCATAAGCTTGACTATTAACCAAATCTCTACTTTATTAATGAAAGCACATAAGAATCAAGAGGTCTTTTATTTTGGTTGTAACGGGGCCATGGGATTTATCGTTAGGTGGGAAGATCAAGAAGAGGAAAATTCTAGAAGGCTAAGCAAAATCAAGCAGTGCAAAGCGTGACACCTCCTAAAATTCCTTTTTGGGCTTCAGTTTTCCACCTTTCTTTTTCTCATCTTTTTGCTTCTTATTTCTCACTTTATTTTTCTCATCCCCTTCTCCAATTTATTTTATTTATTTATTTTTTTATTATTATTATTTTTTATTTGTTTGGAGAAGGGGAGATTTTTTAACTTTAGATAAATTTTTCCAACTATTTATCCCACAATTTATTCTTCAAATTACCCTTTTTGCCCTTTACAACACTTTAAGAGGTGCCATACTATGCATTGTTCATTAAAATAGATAAAGGTACCAAGAAAAGTATTTTATTCTTTTAGGCTCAAAATTGGGCTACTAAAGGGGGGGGGGGGGTAGCAATTTATCAGTCAAAGTTCAGGAGGCTAGAAAAATACATAGTGCCTCAATCATTTTCAAATGTGTTTTCAAAAAAATTTTAAGCTTCGAAACGATTTCAAGTCAAGTTCTAGAGGGCACAATCCAAGAGGAATAAATCACTCGATCACAAGGAATGGGGTAGATTTAGTGAGTACCCCTTTTTGGCTCAAAATCTCTCATTTAGTGGTTTAGAATCGATGAGAAACCTAAATCTAAAGAACCATTTGCTAATTATTAACTTTCAAAAGATTGTCTCAAGCCTATCACAAGAAATCAAAATTCGGGTTCAAAAATCCACTGTCATAATTCAATTGGCTGTCCTAATTCGATTGGCACAAAGTTTTTCACTATTGGGGGCATATCCTAAGCAAGGGACAGTCTAATCATGTGATATATGCAAAACTAGTCCTAAATGAACGCAACATGCATGATTGCAAAATTGATACCCCTACCCCAAGCTTAAAAACTTACATTATCCCCAATGTAAATAATTAAGCCGTAGGGAGGATAAAAATAAAAATAAAATAAAATAAAAAAGGAAAAGGACAAGTAACTCACTGTGGTGGTGGGTGCTGGCTCAGATGGCAGTCGTAGAGCTGCTGGAGCATAGCTCTCTGCTCTCGCTGCTCCTCCATAATGCGCTCATGGTTTGCTAAGATGGTGTCAAAAGTGGATGCGAACCGCGCATAGGGGTCATCGGATGACGAACCTGCGGAGGAAGAAGATGGGTGCCCAGACGGCCTAGCCCGTGGTGGCGGGCGTAACGACCTCTCTACCCTAATAGGCTGAGGGTCCTCTCCCACCGGCACTTTCCAATTTGCCGGGTTTGTTACATCTAAAAGTGTGAGGTTAGGGAGAGGAATTGGGTGCCTGAGCCTTGAGTGTTTCAGGCAATATATGTCATCCTCCTGGATGATCATCCCCATAGCCTCACAAACCTGCAAGGAGATACGGGTCCGTCTAGGGGCGGCCTCAAAACCATCTAGATCAAAATTTAAGTGATGGCATATGGTGGTGATGAGGCCACCAATGACAATAGTGTCACTCGAACTCTTGGCCACCTTTAAGAGGTGCCTAGCCAAGAATGACCATGTGTCCATGTTGCTCTCAGGGTGGAGCATGGCCCATAGTATAAAGACCTCGTCCTGACGGACGGATCCGTCACTCTCTCCACGGCCAAACAGGGTATTGGCTATGACCTTGTGCATATACCTGATGCTAGGGTTAGCAAAGGTTGTGGACTTGGATGTCCGAGGGTCAAAACTCCTGCCCTCATAGTCTATTATTGACCAGAAAATATGCGCACTAAACCCTAGAGGGTATCTTCGGTCACCCCCTACTGGTAATCCAAAAATCTCATTAAATTCAGCCAGGGTTAGTACGAAGTCCTGGTTGAAGAGCCGGAATGTGATCCGTCCTTCTTAGCAATGCGGCCCTTGGAGAATTTCCGCATTCAGGGAGCTTAGGAACTCCAGAGTAGGACCAGCAAATGTAGGGTATCTGGTGCGAGCGAACTCGCTCCACCCTATGTTTTGCAACATTCAATTAATGTCAACAGTCAATCCTAGGGTATCTAAGCATGCATCATCAATATATTTGGTCTGGACTATCTTCCTGTTTTTTAAAGCATTAAACCTATCTTGCTGAGCAATATCCTTAAAAATAATCCCATACCCATATCCATCAGTATCAGAGTTAGAGGAGTCAGAGTCAAAGTAATTACCTGGGTTCCTGTTTCCTCTGTTGCGAGTGCGTGAGGCCTCTGTTGCCCTTTGCCATTTGGTTGCCATGACTAGAGAGTCCTAAAATCACAATCCCTTTCACTGTTCTGCTGGTTAGGGTTTCAAAATTGGGAATTTTGAATCTCTCCAAAATTGAAGGATTTGCCCTGTGATGGTGTTGATTTAATTGGGGGGGGGGGGGGGGTAGGGGTGCGTGATGAATGATATGATGGAAGAGAGGAATTGGGAGGAAGGAAGTAGGGTTTGGTGGCTATGGAGGTGGAGAGGAAGAAGAAGAAGAAGGAGATGAAGAGTGTGAGTTTTGTGGCAGAGAAGAGGCTGTGATTAGGTTTTAAAACCTAGGTTAAATGTGCGTCACGGCCGTGATGTCCATCACGGCCTGGCCGTGACGCGTTCTGTCTGGAAAATCCTGCATCACGGTCGTGATGCGTATCACGGCCTCCCCGTGATGGTTTCTGTAATGCTCTAGCTACTTGTCACGGCCGTGACCTATATCACGGCCTGCCCGTGATCCTTTCTGTCCCTTTCCTGGTCTTCACATCACGGCCGTGACCACTATCACGGCCTGGTCGTGATGGACTCTGATCTTCTGGGGCCTTCTTGTCACGCCCGTGATGTACATCACGCTTGGGCCGTGATGGGTTCTGACTTTTAGTTGTTGGTTCATCACGACCGTGATGGACATCACGGCCTAGCCGTGATGGTTGCTGACTTTTCTTTTCCATCCTCTCTTCACTCTCCATCACTTCCTGACCTGAAAACACTTGAAAAATCTATTAATTTATGATATTTTTCCTCTTGATCTTCTCAAATTATTCAAGAGTTGAATTCAAAAACAAATGGAAAAGGGAAAGAAAACTTGGGTTGCCTCCCAAGAAGCCTTTATTTACGGTCTTAAGCTTGTCCATAGTCTTTTCAGTCCTTCGTTGTTGGATCTAGGAGGGGAATCGCAACCTCCTGCTCAAGTGGATGTTCTCCAAGGTAGTGTTTCAGCCTCTGTCCATTGACCTTGAATGCTCCACGTTCTTGCCTCCAGACCTCGACGGCACCATACGGGAATACTTTCATTACTTTAAATGGTCCAGACCATCTAGACTTGAGCTTCCTTAGGAATAACCGCAACCTTGAGTTATAAAGTAGCACTAGTTCTCCTTCATGGAATTCCCTACGAAGGATATGCTTATCATGCCACTTCTTTGTTCTCTCCTTGTAAGATCGTGCGGACTCATAGGCATCCAACCTTAGCTCATCAAGTTCCTGAAGTTGAAGGATTCTCCTTTCCCCAGCGGCTTTCACATCAAAGTTTAGCATCTTAATAGCCTACAAAGCTTTATGCTCAAGCTCGACTGGTAAGTGACATGGCTTACCGTAAATAAGTCTAAAGGGTGTCATCTCGATAAGAGTCTTGTAAGCTGTACGGTAGGCCCAAAGAGCGTCATCAAGCCTTAAGGACCAATCCTTTCTCGACCCCGAAACGGTCTTTTCAAGAATGCTCTTTATCTCTCGATTGGAAACTTCGACTTGCCCACTCGTCTGAGGGTGGCAAGGTGTAGCGATCCTATGGGTGACTCCATATTTGAGTAGGAGTTTCTCAAATTGTCTTTCAATGAAATGCGATCCTCCATCACTAATGACTGCCCTTGGAATCCCAAACCTTGGAAAAATCACCTTCTTGAATAGTTTGATTACGGTTCTTTCATCACTTGTTGGGGAAGGAATGGCCTCCACCCATTTAGAGACGTAATTAACAGGTACAAGAATGAACTTATTATTGCAAGAGGAAGGAAAGGGTCCGATGTAGTCGATTCCCCAAACATCGAATATCTCCACTTCTAGCATGGTGTTGAGTGGCATTTCATGCTTCTTAGAGATGTTTCCCGTTCTTTAACATGGATCACAAGCAAGCACGAACATCCGGGCATCTCTGAAAATATGAGGCCAATAGAAACCAGCCTGAAGCACCTTCGCTGCTGTCTTCGAGGCACTAGCATATCCCCCGTAAGATGAGGAATGACAACTCAAGATACTTGGAACCTCAGCTTCCGAAATACACCTTCTGTATATGTTATCCGCACACTTGCGGAAAATGTAAGGCTCATCCCATACGTAGTTCTTGAGATCAGAAAAGAACTTCTTCTTTTGTTGATAATTGAGCTCCGGTGGTAGAATCCCGCATACAAAGTAATTCACAAAGTCCGCATACCATGGAGCTTCCTCTCCCAAGATGGCAAATTGTTGCTCATCGGGGAAAGAATCATCTATCGGCAGGTTGTCCTTCTCATGTTCAAATGGTTCAAGTCTGGATAAGTGGTCCGCAACTAAGTTCTCCGTCCCTTTCCGGTCTCGAATCTCCAAATCGAATTCTTGCAGAAGTAGAATCCATCGGATGAGTCTTGGCTTTGCTTCCTTCTTAGTCATGAGGTGCCTTAGTGCGGAGTAGTCAGTGTACACTATGACTTTAGACCCCACGAGGTATTATCTGAATTTCTCGAATGCAAAGACAACCGCAAGTAACTCTTTCTCAGTTGTGGCATAATTTGCTTGAGCTCCATCTAGAGTTTTGCTTGCATAGTATATTGCATGGACCTGCTTGTCTCTCCTCTGTCCCAATACTGCTCCCACGGCGTAGTCACTAGCATCGCACATTACTTCGAACGGCTCATCCCAATTCGGTGTTTGTAGAGTGGGAGCGGTGGTCAGAGCTTCCTTCAACCTACAAAATACACTCAAACATTCCTCATTAAAATCAAATAGAGCATCTTTCATTAAAAGGTTAGATAAGGGTTTAGAAATTTTCGAAAAATCTTTGATGAAACGCCGATAAAATCCGGCGTGTCCCAAGAAACTTCTAACTCCTTTCACATTTATTGGTGGGGGAAAATTTTCAATAACATCTATTTTGGCCCTGTCCACCTCAATACCTCGACCAGAAATCAAGTGCCCAAGCACTATACCTTCTTTTACCATAAAATGGCATTTCTCCTAATTCAATACCAGATTGGTTTCTTCACATCGTTGCAAAATCTTAGACAAATTTGTTAAACAGTCATCAAAGGTAGTTCCATATACAGAAAAATCATCCATAAAAACCTCCATGATGTTTTCAATAAATTCAGAAAAAATTGCAGTAATGCATCTTTGAAAAGTAGCCGGTGCATTACATAGACCGAAAGGCATTCTTCTATAGGCAAAAGTGCCATAGGGACAAGTAAACATGGTCTTTTCTTGATCACTAGGATGTATAGGAATTTGATGAAAACCGGAATATCCATCCAGGTAACAAAAGTATGAATGCCTAGCCAACATTTCAAGCATTTGATCAATGAATGGGAGAGGGAAGTGATATTTCCTTGTTGCCTTATTTAGTTTCCTATAATCGATGCACATTCTCCAACCGGTTACTGTCCTAGTGGGGATTAGTTCATTATTTTCATTTTGAATAACAGTCATCCCCCATTTCGTAGGAACCACATGCACCGGACTAACCCATTCACTATCAGAGATCGGATAAATAACCCCCGCATCTAATAGCTCGAGCACTTCATTTTTAACCACCTTTTTCATATTAGGGTTTAACCTACGTTGATGCTCAATGGATGGTTTATGCTCATCTTCCATTAAAATGCGATGCATACAAAAGGAAGGATTTATGCCTTTAATATCATCAATTGTATATCCTATCACTTTCCTATGCATTCTAAGCTCCCTAAGTAATTTCTCAGTTTCCAACTCATTCAAGCTAGCACTCACAATTACCGGATAGGAAGAGTTAGGACCGAGAAATTCATACCTCAAGGTGGAGGGAAGGGGTTTTAGTTCTACCTCAGGGGCTTCTTTATCTTTCAGATCCTTCTTCCCTGGTGTCAACTCAAGTTTCTCTTTCTTTGTTTTTTTGGGAGGAATTTCTGGACTAGCCTCCAGAAAGCGGGCATAATTCCTTACTTCTCCTCCATGAGCGTTTAAGTCTCCACCAATCAAACACATTTCCAACGGGTCATCAACACAAGCTTGTGTGGATTCTTCTTTCACCACTTGGTGCATTAAGTCAATCCTGCAACAAGAATCTTCAAAAGAAGGGTGTTTAATATATTTAGCTAAATCAAATTCAACTTTATCATCACCCATAGTTAAGGTTAATTTCCCATTTTTAACATCAATAATGGCTCCTGCGGTTGCCAAGAAAGGCCTACCAAGAATAATAGGGATTTCTGAATCCTCTTCCATTTCAAGTACCACAAAATTCGCAGCAATGAAAAATTTACCCACTCTAATAGGAACATCCTCCAAGATGCCTATAGGGAATTTGACAGACCGATCCACCAGTTGAAGGGAGATTGTTGCGGGTTTTAGTTCACCCATCTCCAACTTCTTGCAAATAGAGAGTGGCATAAGACTAACACTAGCCCCCAAATCACAAAGAGCTTTATCAAAACTAGTGTTACCAATTAAGCATGGAATAGAGAAACTACCTGGATCTTTCAGTTTAGGAGGCAATTTATTTTGAATTAGAGCACTGCACTCCTCAGTTAAGGCCACCATTTCATAGTCCTCTAGCTTTCTCTTATTTGACAAGATATCCTTAAGAAATTTAGCATATGTCGGCATTTGTTGTAATGCCTCAGTGAATGGTACATTAATGTACAATTTCTTAAGGACCTCTAGAAATTTTCCAAATTGCTTATCTAACTTGGCCTTAGCCAACCTTTGAGGAAAATGTATCGGAGGCTGGTAAGGTGGTGGAGGAACATACTTAGATGCTTTTTCACTAGGTTCTTCCTCTCCTAAGGGTTGTGTCTCAGTAGGTTCCTCCTTCTCAGCTACACTCTCGCTATCGCTCTCCCTCTTAGCCTCCGGATTCTCAAGTTTCTTGCCACTCCTTAGACTCACGGCTTTACATTGTTCATTATTTGGCTTCACCTCAGGTTGTCCAGGAAACTTGCCCGGTTGCCTCATCGAATTTCCAGCTTATTGGCCAATTTGAGTTTCTAACATCTTGTTATGGATGGCCAAGTTATCTACCTTAGATGTTAGTTCTTGTATCGCCTCATTAACTGCCCTACCTTGTTGCCTAAATTCCTCGTTCTGCTTAGTTTGAGCAGCAACAAAGTTTTCCATGAGAGGCTCGAGTTTAGATTTTTGTACCTGAGGATACCCCGATGCGGGTTTCCTATTACCTTGTCCTTCTTGGAATTCGTGATTCAACGTGTTGTTGTAGTTTCCGTAGGAAATGTAAGGACTATTCCTCCTCTGGTTGTAGGGATTTGGGGGAGCATAATTTGGTAGCTTCGGGTTTGTGTCATAGAAATTGTGACAAGAGTTCACCTATTCTCCTGAAGTACCGGACTCAGAAGCGATACCATGTGGGCACTCCATTATGTCATGTCCCTGCATTCCACAAATCTCACAAACAACATTAGTAGCACCGATTGAACTCACATGAGCCTTTTCAAGCTTATCAAATCATTTATTTAGTGAGTCGAATTTAGACATAATCAGATCGGTACTATTCATTTTGAGCTTACCCCCCGAAAGCTTTTTTGGGTTATTACCTGTTTCTGAACCCCATTGGTGATAATTGGTGGCCACGTTCTCAATGATGTTGAATGCTTTAGTCAGGGGTCTGTTCATGAAGGCTCCACCAGCTGTGGAGTTGAGTGACACCTTTGATGAATAATCCAATCCGTTGTAGAAGGTGTGCACTAATAACCACTTTTCCAGTCCATTATGTGGGCAAGACTCCAGTAATCCCTTGTAGCGATCCCAAGCTTCGGATAATCATTCTTCGTCATTTTGGAAGAAGCCGGTGATCTGAGTCCTTAGGTAAGCAGTCTTGGATGGAGGGAAGAATTTCTCCAAGAATGCTTGCTCTAGTTGGTCCCAAGTTGTCAACGTGTTAGCGGGCACTTGCTTCAACCAAGCTTTCGCTTTTCCAGTCAGAGAGGAGGGGAATAACCTCAGACATATAGCATCGATCGAGGCACCTTGAATCCTTATCGCATCGGTGAATTCCAAGAATGTCTCCACATGATCCGTCGGGTCCTCCGAGGGTAATCCTCCAAACTGATGTTGCCTAATCATGCTAATTAAGTGAGGCGGTATAGTGTAGTTTTCCGCCTCAATTTCCAACCTTGCAATCCCAGTTCGCAGACCCCTAGCATTTGGGGCTGCATAGTCCTTCAATGGCTTCGTATCTGGTAGATTCGCCATGAGTGGAATGGGAATCAACTTCTCTCTCTCTTTGGAGTCTCCTACGTCTATGAAAGGTCCTTTCGATCTCAGGGTCGGCTTCAATAAGGTTTCCAAGACTTAGGGATCTTTGCATAAAAAAGAAAAATACATATGGTAAAGAGATAGATACTCAAAAAAAAAAAAAAAAAGAAATAAGTAATAACTTAATATATAAAAAAAATGTCCAGAAAAATCAATTTAAAAATTAAATTGAAATTCAAGAAAACACAGTCCCCGGCAACGGTGCCAAAACTTGATGTGATAAATTCCGGCAAGTGTACTGGATTCGTTGCCAAGTTATAAAAAGATCGATCCCACAGGGACCGTGATCTCAAATCACAACTAATTATCAAATCAATTAAACCGGACTCTATAAAAAAAAGGGTTTTGAAAAGGTTTTGGATTTTGAAATCAGAATCAAGTAGCAATCAAATTTTAATTTCGCAATTAAACAAAACAGAAAGCAATTCAAATTGGGGGTTTTCAAATTCAAATGGGTTCCCAGGAATTGGGATACCACAAAACTGTTTATGTTACTGAATCGACTCCTCTCCTTGTTAATTACCAAAATTTGTTTTGAAGGCGAATCTGTCCTAAATTAGCTAATGCTCCCTCTCGGGTTACAAAAGTCGTGCCCGATTAAATCAATCCCTACTCTCGTGGTAATTGAATTTAAATCGGACCCTTTGAGTTTTGTGACGATTCGTGAATCCTCGAAGGACCACTTCTAACTCTCGTGATTTAAGTCCTAAGTTCGATTCCTATAGATCCGATACCTAGGTTCACCGCTAAGTTCGTCCTTAGTGTATCTATGGCACAAAACAAGTGGCCACCGAATTCGTGAGTAATTAAAGCAATAGGGATCGAATCGAAAACAAATCTGAATTAACAAGAAATGAAACTCAATTCATCACCATAAACGAGTTTTGGGCATAGCCCCAATTCCTAGAAACTAGACTACTACTCAAGCCTTGCCATGATTGTAGCAAGCTTGGTTAAAATAACATGAACAGAAAAATCCCTAAGAGAAGAGGAGGAGAAGAAAAAGAGAATTTCTCAATTATCCTAAGGTAATCCGCCCACCAAAAGTTAAGTGCCCAGACTTGAGCCCATAGGTCCTATTTATAAGATTGGGTAGTTTGAATCCTAAACCAATACAAAAGCTAGATTAAATCAGTTGATGAAGATCCATGGAATGCGCATCACGACTGTGATGGCCATCACGGCATGGCTTCTTCCTGGAACGTTGCTTCAATAAATGGCCTATCACGGTCGTGATGGTCATCACGGCCTGGCCGTGACAGATTCTGCCTAGAAGGGGTCTGGCTCAGTTGTCCTATCACGGCCGTGATGGGCATCACGGCTAGGCCGTGACAGCTTCTGTCTTGTTCCTTCTTCTTTTTCAGCTTCACTTGATCACGGCCGTGAGGGTCATCACGGCTAGGCCGTGATCAGCTCTGTTTGCCTCATTTTCTTGTCTTCCAAGCTTCCATCTTCGTGCCAGCTCCAACGCGACTGATCCTGAGCAATTTAATATTCTTTTCCTGCACACAAGCACCAAAAAACCACCTTACTCGTTCCAAGGTAAAATTAACAAATAATCAAATAAAATAAGCCTAAACTATATGGAAATGCATGCAAAATGTCATGAAAATATGAGGTGAAGTCACACTCATCAAGTATCAGAGCAGTTTAGCAAGAAGAAGGGAATATGCAAATGCAAACAACTATGAGCTTTTCGAAAACTGACTTTATATATATATATATATATGTATGTATGTATATAAATCTCCTTTTTTTCCTTTCTCCCCCTTTTTGTCATCAGTCAAAGAGGTAAAAGGAGAGGACCATCATCGTCGGTACAAAAGAAGGAGAGAAAAAAAATAAAGGTAAAGGTTAAGCAAGAGGAGGTGGTGAAGGAAGAGGGTTCTAAGCTTGACTCTTCTTGAAGTCCATGAGGAATTCAAGCATTTTATTTACAACCTCTGAGGTTGGAGCCATTGAAGTTTGAACTTGTTGATGGACATCCTCCTTAATATTCTCAATTATATTTTCAACTTTCTCATCAACTAACTTGCCAACCCTTTCATCAACTAGTTTTCCAAGAACTTCTTCAATATTAGATGGCAGAGTCTGTTGCCTTGAGCTTTCTGCAGACTCTTGAAAAGTGCTCAGTGTTCTTGAATGATCTTCAGGGTGCATTACAGCTAGTGCTAAAGGTTGAGAAGATTGTCTTTTTGATGAGCTCTGTTGGTGAAAGTATTCGGCAGTATCTTCTAAACTATCAGCAGTGACAATTCGACCATGTTCTTCAGCAATAGGTTCATCTGTGATAGGCTTTGGAGTAGGTCGGGGTTTCACTATGATTTCCTTTGCCCATCTAATGGGTAGATGAATTCCACATTCCTACTGTTTATAGGAAGTCCCCAGAGGTTTTTATAGATCTTGTATCTAAAGTGTGAAAGACCACACTTCCCTCTGACCTTGGGAATATCCTTCTTCTCCTCTTCAGACAAACCAGAGGAAGATGCCTCTCTGGTGCAGTGGATAATGTGATACTTCCAGAATTCAGCAGCTCTATGCTCATTGATCAACTCAATGGATTCAATATTCAAAAGGAAATCCAGCATTGAGTAGTCAAATGTTTCTTGTTCAAGATCAAGCAATGCTGACTCAGCTTCAGGCATCACTCCCTTGAATCTTCTGTTCTTCAAGTCCTTGTCCTTATTAAGATCTAGCATTGGCAGTCTTGGAAAGATCCTGTAGGGCTTGATTCCAATTTTAGTTGCTTCATTATGCCTCATCCAGGATGGAGGGACAAAATGTGCGGCTCTATCAGCTCTGATTTGACTGAATTCTCACTTTAGTATATCATAGTAGAGCTGATCCAGAAAGAAGTCAGATGCCTTCCCATAGACTCTGGGATGCACAAAAGACACCCATTTTGTGTCCCTTGACATGATCATGGGGACATGCTTAGAAGATCTTGCTCTTCTCTCGGGAATGGTAGGAAGATTTTTCCTTTTGGGATCAGTCTCCCAGATGGGTA
This sequence comes from Sophora flavescens, assembly GCA_030762895.1. Taxonomy (NCBI): domain Eukaryota; kingdom Viridiplantae; phylum Streptophyta; class Magnoliopsida; order Fabales; family Fabaceae; genus Sophora; species Sophora flavescens. The sequence continues at coordinate 81,500,597 of CM061063.1, forward strand.
TGATATGTCTCTCAACTCCATCAGTAAGTGGTATGAAAGGAGGAGTTTTGACAATGTTTGGGTAAATTTTTATGGGGGGGGGGGGGGGGGGGAATTTGGTTAAGGGTAGGTGAGTGACTAATGAACCTAAATTGTTGTGCATTTGAGAAGGCACATTTTTTTTTATGGTTTTACACTCAGGATGAGGTAGGTAGAGGGGTTCAACAGATGAGCTAACTTCTTCCTCATACTCAGGTAGAGGATACCATCTGTCTGGAATGTGTTCGGATTCAGGTTGGTGAGAATGGAACATAATTTCCCATCCCCTTTTTACCTTGGCCCAATCCTCAGATTTGCCATTGTAAAGGACAGAAGTTGGGGTGAAGGGAAATAAGGTTCTCAAAGGTTTGGGGAAAGGAGCACCAGGGGAAATACCATCATCTGGTTGATTAAACCAGGGATCATCGGCAGGGATAGTAGATTGAAATTGTGGAGTGGCTATTTGTGTTGGTTGGGGTGAAAGGGGTGTGGGAATGTATACATCATTTGGCGAGGGGACAGACACATCATCTATCCTAGTTTCTAAACTAGACACTAGGGCATCTACTGCTATTTGAACAAGATCATTAACAGAGATGGTTACCTTAGGAGTCTTAGTTGATCTGGCTTTTCTTGCTGGTTGCCTTATAGATTTTGTTGGAATAATTGATGGAACAGGCACAACAGCCTCAGCAGCAGCAACAGAGGTCTTCTGCTTCTTCAGGATTTAACTGATAGGAATGCTATCCTCATCAGCTTTCTCATCTTCAATGTGAGAGAAGACAACTCTTCTTTGCTTCTTAGCAGCAGGGTCATCAGAAGTTTCCTTGATAATAATGCCACTTACTGGTCTCTTGGGGGCAGGCTTTCTTGTATCAATGGTCTTTTGCCTAGTTAGCCTTTTAACCCCTAGGACTTCAGCATTATTTTGTTCAACCATATCTTCTTTAGCTTTCATCAACTCCTCACAGAGTTTTGGGTTCAGAGATAAAGATGAAAATGGTAATTTATGGTATTGGCAGTATTGTATTGTACGAGCCCCCTCGTTTGCAACTTAGCCTTGCAATATTGATGAGAAGGGATTTCAGTTGGATTGGAAACATGGACGTATTTGATCCTATTATTTCTGTGACCGAGTCTAAGGTTTTGGAAGCTTTTGGTTGTTCTGTCATATCCATAAACGAGCATGGGAAGCGAGAGGCCTTAAAGCCAACCATATTCTTCATGCCTCACTGTGAGGCAGAATTATATAACAACATGTTGCGTGCGAATTGGAAAACAAATCTCTTAAGTAACATGGTAATACTTGGGAACATCTTTGAAACATACGAGCACCAGGTATCATTGTGTAAGAACTCACCTATTCTTAACTCAATGGAGTAATTTTTTGGCTTTTAGAAGATTCACGCATGAATTTTGAATCAAAACAATTTCAGATGTTTACTATAATGCTTTTCATGATTCAAGTTGGCATTTTTTCAGCCCTGTCCATGAGAAAGAGCTGCAATATATCAATTCTTGATGTAGGTTATCAGATAGGTTTTGATTTAATTAAAATGGATGTATTCCCTTATCAATATGATTTTCTTGTACATCACTTTGGCTTATTATTGGTTAAGAAAGTATCCAATTTGTTACCTGCTTATATCTTTCTATTCTATTTTCAAATGTCATGAAAAATTCTTCCTCTGTTATGATTTTGCTCTTGATCCTTTAGGCTTATTTAGAACAAGATGAAAAGAGTCGGGCGAGAGACACTTGTTAGAGATTTTTATTCTCTATAGTTATAGCCCCACTAAGGGGTCCGTTATGCTCTTAGTTCTCTTTATCAACATCTCTGATACTAGCCTTAGAGTTAAGGAAATAGATATTAGTTGGAGCTTTAGTTTGTTAACATATATCTTCTTGCCGGGATCATGAATGGTTTAAATGCTATTGTGTTGGGTGTTTATGGTGTAATCGATGATTGATTTTATTTCTTTACATCTCTCTCTACTTATAAATGGCTTATCGCTATGAATCAAAATCACTTTTGCACCGACTCATGGTCTTGGGTATATAGAAATTACCATCACCTAAAATTGTACAATTTTGAGTCCGATTTATGATGAATGATGTTGTTCCTACAAATGGCTTTCAGTTCTGCATTTATCTTGTAGCCTTTGCTATGTGAATGGTTGTCAAATCTATGACAGACAGCTCTCCATTACTTTTTGCAACCATCCATATCTAACAGAAACTTGATTCCATAGTGTATTCAAACTTTTTAGCTCTTATCAAAAAATAAGACTTTGACAGTTCAATTCCAATGCAAAAACCAGGTCGTTTTGCTTTCATAATCAAATAGGATTTATTTCTTTGACCAAGCATATTCTGATAAGGTTAGTGTCAACCTCAACTCAACCCCATGTAAGTTCATATTGTTTATGCTTCATTAGACCCCCCCTCCCCCCCTCATTGTAATAATCGTATGACAATCATTTTGAATTCGGTTCGTTTTATAACTTTGGGGATTAATTTGAAATTTCAATAATTCTAGTGAACAATTTCATGACCAAATCAGACGTTTAATCAATTTTTTCCCCTTCAATGCGCGTGAATTACAGAAAGAGATTCTACAACTAAGTTGAGGAAAAGAAAGTTTAGGGCAAATTCCATTCCCAAACAAAAACAAGCAGCTTCGACCAGAGGAGCTTGAAAGAGGAGGAGTCCATTTATCAAACTTTGTTGTTTGTATTGATGATGAATTTTACACGCTCTGGATACCGACTCCAATACTGAGATTTGCTTCCCTTCAAAACAACATTTGTTCCTTGCCCACAATATACCATAAATAACTGATGCTGCTAATTCTACAGATTCGACGGGGGCTTCAAGAATGAAGCATTGGAGCCATTAGGAGAAAGCTTCTTCTAACTTGTGGTGCTCTGAACATGACAGGGACGAAACCCATAATTGTTTCTGCTCTTCCAAGGTACAATATTTTGTGTTATCATACTTTAATTGAAAATCACAATGTTTATTTATTTGGTTCTATTCTTCATTGTTATACACATTCTCTGATATTGGTTTGTTTAAAATTTTTCTGCTTTTATTTATGTATTTTCTGGTTGAGTTGGTTTAGGGTTGTTTGGTTTAGGTTTTCCCATTTGGTTAGGTGTTTTAAATAGAGTTTCCCATATGGTTGCTTTCTGATTTTCCACCAAATTGAATAAAATTTCATTATTGTGTTAATAAGCTCTGGAGCCAATTCTACATTGGTTCTGCTCAGGCTATTTTCTCCTTTAATTGCATTAGCACCTGGTTCATCAGATGCAAATTGTTGACTAAACCCGGAGATTTTATCACTGCTTTCTACATTTTTCTGTCCTTTATCCATCAATGGATCATCTCTACAAACAAGTTCGCCAGAAATAGATACACTTTCTTTAGCCTTTACTGCTATACTAGTACGAATAACATTCTTTACTTTAGTACCTCTACCATCAGCTTCATTCTTATCTGATTTTGGTGACGTTGAATTTATTGAAATAGAATCTCCACGAGGCTTCCATCAGCTCCTATATTTGGTGCATCAAAATTGCGTACATTATGGCCTGTTATCCTGTCCTCTACTCTTTCTGTCCCATGACCAAGCATTGGCTCCGAGAAGTTACTCCAGAGCCTCATAATTTTATTTAACAACTCATTACTACATAGTTTAGAATAGCTTTTCACATGAATACAGAATGAGTTTATACAAGCCTTCATGAATCCCAGCATCAGAATATTCAAATTCCAGATGTGGGATTAGAGGCTGTTTATTTCCAGCAACATTAGACTGAAGGATGTCATCCTCTTTCTGTTGCTTCTCTTTAATTTCTTTAATATCAGTCAACAAAGATTTTGGGATCAAGTTCTTCAAATCTTGTTGCTTGAAATAGAAGTTACGGTGATCAAGCGATTTCTAGTGATTTTTAACATAAATTGCAGCCCAAACTTTATTGAAGTCTGAACGACACCTAGTCCACTCCTCTTGTTTCTGCTTCGGTCTAGGATTTATTGCAGGTAGAACTTGAATTTGATTTTTACGCAATACATCTATAACGTCAAGACCATGGTCTCCATATAGACGTTCAATGCACCTTAAATTTATAGCAGTGAAGTGTTCTTCAATAACACCCAAGTATGCCTAAGCTTCAAATTTACTGTTACTTTATCATAACGGGATTTAGTACATGATATGGATCGATTGGAATATCATTTTGACTAGGTCTGTATCTTTATGTTGCTGGCTGATCATTATGGTTTAGTTTCTTTTACAACAACAACAACAACAACAATAACAACATCCAAGTGGGTTGGATACATGGATTAAACAATGTGATAATATTCTATCATTAATCAGGTCTATCATTTCTTTAATGAAAAGTTATAGCGAAAGATATAACAAACAATACTTTGTTTCTGGCAACTTTTTTAGCCACTCATATATGCAATTTCATCCTCACTCTAGATGATATTTGATTTTTATCTTGAACGGCGTGTAGTATATTGGGACTAGCTATATGGATTTAATCTAGTGTATATTTTTTTTTTAAAAATGCATTGCAAGCTTCAGTCCCTTCACTTACACCATGCATTTTAATCCAGAATTTCCCATTGCATTCAGAAGTTTGATGAAGTAGCATATCAGAGACAAGTCAGTAAAATTGTTGTATCTGAATGGCAGCTTCAGTAAAAACTCTTTCAATTGATAATTGCACGTCAAATGGAGACTGGACAGTTGTTTTACCCCATCGTGGCAGACAAAGAAGAAAAGCAACCTCGGTTGGAATTTCGGAACAGAAACAAGAGCCATGGGCTCCAACAGAATCTCAGAATGACCCATTCAGAGAAACAATACTGATGCAGAAAATAGAAAGATGTATATATAAGATTGGGTTCTTTCATTTCTATCATACCTTCAGAGATCAAATTCAAACATCAGTTTTTGATTACTTCCATAGAATTTTGGGTTGAGACAAAGATGCAAATGGTAATTTATGTTATTGGCAGTATTGAATTGTACGAGCCCCCTCGTTTGCAACTTAGCCTTGCAATATTGATGAGAAGGGATTTCAGTTGGATTGGAAACATGGATGTATTTGATCCTATTCTTTGTGACTGAGTCTAAGGTTTTGGAAGCTTTTGGTTGTTCTGTCATATCCATAAATGAGCATGGGAAGTGAGACGCCTTAAAGCCAACCATGTTCTTCATGCCTCACTGTGAGGCAGAATTATATAACAACTTGTTGCATGCGAATTGGAAAACAAATCTCTTAAGTAACATGGTAATACTTGGGAACAACTTTGAAACATACGAGCAACATGTATCATTGTGTATGAACTCGCCTATTCTTAACTCAATGGAGCATATTTTGGTTGTTAGAAGATTCGCACATGAATTTAGAATCAAAACAATTTCAGATGATTACTATAATGTTTTTCATGATTCAAGTTGCCATTTTTTCCGCCCTATCCATGAGAAAGAGCTGCAATATATCAATTCTTGATGTAGGTTATTAGATAGGTTTTGATTTAATTAAAATGGATGTATTCCCTTATCAATATGATTTTCTTGTACACTTTGGCTTATTATTGGTTAAGAAAGTATTCAATTTGTTAGCTGCTTTTATCTTTCTTTTCTATTTTAAAATGTCACGGAAAATTCTTCCTCTGTTGAGATTTGCTCTTGATCCTTTGGGCTTATTCAGAACAAGGTGAAAAGAGTCAGGTGAGAGAAACTTGTTAGAGATTTTTATTCTCTGTAGTTATAGCCCCACTAAGGGGTCCGTTATGCTCCTAGTTCTCTTTATCAACATCTCTGAGACCAGCCTTAGAGTGAAGGAAATAGATTTTAGTTGGAGCATTAGTTTGTTAACATATATCTTCTTGCCGGAATCAGGAATGGTTTGAATGCTATTGTGTTGTGTGTTTATGGTGCATTCGATGATTGCTTTTATTTCTTTACGTCTCTCTCTGCTTATAAATGGCTTATCGCTATGAATCAAAATCACCTTTTCACCGACTCATGGTCCTGGGTATATAGAAATTACCATCACCTAAAATTGTACAATTTCGAGTTTGATTTATGATGAATGATGCCTGCCCCGACCCGTCGTAAACCCTCCATTAAACGGGGCGGGGCGGGTTGACCCGCCAAAAGTCTTGTGTTGAGTACTCCAACCCACGCCATTTCCTGGTGGGTTGGCGGGTTAGCTCGCCAAGGAGGAAAATCTAGTAAATGGGTTGGAGGGTTTGCAGGTTGGCCCGCTAAAATTATACAATTTAAAACAATATAAAACTAAATGTTACATAAATTAACAATGCAAACATTACTCAAAGAGAACATAGAGATAATATGATAATATATAAATAGCTAAATACCTTCTGATATAGAAATTTAAATCATGTACCTTTGAAGTCATATCATATTGTCATACTCATACTATTAAAGTGATAATTAAAATTCCTAGTAATAACTTGTAATTTAAAAAGTCCCACATCTTACAAACCAAATTCATAATCCAAACACAAAAAGAATGACATCATATAATTTAAAATAAGCTAATCATTCTTCATCATCTTCCACATCAACAATATTAGATGGTGCCCTAGGGATAGATTGCTCCACTTTTCGATCCTCCTCATTATCATCATCTACATATCACAATTTAAGTGAAAATAATTAAATTAACAAATGACCAACAAAACAATATCATGATAAATAAATACATTAAAACTAAATAAATTAGTAAATTACCATCGCAAACAAAACCGTGCATCCAATTTTGAGTACAAACTAAAGCTTCCACATTTTTTTGACAAGAGACGACTTCTATACTTGTTGAGTACAATGGAGCCAATGCTAAATGCAGATTCAGACGCAACTGTTGTAATAGGGATGCTCAACAAGTCACGAGCCATTATAGATAGATCTGAAAACCGACTCTTATTATCCTTCCACCATTGTAACACATCCAATTGGTCATAAAAACCGAAATCCAAATTTGCCTCTTCCAAATAAACATCTAGTTGAGACTTCCCAATTTTACACGCAAGTTGTTGATTGTGCTCTTTCAATTCCTATTATATTTAACATGTAAAACACATGAAAAGGAAAACATTAAAGCAGGATAAGGTTAATAAAATTCAATAAAAAATAATTAAACTATATATAAACTTACATCAAACAAGTTTTGAGGAAAAGCCTTGGGTTCCTTCGACATGCTAAGAGTAGAAGATGAGGGCTGGATAATACGTCTCTTTTTGGAAAAAGTAGTATACTTCTCAAATAGCATGTACAAATTTTTCTTTACGTTTTCCAACTTCAACTCATTTGTAGATGGATTAACTTTTGAGTAACAATAACTTAACGAAGAAAGCTTCATTCGTGGGTAAAGAATAGCTCCCATTGCAAGAACATTACTGTACTCTTCCCAATATTTATCAAACTTCTCAAACATCCTTTCAGCCATGCTTTTTATAACCATATCTTCATCTTTCAAACTCTAAATCAAAACACACTGAATTTTCCAAACTTGCAAAAATACAAGTTGGAGGTAGGATAGGATGCGCCAGAAATCAACTTGGTGGTTTCATAGAAAGGCAAAAAGAATACACATATTTTTTCACATCTTTTCCATTCTTCCTCCAAAGGACAATACTTATAATTATCATCGTCAAAGTCAAGATTTTCAAATACACAACGATATTTAAGAGCACTCTGAAGCATCAAATAAGTTGAGTTCCATCTTGTAGGAACATCTAGACACAAGCCAACTGAAGTATCAACACCACCAATTCGTTCAATGCATTCCCTGAATTTTTTCATTCAAATCTCTGAACACCGCACATATTTCACACTTTCTCTAATTTTTCTCAATGCTTCACTAGCCAGCTTCAATCCCTCTTGGACAATTATATTTAAAATGTGTGCAGAACAACGTACATGAAAAAACTCTCCATCACATAACAAGCAATTTTTCAAGACAAGTTGGCTTTTTAAATGTAGTTGCATAACATTATTTGCGGCCGCATTATCTAAAGTGATAGAAAAAAATTTCTTCTCTATTCCCCAATCAGTAAAAAATTCAAGTATCTTCCTAGACAACTCCAATCCAGTATGAGGGGGAGGCATATGACAAAAGTTGAGAATTTTGCTATTTAACTTCCAATTTGTGTCAACAAAATGAGCGGTCAAACAAATGTAACCTTCGGTGGTATAAGCTGTCCATAAATCAGAAGTTAAAGAAATCCTGGTAGGAATACTAGCCATTTCTTGTTTAAGCTTTTCCTTCTCTCTCAAGTAAATATTCATGACATCGGTCTTATCAGTATTTCTAGTAATATAAATTACATCCAGATTCAGGTACTTCATCCAACTCCTAATCTTCCTAAACTCAACGAATTTATAGGGCAAATCATGCTCAATGATTGCTTCGGCACACATCTGACGTGAAACCATTTGATCTATCTTAGGAGATTTTAGTTTTCCTTGCATGTCTACCATCAACTGACCAATATCTTTAGATTTAATTTGTGTACACTTTTTGAGACACCCCGATGTGCCCCATCGTATTATTACATTAAAACCTTAATATTTATTTACTTAATCGCGCGCTTACTATTGAAAATACGTAAAATTTAAAACTTAATTAATAATCATATAACTTCTACAAATATAAAACACACCAAAGTTGTAATATATAATTACACACATGTTTATTTATTACATTACCAAAACACTGTTGAGGGTACCCTCTCAGTAGGATCCCTCACAGATATAAACTTCACTACAGACTTACTTAGCGGAATATAAACACTCCTTAGACACACTGACCATCATGTCTATACTCTAATCGCCCTGGATCACAGCTCGACCTCCAGCATCCGGTTCGTAAGGAGTTCCATCTAACTCCTCAGCAATTGGTTCCTCCATCGGGTCTTCTCGTACGATCACATCAGAAATAAAATACAACACACAGAAAGATATAGGGAATGAGAAACAGTTCTATCATCAAAAAACGGAAAAAAGTAATAGTAAATTATACAGTAATTGTCACAGACACACATCACTCAAAATCAGCAATCATCCTCAATTCACTATATCATCCTCTACCCTCAGCTCATGTAGTCTAAACACTTATACTATCATAACCGTCTCTATTCCTTTCACATTCGTTAGTAGTCCAGGGTAGTCCGATGCAAAGAACTCAGTATAGTACACTTCTATCTTTTGATAGAATAAGACTCAACATAGTGCCCATCTATCTTTTGATAGGATAAGACTCATCATAGTGCCCTTCTATCTTTCGATAGGATAAGACTCATCATAGAGCCCTTCTATCTTTCGATAGGATAAGACTCATCATAATAGTGCCCTTCTATCTTTCGATAGGATAAGACTAAACATAGTGCTCTTCTATCTTTCGATAGGATAAGACTCAACATAGTGCCCTTCTATCGAAAGATAAGACTCAACATAGTGCCCTTCTATCTTTCGATAGGATAAAACTCATCATAGTGCCCTTCTATCTTTCGATAGGATAAATCAGATCTACGCGTCATGGACTGAAAAGGTATTTGCATCAAAGCCTCTATATGAATCTCACTATCTCAAATCAATAACAACCTTGTACCTCAAACTCCCATCATAACCTCAACTCGCATTCTATGTCACATCTCATCCATTAGATAACTTAATTAAGCTAGGCACCTCTAAGTCAATTCATTCTCTCACCCAAATAATCATCTCCCGAACAACATATATCCTTACTTAAAATCAACTAGGCATAGTATTAAAAACCAGGCAGATCATGCATAACACATTAATCAACAGAATATTCCAACATCTCAATATCATATAAGGCAATTTATCACAACCAACTCATAATAATCAAACCAATTAAATAACAAAGTCAGACTCTGTCACGGCCTGGCCGTGATAGCCATCACGGCCTTGACGGACAACAAACATCCTCAATATCATAAATATTCAAACACCTCAATAATACGTCACATGCAGATGGAATACCTCAACCAGCGTATCACAGTAAATTTGATAACATAAAATCAAACATCCTCAAATACTTAAAATCAACTTAATGTCGATAAACCTACAATCCCCGAATCACCATTGGTTTTACAGAAAAGGTTTCCAATGGGATTTTGGTCTTGTCGATTACTCGACTACTAGTAGGGTTTAGGTTGCCCTACACAATTATCATATAATCTACTACTTATCGATTCCGACGATAGGTTGATTCTTTTCCCCACCTGAGTTAGCACCGGAAACACGTACACGACGATCCTCGTTATCCCGCCACGAGTTAACACAACCACCTTCAACCAAACAACATAACTATAATTAATCAACTAACAACCATCTATGACACTTTAGGGCTAGGTTCGACCAAGACTTAGAAAATAGGTTTAGGGTTATCTTCTTAATGCCATCTTTTGGATCCTAGTTACTAGAGTCTTAACTAACATAGATTACTTATTACAAGACTAAAATTTGAAACAAAATCCTCTAACATTTAGGGTTAGGGTTTCGAAATCAATTTGGGGGTTTTGAATCTGAGCAAAGGAAGTGAGAAAACCATTTACCCAAGGAAGAGAAAGATGACGTGGTGGCTGTCTTGGAGGTCCGGCACGGCGGCTGACGGCCCAGACGCGGCGGCAGAGACAGGGACGCGTTTTCTGGGACATTCAAGAACAAAGGGATAAGTTTTTAGAAAGAAAGGAAGAAGGTTTAGCAACCCAGGGTGGCAGAACCACCATCAACAGCGACTGAGAGCACTCACCGCGACGGATCACTGCGGCGGAGCTGGTTCTTCGCGCGGCTGCAGAGGCGGACGTGTGCAGGTGGCGCGTCTTCCCTTCCCTGCGGCGACGAACGGCGGCCGACGAGCTCCCAGAGGCGGCGCGTGATCGAGTCTGTGAAGGGAGAAGGGAGGAGATGAGCTTGGAGTGGGAGGAAGAAGATGGAGTGAGGGAGAAATCAGCAGTAGAGAAAGAAGAAGAAAGAAGAATAAAGAGAAAGAAAGCAAGAAAGAAAAAAAGAGAGAAAGAGAGAGTTACGGGTGAGAAAGAAAAGGAAGAGAGAGAATTTTCCTATTTTTGTACTAGTGGGTACAAAATGAGTGATAAATATTAAGCCTGAAATAAACATATTTTTACTTTCTGGAATCTAAAAAATAAAGATTGATAAAGATATGATTTCAAAATTCAAATTAGAGCAAAGATTAATAATTGGACTGATCAACTAATAAAATACTCAGTCCAAAATTTAATCTCCGATTAAGGTCAAACCAGTTTATTTTCAACTCTAAAATTAAATTGAATGAAAATATGAAAATGCTTTTCTCTTAAACATATTATTTAAAATATTTTTCGGTACTGGTAGTAATAGTGACAATAATGTAACTTATTGTCTAGTAAGCTTGCATTCACTGAAATAAGTCAGTGCTAACGCACCCAATAAAATAATTTGAAGAGAGTAATTTAATTACTCAAACTAAACCACATAAAAAAATTAACATAAACATCCAAATAAAATAATTAATCATATGTGTAATTATATTTTAACCGTTTAAACAGCGTAACTAAAAATGGGTTGTTACATTACTACCCCTCTTAGAAAAAAATTCCGTCCTCGGAATTTCATGACTCAAAACTAAACAGGATTTTGTAATCACACCTTAACCCTAAAATCTTGCTTTTTATTCTCGTCGCTTCATTCCTTTCATCTATAACTCTATAACAGGATCGATTCTTATACCGTTCTATTTATCCTGGAAACTTTTCACTACCGCGTTATCCCCACTACCTTAGATATTTCACCTTAGTCTATTACACTTTAAAGAACAAAATCAATGCTTAATCTCTTCTTGCCTCAAAATTTGTCTTCTAGCAAAACTCCTTCCACACCTTATCCTCACAACGAACATCAAGTTCAACACTAACTTTACCCCATCATACATCAACCTTCAACTCAAAGTATACAATTGTAGTCTTAATTTCCTTTGGACTTATTCCTACACTCCAAATTATATCATAGTAATTCGTTTCGATCTTAAAGAATACGATTACACAATATCTTAATCTTACCATTCATAACTACACCTCAACAAAATTCCTACCACTACATATCCCATAGTTTTCAATGTCTCTAATTCACCATAAGTCTTAACAAAACCAATTTAGAATTATGGCACTCAAGGGAAATCTGAATTTATCCTACGTATTGCCTGCTCAAGTCTTTATTCCAATCCTCAAGACATGATCAATAATGACAAAGTCAACTTAAGTAAGTCCCTTAGTTTAAGAATCTACCTTTCTGTCCAAACACTAACTTAGTGACCAAAATTTAACATAAAAAAAATATATCTCCTTAATCCACATCTTAACTCCAATATCTCAAAATATAAGCAACAAAACTATCATTATAATTCAACTATTGACCATCAAACCTTATAACTACAATTCTCTATTCAATTATCACACACCAACACTTTACAAAAAGAAATGTGAAGGCTTACCTCTTATTTGAAATATAAAACGTGACTCTAAGCCATTAACTACATTAACTGCCATATTAAACCAAACAAAGTATATTCTATAACAATTAAGATTTTACTAGAAGCTCAAACTCATCATTTTAACAAGTATACCATGCCTAGGTAAAACATCCCTTCCCAAATCCGAAATCACCATAATATTACTCATCTAAAGTATCGTCATTCCGCTCTTAGTCCTCCTTTAATAATAACAAGTCCCCACTCACAAACTAAATCCTTAGATATGAACTTGATACGTACTAGCACTTACCTACATATCCTTCCCTTAGAAACCTTCATCATTATTAACAATCTTCTTCAAATATCATATTCTAGTAATGTACCTAAATATTGGCACACTATTTCCATATCTATTGTGCTTCTCCTTCATACAACTACAACCAAAAGGAATCACTTCAGTTTGAATTATCCAAAATCATAATTCTTAAACTTTTCTAACAACTTAGTTTCACTCAAGAACTCCTCTTTACTATTTTCGTTCAGCTTAAGGAAAACTACCATACATATTTTTCCGTTAATCCTCGAACTCACTAAGTCAACATTAGCGGAATATAAACACTCCTTAGACACACTGGCCATATGTCTATACTCTAATCGCCCTGGATCACAGCTCGACCTCCAGCATCCGGTTCGTAAGGAGTTCCATCTAACTCCTTAGCAATTGGTTCCTCCATCGGGTCTTCTCGTACGATCACATCAGAAATAAAATACAACACACAGAAAGATATAGGGAATAAGAAACAGTTCTATCATCAAAAAGCGGAAAAGAGTAATAGTAAATTATACAGTAATTGTCACAGACACGCATCACTCAAAATCAGCAACCATCCTCAATTCACTATATCATCCTCTACCCTCAGCTCATGTAGTCTAAACACTTATACTATCATAACTGTCTCTATTCCTTTCACATTCGTTAGTAGTCCAGGGTAGTCCGATGCAAAGAACTCAGCATAGTACACTTCTATCTTTTGATAGAATAAGACTCAACATAGTGCCCTTCTATCTTTCGATAGGATAAGACTCATCATAGTGCCCTTCTATCTTTCGATAGGATAAGACTCATCATCATAGTGCCCTTCTATCTTTCGATAGGATAAGACTCAACATATTGCTCTTCTATCTTTCGATGGGATAAGACTCAACATAGTGCCCTTCTATCTTTCGATAGGATAAAACTAATCATAGTGCCCTTCTATCTTTCGATAGGATAAATCAGATCTACGCGTCATGGACTGAAAAAGTATTTGCATCAAAGCCTCTATATGAATCTCACTATCTCAAATCAATAACAACCTTGTACCTCAAACTCCCATCATAACCTCAACTCACATTCTATGTCACATCTCATCCATTAGATAACTTAATTAAGCTAGGCACCTCTAAGTCAATTCATTCTCTCACCCAAATAATCATCTCCCGAACAACATATATCCTTACTTAAAATCAACTAGGTATAGTATTAAAAACCAGACAGATCATGCATAACATATTAATCAATAGAATATTCCAACATCTCAATATCATATAAGGCAATTGATCACAACCAACTCATAATAATCAAACAAATTAAATAACAAAGTCAGACTCTGTCACGACCTGGCCGTGATAGCCATCATGGCCTTGACGGACAACAAACATCCTCAATATCATAAATATTCAAACACCTCAATAATACGTCACATGCAGATGGAATACCTCAACCAGCGTATCACAGTAAATTTGATAACATAAAATCAAACATCCTCAAATACTTAAAATCAACTTAATGTCGATAAACCTACAATCCCCGAATCACCATTGGTTTTACAGAAAAGGTTTCCAATGGGATTTTGGTCTTGTCGATTACTCGACTACTAGTAGGGTTTAGGTTGCCCTACACAATTATCATATAATCTACTACTTATCGATTCCGACGATAGGTTGATTCTTTTCCCCACCTGAGTTAGCACCGGAAACACGTACACGACGATCCTCATTATCCCGCCACGAGTTAACACAACCACCTTCAACCAAACAACATAACTATAATTAATCAACTAACAACCATCTATGACACTTTAGGGCTAGGTTCGACCAAGACTTAGAAAATAGGTTTAGGGTTATCTTCTTAATGCCATCTTTTGGATCCTAGTTACTAGAGTCTTAACTAACATAGATTACTTATTACAAGACTAAAATTTGAAACAAAATCCTCTAACATTTAGGGTTAGGGTTTCGAAATCAATTTGGGGGTTTTGAATCTGAGCAAAGGAAGTGAGAAAACCATTTACCCAAGGAAGAGAAAGATGACGTGGTGGCTGTCTTGGAGGTCCGGCACGGCGGCTGACGGCCCAGACGCGGCGGCAGAGACAGGGACGCGTTTTCTGGGACATTCAAGAACAAAGGGATAAGTTTTTAGAAAGAAAGGAAGAAGGTTTAGCAACCCAGGGTGGCAGAACCACCATCAACAGCGACTGAGAGCACTCACCGCGACGGATCACTGCGGCGGAGCTGGTTCTTTGCGCGGCTGCAGAGGCGGACGTGTGCAGGTGGCGCGTCTTCCCTTCCCTGCGGCGACGAACGGCGGCCGACGAGCTCCCAGAGGCGGCGCGTGATCGAGTCTGTGAAGGGAGAAGGGAGGAGATGAGCTTGGAGTGGGAGGAAGAAGATGGAGTGAGGGAGAAATCAGCAGTAGAGAAAGAAGAAGAAAGAAGAATAAAGAGAAAGAAAGCAAGAAAGAAAAAAAGAGAGAAAGAGAGAGTTACGGGTGAGAAAGAAAAGGAAGAGAGAGAATTTTCTTATTTTTGTACTAGTGGGTACAAAATGAGTGATAAATATTAAGCCTGAAATAAACATATTTTTACTTTCTGGAATCTAAAAAATAAAGATTGATAAAGATATGATTTCAAAATTCAAATTAGAGCAAAGATTAATAATTGGACTGATCAACTAATAAAATACTCGGTCCAAAATTTAATCTCCGATTAAGGTCAAACCAGTTTATTTTCAACTCTAAAATTAAATTGAATGAAAATATGAAAATGCTTTTCTCTTAAACATATTATTTAAAATATTTTTCGGTACTGGTAGTAATAGTGACAATAATGTAACTTATTGTCTAGTAAGCGTGCATTCACTGAAATAAGTCAGTGCTAACGCACCCAATAAAATAATTTGAAGAGAGTAATTTAATTACTCAAACTAAACCACATAAAAAAATTAACATAAACATCCAAATAAAATAATTAATCATATGTGTAATTATATTTTAACCGTTTAAACAGCGTAACTAAAAATGGGTTGTTACACTTTTCCATATGACGATTTAAAGTTGATGTACCATATTGTTTACCGCCACACTTATATTCCTTTTTACAACCATTACACCTTGCCAACTCAATTCCATCTCTACCCGGTCCTATCTTAGTAAAAACCTTCCAACATCCAGCTGTTGATGCTTTGGCTTTTTTCTTAATAGGTTCATTGATTTGAGATCCTTCAACCCCAATATCTAAATTTTCCCCATCAACTTCAGCCTCAACATATTATTTGAATCCATGTCTGACAATTAAGCAAAGAATAGCATGTATCAATAATATTTGCAGTTTAGGCACAAAGAGAAATAGAAACCAAAAATCAAGTAATTATTATTTAATAGTTATTAACAAAAATAGAAACAATGAAGTGAATAATATTAAAATTACTTTATGGAATTAACATCTATAATTCTATATGACTATATATGCACTTATGGAGAGCTAGAAACTAGAATTACTGAGAGCCAAAAAGAGTAGTGTAAATTAAGATGAATAAATGTGTCACTTTATTTTTGAACAATGGCAAAATGAGCAATCATATCATATAAATAAGAAAAAGGTAGATTCATTGGTCACTGCACTCTGCACATGTCCGTGAGTACCATCTAATATTCTAATGCATCTAACGGGTCAAGTATCATCTAAATATTTAATGCAGAATGACAGATTAATATTATAATTCTAATTCACATAAGAGTATTTGGAAAGGGAAGTACGCCAGTATAAGTATTATACTATTATAAACTAATACCATATTGTTATTGTTCCTGCCTTTCTGCGTCTGCCGATTAGAACAACTGTATATGGAATATGCTTGCTAGCTATTGGCTTTTATGGAAAGAAAGGGATGGTTTTGTCTTTAAAAAATATATTATATTAATCATTAGATAAGGCTTTCTTTATATAGAAAATTGAGTTTCTGAACAGAAAAGTCAGAAATACATAATGACAAAGTCACAACTCACAAAGATTCGCAGGCAAAGGCAATCACGGTATCACAATTCACACAGTCAACGTCTCTGCGAGGAAAATAAGGAAATACAGAATGAGTGAATTACAAAACATATACATGCAACTGCAAGGCTGCAAGTGGCCAAGTGGGTCGCACCGGAGGGGGAGAACAGGTGCCGGGGACGTGCTAACGTAATGGGTCGTCGGAAGTCGGAACAGAGGACGTCGTGGCGGCACACAGATAGCGAGAGAGAGAGCAAGACAGCAAGCGCAGATGCGCATTGACACTGAGTGAGATAGTGATGGCCGTGACAATGGGGCCGCCGTCCGGCGCCGGACGTGAGGAAGAAAGACCGTCAGGGGTTCCTCTTATGTGTTGAACTTTGAATGATGGACTGGTCTGGTACAAACTACAAAGTGAGAAACTGAGAGTCACTTACGTAAGTTACGTTGTGAAATGTGAATAAACCAAGGGTCAGGACTCAGGACCATGCAAAAAAACCTAGGAAGCTGAAAAGTTTATTTTCAAATTAGACGGGCTGGCGGGCTAACTCGCCCCGACCCGCTCTTAACCCATTTTTTGGGCGGGTTGGATGGGGAGGGTCAAAGTGGGTTGATGGGTTGAGGACCTCAACCCAACCCACAAAAAAAGATGGGTTAAACGGGCCAACCCAACGGGCCCAACCCATTTTGCCACCTCTAGTTGTTCCTACAAATGGCTTTCAGCTTTGCATTTGTCTTGTAGCCTCTGCTATGTGAATAGTTGTCAAATTTATGACAGACATCTCTCCATTACTTTTTGCAACCATCCATATCTAACAGAAACTTAATCCCATAGTGTATTGAAACATTTAGATCTTATCAAAAAATAACACTTTGGCAGTTCAATTCCAATGCAAAAACCAGGCCGTTTTGCTTTCAAAATCAAATAGGATTTATTTCTTTGACCAAGCAAATTCTGATAAGGTTTGTGTCAACCTCAACTCAACCCCATGTAAGTTCCTGTTGTTTATGCTTCATTACCCCCCCCCCCCCCCCTCATTGTAATAATCGTATGACAATCATTTTGAATTCGGTCTCTATCATCTGACGGTGTTATAACATCAATAAATGACGAGTATCAAATTAATATATATATATAAGGAATAATTTCAAAAAACTTCACCTATACGGACCAAATTCAAAATCAGTATCACGCATAAGAACCAATTTTTTTATTTTTTTTTACAGAAAAATATCACTTTCATTAATTTAAAAGACAAAAGTCCAACATTGTATAATTAGCAACTGTAAAATTGATATGGTAAACTGTATTGCATTTTCTGAATCAGTGAATAATCTGAATTACACAACTTGAGTGCTATGCTGTATTAATATAGGAACAGACATAGCCTCAGGATTACAACTCAATAACAGCATAACAGAAAGTTGTTGTAGGATAGGGTAGAACTACTGCAACTAACTTAACAAAAAGATCCATTGATTAAGCCTAAATGATTTTGACCTTTATCTACACTCCCCCTCGAGTTGGTGTATGTAAGTTTATAATGCCCAACTTGGGAATTAAGAGTTCAAATTTGTCTCTGCCCAGCGGCTTTGTAAGAACATCAGCTACCTGATCTCTAGTTCCAATCTTTACAGGCTCTATGTCTCTTGATTGAACTCTTTCCCTGACAAAATAACAGTCAATTTCAACATGCTTCGTTCTTTCGTGAAAAACAGGGTTCATTGCTATGTGCGATGCCGCCTGATTATCACAAAACAGCTGTGTGAGGCCTGTTTGAGAGGTCTTTAATTCAGTCAAGAGGCATCTCAACCAGATCAACTCACTTACTGTGGCTGCCATGGACCTATATTCTGCCTCGGCTGAAAACTTGGTCACAACAGTTTGCCTCTCAGTCTTTCAGGAAATTGGAGAACCTCCAAGTAAAATCATGTAACCTGTGCCAGATCTCCTAGTAGCAGGACATACCCCCCCTCCCCAATCTGCATCACAATAGGCTTGCAAATTGAAGTCTGTCTGCCTTGATAGAAGAATTCCTTGCCCCGGGGTCTTTTTCAAATATCTCAACTCTTTCTACAGCATTCATATGAACTTGTTTTGGTGCTGTCATAAATTGGCATAAAGTGTTGACCGCATATGTGATGTCAGGTCTAGTGACAGTCAAGTACAGTAATCTGCCGAGAAATCTTAAATACCTTGGTGCATCTGCATCAGGATCACTCTCATAAGTCTTCAAGTTACAATTATGCTCCATTGGGAAGCTTCTTGGTCTGCATTCTTCCATTTTGGTCTCTATCAGGATATCAAGAATGTACTTTTTTTGACTAAGTACAATCCCTCCCCTTGTTCTTGAGACTTCAATACCTAGGAAGTACTTCAACACTCCTAGATCCTTTATGCTGAACTTCCTGTCTAAGTACATTTTCACTCTGCTCATGAATTCCAAGTTATCTCATGCTAGGATTACATCATCCACATATATCAATGCTGTCGTGAAGACTCCTTGCTGATCATATACAAAAAGAGAGTGGTCTACCTTTAACTGTTGGAAACCAATGGTAGTTAGTGCATTTGTGAACTTTTGATACAAATTTCTAGAAGCTTGGCGACGTCCATAAATTGATTTCTTCAATTTGCATACTCGGTTGTCCCCTTCCTTGGCAAACCCTTGAGGAATCTTCATATAAATCTCCTCAGTCAAGTCTCCATGTTGGAAGGCATTATTCACATCCAATTGGTGAATATGCCATCCTTTTTTGCTGCAATGGTAAGGAGGCACCTCAAGGTCACTAGCTTTGCCACAAGTGCAAAGGTTTCATGGAAGTCTTCACCTTCCACTTGTGTAAAGCCTCTTGCCACCAACCTTGCCTTTTACCTCTCTATGTCACCATTGGGTTCGTACTTAATTTTATAAATCCACTTTGAGTCCACTGCATTCTTCCCTTGCGGTAGTGTTTCCAGAGTCCAAGTCTTATTCCTTCCAATGCTTCAATCTCCTTCTTCATGGCTTCCCTCCATTCTTTGAGAACAACTGCATGTGAAAAGTTTCTTGCCTCATCTCTAACAGAGATGGCAGCTAGGAAGGCTAGGTGAGAATGAGTAAATTTATCATATGTTAAATAGTTTGATAAAGGATAAAGAGCATTGGATAAACTAGACCCTAAGGGAATAATAGATAAAGGTATATCAACCTCGTAGTCTCTTAATTGACTAGGAAGTTGTCTTACTCTTGCACTTTACCTTATATGTTGTTGTGTTGCAATGTGATCAGTCTGCTCCTGCTGTCCCTGTATAGCTTAACCAATCTGCCTTTGCTGTTCTTGCACAGCTTCTTGCATTGTTTCTGCATCAGTGGGGATTTCATTCTGATTTGGCTCCTGAGGGCCATTTTGTAATTGCCTTGCTGTGGTGTGCCTCTGTTCTATATCATCCTCATCAGTGATGTGTTGGTTCAATTGTTGATATCACTGTTTATTCATATTCTGTAAAATAACTAGACCCTTGCTAACTGAATTACTTCTCATATGAATTTCATTTATGTAAATGAATGTACACTGTGTGTTACAAAGAGGCCTATCACCATCTATATATAACAATGAATAGGCTAATTAATAGGAGATGTTAGTTACAATCATTACAGCTATATCTAAATATAGAAACTAACTATATCTATCATAACAATAATAACATAATATGGTTATAACTAACATTCCTTCACTCCCCCTCAAGTTGGTGCATGCATGTCCTTAATGCACAACTTGTTAACCAGAAATTCAAATCTCTCTATGCCTAGTGGTTTAGTAAATACATCTGTCACTTGATCCTTTGTTCCAATTTTCAAGGCTTCTATCTCACCCGATTGTATTCTTTCTCTCACAAAATAACAATCCATTTCTACATGTTTTGTTCTTTCATGGTAGACTGGATTCATTGTTATATGCAATGCAGCTTGGTTGTCACAAAACATGCGAGTTGGTTCTTCTTGTGTTGATCCTAACTCACTCAGCAGCCACCTGAGCCAGATCAGTTCACTCACTGTTGTTGCCATTGACCCATATTCTGCCTCTGCTAATGACTTTGCCACAACTGATTGCCTTTTAGTCCTCCAGGAAATGGGTGAGTCTCTCAGCATGATGAAGTATCCAGTGCATGATCTTCGAGTGAGGGGGTAGCCTCCCCAGTTTGCATCACAGCAGGCATGCAACCGTAAGTCATTTTTGCCTGTCAGTAAAATTCCCTGTCCAGGTGTGGTTTTGAGGTACCTAAGGATTCTTTCCACAACATCCATGTGAACTTGTTTGGTTGTAATCATGAATTGGCACAGAGTATTCACTGCATAGGTGATATCTGGCCTAGTAATAGTCAAATACAACAGTTTTCCCAACAATCTTCTATACCTTGATGCATCAGTGTTAGAATCCTTTTCATTTACCCTGAGGTTGCAGTTTTGTTCCACGGGGAACTTACTTGGTCTGCTATTCTCCATCTTAATCTCATGGAGGATGTCCAAAGTATATTTTCTTTGACTTAGAACAATTCCATCAGCTGATCTTGCAACTTCTATGCCTAAGAAGTACTTCAAGGTTCCTAGATCTTTTATGTTGAATGATTGATCAAGATAGGCTTTAACTTCTGTCATAAACTGAGAGTTATCTCCTGCTAAAATGACATCATCTACATAGAGGAGTGCAGTGAGGAAAACTCCTTTTGCCTTGTAAATGAAAAGAGAGTGATCTGCTTTTGATTGTGTGAAGCCTATGGCATGGAGGGCTGTGGTGAACTTTTGATACCAGTTCCTAGAGGCTTGTTTCAAGCCATGGAGGGACTTTCTCAACTTGCAAACTCTTGTATCTCCTTTCTTTGCAAATCCTTGAGGAATCTTCATGTAGATGTCTTCTTTCAAGTCTCCATGAAGGAATGCATTATTCATATCTAATTGGTGAATAATCCATCCTTCCTTGGTTGCAATTGTCAATAGGCACCTTATTGTAACAAGTTTAGCAACTGGAGCATAAGTCTCATGAAAATCTTCCCCTTCTTTCTGAGTGAAGCCTCTTGCAACTAATATGGCCTCGTACCTCTCTATTTCTCCATTTGGCTTATACTTTATTTTGTAAATCCACTTTGAATCCACTATATTTTTGCCTGCTGGCAGAGACTCCAAAATAAAGGTTCCATTGCTTTCTAAGGCTTCAATTTTTCTCTGCATTGCAACCCTTCAATGTTTGTGTCACAGTCTGTCTAAAAGATTTTGGCTCATCTTTTGCAGAGATGGCAGCTAGAAAAGCTTGGTGAGAATGAGACAATTTAACATAAGCAATATAGTTAGAGATAGGATACAGAATTGTATTACCTGAGGAACAATTGGGCATAATAGAAGATGGCAAATCAATTTTGTAGTCATTTAAATGCCTAGGTAAGTGTCTTATCCTTTCACCATGCCTTTCATTGTTCTGAGTCCTACTTTCTAAATTCTCAAATTCATCATTATTAGTGGTAAGATCCATAATGTCAGTGACTTGCAGATCCTGATTTTGATCTGTTTCACTGTTATGGTTGTCCTTCATGGTATCCATGTTATCTTCCCAAAGCACATTATTTTCATTTAAGTTTTCATTAGTCTCATGCACAGTCTTAAAAGGAAATTCAGTTTCAGAAAACATGACATCCCTGGACACAAAGATCTCCTTGGTTATGAGATCATAAACCTTGTAGGCTTTCTGTCCAGTGGGGTATCCTAGAAACACACAAGCTCTCCCCCTCTGATCAAACTTCCCTTCCCTCCTAGTTTTTAAAGCATAAACAAGGCAACCAAACACTCTTAATGATCATAACTTGGATTTCTTCCAAAAATGATCTCATAAGGTGTTTTGCCACCAATGACCTTAGAGGGAAGTCTATTGATGATGTGTACAACAGTTTGCACACATTCACCCCAAAATTTAATGGGAAGACTAGAGTGGAATCTAATAGCTCTAGCTATTTCTAGGATATATCAGTGTTTTCTCTCCACAACTCCATTTTGTTGTGGAGTATAGGTGCATGAAAGTTCCATTAAGATTCCCTTTTCCTCATAAAACCTTTGCATGCTATTGGCAGTGAACTCTAGGCCATTATGTGATCTTATCCTCTTAACTTTCTTATGAAATTGAATTTCAATCATGCATATAAAAGCTTGCAAACAATGTTCTACCTCAGACTTATGTTTCATGAGGTACACCCACACCCCTCTACTAAAATCATCAACTATAGTTAGGAAATAATGAGCCCCTATAGTGGAACCAGATGCATACCTTCCCTATATATCACAGTGCAGCAATTCAAAGCAAAAACTGGTTTTTATAGAACTTAAAGGAAAAGGCAGCCTTGTTTGTTTGGCCCTCATACAAGAATCTCAAGGAATGCTATCATTATTACTAACTACAGCAGGTACAGATCCTATACTAATGATTTTGTTGGTAGAAGTGTGTCCTAGCCTAGAATGCCATAATTTTGAATTAGTTGGTTTTCCAACCTTCATGGCCATTCCTCCATCATCAGTGGAATCAAGGAAGTAAAGACCATGTTGATGCCTACCGTTCCCAATCTGCTTCCTCGATGGTAGGTCCTGTATAGAACAGGATTCACTCACAAAGGTTATGGCACAATTATACTCTTTTGTGAGTTTACTAACAGAAATGAGATTGCAATGGAACTCAGGGATATACAAAACATTATTAATGCTCATGCCATTGGGAAGAACAGTCTTTCCTACTCCCTTGACTGGCACACTAATTCCATTTGGGATTTTGACAAATTGTTCATTGCAATTCAAAATATCTTTCAATATAGTTTTATCACATGCAATATGCTCAGTTGCTCCAGTATCAATGATCCAGAGCTTATCATTGTTAAGGTTACCTGCCATGTTTACTGTTGGTGTAGATTTTTGCTTTCCATTGATTGGCTCTATATCTGATTGGAGTTGCAGCATCAGATTTTCATACTACTTCAATGAGAGACCTAGAATAGGACTTTCTTCTGTGCTCACCTGAGATGCCTTGGATCCTGGCTTCTTGTTTGTCCAAGATGCATTCTTTTCTCTTCTTTCTCTAGGTGACTTTCTCCAATCTTGAGGGTAGCCAACAATTTCCCAGCACTCTTCCTTGACATGTCCAACCTTTTGGCAATGGTCGCATGTAGGTCTATCTTTCTTGTTTACCTTGCAATCAATTTGTGACTGAAAAGCAGAAGTCTCAGCTGCTGGCTTGTGCATAGCAGAAATTATTCTTTGTTGTTCATCCTCTGCCACCAAATGATAAGCATACCCGAGAGTCATTTTTGGTGCCATGCATAGGATTTGAGTCTTGACTGTGTTAAAGACTTCATCAAGGCCCATGAGAAAATCATACAAGTGGTCTCTTTCACGTATTTCAACAAGCTATTTTTGTACATCACACTCGCAGCCACCACATTTACATTCAGGCCAGGGTGAAATAGATTGAATTTCATCCCACAACCCCTTGAGTTTTGTATAATATATGGGAATTGACTGCTTATCTTGTCTAAGATATGTGATTGCCCTACATAACTCATAAACTCTTGGAGCACTTCCCTTGGCCAATCTTTCTTCTAATTCTTTCCAAATCTCTGGCTGTGACTGCATATCAAACACTTCTTCTGACTTCTTTGTCCATTGCATTCTTTAGCCAGCCTTTAACCATGGCATTGCAATGCATCCAATGAGCTAAATTTGGTGAATCCACATCTGGCATGAGGAGGGTACCATCTACAAAGCCAATCTTGTTCTTGGCATATAGTGCATTACCCATGTCCATGACCCATTCACCATAGTTTCCATCGTTGAAGAGCTCACTCACGAACAATTGACCCGGCTGATCCGAAGCATGGAGAAAGAAGGGTGACATAATGTCAATGCCTCCATCGTTTCCTTTCTTTTGTGGAGATGATGGTGAATCAACATGTTTAATTTTCTTTTTCTTCTCGGGTGAGGATGATGAATCTTCATTCTTATTGGAAGGGCTTTCATCATCTTTGGCCATGATCGATAGCAACTTTCAAGAAAACAATTTTCAGGATTTGGCTCTAGACACCATGTAAAATAACTAGACCCTTGCTAACTGAATTACTTCTCATCTGAATTTCATTTATGTAAATGAATGTACATTGTGTGTTACAAAGAGGCCTATCACCATCTATATATAACAATGAATAGGCTAGTTAATAGGAGCTGTTAGTTACAATCATAACAGCTATATCTAAATATAGAAACTAACTATATCTATCATAACAGTAATAACATAATATGGTTATAACTAACATTCCTTCATATTCTTGGAAGAAACTTATTCTCAAAGAAGATTATGTCCCATGACACATATATTTATTTCCTCTCAATGTCATATGTCTTATAACCCTTTTGATCAGTTGGATAGCCAATGAATATGTTGGTTCTCCCCCTTTCATCAAATTTTCCATCCTTCTTAGGTTTTAAGACATATGCTAGACATCCAAACACCCTTAAATGTGCATAATCATGTTTCTTGTTAAAAATAATTTCATAGGGTGTTTTGTTGTCTAGGACTTTGCTCGGTAATCTATTTATGATGTAAACAGAAGTAAGAACACACTCACCCTAAAACGTAATAGGCAAGTTAGCATGAAATCTTAGGGCCCTGGCTATCTCTAAGACGTGTCTATGTTTTCTTTCAACAATTCCATTCTGCTGAGGAGTATATGTGCAAGTCAATTCCATAATAACACATCTTTCATTATAGAATTTTTGCATACAATTCGAGGTAAATTCTAGGACGTTATCTGTCCTAACTCTTTTAATCCTCTTACCAAAATGATTTTCAATCATGCATATAAACATAGGCAAATAAATTTCTACCTCTGATTTATGTTTCATCAAATATATCCACACTCCCCTACTATAATCATCTACAATAGTGAGAAAGTAGTGTGCTCCTATAATAGATTCAGTGGCATGCCTTCCCCATATGTCACAATGTATCATATCAAAGCAAGCTTTAGTTTTTATTGTACTAATAGGAAAGGGCAGCCTTGTTTGCTTGGCCCTAATACAAGAGTCACAGGGAATGATTTTCCTAGCTACATTGGCAATGAAATCAATGTTATTCATTTTATCATCAGATGTATGCCCTAATATTTGATGCCATACATCAATGTATACTGTATTTCCTACTTTCATTGCAACTCCTTGAGCTGGTTCAAAAAGGTACAATCCATTGTGGTGCTTAGCCATCCCAATCATGGTCATCGAGGCTAAGTCCTGCACAATGCAAGAAGCAGCTAAGAAGATAACAACACAATTGTGATCTTTAGTCAGTCTACTAACAGATAGGAGGTTGCAATTGAAGTCGGGTATATACAAGACATTGTTGAGATTCATGCCATTAAGCAAATTCAATTTTCCCAATCCCTTTACTGACACACTAGAACCATTGGGGATGTGAACAACTTGCTGATTGGAAACAAGCATTTCCCTCAACAAATTCTTGTTACAGGTTATGTGTTATGTGGCCCCAGAGTCTATGATCCAGGGCCTGTGAGTAAGATTGTTACCTGCTATGTTAATAGTTGGCCTAGTTTATTGATTGGCTGCTGCAGAATCACCATCATCCTTCAAGTGTTGCAGCAATTTTTCAATCTGTTTCATTGTCAATCTAGGAATAGGGCTCTCTTATATAGACAGTCTTGAATCCACCCTTCTTGTTGTTCCAAGATGCTAGCTTGTCTTTTCTTTCTTTGTTTGGCTTCCTCCAATCTTGAGGATACCCAATTATCTCTCAGCATTCTTCTTGTACATGTCCCGGCTTTTGGCAATGACTGCATCTGGGCCTCTCCTTCTTGTAGTTCTTTCTTTCATCCGTTTCTTTAAATCGATTGCCCTGTGCTTGGAAGGCAGTGATTTCTGTTCCGGTTTTATGAGTTGCTGAGATCAATCTTTGTTGCTCATCTTCAGCAACAAGATGATATGCATGACCTAGAGTGAGTTTGGATGCCATGCTCAAAATTTGAGTCTTCACAGTGCTGAAAACTTCATCTAACCCCATGAGGAAATCGTATAGTTGTTCCCTTTCACGCATTTCTTTGAGCAGCTTCTGGACATCACAAGTGCATCCTCCACAAGTACAATTGGGCCATGGTGAGATGGATTGAATCTCATCCCATAAACCCTTCAGCTTTGTATAGTAAGCAGGAATTGACATCTTGTCTTGTCTAAGATGTGTGATTGCTCGCCTCAATTCATAAACCCAAGGTGCACTTCCCTTTGAGAATCTTTCTGCCAATTAGACCCAAATTTCCTGACCTCCTTGTCCATGCTCGTCTTCAACCATCCTTTCGCCATCGCTTGCACCTTATCTAGTGTGCAAGATTGCTTGAATCAACTTCTGGCATTGGGATTGTGTCATCCACGAATCTGATTTTGTTCTTCGCGTATAGGGCATTGCTCATGTCAGCTACCCACTCTCCGTAGTTTGCATCATTGAGTGGTCCACTCACAAAGATTTGCCCTGGATGATTCGAGGCATGGAGGAAATAATGTAACATTGTGTCGATGCCAATGTTGGTTTCATTGCTTGCTTCAACTTTCTTCTCTTTGTGCGATGGTGAACCCTTCTTTGGTGATTCTGATTCATCACTCTTTGGGGAATCATCTTCTTTCACCATTTCTTGGAGATGTATGAGCTAGCCTTGAAATCTCAGGCTTTTAGCTCTAGATACATGTAAAATTGATATGGTAAACTATATTGTATTTTCTGAATCAGTGAATAATCTGAATTACACAACTTGAGTGCTATGCTGTATTAATATAGGAACAGTCATAACCTCAGGATTACAACTCAATAACAACATAATAAAAAGTTGTTATGGGATAGGCTAGAACTAATGCAACTAACTTAACAGAAAGATCCACTAATTAAGCCTAACTGATTTTGACCTTTTTCTACAGCAACGAGGAATGCTAGCAATACACTTTCTGACACTCTATTTCCAACACATACTCTCTTATGGGTTGAAATTCATATGGGTTCGATTATTTTGGAAATGAGTATTGAGTCTCATTAATTCATGTGGGTCCCACTTGAATTTCGTAGGGTATACATAAATTTCAACAAGTAAAAAAGTATGTTGGAAAAAGAGTGTTAGAGAGTATATCATCAATACTATCAAACAGTTGTCAACATCAACAATATCTTTATTATTCCTATAACAGTAAAGGGTATCTGTAATGCTATAGAATTTTGTACATTATTTTATTATTATTTTTTATAGAAATATTATTTATTTATTTTTTAAAGTTTATAATTTTTCTATATAATTAATAAGGTTGAACCCAATTTTACGGTAGTGCAACAGTAAAGGGTATGAATTTTACTGAAGCGCAACCCATTTTTCTATATTAATTTATTTTTTTATATATATACATATTAATATTTTAGGGTTCGTACCGAACTAAATTGAACCAAACCAATTTTAATTGGTTTAGATTTTTATATTATTTTATTATTATTTTTTAAAAAGTTATAATTTTTTTGTTTTAAAGTGTTTTTTATTATATTTCATTTTCAAGGATTTTGGAACCGAACTAATTATTATATTTAGTATATATGTATATATTTAATATTATTATATTTACATATTTATATATACTTTAATAGTTTAATATATTTTATTTTTATATATATTATATATATATATATATATATTAATATTAATATACTATCTAACAATTGTCAACACTATCTTTATTCTTCCTATAACAGTAAAGGATATGTGTCATGCTATAGAATATTTTTTATAGAAATATTATTTTATTATTTATTTTTTAAAGTTTATAATTTTGTTATATAATTAATAAGGTTGAACTCCATTTTACTTTTACTGTAGTACAATAGTAAAGGGTACTTATTTTACTGTATCACAACCCCGTTTTTTTATATATTATATATATATATATATATATATATATATTAATATTTTAAGGTTCGTACAAAACTAAATCAAACAAAACCAATTTTGATTGGTTCAGATTTTTATATTATTTTATTATTTTTTTTAAAAAGTTTAAAATGTTTTTATTATATTTTATTTTTAAGGATTTTGGAATCAAACTGATTAGTATATTAAATATATTTTTATATATATTTAATATTTATATATAATTTAATTGTTTAATATTTAATATATTTTATTTATATTATATATATATATATATCAATTAATATTTTTGGGTTCGAACCGAATTGAACCAAATCAATTTTGATTGGTTCGAATTTTTTATATTATTTTATTTTTTAATTTTTAAAGTTTGTAATTTTATTTGTTTTAAAATATATATATATATATATATATTAATATTTTTGAGTCCGAATCAAACCAACTTTGTTTTGTTCATATTTTTAATTATATTATTTTATTATTTGATTTTTAAAGTTTATAATTATTTACTTTTTAAAGTAATTTTGTTTTTAAAAGTGGATATTGTAATACTCTATTATATTCAATTTTTGATTGTTTTTGTGATGTTGTTGGCATATTCTATTACTATATATAAATCTGCTAACTTCCGTTACAGTGTCTCTGCTACAGTGTTTTCTCCCATTATTTTATTCTTCTTTTACACTTCGTCAAATTTAAAAAAACCAAATAAAAACAACCACCGGACAAAAAAAGAAAGATCTAGATGCACAACCTCATTTCTACTGGATCGCCTTCGCCCCTCTCATTCCCCACCACCCCACCATTTTGATTTCCTCGGTGACATTCAAGATTCTGCTGCTCATCAACGTTATGGGTCCGTTTGATGTGGTTTTCAGTAAGTACAGGACAGAACAAAAAGAACAACACAAAACAACTAGTTGAATTACAGCATAATTTTTTACGCTGTATGATGTTTGTTAGTTGATACACGGTACAAAGGATTTTGTACAGTACATTATTTGATATGTTTACATACTGCACAGAACAACATAAAATTTACTAAAATACCATTTGTACTATATAATGTTTGATTTATATTATCAAAAGACACCAAACAAGATTTTAATATCATGTTAATAAATTTTTATCTATATTTTATAAGAAAAATTCAATTTAAAATCATGTTAATAAATTTTTATCTATATTTTATAATTATCATATTATAAATTAAAATAATTTATAATAAGTTATTGATGGATAACCATGTTTTGCCTTGTAAGATTGGAAGAAGACTACCCAAATGGAGGTGCTGGTAGAAGGAAACCTGGTAAGGGTAGAAGGAGTGTGAAGGAAACCATATAATCTCCATAGCTGGCAACCACGTTCCAGTGTCTCACTATAGAAGTTTGAACTCGTATTAAGGCAGTTATGTGAGACGTGGGCTAAAAGAGAAGTGGGAATGGAAAGAGTGAGTGGGGAGTGAGAGGGTTATTTTTGACATTTTGTTGACATTGTACCAGAGACAAAAAATTGTCCCTTGGTTAAGTGAGTAACAAATATTGCTAGTTTTGTTCTGTATTTTGTCAGTTTTTTTGTATCGTCCCACCTTCATTTTTAAATCAAATATAGAACAAATCATTTTGTACTGTGCTGTCCCTTGATTTATAGCAAATCAATCGGACCCTATATGATATCCATTTTTGGTCTGGATTGTAGCTTTGGTTCCTGTTGCTGTTGCTGTGTGATGATTGTTGCAATTTGCAAATATCATTTATCGCCAATTTATATAAAAAGATTTTATTTAAAACAAAAATAACTAATAAAATATTATAATTAATTAATGATAAATTGACAAATTATTAAAATATTTGTATCTTATCCAAATTACCTTGAATGTATTTATAGTGTATATAATTTTTGATTGATTGACAATATAAACAACTTTACACTAACAGTGTATATCAATTAAATTCATAAAATAATGGGAGATGAATCTGAACAAGATAACTTACTTTTTGAAATAATATTAAAATAAAAATGAAATATCTTCATTAATAATTAAATAATAGGAGGTAAAACTTAAAATGAAAGGCTATTATTAACAATAATAAAATCTTGGGGAAAATAATAAAAATTTCACTAATGATAAAATTTAGAGAAAAGTCATTACTAAAAAAAAGATGAGTTGAAATGTCACTAATTGTAATTGGAATTGGAATCGGAACACCGAGAATAATTATCACAATATTGTCGATATTTTAAGTCTTTACTTGGTACCTATTAATCGCCATAATATTTTGAGGGTTTAATTTGTATGTATTGTTAGTGTAAGAAATTTTGTATATTATCAATCAATTATAATTTGACATATAATTAAAAATGATTGACTTTTATCTTAACTATTATGAAAGTCATTCATATATCACGATTTGTGATTGGTTGATATTGTATTTTTTTTACTCTTATAGTGTACAACAATTAAACTCATATTTTTAAGACGCTGTTTTTTATAAGTTTTTTAAAAAGTTGTTTACTCATTTGTATACCGTTTTTATTTTTTTTCACGTGTAGTATTTTAAATAATTGCTTTGTAATTGGTTTTTTTTTCAAAATAATATAGTTAATATATAAAAATTTTGTCTGAATTAATTATGGAATAAATTATTTAAAAAACCACTTAAGTTGTTTTAACCAAATTTTTAAATATACTTATATCTCAATAAGTTTAAAAGGTCGGCATGTTTCTAATATATGATTATATTTTTTGTATTTTTCAAAATTTAATATTAATAAGTACTATCAACTTAAGAAATAAAATTAAAACAATCATTATTTTATGTTTTTATTTAAATATTGTAATAAAAAAATACTTTTTATAACTTAATATTAAAATTATTTTATATTTTCATATTTTATCTTATTTATATTTAATAAATACATTATTAAGCCCGTACATCGCACGGGTAAAGAATCTTGTTTTGATTAAATGCCAAGTGTATTTATATATTTTATTTTTGGAAAATTAACTTATTAGACTTATGTGTTCGGTTAACTTTATTTTGCTTTATGTATTTTTCAGTCGGTCACTATATTCCTAATGATTTTAAGATATTAACTTTGAGGATTTTGGTGCTTCTAGAGTTGATAAGGAAAACAACTTCACTACAAGTTGTGTTATTGTTTCCTGTTCAAGTTTTAGGCTACCGAAATTGTTTTCTTATGTTTGCAATTTATTTTGTTATTCCAAATCATGCATTAAAAAAAAATTCATGATACTGCTCATTATTCATTTATTGATGCTCAATTTCATTCTGTTGGTAATATTTACATGCTCCTGATTTTGTTTAAATTTTAAAAACTATTTAAATTGTTATAATAGATCTAATTTCTTCTTGATGGTTACATTTTGTTTACTGAGTGTAATGTTGTAGTTTTAACTAATGGTACTACTCATACTTATATTATTTATTATATCCATAATTACTTTCATATTTTTATATTTTTTTCAATGTTTCCCTTTTTACCATTATGAATGGTATCGAAATTTGAAATGGGTCCGGTTATTTGGATTTTGGAAGCATGGATCGTTGTTGTCAATATTGTGGTGCTTTGGTTTGGTTTAATGAAAGTGGAGAGAAAAGTACAGCTTATTCAGGTGTTGCTTTTTCGATTTGTTGTATGGAAGAATAAATTAAATTGCCATATTTGTCAAGGCCACCTTCTCTACTTTGGAACTCGATTCATGGATTAGATTCAAGAAGTGCCCATTTTGTAGATAATATATGCTCCTACAACTGTATGTTTTTGTTTACCTCATTGGGAGATAAAGTTAAAATTGGTGTGAATTCTGATAGAGGACCTCCTCAATTTATTCTTGGTGGACAAAATTATTATCAGATAGAAAATTTGTTGCCTACTGATGGCCAAGTTCCAAGATTGGCACAATTGTATATATATGATACATAAAATGAAGTCGAAATGAAGTCGAAAATCTGATACACTATTTTTTGACAATTGTTTGATATCTAATTATGATTGTAATCCAATTACTTTGGTTAATTTGTTTTGAGGTATGTAGTATTGTTATCTTTGTTGGTTTTTCAACTCATTCTAAGTAATTTTAATTGTTGTGGATAACATAACTTAATAGTATTTAAAAAAATACAAATTAAGGAATTATAATAAATTCTTATAAAAACAGACTCTATTTATTTATTAAAAAATATTACTGAAACATGGTGTACAAGCTCCTTTCACATCCATTATAATTATTAAATATTTATTCAACGAGGAGTTGGGCCCAACTTTTTCCACCTTGCTCTTTGCTTATATACACCTTGTTTTCCTTTTTTAAAATTATTCGTTCCAAAAATACCCTTTTTTAACTTTTGCACCTTATTATTCATTTTATAGATCCCGAAATTAAATTCTGGTAACTCTAAGACTAAAATAATATGAAGTGTCATTTTACACATCCGGAAAATAAAATTTGGACATATAAAATTTTACACGTCCAGAAATTAATTAATTTCCGGATGTGTAAATTTTATACGTCTGAAATTTATTTTCCGGTAACTCTAAAAATGTACGGTGTAACACCCCCCGGACATTACCTCATAATCACATGTAGAAATAATTTAAAAAGAAAGTTTACTGGTTGCTTTCGGAAAAACTCCTATTATTTTCAATTGTCTGAAAATATGGGGGTAACAACTTTTTACTTTTCTTTTCTGCGGAGTACTTAAAAAAATAGTGCGTACAACACAAAAGTAAAATCATACCATGCTTAATAACACATAACAACTAGATTCATTAATAAATCAAAATACTTCAACATACAACTTCCATGAAATAGTCTTTCGTACTGAAAGTTTATAAGATCATTACAAAGTTATTCAGAAACACCTATAATAACTTTCTTAAAATACCCGTCCCAAAGGAAACATCCTAAGCTGGTCGATCTAAAAGACAACTACTGGAAAGAACTCTGTAGTTCTCACCATAAAATTATCACCAATCTCTTCAAGGATCGGGAGTACTATCCTTAAGTGAGGTTAGGAACTTCTCGACACCACTTGTCCTCGTGTAACAAAGCACCACAGAAAAGGGCCAGGAACACCTGATATAGTGTAAGGGTGAGATACCAATATATAGATGTATTATGACGACTACATGCCCAAACACAGAGCAACATATATAGATAAATATACGTATTCAACATATAAATCATCACAAATAAATCATACCAATCAACAATGGTCGTCGTTTTTGAAAATTAAACATGACACTTCTACATTCCATCATTTTATCCTAGCCTCCGGAGACCCCAACTACATGCAGTTTTTGAAAAATAGTGAGCTGATCAGGCTCAATTGCCACACAGGCTCAAATTGCTACACAGGCTCAAATTGTCACTCAAGCTCAAATTGCCACACAGGCACACCGTCTCGAATACCTCGTGCATCAAGATATCCGGAATAACACCGTCTCGAATACCTCGTACGTTTACCAAGATATTTGGAATAACACCGTCTCGAATACCTCGTTTACTAAGATATCCGGAATAATCGGCACGTCTGCCAAAAAACAATGCATGTAAAACCTTTTATTTTTGTGGCTTTTTTTGTGATTCATTCTTTCGTTGTCGAGACTCAAGGCTCACAACCCCCCTGTGAATTTTAAGTGTCTTGAAGCTTTTATTTCTCGACACAGGGCGTTAAAGTCCGAGTGTCCAATCACAACGGCCCTAGACGCGTGCACTAGTCTAGAACTTTGTGGTCGTAGAAAAGCAGACTTTACCCTTTTTAGTCCGTTTTCCAGGTTTATCACAACGTTTGTAGGACACACAGCCCACAACAACGCTTATAGGACACACAGTCCACAACAACATATATAGGACACACAGTCCACAGCAACTTGTATAGGACACACAGTCCACAATATCATATATAGGACACACAGTCCACAGTGTTGTGATACGGATCGCGGATCCATGTGTCAGAACTCTAGTATCCCGACGTCTCGGTTACTAGGTTCACTTTTCATCTTAATTTTCATTCAGTGAAAAAACAAATACAAAACCGAAAGTTTCCATAACTTAACCAAGTTATCGGACATTTTATTTTGAACAAAATCTTTTAAATATAAACTATTATTTTGAAATCCTTTTGTTTAAAACTATAAGTTTTGAAAAAACCATTTTTATTTCCATAAAACCATTTTATTCTCAAATCTTAATTTTCCTAAAACAATTGATAATTTCCAAATAAATTCCTTTCAAGATCCAAAATAAACTTTTGTTTCCTTCAAACATTTCCAAAGAAATTGATTTTTCTTTTAGTGTAAAATCTTCTGAATTTTCGATTGAATTTTATTCATAGAAATTGTTTTTTTTTCCTAAAATTTTTGCCAAACATTAAAATTATTCAACTTCCCTTTTTTTATCAAAACCTTAAAAAAAAACAAAGAAAAAAAGAAATCCTTACTTGTGATTTTCTTTGTAAATGTTTTCTTAAAGCTTTTATTCTTATTATTTGGGCTCTAACCAATGGTTAGGCTTCCAGACAACAATAACAACATATATACAATCATTCCAACATATATAAGCTACATTCGTATATTCATAAAACATTGACTAAGCATAAGAGCATGTTTGTTAAAATAATTGGGCCTAACTCCACTAGACATCTGGAGCGTGAAGTTTGCAGGACTGAATATCAGCGGGTGGCCCAATATCGTGGCAGGCTCTGATACCATGTTAGAATAATTGGGCCTAACTCCACTCTAAAAGCTAGCTCATAGAGGGAGGGATTCCCAAGTTATTATAAACTGTTCTTTCCTCATATAATCAACCAATGTGGGACTTAGACACTTAATAATGTTTATCAGTCAATATACCATCAAAGCCACAAGATATCCAGATTATTCTAAAACAGCCACAACAACAGCATCATCAAACAACATATGGCTATTAGGTCAAGCAACAAGTTAAGCCACAAATCAAAACTCAGCACAACACACATAAAATCAATCACAATAACATGTAGTTGTCATAAAGAGTATCCCTCAGGCTTTCTCCCCCTACCTGATTCGACGGGTAGACAAAATCTTTGTTTCTGTGTTGCCCAGAGTGAACTTCCTTTGCCAAAGCGTGCCGCAAGTCTAAGAATTAAGCGAACGACTTAAATTAAAACAACAAAGTCGTCTTATCTTTCTAAGTTTAGGTTTTGGTCATGGCTGGAAAATTGATGCTAGAGATGTCCAAGAAATTCTTGGATTAAATTTTTGTCCAAGACTTACTTATATATATATATATATTCTTTAATCCCGTATTTTATATATTTATATTAATCATTGGTTTATAGTCAATTTCATGCCAAAAATATTAACTTGATCATGTTAAAATACATTATTTTTAAAATCATATTTTTCATTCCAAAAATTTGGGTGAACTTTTTATAAAATCACTTTCAGAATAGCAGTGTGTTTAAATTGTGAATGATCATTTAAATGACCTTAAAAATCCTTGAAAATTTAATTGAAGGTACCCAACTCACATATAAACATATTGTAGTTGGTCCCATGTCAAAATTCGAAGGCATTAATTTATTAAAAATCCCACACTGCCTCTGTTTGTACAGGATTTTCCACAAATCTGAGTTCATCAACATGAAACTTTATGAAATTGTTTCTCTTTATGTACATATGTAAAAATTCCAAAAAATTCAACAAAACTTTAGTTATACTTTATTAATAGCCCATAAAATTTTATAAGAGTTTTTACCCTTAAAAATCATATTGAAAACCACCATGTAACCAACTATGTACATATTTTCGCAGACAAAATTTGGTTCCATTTTGACAGGTGTTTTGACATAGTAAATCTTATACAAATACTTACATATTGTATATCAAAATAAAGCCCCAGAAGTATTCTTTCCAAATATGCATTTAATTTTCAGAAATATGTTTTTTTATAAAAATTCG
This sequence comes from Sophora flavescens, assembly GCA_030762895.1. Lineage (NCBI taxonomy): Eukaryota > Viridiplantae > Streptophyta > Magnoliopsida > Fabales > Fabaceae > Sophora > Sophora flavescens. The sequence continues at coordinate 81,537,412 of CM061063.1, forward strand.
TAGGCTTACGAATAAGTGTATGTCATGCTGCCAGATTTATATTTTTCATATGTTCATCCATACCAAGTTATTGTCTTCACTCTAGCATCATCCACAAGCCATAAAACCAACATGCAAGGGTCCTAGACCCCCTAAAACATACATGCAAACATATATCAACCAAAAACAACAACTATTATTATCAAAAAAAAAGTTTAAACAAAGAGTTTAGAGAGGATCTCCCCACTACCTCTTGAAGATCCTAAATCATCATAATTCCAAACTTGTAAAAGCTGTAAGCTTTATCCTTTGAGCTCCAAAACGAGTCCTCTAGATTGGATATAAAAGTTAGAGATGGATTCATCCACATGCATGAAAGAAAACTCAAAAGAATAGTCATGCATGTGGTTGAAATGTAAAGAAATGAACCCTAAATATTAAGTCTTTTCCATTGCTTTAGAGATTTGAAGTTCTTGAGATGTAGATGATTAAAAGAAACCTCCTTGTTCTTGGGGCGGTTCGGCCAAGAGAAGAACATGGTGATAGAGATTTTTGTTGATAATTCCAAGTAAAGATTATGGTTTACTTAGATGAGCAAGTTGATTTTTACATGAAGTTTGATGGTAGAAGTGGTGGCTAGTGGTGGTGGTGTGGTGGCCGAATAGGGAGGAGGTGAACCTTATGGTTCTTAGATGGAGAAGAGAAATGAGAGAATGAGAGAGTGGGTGGGGAGAGAGGCATGAGGTTAGAGAGGAAGAGAGAGAAAAAAAAGATGAAAAACGAGGGAGACATATGATATTTATAGAGAGTGAGGGTGAGAAATGAAGAGGAAATATCTATCTATCTATCTATTTATTTATTTATTTATTATTATTATTATTTAAAAAAAAACTTGAATTAAATGTGATGTGAAAGTTTCTTGTAAAATTCATAAAAATGATTATATGCAATTAATGAAAGTACTATTCAATGAAAAGTCTTGTCAAATAATAGATTTCTTGTAAAAATTGAACAAATGATTATGTGTAAGGTAATGATATTAGGAAATTAATGGAATCACTATTCATGTCAAATCAAATATTTTTGAATCCCACCAAATCTGATTATATATATATATATATATATATATATATATATATATATATAATTCTAGTTCGTTCCGGTTCCATTTGTTTCCCGTCGGTGAAAACCAATCGTAATTTTTTTCATTAATTTTTCACCCGAAAAATTTTTATATTGAAAGAAAATTTCAAAATTTATGGAAATGATTATAATTGAGTTTGGAAAATAAAAATTTTATTTTACAAATCGATATTCATTTTCCGGGTTAGTACAATTTAACCGACAGTGAAAACTCAGACCGAGATCATCTGAAATTTCTACCGAAAATTTAATAGTAGCTTCTCACTATAAAATAAATTATGAAACTAATTTGGGTTTTATTAAAATAATCTCTCAACTTAAAATATTAAACATGCACACATACACATAAGCACATATTATATAGAAACAGAAAATCGGGGTGGAATGTCATTTTACACATCCAGAATTTAATTTCCGGAAGACCTTTTTACACGTCCATAAATTAATTTCGGAAGTGTTCCGGGAATTAAATTCCGGACAATACAAACGAAAATATTTCACATTAGGATGAAGGGCATTTTCGGAAAATAAAAATACAAAAATTCATATTAGGTGTATGGAGAAAAAAATCAGGTGTCAAAAGCAAGGCCCCGAGGAGTTTTCTCTATCCATAGTTATACCGAATCATCCTGGGCCAATGCATATTTAGCATGAATATGGCCCACCATGTTTCCCGGTTTACAGGAATCGCTTATCACACCTTCTTTTCCTTTTTACACAACTCCTCCCTTTTTTCCTTTCTCTTCGCTCTCTTCAACATCTCGTTTTCTGCCTCAGTTCCACTATACGACAGTCACCACCACCTCTAGCCACCGTGTGAGCCAACGCGACCACCGTTGCCTGCCTCCTGCCGCCTTGAGAACCTAGCTACAAGCTCCGCCAGACAGATCGCACCATAATCGCGACCAGCGCACTGCCCCGCTGCGAGTTCCTCCCGATCGAACCCGGACCTCACCACCGCGGCCTGCACCATCCTCTTCGATTACATACTTCACTTGCTCCTATACTGGTAATAACACAATTCAACTTTGCAATCAATGAAAAGTTACTATCTAAAAAATTTTTGAATTGTTTAATCAAATTCCCAAAATCAAGTTATATCTCTCAGCGTGATCTCTAGAAAGCCAGGGGAATGGGGAGGGTGGTGTGCCATAGTGAAGAGGGGAAGAGTATTTTGAAAGAAGACAAAAAAAAAAACAAGAGAGAGGAGCGGGAAGAAAAAAAGGAGGTGGGAAAAGCAATCCCCCTGGTCTACCAATGTGTGTGAGTGATAGATTAGAAAATTGGGCTTTCAAATGATGAAGATACTGTGCAGCCCAAGTAAGACGCTACCAGTTTTTTCCCCTTCAATGCGTGAATACTGAATCCACATACCCTAGGGGCTTTGTGCGACAAGAAGAAGATCCTGATAGCGACGAAACGGAATCTTGTGGTGCTCTGAAGTACCCAGAACTGTTTCTGCTCGTCAAAGGTACAATATGTTGTGTTATCATACTTTAATTGAAAATTACAATGTTTATTTGGTTGTATTCTTCATTGTTGTACACATTCTCTGATAATCGTTGGTTTAATTTTTGTCTACTTTTATGTATTTCCTTGTTGAGTTTGTTTAGGGTTGTTTGGTTTGGGTTTTCCCTTTTGGTTATATGTTTTAACTAGACATTCCCACATGACTGCTTTCTGATTCCACGAATTTGATTTAAATTTCATTATTGTGATTTCTTGCTATGCTTAATCTTCAGATATACTGCTACATTATCATAATGTTTAATGGGGTTCATCATATCGGATAGATTGGAATATCATTCTTCCCAGGTCTGTATATTTGTGTATCTGGCTGATGATTATGGTATCAATTCTGTACTACAACAACCAAGTACCAAGTCTTTTCTCACTAGGTGGAGTCGGTTGCATAGATCAAACAACGTCATAATGTTCTATTATGAATCATATAATAAACAATACTTTATTTCTGGCAACTTTTTTAGTCATTTATATTTGCAAATTCATCCTCACTGTAGATGATATTTGATTTTCATTTTGAATGGCGTGTAGTATATTGGGACAAGCTATATGGATTTAGTCTAGTGATTATTTCTTGTAAAAATACATGGAAAGCTTAAACCCCTTCACTCACGCCATGCATTTTTATCCAGAATTTCCAATTGTATTCTGAAATTTGATGAAATAGCGTATCAGATACAAGTCGGCAGAATTGTTGTATCTGAATGGCAGCTTCAGCAAAAACTCTTAAGATTGATAATTGTACTTCAAATGGAGATTGGACAGTTGTTTTACCCCGCCGCGGCAGACAAAGGAGGAAAACAACTTGGGTTGGAATTTCGGAACAGAAACAAGAACCATGGGCTCCGACAGAATCTCAGACTGATCCATTGAGAGAAACAAAACTGATGCAGAAAATAGAAAGATGTATAGATAAGATTGGGTCCTCTCGGTTCTATCATACCTTCAGAGATCAAATTCAAACATCAGTTTTTGATTACTTCCATAGAGTTTTGGGTTCAGAGATAAAGATGCAAATGGTAATTTATGGTATTGGCAGTATTGAATTGTACGAGCCCCCTTGTTTGCAACTTAGCCTTGCAATATTGATGAGAAGGGATTTCAGTTGGATTGGAAACATGGACGTATTTGATCCTATTCTTTCTGGGACTGAGTCTAAGGTTTTGGAAGCTTTTGGTTGTTCTGTCATATCCATAAATGAGCATGGGAAGCGAGAGGCCTTAAAGCCAACCATGTTCTTCATGCCTCACTGTGAGGCAGAATTATATAACAACCTGTTGCATGCGAATTGGAAAACAAATCTCTTAAGTAACATGGTAATACTTGGGAACAGCTTTGAAACATACGAGCAGCATGTATCATTGTGTAAGAACTCACCTATTCTTAACTCAATGGAGCATATTTTGGCAGTTAGAAGATTCACACATGAATTTAGAATCAAAACAATTTCAGATGATTACTATAATGCTTTTCATGATTCAAGTTGGCATTTTTTCAGCCCTGTCCATGAGAAAGAGCTGCAATATATCAATTCTTGATGTAGGTTATCAGATAGGTTTTGATTTAATTAAAATGGATGTATTCCCTTATCAATATGTATTTGTTGTACATCACTTTGGCATATTATTGGTTAAGAAAGTATTAAATTTGTTACCTGCTTATGTCTTTCTTTTCTTTTTCAAGGGTCATGAAAAATTGTTCCTCTATTAAGATTTTGCTCTTCATCCTTTGGGCTTATTCAAAACAATGTGAAGAGAGTCAGGTGAGAGACACTTGTTAGAGATTTTTATTCTCTGTAGTTATAGCCCCACTAAGGGGTCCATTATGCTCTTAGTTCTCTTTGTCAACATCTCTGATACCAGTCTTAGAGTGAAGGAAATAGATATTAGTTGGAACTTTAGTTTGTTAACATATATCTTCTTGCCGGGATTATGAATGGTTTGAATGATATTGTGTTGGATGTTTATGGTGCATTCGATGATTGCTTTTATTTCCTTACGTCTCTCTCTGCATATAAATGGCTTAACACTATGAATCAAAATCACATTTTCACCGTCTCATGGTGTTGGGTATATAGAAATTACCATCACCTAAAATAGTATAATTTTGAGTCTCATTTATGATGAATGATGATGTTCCTACAAATGGCTTACAGTTCTGCATTTATCTTGTTGCCTCTGCAATGTGTAATAGTTGTCAAATTTATGACAGGCAACTCTCCATTACCTTTTACAACCATCCATATCTAACGGAAACTTGATTCCGTAGTGTATTTAAACTTTTTAGCTCTTACAAAAAAATTACACTTCGACAGTCCAATTCCCATGTAAAAACCAGACCGTTTTACTTTCATGATCAAATAGGATTTATTTCTTTGACCAAGCATATTTTGATAAGATTTGTGTCAACCTCAACTCAATCCCATGTAAGTTCCTGTTGTATATGCTTCATTAGATCCCCTTCTAAGAAGGAGGACAATGTTTGACTTCATTTTTTAATATTTTCTTCCAAAGATAATAAACATGTGATAGTGTGCTCGATTAAAATTATATGACAATATTTATGCCATTATGGCATACATCATAAAATAATCTCCAAGCGAAAATGTATCAGCTGATCGTGTTTACACCAAGAAAAATTAGGAAATTCAAGTTTATGTTTTTTCCACCCAAAATATTTTTATATGTTTTGTACGGAGTTAACTTTTTAAAAGAGAACACTCTAAAATGAATAAAGAAAAGAAAAACAAGAATTCACAAAAGAATGATTAGTTGATAATGTAAAAATGTAATCTGTAAGTTAGATGACAGAAAGGGTCAGAAAGATGTAAGTTGAACTTTTAACTAACAATAATAATATAAAAGGATGGTTGAGGAGTTTACATGTGGAGTTACAGTAGTGCAATTGTAGTTTTTTTTTAAAAGTTAACATTTTTTAAAGGAAATACTATTTTTTTATTTTTTTCCGAAATTTTTATAATAATAAATTTTTTTCGAGATTTTAAATTTTTTTTATTTAACAATTTTTTTAAAAAGGTTTTTTTTAATTAAAATGTGTTCCTTTTTTTAAATTTTTTTTTAATTTAATTGTTTTTTGAATTATTTATTTTTTTTCGAAATTTATTTTTAATTATGTTTTTTCATTTAACATTTTTAAAATATTTTTTATTACAATTTTTTATTTGATTTTTTTGAAATTATTTTTTATTTACTTTTTTTTGATTTGTTTTTAAAAATGTATTTTTAGTTAAAAAATATTTTTTAAATTTAAAAAAATTTATTTAAGTTTTTTAATTTATTTTTCAGGCTTTTTTTAAAGAATATTTTCCTTTTAATTTTTTTTTAAAAAAGTTTTTTTATTTAAACAAATGCTTTATTATTTAACATTTTTTTAAAAAGGGTTTTTATTTAATTTTATAATTAATTTTTTAAAAAATTAGTTTGTTTCAAACTTTTTTTAAACAATTTTTTTTTATTTAATTTTTTTATATTTTTTTTATTGTTTTTCAATTTAATTTTTTTAATTTTTTTCGAATTTTTTATTTAACAATTATTTCTATTATTTAATAATTATATGCTTGATTTTATAATTTATATTTATCTTTAATTGCTTCTTGAGACATGGAGCATCTTAGGAATGCGCTCTATCTTTTCAACCATTGTGTCACGGTAGACGAATTGAATGACGACACGTGTCGACGTCGGTCCCAACCCAAATTAAATATTATTATCTTTTAGATTATATAATTTGTTTAAATTAAATGGTGTCCTGCTTTTACTTTTGACGAATAGGTGGACGCTATGTGTCATGCGCCTGACCCATGAAAATTATTTGGCCTATGAATTTTTTATATTAAAAAAATTTACATAATTATTTTATTTATTGTATTATTATTTATTATTTATTATTTATTATATGACCTTCTTTTTTTCAGTATTTTTTTTAAAATTTCACCTTTTGGTTTGATGAAGTTAACAATTTAAATATTAAATTTTTAAATATTATATTATTGGTTTAAAATAAATGATAGCTTTATTTTTATGTGGACGAATAAACGGGTGACACGTGTAACTGGCAGGGTCCACATATATTTTTGTCCTCTGCTATTTTTTTAATAATAATTATTTTAATCATTATATAATTTATTCTAGGGCATTTTCTTAAAATACATTTGTACCATGTTTTTACTGTGGACAAATAAATGAGTGACATGTGTCACGGGACAGGTGCACATATAATTTCGTCCTCTGCCATTTCTTTATTAATAAATATTTAGTTAATTATTTTAATTATTATAAAATCCATTCATGGGTCTTCTCTTATTTTTTGCTGTGTCATTCCTTCATTGTTGACGAAAAGGTCGGTGCCAAATATCACGGGTTGTGCCAACATAGATTTTTGGCCTCTGGATTTTTTATAATAAAAAAATTTAGATTATTATTTTACTTATTTTATTATTATTTATTATATTGCCTTCTTTTTTACACTTTTTTTTAATTTCTACCTTCGTGTTTGATGAATTTAAAAATTTTAATATAAAATTGTTAAATATTAGATAATTTGTTTAAAACAAATGATAGCATGATGGTCCTTCTCTTATTTTTAAATGTGTCATTCTTTTATTGTGGACGAAAAAGTTAGCGCCAAATGTCACGGGTCGTACCCACGTAGATTTTTGGCCTCTAGATTTTTTATAATAAAAATTATTTACATTATTGTTTTACTTATTGTATTATTATTTATTAGATTGCATTATTTTTTCACTATTTTTTTTATTTCCACCTCCGTGTTTGATGAATTTAACAATTTAAATATAAAATTGTTAAATATTAGATAATTTGTTTAAAACAAATGGTAGCTTGATGGGTCTTCTCTTATTTTTAACCGTGTCATTCTTTACTGTGGACGAAATGGTCGGTGCCAAATATCACGGGTCGTGCCCAAGTAGATTTTTGACCTCTGGATTTTTATAATAAAAAATATTTAGATTATTAATTTACTTATTGTATTATTATTTATTATAATGCTTTCTTCTTTTTTCACTTTTTTTTATTTCCACCTTCGTGTTTGATGGATTTAACAATTTAAATATAAAATGGTTAAATATTAGATAATTTGTTTAAAACAAATGGTAGCTTGATTTTTAAACCGGTGACACTTGTCACCGACAACATGTGACATTTTCTTAAAAATTAATTATTTAATTAATTATTTTAATTTTTGTGTTATTTATACTAGGGTCTTTTCTTAAATTTAAATTGTAGCATGATTTTATTGTCGACGATTAAACGGACGACACATGTCACGTTCTTATAAAAAAATAAAATCATTATCTCGGATTAATAAAAACTTACGGAAAACAAAATAAAAATTAACGAAAAATAAAAACTTACGGTTAACAAAATAAAAATTATCATACAAATTTGTCATGTAGCCTATTATTCATTAACTATTGAATATATAAACTCAACTGTTGCACACATTAGTATTATTTATATTAAAAAATAATATATTTAATATTATTTATGTTAAAATTATTTATAATAAACTATTATAAAAATAACCATCTAACGAATACCCGTGCGACGCACGTGCAACTATACTAGTTTGATTGACAGAGGAACCACACAACAATAGCATAATGCCATATGCGGAGACAAGGAAAAGAAGGTTAAAGTAATACTTTGGTCCCTATACGTGACATGAATTCTCGATTTGGTCCCTATACATAAAAAATTATTAAAATGATCCCTATGCGTATAAAAAGTCTTCATTTGGTCCCTATACATTACCCGTTTGGTCCCTATATGAGCAAAAAATTATTAAATCAGTCCCTATATTTTGTATGGCAGGAACCAAATGAAGACTTTTTGTACGTATAAAGATTATTTTAATAATTTTTTATGTATAGAGATTAAATCAAGAATTCGTATTATGTATGTTTAATTGCATTTTTGGTCCTCCAAGTATTGGTAATGTGCGATTTTGGTCCTTCACATTTTTTTCGAGCGTATTTGGTCCCCCTAGTTTTTCAATTGTGCAATTGTAGTCCTTCTATCCATATGCTGTCAAATTTGTAACAAAGTTTGCTGACTACCAAGGGGATTAAAATATATTTATTTTAGGATTTGAGAGCAAAATATGTTTAGGGTTCTATCTATAATAAAGGGATGGGTTTGGGGCTCATTTGACACAGATTAAGAGACCCGTCATCCGTTAAAAATAATATTTAAATTTTTAATTAAAAAAATTAATAATAAATAAATATATTTTAATCCACTTGGTGTGGCATGTCAGCAAACTCTATTACCAATTTGACAGTAGATGGATAGAATGACTACAATAGCACAATTGAAAAATTAGGGGATCAAATACGCTCTAAAAAAATACGGAAACCAAAATCACACATTATCAATACTTGGGAGATTAAAAGTGTAATTAAACATATTATGTATAAGGACAAAAACATTTCTTTAACCGGAAAAGGAGAAGGCCCAGGGGCCTAATCGCGTACTTTATTCAAAAAGAAGAGGGTGGGGACAGACCTTACCTTCCACGATGCAAAGAGTCGGTTGCTTTGGTTGCATTCTCATGCTGCCTGCCACCCCAGAAAGAAAACCAAAAAAGTCTATGGCCAATTTTTAGATTATTACCCTATCAATATTTTTCTTTATAAAGTAACTAATTTTTTGATGACTTTTAACTTTTTTTTACTTGTAATAAGATTATTATGAGATTAGAAATGTTTTCTTGAAAGAAACTCACGTCACTTGGTTGTTGAGGAATTAATAAGTATTTAATAATTTTCAATATATCAATAAAGAATTATGACATTTGCTATAACTATTTTTAGTTTTTTTTTACTAAAAAGATATTCGTTCATTCAAATTGGTAAAATACATCGATAACGACATAAATCCAACATCGCTGAAAACCGAAAAGGATGAATCTGCGAACAAACTCACAACACCCAGGTTAATAGCATAACACAGCAAAATCAAAATGCCTACAAAAGTGACAAAATCAAAGTCACCAGAATATTCAAGTCTCCGGGTCTGTAACATTGACGCGCAATTCTTGATCAAATCTGTGATGGATCGAAGCAGATCTGTCAATCTGAACCAAACGAACACCGTACCGAGATCGGAAACCAAACAACGCCTCACCAAACCGACGAACAACAATACCGCCACACACAGACGATGAAAAACACGAAAAAAAACTAGATCTATATGGAAAAGCCACTTATTTAGATAAAAGGGGAAAAATGGAGTAAATGTGTGATTTCAAACCAAAAAATGGCTCAAAACCACCCCCTCTAATGATGGTATGCAATTGTGTGTATAGAGAGAAGGGAGAGAATTTGAAGTAAGAGAGATAATAACTATTCTTAATTGATATGTCTTCACCAAACCAAAAAGTTGATATGTTAGTTAAGGAATTAAAAATATTAAGGGTGCGTTTGGGTAAACAACTTATTTAAGAGCTTATCACATAAGACCTATCGTATGAGAGCTTATGCCATAAGCGCTTAAAGAAAGAAAAAGAAAGAAAGGGGCATGAGAGGATTCGAATAGTGAAAAACACGGAGAGTGTATTTAGTGCATAAGCTCTTATGGTAATTCCATAAGCTTCTCCCAGTGACTTATGAAAATAAGTCAAAAACTCCTTATGGGATGACATAAGTTATTTTTATAAGCTCTGCCAAACACACTGCATAAGAGCTTATGTCATCAAATAAGTCAAAAGAAGCTTAAATAAGCTATTCCAAACGACACCTAAATATTTGAGAGAAAGCATTTAATACACAAACTTAAAAAGATATTTCACCTTTTTGTAAATAAGTTTTATGATGTATCAACAGCTTCTTAATTAATGCTTCTTAATTAATGCTTTTATAGTCACTCGTTGACTAAACTCATAACTTAAATAACCTACCAATTTTTGTTATGAAACATGATTATCGATTTAAAATAAGGCGAAGTCAGGCGAAGGCTATGGTGGGAGACGTGCACGTGCACGTGTCTCTCACCACGAGCAGAGACTTTTTAGTAATTTTTTTATTATTTTTCAGTTCATTTATTTTTTAAAGTTATAAAAGTTACCCATCAACAACAGCAACGGATGGCCATACCCAAGCCTCGGTCTTGGTTCGTAGGGCTGGACATCGGTCGGTTATGGTCGGATTCGATTCCAAAATTTCAAATCCGACCAAAATCGAACTGAAGAATATGAAGCCCGTTCCCGTCCATTTGTGACCTCGGTTTGGGCGGTTCTCGGTTAGAGCAGGTTGGACGGGTAACGGGTGGGTTCGTGCGGTTTTTTGATAAAAACAAATGTGAACAGAGTAGAAGAAACCCAGAAAGGCAGAAATCTGATACATGCATGCAACTTTCCACACAAAAAAAAAAGAACAGCAATACAATAACACACAAAAGAAGAAAAGAGAGATCTAAAAGACAGATTTGAAACAAAAGACCGATCTTCTTCTCCGTCGAAGCAGACGACGTGCCGTCGTGATGGATCGGAGCCAAAGACAAAGGAGGCAAAGACAACGCGTGCCTCTGATCTTCTTCTTTGACAAACCTCTTTATCAGAACACATAAAAGAAGAAAAGAGAGATCTAAAAGACAGATTTGAAACAAAAGGCCGATCTTCTTCTCCGTCGAAGCAGACGACGTGTCGCCGTGATGGATCGGAGCCAAAGACAAAGGAAACAAAGACAACGCGTGCCTTTGATCTTCTTCTTTGACAAACCTCTTTATCAGATCCGTGAATCAGACGACGACGCGCGGTGCTCTGGACTAGGATGGCCGCGCACGGTGGTCACTGCTCTGGACGATGGCCACATGGAGCTCGTGACAACGGTGAACAAAAATCAAATCCGCGAGAGAGAGAAATGAACTTGAGTTGCTGGGTCTATGTAGAGAGAAAGAGAGAAATGGGGGTCTGTGTATCAGAAGGGTCACTGACGATGAAACAGAGAAATGGAGAAAGGGAAAAAATGGAGGAAGAGAGAAAGTGTAACCGTGAAAGAGAAAGAGAGATCAATGTTTTTTTGATAAGAGATAACTAGAAAGAGAGAACAAATGAATGAAGAAAGAGAAAATGGTCAAATGGAGAGAGAAATGTCTAGAATCGAGGGCTGCAATAGTTGTCTTCCCAATACACTTACACATCTTCCCAATACACTGAGACTGAATGGACGGGATGGATCAAGTAAATCAACGATTCAATTTTTTTTTTACGTACACTCAGTCGGGTACGGGCGGGGGCGAAATTTTTTCACCTAAACCGAACCCGCCCGTAACAATCCGCTTGAAGCTGACTCACGGACTTGTACGCCCCGTGAACCGAAACGACCCGCCCGTCTGCTTGCATTTTCTTTCGGGGCTTTCGGGTTCGGGTCGGTTTGAAAATTTTGTCCAGCCCTATTGGTTCGTCATCAAACAATGGAGGCAACGATGATGGATCGACCGTGACACATCTCAACGTCGTAGTGCTCGCACCGTACCACCTGTATCTCGAAGATCCAGAGCCACCACAGCCATATCCCACCACTGGTGGAGATTCACACAACCGAGTAGACCACTATGTATGTCACCGTCCGACAAACTCACCGTACTGCCAAACTCACCCAAAAAAATTAGTTTTTCTTAAAGATCTCGCTCACCTTAGAATTAGGCTAGTTTTTTATGGGACATTTGTCTTTAGAGTTATATTTTCATTCTTTTTAAAATATAATTCTTGAAAATAATATGTTTAAAATTAAAATTTTAAAAATTTGTTAGACATTTACCGATGCATGTTGTATATATAATTTTTTTTTGTTGGTTTCCCAGTGTATCATCCACGCATAACTGCGAAGACTAATCACTCGAGCCGTGTAGGACCACAAGGACGGCAAAACTCCCCCTCAAGAGTTTTAATGCTACTGCATTCCCAAGGTCATGATTTGAACTTAAAACCTTTGGTTAAGCTGAAAAAGATCTATGTCATCTCATCCAAGCGCTTTTGGATATACATATATAATAGGTTAAAATAATGTTTTAGTCCCTATACGTGTCACTCATTTTAAATTAGTCCCTATACGAAAAATATTTTTATATTAGTCCCTACACGTGTTACCGTTACCAAATAGGCCACCGTCGTTTAACAGCCCTTAATGACGATCATTAAGTTAGTCCCTACATGTGTCACTCATTTTTAAATTGGTCCCTACATGTGTCACTCATTTTTAAACAAATGTTGGTGCCCCCGATTGGTCCTTATATGTGTCACTCATTTTTAAATTGGTCCCTATACATGTCACTCATTTTTAAATTAGTCCCTACATGTGTCACTTATTTTTAAATTAGTCCCTACGGCGAAGTTTCACAGTGATTCGGGATCGCTCTAGCCGAGGCGTGCCGTGAGTTCTTCATGGTTTGCAAAGCTGTTACTAAAAAATTGGGGCATTTGTTCGAGCTTCGTACCGATTCTGGGAGGGTTGTTATGGAGAGCACAACATCTTGTAGGGAAGCCTACTGGAATCTTCTACAACGCCAGATTACACTTATAGAGTGGATATGAAATACAACAACTTGCAGACAAGCCTATTAGAATCACTCGGTTGGAATTTTAACCAACTTCCATACCCGATCGGAACAAATATCATTCTATGATGAACCAACTGAGTGAGTGTAATCTAGTGCTGTTGAACACACATGTAGGGATCGACTTAATGATCGTCATTAACAATCGTTAAACGTCAGGAACCTATTTGGTAACGATTGCACGTGTAGGGACTAATATAAAAATATTTTTTATATAAAAACTAATTTAAAAATAAGGTTAAAGTAATGTTTTGGTCCTATCGTGACATCGATTTTCAATTTGGTCCCTATACGTAAAAAGTTATCAATTTGGTCCCTATACGTGACACTGATTTTCAATTTGGTCCTCACCGCTAATTGGTCCCTATATAAGAGGACCAAATTGCAAATTATTGTCACATGTAGGGACCAAATTGAAAATAATCATCACATGTAGGGACCGATTTCAATTTTTTTTTGTTGAATTGGTCCCTACATGTGACAATAATTTGCAATTTGGTCCTTTTATATAGGGACCAAATAACGGTGAGGACCAAATTGAAAATTAATGTCACGTATAGGGACCAAATTGATAACTTTTTACGTATGGGGACCAAATTGAAAATCGATGTCACGTATAGAGACCAAAACCTTACTTTAACCTAAAAATAAATAACACGTATAAGAAATAAAACATTATTTTATCCTATATAATATTAATGCATGTAACATATTTTCAAAGTTTTACTTTGCCTAGTTTCAAAAAAAAAAAAAAAACTGTTTTACTCTGCCTCATGAATCATGGTCAACGGTCATCTTTTTTTATTGGACCTCTAACAAAACACATTGGTATATCTAATAATTCGTATATATTGGTTTCGTAGGCCGTAGCTATTACTATTCTCTCTCTCTCGCCCAATCTAAATAAGCAAACAAAAAGCAACGGAAACCCAACTCCCTCTCTCTCTCTCTCTCTATTTACCTTACCATCCTCAACAAACCATCCTCTTCCTCTTATCTGCAAAAAACCAAAACGCAGACAGAAGACAAAACAGCTCCCTCCAACGACACACAAACTAACACACTACCTCAAAACGACAACAGCATACATTAACAAAACACAATCAACACCCTCCGTCGCCGCACCGTAGTGTCTCCTCCACCTGCATCCACCACCCCTTTCCTCTTTCACTAAAGGTAACATTTTATATTAAATATATTAATTAATTAATATATTAAATTTCTAAAGAATTTTTTATTGTTATTATTTACCGTTTGAAATTCCGACAAAACCTTCAAAGATAGAAACTCGTGTTCTTTGTGAACAGGCTCCATGGCGTCACACGGAAACAACAACAACAACTACTCTGCAACGACGACGTCTAGGTTACCGTACCTCAATCGCTCCTTCACCACAGTTTACGCCAACACCGAAAAACCGTCGCAAAAACCGCACCTCGATCGCGCGAGTTCTTCGAGCAAGTTCTCCGGCGAATCCGTCAAATCCATCCGCGGCAAGGTGGTGAAGAAGCTCTGCAATCTCTTCGAACCCAAACCATCAGAACCGCTTCTCAATTCCAAGCTAAAACCCTCAAAATCAATCGATTATTCAGATTCTTCAGAAGAAGCGCTTTCCAATAAGTTAAAATCCACAAAATCACAAACCAATTTTGATTCTCCTTCATCCGATCATATCAGATTACCGGGAACCGAGGATCGGATCGTGTTGTATTTCACGAGTTTGCGAGGGATTCGAAGAACCTACGAGGATTGCTATGCAGTTAGGATGATATTTAGGGGTTTTACGGTTTGGGTTGATGAGAGAGATATATCTATGGATTCAGCTTATAGGAAAGAATTGATGAATGTGTTAGGTGAGAAGAACAAGAAGAACAATGTGAGTTTGCCTCAGGTGTTTATAAGAGGGAAACATTTCGGTGGTGTTGATGTGATTAAGCATCTATGTGAGGTTGGTGAATTGGGGAAGATTCTAGAAGGGCTTCCAAGGACTAAACCTGGGTTTGTGTGTGAGAGTTGTGGGGATGTGAGGTTTGTGCCTTGTGGGAATTGTAGTGGGAGTAGGAAGGTGTTTGATGAGGATGAAGGGTTGTTGAAGAGATGCTTGGAGTGTAATGAGAATGGCTTGATTAGGTGTCCTAATTGCTGTTCTTGAAAATTTGAATTCTTTTCAATCATTTTCATGTGTGGATGTTCCTGTTCTTTGTTGCTGCTTGCACCATATCTGTAGGTGTTGATAAATAATTTGATGAAGATGGAGAAGTTTTCACTGTTGGTGATGATGATATCTATATGGGTTTGGTTATATGGTTCAAAGGACTCTTTGAATTTATTTTATAGTTTTTTTTTTTTTTTGGATTGTTTTATCAGCTGAAGGTCCTCTTCAGCTCCTCCTTGAACAGCATTTTGTTCATTTGTGTGGTCTTTTTTATGCACAAAAAGAAAAAAAGGTTTGAGTATGTGAGGTTGTTGTAGTTCATTCACAAATAGGAGTGTTTCTCCTGAAGGCAATGTAAATATTTATTTAGTATTATGATTGAAGGGATTTGCAAATATTGGTAATTGAAGTTTATATCGAGAGTGATTTATTTATCATTGCCTTGTTTCTATTGTTTCCACATGTCTTCTACTATTTGATTTTTGATAGCAACATAGGTGCTGACTTGCTTCAATTCAGCATATCAGTTGGGGCAGGGTTTCTGCTCGCGGCAATTTTAAGATATAAGAATTTGTAAACAATGTCCACTGATAGTAGTTTATAATTACAAGACCTGTTTTTTTTTTTTTTAATTTGAATCCTTATTTTTATTCTCAGAAGTTGTGCCTTTATTTTTTCATATTTCTCCTTGTACTTGATGGCACATGGAAGAATGACATTGGCATATGGCATGTGCTAATATAATATAAAATGTCCTTCATGGGGTTTTAGTAGTGACTGAGTTTGTGCTGCTGTATTGTTATTTTAGAGAGCAATGATCAGCGAGTACTCCCCTTTGTCCGTGTTCAAAACACAAGTTTGTGCCTTTACTTTATGAAATTTGGATTTGTTGCCATATTGATACTGAATAATATAAATGCATCTACTGTGCTATGTAACTAGAAATTTGTGAATTTAAAGATGAAAAGCTTAAGAATAAGGAGAGGGAAAATTGCATGACTGATTATTCTCTTCCATACCCATTATAGCAAGTGGTTCCTATATTAATATGCTTGCTTTGTATATAAGCTATTTAAGATTATGGTGATGAATCTGCTATCACCTTTTTAGCTCTTGATGTTTCTAGATGTTTTATTGAAGTTGATGTTCTCCTTTAAATGTTCGATGATGGTACAAGGTTCTTTTCCCGTTGCCAATACAATTCTCTTTCAAAATTATTCTACTCCCTATATTTCTCGATTTTTAATTTTTAATTATACACTAAATTAAAATTGCATTTTCTAGAAAATAGATACGAAATTATTATTTGTTATTTAAAATATATTTTATTTAAAACTGTATAATTTTGTATTTTTTAATATTCCCTTCCATCACAACAGGAGATATGGTAGTTATATTTAAATGTGAAAAATACTTGGGATGGTGCCAATTACCTTATTTTCTGATATAAAATAATTATTTAATTTAATATCAGATCAATTCATACTGGATGGTCAAACAGTAAAGTTAGGATCTTGCTCACGGAACTATTTTTATGGCTCAAGCCAGAAGTCCAAGTCCAGAACCGATCACCCGACCCGATGACATAAAATTTATATTGAAAATTAATATGTTCAATGCATTAAAAATTTGTGATCACGAAATTGATGACTTTTAAAGTGATTAGGATAAGAATAAAAAATTTGTGATGGTGTGCCAATTTCTGATTGGTTGACAGTGTAAATTTTTTTTTACACTTCAGTGTATATCGATTAAATCCTAAAAAAAATTAAAAGTTGTGTTTTTCAATAAAAAAAACTTGGTTAAAGTAATATTTCGGTCCCTATACATGACACGAATTCTCGATTTGGTCCCTATACATAAAAAATTATTAAAATGGTCCCTATACATACAGAAAGTCTTCATTTGGTCCCCATACGTTACCCGTTTGGTCCCTACACTAGCAAAAAATTATCAAATCAGTCCCTAAAATTTTGTACGGCAGAGACCAAATGGAGACTTTTTGTACGTATAGGGACCATTTTAATAATTTTTTATGTATAGGGACCAAATCGAGAATTCGTATCATGTATAGGGACCAAAATATTACTTTAACCAAAAAAACTTGTATACTTTGATCAGCAAGACCATGATAGAATTACATATTACCTACACGGGAAGAAACTTAGAATTCGAACTTAAGTCATGTAATTGTCATAAGTGAAAGGTTAAACAAGGTATCCCCTATCGATAGTCAGATATACTGATTCTCTCTCAAAATTTAGAGATTATCCAAGTGAGTTTTACCTCTCTCAACAAATCATTTTTCATACAAACGGCAAGAGTCAAATCTCTGAGAGCATGCTTAAGGAAAGGAACCTAACTATCTATCAACTGTGTTAGGTCTTATTGGTTATATGTACTACTGAATTAGTGAATTCAGGACCGGTTCAATAGGTTTAACACCGGTTTTAAGAAACAAACTAGAGTCATGGCCGGACCATCTATCTCCCCTTTTCCCTTTCAAACAAATTTAAATGATTGAATTTTTTTTATTTGGAATCCTCTTAGGCTCATTCCTATTACTTTAGCATGATTATTTGTAACTACATATTTACAATACTGATATGGTGATCAGTTGGACTTTTAATTAATGAACATCTCTTTTGTTTATTGACCTCCTATTTCTTTATTTTATTCCTAATCCCTCGGAGGTATAAAATAAAAAAATAGAAATCTGAAAGATATTTTTTTCTTTGTGGTTATAATGCCAAAATCTCAAGTCAGCTCACTCGGTCTTATCTCGATTGTTACAAGCCTCTTGAATATTCTATATACTACTTTACTATCATGGTCGAAGTATAGTGTTGAACAAATAGGAGTAATTGTTGAATTTTAGGGTGGCAAACTCAATGAAGTCATTTATAGTGGTCCTGATATTGTGAAAAAGCATGCTAGATGTGCTCAATTGGGTGAAATTTTTGAATTAGATCACGCTACTTTGAATTTTGATGTCATTTTTTTTAGTAATACAAGGAGTTGATTTAGAGACCGGTAAACTCAAACCTTGTTCCTGCACAACCCCATCAATTCGGGTGAGGCACTCACCATCTAGTTTCATTGCTCAACACTTCTAAAACATGAAAAACCAAAAGCTCTGCCCCTCCTCTCCATCTATCCAAGGGATGGAAGGGCAGAGGTCATTGGTGTTTGTTCCCTCCAGTCAAGAATTATGGTCTCACAATGAATAGGCTAATAATAGGGGCAATGGAATAACTCTAACCTTGAGGTCTTGATAGAAACAACTGAGTACTGAACACTTGCCTGTTAAATCTCTATTTCTTTACTTTGACGGCTTGACATAGTTGCATCCCATAAACGGAAGAACTAAAGTTCTTAACCAAATATGACTAATACCTTCATTTTTTTTCTGTATAGGTGAAGACACACTTTGTTACTTACTTAGGAAGAACACATTCATTTGTTGCTCATTAATTGAAGGTTTATTTCAAACCTGACCATTTGAATTGAAAAATAGAAATGGTGTTTTCTTATTTATTTCCTCAACATACAACTACAAGTATTGGAACATTATAACATTCTCCCAAAATCTCTTGCAGATAATCCACAATTCTTCATAAGGAGTTATTACAGTATCCTTGTGTTTTTCTTAGATACCAGTATCCTTAATGAGTTGTCAATGTTCCCAAAATAAATGTTTTCAGGTCTATCAAGTATAACCAGCAACCATAGATGCTTACAACTCATTAAGGTAACTCATTAAGAAGGGGAACAGAAAAGAACTTAGGTAGGGAAATAATCCCCTTGAGTCACATATTAGTGTACAAGAGAGAATGGGACAGGACAATCTACATTATATGTTCAGCAAAGTCTTGACCATCAACTTCTATCCAACTATTGAGTAAGAGGAACACACTCAAGCTCAACCTCCAGCACACCTCTCTCAACATGCTGTAGCTTCACTGAGATTTCCTGTTTGATCTTCCCTTCATCAAGGGAGATGACACCATCTCTAACAAGAGTGTTGTCCTTGCTTGCTACACATTTCCCAAGCTGCATGGACTCATTGATTGTAGATTTCTCATAGGCTTTTGCAGCTAAAACTAGAGGTTGAATGTCTATTTCAGCCTCACCCATATAATCATCAGTTGTAAATGTATCCTTATCATACACAAGCTGCATATAAGAACCCCAACAAATCTGATCAAACATGACTGGCAAAGAAAATGATATACACAAAATATTGCCAAAAATGGATACAGATCACGTATTCAATAATATCTTATCATATATTTTACTTTTTAATATTATATTAAATTTTAATTTATGTGACAGGATATTATTGGTTGGGACATGATATGATACACCAAAATGGGACCGATGATCCCTGTTTTGGTTTTTCTTTTATCTAAATGTAAATGTGGAAGCAATTAATATATGTGTAAGACAAGAAGGGAAAGGTGGCAATTATCCCGAAGCCTCATTTCAAGTTTAAGGGGCAATGACACTGAATGGACATCAAGTATTGAAGCAATTGAAATGATCAAATACAAAAATTGCTATGCCAAAAAAATGATGAGATTGTCACTAACAAAAATTTGAACCCAGATTATGGTAACAGAATGCCAATATCATCCCTTTTATGATCAACAGATATTGGAAAACTATTGAACTTACCACTTTAAGAGGAGGAATGTTCTCCGGAATAGACAGCATTAGGCTTTGATTCCAAACTGGATTCAAATTGTTCTTTATGACGCGTGTTTTTACTGACTGCAATAACAGAAATTAAAAGTGTTACATTGTAATTGTTTTATTTTCTCTATTGCTCCTATATTTCCAAGCAAGTTCAGAGATGAAGACGCTCACTTGGTGACCCAAAGAAAGGATGACATAAGGGTCACTAGTCATTACATCCCTGACCGCAAGGTTGGTGCCTTTAACCACATTAACCTTTATCAACCCAACAAATTCAACCATACCTGCCTATAACAGCAAATGAGAGAAACAAGATTAACTTTGTCATTTTCCCTTTGACATAGAATAGTATGCCTCACATTATAATAACCCTTCGGTTCTTAGCACTTTCTTAATAAGGCTCTGAAACTAAAAGCACAGATGGGAAAATAGGTTATAGAAACCCAATACAGAAAATCCTGAAAACTGAATCATTTCAAGGTGCTTTTTTTTTATATCACATACAAACATAGAATTCTGAGGTAATAAAGGTCAGGTGTTCTGTCATATCTTGTATACAATTATTGTCTATTCTCAGAAATAATAGTCATATCTAACAAATTAAGATTCTTCTTTTCAGTAAAACATGTCACTCTTTATTTTATGCCATTTCTTTTTCATGCATGCACACTTTAGTGAGCATGACATGTGATTTATATCAGTCCATAACATTTGCTGTGTTTGTTTGCCTCATAAATTAAACAGCCAGAAAATTTATCATCCTAGAAACCTACATTAGAATCAGGAAAAGGTACAAAATTGGCCTAAACCAGATATGAAATATAATATGCTAGGGGGCTTACATGATAATATTGGCCAGATTATGGAGCATGAAACTCATTAAAGAGGATTTTGTCATAAGGAAAGAGTTGGCAGATAGTTGAAAGTGCCGGCATTAATCAAATGAAACATTACCAATGAGCTGCTCTTCTTTGAAGACTTGTGCTCAGAATCTTTTCTTCCCCAGCTATTTCGAAATGGATGTCCAATACGGTGTTTGGTTGGTTGTTTTTCATAATGTTTTTTGTCAGGATGAGAATTGTTGCATGAAGAACTGCTCTGAGCAAATGATGAACTTCTTCCTTGATATGGTACCATGGGGCATGAGCATGACAAATTGTCATCACAAGTCAGAAATTGTAGCAGTTCGTATTTTCTCCTGACAAATCAAATAGTACATTTCTGAATCAGAATGGTGTACTTCTTTGACACACACACATACAAACACATATATAATAAATTGTGTTTCTTTTCAGTTACCTAATAAAATCAGAGCGCTCCTCAATGGAGGAATGTGGCTTTGGTTTTTTCATGTAACTTGGGAAGCAAGCTTCGTACTTCTTATTTAGTATTGTATTTCCTCCCAAATTCTCCAATGCATCAACTTGCTCATCTGTCCATTCATCTAGCTTCAGTGATAGAACCTATGATAGTTTCAAATTATGTTAGCATTTCTTTTTGCAGAAAAATTCAAACATGTACGGAGTGCTTAGGGCCTGTTTGGTTTATTTTCAATTTCCTGTTTTCATTTCCTGATTTTAAAGATACTTACAACAAAATTGTTACTTTGTTTTCATTTTGTTTCCTTTTTTCGAAGAACTGTATAGGAAACAATAAAAACAAATAAAAATTGTTTTCAATGTTTCTCGTATAAATCTTTGGAAAGATGAAACAAAATGAAAATAAAGTAACAATTTCATAGTTATTTTTGTTGTAATTATTGATACAATTAGGAAATAAAAACAGCAAACAATAAACAAACTAAACAGGCCATTACATTGCAGTGACTAAGTATCGACTTTGACTAAAAAAATGTTAAAGCATATTAGTATTGACATTGACTTTTTGTTTACTTCAGCTTCTAAGCAACTAAATTTCAATTATTATGGTCTATTTCTCCTTGACAGTTGTATAAAATGGCAAATATTCATTGATTAGATGGAATCTTATGCTTCTTCTACATGGAATTCACTTTAGTACCAGATATCTTAATTTATGACCTTTAATACATCTAGCAAGCATTTTATCTTTACTAATATCCCACGTGAAGTCAGATAAATATTTTCACAATTGCTAATGATTAATCATGATATCACTTCTAGATAAACATGACAAGAAAGGCAGAAAGCTACAAAGACATTAAGCTGTCATCAACAAGTTCCTTTACAAGCTTTTTTAGAAACATACCTTTGATATGTGGACTCCTAGGCTTCTATGTATGCCAGAACACTTGATGCAAATAAATACTCCAAAACTTGAAGATCTGATGTTCAACAAATGTAATGAATAAAAACAGGTATGAGTTAGTGATTTTATCATAAGAATACTTTCTCGATGAACTCTTAATCAAATCCTATTATATTAACTTTGAATACGACTCTCGACAGGAGAGTCATGTTCAACGAATCTCAACCTTATATTTCATCTCAAAATAGATCTGTTTGACACAGATGTAAGATTAAGATTCAATTCTGTTTTTCCACAATAGGAGAGGATCTTGAATTGTCTAGTCGAGTGTAGTTAACCTTTTACAGAAAAGGATGTTTATCTTTTGGGGTTAACTTAGACAGTGAAGGAAATGATCCACTTGATAATGTTATTTAACCAGCATGAGCAGTGAATAACTCAAACAGACCAAATTCTTATGAAAATCAGGCTAATACTTACACCCATTTTGGTTCTGGAGTTCCACAATCAGCACAAAAGTTGTTCCCAGCTTGATGCATCAGATTTGTTAGCCTTTTCTGTGGATCTAGTAATTGGTAAAATGAGGAAAAGGAACAAGATATCAGATGAAATTAGACAAGTGAGGAGGCCTATGGCGTCAAGTTTCCATTCAAGAGGACAATAAGTGAGGTTGAGGAGTCAATAATGCACACACAGATAATCTTCTTTCAGTATTATACATAATAAAAGTCAAGTAGTTGAGGAACTTTTATCTCCTACTGTCTGAAATTCTCTCAACATATCATGTAGTTCTTGATTGTGCATTCTTTATTTCTGATGTCTTAAACTATATAAAACCATTAAGGTATCAAAATTTATTCAATTTCATAATGCTAAAAATAGTTGCTAGTGTGGTGTAGTTTTGGTTGACAAGAACTTTCATGAAATTACATTACACAGAGGATGATATTGCTGAAAATAAACTATTTTCACTCATTATATTGTCAAAGTAAAGGTCAAAAAAGGAAGCAAGTATGTGAGTTTGAAACTTCTCTGTTTTCAAATCAAAACCATTACTCATCAATTTTGTTATCCTGACTTAACCTTTCAAATACAAGTTTACCAGAAAGATGCCTTATAATTTGCTGCATGAAGATGAAGACATGTTTGGAGTACACAAGACCATTCTCAATATATCATTTTGCCAGCCAACATTACCCAATTGCCATGATATATATGTTACAACTAGGTGTTGATGAAGTGTACCCTCATATATCATATTTCATGTCTTCCTAGAGAAAGGTTGCAAGGTATATTTAGGAAATAAACTCTTCTTGTGGTTATTATTAATTTAAACCAAGGAACATTTTATTCTTATCATTACTTTGACCTTTGACATTTACCACATGGTGAAAGGCACATATTTGGAGTTCCTATACCCCTAGAAATCATAATAAAAAAACCAAGTAAAAGATTGTATCTACATTACCAACAAGCAAAACAATGATCCAGATGATCTATAAAAGCTCATCAAGAGTTTAGGTCATGGTATCCCTTTTTAATTACATATCATTATTTATCAGCTAGTTTGTCCTAATTTGTTTTTCCCACAAAAACGGGGTGGAAAAGGAAAAGGAGAGTTAACAGATTGTATCATACAAATGAATTTATTTTTTTGGTTAGCAAAATCAATAATTGGGGGAGGGGTAAGGGAAAAAGGATAAAATGCTCTAACCTGATACACCCTTTATATCAGAGTTTTCAAGTTGTATAGACATCTCCAGCCTCTAATATTTGAAACCAAAATGAAGAAATGGTGCTACAATCTGTGAACAGCCATATAAGTCAGCTGCTTCTCTGCATAGGGGAGATACACACATTAAATTTGATCCAAAAGCCAAAATGAAATAACTTATGAATAATGCTCAAGAAATTGATTAAGAAGGTATGAAAAAGAATAGTTTTTCAACCGAAATTCTTACAGATAAAAATATATCTATCTCCTTCTAAATCTGGTCATTTAATTTAAGGAGCTAAATGGCAGCTTCGTCTCTGCAACAAACCAAAAAGGTGTAAAAAACAAAAGGCCAAATCAAAGAAACAAACCATATCAAATGAATGAGATTGGTGAATGGTTTAAATAACATACCAATTCAAAAATGTCTTCGAAAAAATTTGACAACCATTGAAGGTAAAAGCCTGAAATCAAAAGAGTATATAAAACAAAGGGTCTAAGGGCCAAATCAAAGAAATTGTATCCAATTAATGAGATCGTGCATGATTGAAATAACATACCAATTCAAAAGGGTCTTTGAGAAAATTGGAGATTAACAACCATTGATGGTGAAAATTTGAGAAAAATGCTTTGAGAAAACGAAACTTGGAAATTCAATTGACAAGCCAAATGAGATGTGATTTTAGGAGAGGCAACTAATCAGAGAAGTTCAGGGAAATGAGACACGGGTCAGAAAAGATTTTCTAACAAATTTCATAAGATTATTATTGTTAATTATTTTTTCGAAAAATAAAATGGAAATCATTAGGCATCAAATGTCCAATGTGGGAATTTCAGAATTTTTTTTTTCTGATAAATAAATGTTGGAATCAGCAACCAACGAAAATATATATCCAGGTTCGTGAGAACCATGCAAACGCCCTTGCATGGCATGTCTCCAAATCTTATTACACGAGAAATTGTGATGAGTACGTAAGAAGCGCACATTGGCGTATCAACAATATTCAACTATGTACAATTCTAACATCCATCTACTAATAGTAATTTCCAGCTTCTCTCCTTTTCTATGTTAATAAAAATGACTTCTCTTTTTCTGAAATTACAATTTCGGTCCTTAATTTTATCCCTTTTACCAATTTTTACCTTTAAATCAAGTTTTCCTTCATAATACATTAAGGGTAAATTACACTTTATCCCCTTTGGTTTGCCTCAAAAACACTTTACCCTGTTGCGTTATGTCATTTGACACTTTGCCCCTTATGGTTCGTCTCAAACTTACTATTATGGCTCATTAGTTGTAGATTATTTTTTTTAAAATCGAAACGGAAAGAATTAACTAAGAGACCAGACGAAGGGCAAGAACAAATTCAGCAAGAAATTAGCTTAATGAACAAGTTGTAACTCCCGAGGGGCCTCTAGCCCACTTTTAGCCAAAAAAATCAGCACATTTATTATACTTCTTTGGAATGTGTACGGACAGACTTGCTAAGAATTCGAAAGGGTTAGACTCCTTATCTCATCCAGCCGCGATCGGAACTGGGGTGGATAAGGGTTGTAGAATTTGATATTTCATTTAGAGACAAATCATTTATGTGTTTATTTCGTTCTCGGTCAAAAATGAATTTTAAGATAATAGTTAATTACTAGTATCGTGGAATGATAATTTTACTAATTAGAGATAGTGTTTAAATTTATCTATCACTGATGTAATATATATCTCTAATTCCATCTTCGTTTGGTCAACATTTTATGTTACAAAGTCAAAATATTTAGAGAGGAAATTTTTTCGTCATTTAATAATAAATATTATCGTTTTAATTGGACACAATCAAAGATTAAAACAAAAAAACCTTCATGAAAAGATTAAAAAATAATTTTAAAATTTTAAAAAATATTAGAGAGGAATATAATCATTATAAGATTTTTTGCCATTATCAATGATTGGTAAAACATTGTCGATAAGAAAATTACTGGAAAAAAAATTACTGGCAATATACCAAAAAAAAGAGTTACTGATAGATTATCACAGTGAGTATTACACACCTCATAAATATTTAAATAATTTTAATTTTATAAATAAAATTTTGACTAAATAGATAGGAAATTAGAGACAAATTTATGTCAGCAATGGATAGATTATATCTCAATTTCTTACTCTAATTTTTCAGACTAATCTAAAATTATCATTTCATGATTAATTAAGTTTATAAGTATATGAACCTATTTAAAATGATAAATGTTATTTGAACATCAAAATTCGACAACAATTTTTATGGTTAATACAATTCAAAAAACATGGCTAGTAAAGTGTTTAGCTTGATTAATGGATATATCAAGATATCGTAACTTATTAATGATTCATTAAACGTTATTAACCATGATTTTCAGGTATTCAAATACCGTGGTATCCGTATCTTGGTCAATGACTCAAAGCCATGGTTAATAAAGTTGTGATACATTAATATATCCATAAACCAAACACAATACTTGATTAACCACATTTTTGAATGGTAATAACCGTGAAAATTATTATTATCTCATTTTAATGTTGGAATAACACAAGTGATTTAAAAGTTCCAAAATAATTCACAACCTGCTAATTGCTAAATAATTGAACCTAAAAATTAAAATACATTTTCGGGCTTACAGTAAAGAAAGGCAAACTTTACCTGTTGTATGTGAAGGGAACCTGCCACTTCCTGGGACAACAGCCCCGTCACCATGAAGGTGCAACCAGAAACCACGAGTCTCTCTCTCTTCTAGTGAGCTGAAGCTCTAGGATAAGGTTTTTATTTTTATTTTTCTTCCGAATCCATTAAGTTCAATTTGTTTTAAATATCTTTACTTTATCTCCATATGTTATATGGGTTTCTGCATTTGACCATGTTTCGGTTCTGAGCTAATTTTGCTGATCAAAAATTGGAATTTTGGCGTTTTGGTGATTGAAGGACATGACACTTTTGCATTTGCTTCTATACGGATTGGGGGTTACATTTTTCTTGATATTTATTAGTATTGTTTTAGCTTTATATGTTATCTTGACTGCTGCATTCTGGCTTTTGTAAAATTGATTTTCCAGATCAAGCAATGGATTTTTTTTTTTGGATGATAAATATCATGGAACTTTGCTTTCCATTGATTGTGTGATTTGGGACTTTTTTTTTATCGTTGTAGTTTCTTTACAGTTAATCAGCTATTTTCTTTTGGAGTTCCTTACATAAGCTGCAAAGGAATGGATTTTGAGGGTATGGTGAAGGATACTTAAAAGTGTTGATTATTTTTTTTTTTTGAGATATAGTTTGACAGTTTTCTTTAGGAACTTGCAATGTGATTTGTGGTTTCGTCCATATTCTCTGTGTTTGTCACTTTAATTTTTTCAAGACATTGGCTTGTGAAGTTATACCGATTCGTATATGCTGTAAGAAATAAGAATTGTCCACTTATGTGATATCATCATGATGTGAGGATATTGTGATAAAGTTCAAGCCTATGCCAGTGGTTGCTATTCATATGTTAAAAGTTCCAAACTTCTGATCAATTACTTATATATGTTGTGCATTCTCACATCTCTATTTCTTCAACAACAAAAAAATCAGTTATGTATGTTGCTTACTGAATGTACAGGTTGTCCCTAAGGTCTTAGACAATCCTTGAAGCACACTCAGAAACTGAACATTATTTGCAAGGGAATGTCATTTTCAACATCATCGTCAATGGAGTCTCTGGTTCTTAAACTCCATGAAATCTCAGCTGTCAAATTTGGCAACTTCAAGCTCAAATCTGGCATCTCCTCGCCAATCTACATAGACCTCCGCCTCATAATATCCTACCCTTCCGTCCTCCGGCAAGTTTCTCAAACCCTCATTTCCTCTGTCTCTGAAACTTCATTTGACCTTGTTTGTGGTGTCCCATACACTGCTCTACCTATCGCCACTTGTGTGTCTGTCACTCAGAACATCCCTATGGTCATGCGCCGCAAGGAAATCAAAGACTACGGCACTTCTAAAGCCATCGAAGGTGATTTCAAGCCAGGCCAAAGTTGCCTGATAATTGAGGATCTAGTTACCAGTGGCACATCAATTTTGGAAACTGCTGCACCACTGCGTGCCATTGGGTTGAAGGTCAGTGATGCTGTTGTTTTGATCGATAGAGAGCAAGGTGGGAGAGAGAATTTGGAGAGTAATGGAATCAATCTGCATGCCATTCTTAAATTGACTGAAATGGTGAAGATTTTGAGGGGAAAAGGAAAGCTTGATGAAGAGATGGTTGGAGTTGTTATGAGATTCTTAGAGGAGAATCGGAAGGTTGCTGCTTTGGCAACTAGTGCTAAGGTCAAATCCTTGTCATATTTGGAGAGGGCTAAGTTGTCCAAGAATCCAACAGGAAAGAGGTTGTTTGAGATAATGGCTGAGAAGGAGAGTAATCTGTGTTTAGCTGCAGATGTTGGAACTGCAGCTGAATTGCTTGAAATTGCTGACAAGGTGAGAGCTTGGTATTTATTCTTAGTGGGAAAGCTATGCTAGGGACAAGCACTATATCGTTTGCCTGGGTTGTTGGCTTTCAGAAAATTTTCTAATTAGTCCATGGATTTTGTTTGATTCATATACGGTGAATTATTAGAGAAGGTTCTTAATTTAAAAAAATAATAATAAATAAGGATTGAAAATTAAAAGAGTCTTATTCTCTGGATTATTATCATCATTGGGAATTGTAGTTAGAAGTTTGGCCCTTATAAGTAAATTACTTTATTTAATATGACTGTTTTTTTCTGTCAGGTTGGGCCTGAGATATGCTTGCTGAAAACTCACGTGGATATTTTCCCAGATTTTACTCCTGATTTCGGTTCTAAGCTTCGCTCGGTATAGTGCTAAAAGAAGCCCTATTTTGCCTTTCAGTATAGCAGAACAAACTTTTGCATTCTGATAAACATTTGTATTCTGGAGTAGATATGCTATCATTTATTGTAAGAATGATGTTGTCATGATTCATGAATTTGACCAATAAGAGAGTTGTGTGACTGTGTGAGCATCATGTTTACTGAGTTTTCATGAATCCTTTACGTTTCTGGTCTAGCTGTTTCTAATTTATCCTTTATTCTGTCAAAGATTGCAGAAAAACATAACTTCTTAATCTTTGAGGATCGTAAATTTGCTGACATCGGTAACACGGTGACCATGCAATATGAAGGGTAAGACTTTGCTCACCTATTTTGGTTTTTTTTTTTTTTAAATATTTTCCTGTCACCTGGATCTTTAATATGACATCTTCCTGTTCTGCCTATCTGCAGAGGGATCTTTCATATATTGGATTGGGCTGATATAGTAAATGCGCACATTATCTCTGGTCCTGGAATTGTGGATGGACTGAAATTAAAGGTCTATAATTCTAGTCATAACATTATCTTCACTATAGTCAGACTTAAATTGCTAGCCTATCATGTCTCTTTATTCTTGAACCATATTCAGGGTTTGCCTCGTGGAAGGGGTCTGTTGCTGCTCGCGGAAATGAGTTCAGCTGGTAACCTTGCCAAGGGAGATTATACCACATGTGCAGTGAAAATTGCAGAGGATCATTCTGACTTTGTTATTGGCTTCATCTCAGTCAATCCAGCATCATGGCCTGGGGCACCCATAAATCCCTCTTTCATTCAGGCAACTCCTGGAGTTCAACTGGTAACGGGTGGTGATGCTTTAGGGCAGCAATATAACACTCCATATTCTGTAAGTTTCTGCATGTTGTTTTCAGAATTTTGCCATGTGCATTGTCAATCCCCAACTCTACCTAAAACTTAAACTATTAGGTGAAGAAGGTTCATAAATGGTTTTATATCTAACACGGCCCATCACAATAGAGCCATTTGGGCTTGAAACATTGGCAAATCCAAGCTCACTCTATCAGAAGAATGAGGGCAGCAAAGATTGAACTGTTGACTATTTGGTCAATAGAGATTTTGATACCATGTCAATCACCAACTTTCCCAAAAGCTCAAGTTATTAGGTGAGGGAAAAATGTTAAGGGAAAGGGAGAGTGAGGTTGAATAATTTGTCACTCTTACAAGCAGATAGGATTATACCTCCTACCTACACTGCATTGATAGATTCAAGCCTTGTCCCACTAGGTTCTAGATTCTTTTTCTTTGGTCAAACTTGTATGTCTGCATTTCAAACCATGTTTGTTTTCAAATAATAGTATTATTTATGTTCGGTTGATTTTTATGTCGTATGTTTACCTTATTGATGACTCAGTTGTGGTAGAGATGGTATTTCTCCCACCCACCCCTTTGACATTCTTGAGTTGAAAAATGCCTTAGTACAGTGTTTCCCTCCTCTTGTTTCTACTCGTTTCTGTTGTGCATTATATTTGTGCTCACTGCTCATGACATTTTTTTTACCAAATGGTTTTCCAGGTAGTTCATGATAGGGGTAGTGACATTATCATAGTGGGCCGTGGCATCATCAGGGCAGCAAATCCGGCTGAGGCAGCTCCGACTACCGCCTTCAAGGATGGAATGCATATTTGACCAAGTGCAGCTGAGGCCTGTATTCCCAGACTCAATGGATGAGCCAATTTTGTTGTTTTTAGGTTATTTAAATCTCATTTGAACCTAGAGGAGGCACTTGGGAAGTGGCCTGTTTGTTTTCTTGGAGAGATGTTTCATTCCATGCTAGTTGTTAAATAACATCCGGAAGTGAGGGCTCGTTTGGTTGAGCTTTTAAAAGGATTTCTATGATATAGAGGTAAAAGCATAAGTTATTCGGCATTTCGACGAGTTTTATATAAAAAGACTTCTATGAGACTTATTGTAGGGATATTATTGTCCAATAAAACATGATTGATTCTCACTCACCCTTAAAACGTTTCTCTTTTTTTTTTTTTAAGAAACTAGGAATTATGCTTAAAAATGCACCAAATTGTGATTTTTTTTTTTCTTTTTCATAACCCATCCAAACGGGCTTAATGCAGCTCTGGATTTTTTTTTATTGACCTTGTTGATTGTGATATAAAATACTTTCAGTTCGGCAATGGGATCTTTATTTACCAAAAGGGTTTCATTTTTATCATTCTCCTTAGTATGTAATTGGTTGAATAATGCATTTCACATTAATTTTTTACATTACTAATGGTTTGCACTCATTGTAATCTAACGGGGTTATTGATATATATTACCAATGAAGCATTTTCTGATACTGGCATCTCATTGCGCCATGTGAGCAACAAAACAAGAGTAACCATCATACGAGAGGGGATGAATTGGTTTATGACTGAACTGCACTTTTTATTCAACAAATCAACAAATGCAGTGGAATAAGCGTTGTGATAATCAATAATTTCAATTTTCACAATCTGGCATTATGTCAAATCATACATGAAGTTAAAGGACACGATCATTAATAGATTTATAGACTAACTATGAACCAACCAGTGACAATTATAGAAAGATTCTGAATTGCTCTAATACAAATGGATATCAGTACAGAGATCAATCAAGCCAAATGTCATTTTTCAAGTATCAAAACCTGAGGTTCACAATATATGCAGCAAATTAAAATTATAGCACTTGACAGGAAGTAACAAGCATATCACGTGTTCCTGTGCAATGCAGCAAAACAAACCTAAAGAGAGTAAAATTCATGTTCTCAATTGTATATTGTTTGCATGCAACATTTGCTCAATTGCTCTTAATCATAGAAGTTCATGCAAGAAAAAGAATAACAGATGGTAGATGGAGCACGCTAAGGTTCTACATCTCTATTCATAATTAGCATAATGATAAGAGGAACAACTTCTTGTTCATGTATTTGATGCAAGGATAAGCAAAGAGAATTTGCCTCCAAAGTTACGAAATACAATACATGACCAGAAGATACATATCACTACTACAAGAAATACGTTGCACTACAAACTATTCAGCCTAATATTACTGCTAGTTCGAGAAAGGACATCATCTCCCTTCAATCACTGTTCTTTCCAAATTCTACCAGTAACCCTTAGCTTTAATTCCTTCCGGTCACCACCTGAAAAGAAGAGAGCCATATTCCTCTGAATGATGAGACCGTCAAAACTGTCACGAACCTTGCGGTGGCTGTCCCTAATGCTTCTAGGCACCCCCTGCCAAATCATTTTCCTCCCGTTTCCACCCACCTCTAGACTGTAGCTATAATTCTTTGCCTCATTATCATCGCCCATAAACCGCAAAAAGGCTATATAGACAGGAGCCATTCCTAATTGAAAAGCTTCAAAATGTAGACAAAAGTACTGGCCAAAGCAGCTGAAAACCTAGAAACCAATGTGGAATCCATATATAAGCTAAAACCCAAATTTGCATAGAAATCAAAATTAAGTGCATAAGTGGTTCTATAGGTACTTAGGGAGACAAAGACAATGTCGTAAACGAATAATTCCTTCAGAATACAACTTTTGAGATGTTCCAGTACTGGCAATAATGAATTTTTTTGTTTAAGCAAGTAAAAGAAAGTTACAAAGTTGATTAGTGTCTTAAATTCTATATTCTCATTAACTGATGACGACAAAAACATGTAAATCCAAAAACGCCCCAAAACCACAAACCTACCAACAGTCTAGTGAGTTTGCCAAGTCAATAATAGAGATCAGAGAGAATGAAGTTCAGTAAAACAATACCGTTAGCATCCATGTGGCATTTTCAACTTCTTGTGGATTTGATTTGACATAGCGATGGTTAAAAGTGCTACCATTGTGCATGTCCACTTTGTGATCATCTTTCAGGTGGGACACAAGGTAGGATATATCACCCATAACAGAGCATTCTGAACCAGCATATGGACAGTTATAGGGTCTATATGCACATTGGGATTCATGTTTTAGCTTGCTGTAATATGGATATATACCGATGCACCCAAATACTTGATATTTACACGGAAGTTCCAAAGATGCAGCTACCTTCTCCAGTGCCAGACATCTGATATTGCCAAGCTCGTGCCTACAAGTCGGGCACCGGTTGTGGACCCTGGGTTTGCAACCTGAGCATATAGTGTGACCATTTGAACACTACAATAACAACAGAGGAAAGGAAGTTAACTTGACTTCCGGTTAAAAATTCTCTTGTTTATTAGAGAATGTTCAATTTAAATCAAAAGGCAGTCCACCAATAATTATATAAGTGTAAAAAGTTACATATATCAAATTTAATTTTGTAATTCGGTTTAATATTCTCATAATAGATCACCTAGGTGAGACATGAGAGAACTACTATTGCTCACCTAGGTAACACCCTCGATTTTTGCTTATAAGTTATGACATGCTTGAAATCCAATGTTTTAGTTTACTTACTATGAGAATTCTTTTACTATTCCCCAATCATGTTGATAAGCAGCTACAACATTGCATGAAACCAGTACCTTAGGTCAATTTCACTTTGCCGCTCTAATAAGTTTATCAAATTGCACTTTAACAGCAGTATTTTTACATTACTATCACATGCTTTCTCAAGAACCCATAAAATCAACAATAAGCCATAATCAATACATAAACAACCTGGTGGATTGGAGGGTACATGGCATTCAAGCATACAGGGCACTCTAAGAGCTCACGTACACTGCTTGAAACAGTCCCATTAGGTTTAATAGCAGTTTGTGAAGGATCATTCACTAATTCATTAACATCTGTCGACTCTTCAATTTGAGGAGGATCAACATCAGAATGGCTCCGTATATCGTCAAAGAATGGATTATTCGATGCCATGCTAGTAAAAGTAATCACCAACAGCCCTGTGACTTGTTTGTGAGGAGAAAAATATTTCATGAGAATCGACCAGGAAGGCAGGAACTAAATTCAATACACAGTGATTCTTTACTTTTATCGTACAGTTAACACAACATATTTACAAAGGAAATTCATGCACACCTCCAGCTTATTTCTTCCATAAAAGCCAAGTTATTCACACGGCAATCAAATCATGAATTCTACCTATCAATAGCAAATCTATCACCTTCCCCTTATGTATCCATATCAAGAAGATCAAAAGATGCATCACGGCAGTCACTAAGTTTGTTCTTGAAAGTTGAAACAAATTTAAAAATTCTTAGTAATTAACTATAAATCTTGATTGACTGAATTTATGAGAGCAAACAAAAGACATCAATCAAGCATCCAAAATCTGCCAACACGCTACATGCAAAGCAGCAAAGGAAGAACAGGAAGACTGCCAACACACACAGACTGAAAACACTCACCCTACAAACAGATCCTGCCTGTCTAGCATCAAATCAAATTGTAAAACAAACCTAAAACATATGAATCAAAACTACAAAGTCACATTAGTCCGAAAAGGGAGTGAATAGCAAAGCACCTAGCAATCATCCAAACAAAAACAACCACAAAGCAAACTAAATAACTCCCAACAGAAACACATGGAACTAGACCCAAATTGCAATAGGAACATGTGTCTGGCCATGAAAACCCACACAAATCATGCTATTGCCAATGTATGGCATAACAAAAAAATCGTGGTAGTAAAACCAACACCAGCAAAACATGCATTAATAAAATAATCCGGGACACTTGTTTTGAACACTGACATGTTTGCATGACATTATTACCACCACCCCTTAATCCAACACATCCAAGTGATCAAGCAGAAAAGAAAACCTCGGTGACCAAAAACAAATCAGATACACAAACCTTAAACAGAACAAAACCGTTCCATTCCTTCAAATATATGCCAGATTATTAAAACCCTAACCTTAAACAATACAAACCCACCACAGATCTACAACAAACACAAATAAAAACTCAAAGGAACACAGTGGGTGATGCCAAAAAAAAAAAAGAAATAAACAATAACAAAATTTCATTACCCCAATAAATTTTTTTTAAAAATCATATAGATAAAAACTAAAAAGAAAAAAGATGAAGAGGAAAAGAGGAGTACCAGAAATGTTGGATTGATCAAAAACCCATTACAGAGAAGAAGAAAAATCAATGGAAATTCAAAACCAAAAATTTTGGTGGGTGAGGGTTTACAACAAACTGTAATAAATGGGCACGGGTGCGCGTCTACGAGTGGAACAAGAATTTCAAAATAAAGGGTTAGAGAGAGAGAGGAGCGTAGGTATGACTAGGGAGGAAGAGAGAGTCTTCTCGGGAAATTACAAATGGAAAAAGTTAAAGTTTCATCAAAATTTCAAACTTTACCATTATATTTATATTATATTTAAATATATGAATATAATATATTGTAGTATAGTATATGTATTTCTTATATTTATAAATTTAATTTATATTAAAATAATATTTTTAAATTAAAAATCTGATTATAATACAAAATAATATTTTAATATGAATTAAAATAATATTCGTTGTCAATAATATTTTACAATATAATCAGTTTTTTTAATCAAAGAACATTATTTTAATATGAATTAAATTTGTAAATACAAAAAACACATATATTATACTACAATATACTGTATTCATATAGTTTGACTACAGTATAATACAACTAGAAAGTTTGAAATTTTGACCAACCTATATGACAATCTGATTGGCCCAAAATTTGTCACATGGGTGATGTAGTTGGTGGTATAAAATATGGGTGGTGCAGCATAGCCCAACCCTAAAAAGAGTTGTAATATTTGAACACACGAGTACATCGTATCTGACATCGTATATATTTATTTTTATTTCTTGCTTACTTTTTATGATCAATGTATATAATGTATATATGTATTTCCAAAATACATGAAAAATCAAAGGGTTAGTGACCCCATTTTGTATTAAAAAAACATTGTAGCTTCAAAAAATTGTACGACCCACACTCCTTGATTTCCTCTCTTTTTTTTTTTAAAGTAAATGTCCAATTTGGTCGAATTGTTCTTAAGGACATTTTTTTTCCAACCAAAAAAATAAATTAACAATTCGTTCATCAAATTTACAAACTCAAGACATATTAGTCTCTTAAATTAATTTTAATATTCATTTACTTGTCTATGTATTTCATTAAGTCGTTAACCATCCTTCATGTCTCGTTAGTGGTCCTCGTGGCCTATAATGAATTTTCAACTTGAAAAATGAAGAAAATTAAATAAAATGTGCACAATGTTAAAACACAAATACTTGAAATTTGAGCATTTTTTTTCACTTTTTATTTGTTTTAGGTGATGGAAATTCATAAAAGGTCACACAAGATAGTCGGTGGGTCAGGCAGGATGGTTAACGGGAGATGTAGGCAAGTAAAAGACATTAGAATTGTTACGAAGAAGTAACATGTCCTCCGTTTATAAATATGATAAACCTTTAAATTTTTTTTTTTTGAGGACCAAAAATGTGCTTATAATTATTTTTAGGGGTCGGATTAGATCTTTACCTTTATTAAAAACTTTTTTTCTTTTTTGACAATCTATGGTGCTTTGTCTTTCGATTCCTTATCAATTTTTAATTTAAATAAATAATAATTTTTTTAAGTAGAAAGTACTTTCAGAGTTAAGACAAATATATAATTTACTATTTTAGGTGTTATTCTTTAATGAGAATGAAACATGTGTAATAACTCAGTCAATAAAATCATGATGTGTTTTATTTTTATTTGAGAATAACATATAAAGATACTAATAATAGAATTGCATTTAAGTTTTATTATAAGATATTATATTTGTTATTTACATGCAAATATTTTAATGTTATTACCTAATTGTTAATGTGAAAATTTTAAGTTATGATGTAAATTTTATATTTTTTGAGACAAGTATAATGACATAGAATCTATGTTTTTTTTAATCAAACATAAAATCTATGTTTAAAATAATAATACTAAATACACACTTACATATTTCATTTAATTATTTATTCCATCTTTATTGTCTAATTAAAATTGATTCTATATTATTTTTGGGTTTCTTAGGGTATCTTCTGCGTGCAAGTGCATAGAATAATTCTTCGAAGTACTAAACGACATTGAAGGGTTGACCCCTCTCAAACAGATTTTCTTCATACGTAAGAGCCAAAAATATTCTATATTATTATCATACACATATTTTCTGATGTTTTTTTTTTACAAAACATATTTTCTGCAACGCACTTAGTTACATTAGTAACCCAAAACAAACTCAATGAAAAATCCTTTAAATAGTTTTAAATTAAACATACATGTCATAAAAATTTCGCGACTTAATCGGGTCTGAAAATACCTCATATTAATTAAAATAGATATAAAGTATCCAAGCGATAATATAATAATAAATCTATACATCCAAATAAAAACCCCAAGCCTCAAAAACCAGGCGTCTACTAATAAACTCAACGATAAATAAATAAAAATATATAGCCACATACGGCTCCTTATTTAATAAAATACTAACCAAGCTAGGAATAATAACTAAGAAAATTCGTCAGGTCTTCAATCCTCTTCAGTTCCAGTGATGTCGTCCTCGTGCTCTGAAAACAACACTTTTAATGAGATATAATCCCAGTGAATAAAAATAATCATTCGATGAAAAGGTTCACAAATAGTGTTGTTTTCAGTCGGCGCGGTAACCGTAAAAACATTCATGGTACCCGCTAATTTTTAAAATAATGAATATAATAAACCTCCGAAATAATAATACATAAATAAAATTAATTATCAAGCATTTGAACCACAAACTCATAAAATCAACTACGGTCACATCTCATCACATTTATCCACATTCACCATGCAAGCTCTATGTAATGCGACTCTATGAACATGACTCGGTGATTCCCCGAATCACTTTACTTGACTCTTTGGTTCCTAGAACCGGTGTGAATCTCATATCCACTAACGTCTATGAGCTCATATCCATGCAATGGCGTCCCACTGCCTTCCCCATCCCGGATGGAGGTATCTAATATCCCATCCCAGATGTGGAAATTTTCAATAACTAGATATCTCATCCCAGATGGTGATATCTCTCATCCTATTCCCGGAATAGAATGTATACAATCATCCCTTCTTTGAGGATGATGACTAACTCATGCATAATACAATACGTCATCACAGATGACTACCAATTAAATTCTCAAACTCCATACATCAATAACAATAATTAATTGATCATATCAAGTCAACATGGTAGTACATACTCATACAAGCTTTCTTCTCAACAGTAATTTTATATCATATTATATATATATATATATATATATATATATATATATATATATATATATAAAATTAAAAGCATCCCTCACGTCACTATTGACGTTAATGCTAATATATTACTGTGCAGCATGGTTATATGCTTGTTGCACAGGGAGGGCATATGGCAATTGAAACTCGCATCAGGCAGCGTAAAAGAAAGAGAAGAATTTAACATTGTGGATGTCCAACAAATTAAAAATAATAAGACTATTTCTCTGAAGATTCAAGAAAAACATTTTTACCGAATCAATTTGTCAACAAGATGAAACATTTTAAGAATTCAAATGAACCCCAAAATATTTTAAAAATCTCAAATAAATTAAGGACCCAGATTATTTGTACCATGAAAGTGTGAGCAAAAATGTTTTTACTCACTTTTGCAGACCTCCAAAAACTCTAAGGAAATCCTATTTCTTAGAGCACTTCTTTCTGTCCGGCAAGGCACAACAGCCACACTATTTCTTCTTTCTTACCGCGTTGCACAGTCCTTCTTCATTTTTTTCTGTTGACAGTGTTAAGTGTGTGTCTCGGATGAGTGTTTCTTTTATATCTCTCAAATTTCAAAACCTCCCTTAATTATTTTGCTAATGCCAATTTCTATTGATAACCATAATTAAATTTGTGGGGCCTGCACTATCTTTTTTTTTTGTTGAGGAAATCAAGTAGAAATGTGCTACAGCTGCGACACTATCTTGGAAGTTTTTCATTTGATATGTCAATATCACAGCAACAATCACGTTGCTCTCCCCCCGCCCCAACTTTTGCTTTTACTTTATTATAATTCATTTACTTCCCAACTTTTGTTTTATTTTATTTTATTATAATTCATTTACTTCCCAACTTTTGTTTTTGTTTTTTAATTTTATTATAATTCATTTACTTCCCAACTTTTGCTTTTATTTTGTTATAATTCATTTATTTGTTTATTTTTATTTTTATTTTATTTTATTTCCAATTTTACACTCTTTTAATTTGTAATTATTAAATAATCACCTTGCCCCCCCCCCCCCCCCCCCCCACCCCACCCACCCACCCACCCACCCAACTTTTGCTTTTACTTTATTATAATTCACTTACTTTCCAACTTTTGTTTTTTTTTATTTTATTATAATTCATTTACTTCCCAACTTTTGCTTTTATTTTATTTTATTATAATTCATTTACTTCCCAACTTTTGCTTTTATTTTGTTATAATTCATTTATTTGTTTATTTTTATTTTTATTTTATTTTTTCCCCAATTTTACACTCTTTTAATTTGTAATTATTAAATAATTGTAATTTATTCTTATACTAACAATTCTACACTTAAAACTCATACTGACTTAATCTTTTATTAAAGTAATTATACTTGAATTTTGGGATGTTACATTTCCTCATCTTATTGAATTTCGTCCCCGAAATTCTCACGTCTCACCCAAGCTACACAACGTTAAAGGTAATGCAATGCTAAGTTTTGTACCTGTGCCGAAGAGATCTAGATGATGTTGTCCAACATCTTCCTCAAGTTCCCAGGTAGCTTCCTCTGGAGTTAACCCTTCCCAAATCACTTTCACCAATGGGATCATCTTGTTCCTCAGAGTTTTTGTGCTCTTGTCAATGATCTGAATAGGCCTGGGCTTAAAGATCAAATTATCCTTCAATTGTATTGACTCAGGAGCTATCAAGTGTGAAACATCTGGTACGTACTTTCAGAGTTGAGAAATATGGAAGACGTCATGGAGATTCGACAACTGTGGTGGAAAAGCCAATTGGTAAGCAACAGGCCCGACTCTTTTTAGGATTTGAAACGGACCCATGAAACGAGGGTTGAGCTTTTTGACTTTCATTGACCTCCCAACCCCAGTCTTAGGAGTGACTCTCAAGAATACATGTTCATCTTCCTGAAATTCTAAAGGCTTCCTTCTCTTGTCGGCATAACTCTTTTGCCTACTCTGTGCAGTGCGCATCCTTTCCCTAATGACTTTAATCCTCTCTGTGGTCTCCTGGACTAACTCTAGTCCTAGCAGGGTCTTCTCACCCACCTCACACCAACATAAAGGGGACCTAGACTTCCTCCCATAAAGAGCTTCATAGGGTGTCATGCCGAAGCTAGTGTGATAATTGTTGTTATAAGCAAACTCTATAAGAGGTAAAAATTTATCCCGACCCCCACCTTCATCTAAAACACATGCTCTAGGCATGTCCTCAAGGATCTGAATGGTCCTTTCTGACTGACCGTCCGTTTGGGGATGATAGGTTGTGCTAAAACTCAACTTAGAACCAAAAGCCTGTTGGAAAGCCCTCCAGAATCTAGAGGTAAACCGTGGGTCCCTATATGATACTATAGAGGTAGGTATGCCATGAAGCTTCACTATCTCCTCGATGTATAAGTCTGCTAACTTACTCAAACTATAGGTTGCCTTAATTGGCAAGAAGTGAGCAGACTTGGTCAACCTATCCACAATTACCCATATGGCATCTAAACCCAAATGAGTCCTAGGTAACCCCATCACAAAATCCATATAATCCTCTCCCATTTCCATTGAGGAATTTCTAAAGGCTGCAACAAACCCGAAGGTCTCTGATGTTCTATCTTAACCTTTTGACATACTAAACACTTGGCTACAAAGCTAGCCACACCCCGTTTCATTCCTGGCCACTAATACATTTTCTTTAGATCTTGATACATCTCGGTTATCCCTGGATGTATGGTGAACTTCCCCTTATGCGCTTCCTCTAAAACTTTCTCTCTAAGGCTCCCCTCCTTAGGAACAACAATTTTATTCTTAAACAACACTAGACCATCAGTAGACAACACATAATTCTCTTGATCTAAAAGAGATTGTAACTCCTGGTTTAAAAGCTGCTCTCGCCTAATCATTTCTCTAAGGTCACTGCAAATTTCCAGCCTATTCAACTTCAAGCTTAGAGCACTAAGAGACACGTTTAGATTCATGTCCCTGAACTCCTCTAACATATTCATCTCTCGGATCATCAAACTAGACACATGCAATGTTTTCCTACTGAATGCATCAGCCACCACATTGGCTTTCCCTGGATGATACTTCAACTCGAAATCATAGTCCTTATGGAATTCCATCCACCTCCTTTGCCTCATATTCAATTCCTTCTGGTCAAACAAATACTTAAGGCTCTTATGATCACTAAAAACCTCAAACTTTGCACCATACAAATAGTGCCTCAAAATCTTAAGAGCAAAGACAACTACTGCTAACTCAAGGTCATGAGTAGGGTAATTCACCTCATGCGTCCTAAGCTGCCTAGATGCATAATCCACTACCCTACCTTCCAACATCAACACACAACCTAAACCATTATTAGAAGCGTCACAATATACCACAAAACTCACTGAAGGATCTGGAATGGTTAAGACCGGTGATGACACCAATCTCTTCTTAAGCTCCTCGAAATTCTCTTCGCATTCCTTATCCCACTCGAAAGATTTTCCTTTCCTAGTCAACTTGATAAGAGGTAAAGCCAGTCTCGAGAACCCTTCTATGAATTTCCTATAGTAACCTACGAGTCCGAGGAAACTCCTCACTTCCGTCACTGACTTAGGTTGCTCCCATCCAAGCACTGCATCAACCTTACTAGATTCAACCGCTACACCACTCCTAGATATGGTATATCCTAAAAACTTCACCTCATCAAGCCAAAATTCACACTTTTCTGGCTTTGCATACAGTTTCTCTTCCCTCAGAATCTGCAACACTGACCTCAAATGCTCCTCACGATCCTTTGGTG
Organism: Sophora flavescens; assembly: GCA_030762895.1. NCBI lineage: Eukaryota > Viridiplantae > Streptophyta > Magnoliopsida > Fabales > Fabaceae > Sophora > Sophora flavescens. The sequence goes on from CM061063.1 coordinate 81,579,325, forward strand.
TCCTAGAGTATATCAAAATATCATCTATGAACACCACCACAAAGCTATCCAAGAATGGCCTAAAGATCCGATTCATGTAGTCCATAAAAACGGCTGGGGCATTGGTCACACCAAAGGGCATCACTACATACTCATAGTGCCCATACCTTGTCCTAAAAGCTGTCTTAGGAATGTCCTCATTCTTGACTCTAATTTGATGGTATCCCGATCTTAGATCTATTTTGGAAAACACTGACGCTCCCCTCAACTGGTCTAGGAGGTCATCTATCCTAGGCAAAAGGTATTTATTCTTGATGGTCACTTTGTTCAACTGCCTATAGTCAACACATAGCCTCATGCTCCCATCCTTCTTTTTCACCAGTAGGACAGGTGCTCCCCAAGGTGACACACTAAGCCTAATAAACCCCTTCCCTAGCATCTCCTCTAACTGTTTCTTAAGCTTGCTCAACTCTGAAGGTGCCATTCTATAAGGCGCTACCGATACTGGTCCACTCCCTGGCACTAGATCTATGTTAAACTCAACTTCCCTATTCGGAGGCAAGCTAGGGACACCCTTAGGGAAAACATCCTGGAATTCACACACCACAGGTATAGCCGTCACATCACTATCAGCCTCTATCTTAGCAGAAAATAAGAGTACATATCCTTGAGCTCCCTCAACTAAGCACTTATGACAAGCAACAACAGAAACAATAGAACTGGGTACGGGAAAATCATTAGACATTGGTTGTATAGGAATGGAGATAGTTTTATCAGAGCAATTTATGACAGCATGATTTGCACACAACCAATCCATACCAAGAATGACATCTAACCCAGACATGGGCAAGCATATAAGATCAACAAAATAAGGTACACCTTGGTACACTAAGGGACAACTCAAGCAAGCAATAGAGGTAACAAGTTTATCATTTGCAGGAGTAGCGACACTCAAATCATATGGCAACTTAGAAACAGACAAAGATAGATTTTTCACACACTATAAAGATATAAATGAATGAGTTGCTCTTGAATCAAACAATAAATTGATTTTTCTTTCTTTAATTAAATCCATACCTTATATCAGGCCATCTGACTCCTTCACCTTTTCCCCTTGGAGCGTAAAGACTCTCCCTTGGCTCAGTGGTCTAGGTTGGGCTGGTCCTCCACTCCTACAGTTTCTGGCATAGTGTCCCACTTTACCACACTTGTAGCAAGTGGTCTGTGCCGCTGGACATGCGCGATCTCCATGATTCAACCCACACCTATGACACCCGGTGCCCTTGTCAGTCTGGGCTCCATGCACTTGCTTCCCTTTGTTGATGGAGGAGACTGGTCGCAAATGCTTCTGAAATTTCCCATCCTTGCCCTGAAATCTCTTTCCATCGCTAAGAATTTTCTCCTTTTGCCTCTCGGCCAGCACAACTTGCATATTCTGCTCTGCCACCCTACACTTGTTCACAAGAGTGGGGTAGTCCCGAATTTCTAGGAGTCCGATAAGGCTCTGCAGCTCTGGCATCAAACACTGCTCGAACTTAATTGCTTTCCATTGACCGTCAGGATTATCCCTCACTTGAGCAGAGAACCTTGCAAGGCTCTCAAACTTGGCCACATATTCAGCCACTGTTATACTCCCCTGACGAAACTGTAGAAACTCCATCTCCTTCTGTATCCGGACACTGTGTGGAAAGTATTTCTCCAGAAAAACCTCCTTGAATCGGTCCCATGTGATAGGGGCGCCCGAAGCAAGCAACCTTCCCCTAGCACAGTCCCACCAGTGCTCTGCATCCGACTTTAGCATATAGGTGGCAAAATCCACCTTCTGAGCATCAGAGCACCTCATGGTCCGGTAGATCTTCTCTAATTTCATCAACCATTCCTCTGCCTCAATAGGATCGGTGGTACCTCGAAAAGCAGGCGGGTTATTGTTCCTGAATTCTGACAGACCCTTGTACTGTGGATCTGGAACTGCAACCGTCACCATGTTAAGCACGCCCCCATTATCCCTCATTTGACGGAGAGTCTCCGTCTGCTCCTGCATAACTCTGGCCATTCGAGCCAAAGTCGCTGCAAGTGCATCATTTCTCCCTCACCTGTTTGCTGCCATAATTTGCATACCACCAATCAAACAGTGGGTTGATGAAGTCCAATATTCAACAGAATAGAATGCAGAATTATAACTCTAACAAGCATCCTACGTGCCCAAGTTTTGTTTTAGAAAAAGCCCCAATACCACAGTCCGATATAGAATCGAACTGCTCTGATACCATAAATGTAACGCCCTTAGTTACATTAGTAACCCAAAACAAACTCAATGAAAAATCCTTTAAATAGTTTTAAATTAAACATACATGTCATAAAAATTTCGCGACTTAATCGGGTCTGAAAATACCTCATATTAATTAAAATAGATATAAAGTATCCAAGCGATAATATAATAATAAATCCATACATCCAAATAAAAACCCCAAGCCTCAAAAACCAGGCGTCTACTAATAAACTCAACGATAAATAAATAAAAATATATAGCCACATACGGCTCCTTATTTAATAAAATACTAACCAAGCTAGGAATAATAACTAAGAAAATTCGTCAGGTCTTCAATCCTCTTCAGTTCCAGTGATGTCGTCCTCGTGCTCTGAAAACAACACTTTTAATGAGATATAATCCCAGTGAATAAAAATAATCATTCAATGAAAAGGTTCACAAATAGTGTTGTTTTCAGTCGGCGCGGTAACCGTAAAAACATTCATGGTACCCGCTAATTTTTAAAATAATGAATATAATAAACCTCCGAAATAATAATACATAAATAAAATTAATTATCAAGCATTTGAACCACAAACTCATAAAATCAACTACGGTCACATCTCATCACATTTATCCACATTCACCATGCAAGCTCTATGTAATGCGACTCTATGAACATGACTCGGTGATTCCCCGAATCACTTTACTTGACTCTTTGGTTCCCATAACCAGTGTGAATCCCATATCCACTAAGGTCTATGAGCTCATATCCATGCAATGGCGTCCCACTGCCTTCCCCATCCCGGATGGAGGTATCTAATATCCCATCCCAGATGTGGAAATTTTCAATAACTAGATATCTCATCCCAGATGGTGATATCTCTCATCCTATTCCCGGAATAGAATGTATACCATCATCCCTTCTTTGAGGATGATGACTAACTCGTGCATAATACAATACGTCATCACAGATGACTACCAATTAAATTCTCAAACTCCACACATCAATAACAATGATTAATTGGTCATACCAAGTCAACATGGTAGTACATACTCATATAAGCTTTCTTCTTAACAGTAATTTTATATCATATTTTATATATATATATATATATAAAATTAAAAGCACCCCTCACGTCACTATTGACGTTGATGCTAATATATTACTGTGCAGCATAGTTATATGCTTGTTGCACAGGGAGGGCATATGGCAATTGAAACTCGCATCAGGCAGCGTAAAAGAAAGAGAAGAATTTAACATTGTGGCCGTCCAACAAATTAAAAATAACAAGACTATTTCTATGAAGATTCAAGAAAAACATTTTTACCGAATCAATTTGTCAACAAGATGAAACATTTTAAGAATTCGAATGAACCCCAAAATATTTTAAAAATCTCAAATAAATTAAGGACCCAGATTATTTGTACCATGAAAGTGTGAGCAAAGATGTTTTTACTCACCTTTTGCAGACCTCCAAAAACTCTAAGGAAATCCTATTTCTTAAAGCACTACTTTCTGTCCGGCAAGGCACAACAGCCACACTATTTCTTCTTTCTTACCGCGTTGCACGGTCCTTCTTCATTTTTTTTCTGTTGACGGTGTTAAGTGTGTGTCTCGGATGAGTGTTTCTTTTATATCTCTCAAATTTCAAAACCTCACTTAATTCTTTTCACTAATGAAAAACGCCCCACTATGAGTGTGTTGATACTTGTCACTGGTTGTGTTGCAGCGTAGTTTTTATTTGGCTAATGCCAATTTCTATTGATAACCATAATTAAATTTGTGGGGCCTGCACTATCTAATTTTTTTTTTGAGGAAATCAAGTAGAAATGTGCTACAGCTACGACACTATCTTGGAAGTTTTTCATTTGATAGGCCAATATCACAGCAACAATCACGTTGCTCTACTTTTGCTTTTACTTTATTATAATTCATTTACTTCCCAACTTTTGTTTTTTTTTATTTTATTATAATTCATTTGCTTCGCAACTGGTTCCTCCGTTGGGCCTTCTCGTACGATCACATAAAAAATACAATACAACAGACAACATATAGGGGATAAGAAACAGTTCTATCATCAAAAAGCGGAAAAGAATCATAGCATAAAATATAATAACTGTCAACCACACACATCACACATAACTAGCAATCATCCTCAAATTACAATATCACCCTCTACGCTCAACTCATATAATTCAATATTTAAACTAATACGGTCATCTATACTCCTATCACACTAGTCAGTAATCCAGAACTATTTGGGGTCAAAACTCGGTGCGCCCATATTCCTTTATCTCTCATAAGAAATGGTGCATGAGCACAGTATGCATCACTATTTCCCCCATTGGAAATAGCACATAAGCACATAATAAATAATAACTCGGTGCGCCCCTATTCCCTTGCCTCTCATAGGTATTAGTGCATAAGCACAAATATCCGTCACTATTTCCCTCCTTGAAAATAGTACATAAGCACAAAACATATAGTAATTCAACGTGCCACTATTCCCTAATATCTAATATGAAATAGTGCATAAGCACGATATGTGTCACTATTTCCCCCATTGGAAATAGCACATAAGCATAAAAGACCTTATAATTTGGTGTGCCATTATTCCTAAATCTATAATAGGAAATAGTGCATAAGCACGGTATGCCTCATTATTTCCCCTTAAAATAGCACATAAGCATAGAATACATTATTACTCTATCTCCGATGGGATAATCATAACAAGACGTCCAGAACTAAAAGATTATATTTATCAATGCATCTATATGAATCTCACTACCTCGCATCAATAGCAACGTAGTGCATCAAGCTCTCATCATAGCCTCCACTTGCATTCTATGTCACATCTCATCCATTAGATAATTTAATTAAGCTAGGCACCTCTAAGTTAATTCATTCTCTCACCCAAACAATTATCTCCCGAACAACATATATCTTTACTTAAAATCATCTAAGCATCGTATTAACACCAGGCAGATCATGCATAACACATTAATCAACAGAATATTCAAATATCTCAATATCTTATAAAGCAATTTATCACAACTGATAAGCCGCTGGCTCATCTAGTTTTATGACTAGTGTGACCATGGTTTTGTGCTAATTATATCCCGTTTTCGCCCAAATTAGACTTGATTGTCGTCAAGCAACATTTTGAGTCTCTAAAGTATTTTTAGGTTAATTTAGTTGATTTGGAGTCGAATAAAGCACTTACTGCTATTTCTTGTTTTCAGGTAATAAAGAGAAGCAATTCTGGAGTTCCTCGCCTCGCGATAGGGCACTCGCCTCACGAGCCTGAAGGCTGACTATGCCAGAAAATGCAATCCTCTCTATGTCGCCTCATGATAAATGTCTCGCCTCGCGAGCCTGGAAGTCAGAAAGCATCACGGTCAGCCCGTGATTATCATAATGGGCGTAATAAGAAGACTCTTCCATTCCTCGCCACGCGAGCCATTCTTCGCCTCGCGAGAAGTCCAAACGTTGCAGATTTCTTCATAAGATTCGTGTCGCGAGTGAGTGTTCGCCTCGCGAGATCGCGTAGAACTGACAGATATAAATTGCTGTTCTAGGACAGATTGCAGTAGTTAGTTTTTATCTTCTCTTCTTTTCTTTTCACAGTACGGCTGCAAATTAGGTTTAGGTTTATTTTTGTAATGGAGAACTAGTATCCTTGGTCAATCTACTGCGATTGGGTTCCATTTACGCTTGAGGTTTTGTAATTCCTAAACTTAATGCTATTCTCTTTCAATATTTGTTCTATATGTTCTGTTTGCTTAATTCAGGATTATATAGGATAGGTATTGATTTGTTTCGATGATTGTATGTTCCTATACTTAATCGCGTTTGCTTAATTCGCGTGTGTTCGTTCATGTTCGCTTAGTTCATGAGTGCTTCACCCCGTTTGCTTAATTCGGGAATAGGAACATATGTCTCGTAGCGTTGGTTTTGCTTGTTAATTGATGCTACAATCGAAAAGGGTTTAGAATTTGCTTAGGGCATGGAATTATATAAATCGATGATAGTGGGAAACCGAGAACAGTAGGTTGATCCTCGCCTCGCGATAGGGCACTCGCCTCACGAGCCTGAAGGCTGACTATGCCAGAAAATGCAATCCTCTCTGTGTCGCCTCATGATAAATGTCTCGCCTCGCGAGCCTGGAAGTCAGAAAGCATCACGGTCAGCCCGTGATTATCATAATGGGCGTAATAAGAAGACTCTTCCATTCCTCGCCACGCGAGCCATTCTTCGCCTCGCGAGAAGTCCAAACGTTGCAGATTTCTTCATAAGATTCGTGTCGCGAGTGAGTGTTCGCCTCGCGAGATCGCGTAGAACTGACAGATATAAATTGCTGTTCTAGGACAGATTGCAGTAGTTAGTTTTTATCTTCTCTTCTTTTCTTTTCACAGTACGGCTGCAAATTAGGTTTAGGTTTATTTTTGTAATGGAGAACTAGTATCCTTGGTCAATCTACTGCGATTGGGTTCCATTTACGCTTGAGGTTTTGTAATTCCTAAACTTAATGCTATTCTCTTTCAATATTTGTTCTATATGTTCTGTTTGCTTAATTCAGGATTATATAGGATAGGTATTGATTTGTTTCGATGATTGTATGTTCCTATACTTAATCGCGTTTGCTTAATTCGCGTGTGTTCGTTCATGTTCGCTTAGTTCATGAGTGCTTCACCCCGTTTGCTTAATTCGGGAATAGGAACATATGTCTCGTAGCGTTGGTTTTGCTTGTTAATTGATGCTACAATCGAAAAGGGTTTAGAATTTGCTTAGGGCATGGAATTATATAAATCGATGATAGTGGGAAACCGAGAACAGTAGGTTGATCATTTTTAGCTATTCGATAGTTATTTTATTTGCATTATTTTCTGCTCTGTTTTCTTATTTGCATTTAAATCCAACCCCCCCCCCCCCCCCCCCAAAAAAAAAAAAAACTGATTTTGTGTTAGTAACAATCCAAGAGTCCTTGTGAGACGATACTCGAGTTGTCGCACTTTCCCTAACTACATAATTTTGTAAACCGCTCGCTTTTTGACGCGTGCGCGACAGCACGTCAAAATTGGCGCCGTTGCCGGGGACTCTTGTTGTTATTAACGGAAAATTAAAATATATATATATATATATATAAACATTTTGCTGAATTTGTCTGGTTATGAATCTTAGTACTGCCATGGATAATTACATGTATGGTTATATGCCCAATGTTGATTATAAGCTACCACCTTGCATATATTATCCTAACTTTGATGAGCCACCACCATGCATATGTTATCCTAACTTTGCTGGAAGTTATGAGTTTAGCAGTGGTTTTGACATGATTGGAATGAATGAGTATTCTAGCCAACATAGTGGAGGACAGGGCGTTTTGGATGAGATAGCTTCTTTGGCGCATCAAATGGCAGTAAGCCAGCAATATCAGCCTGACCTCACAATATGCCAACTCAGTCTAGAAGAAATGGTACAACAAATGGCAGAGAACAATCAACGGATGGCAGAACAAAATCTTGAATTCCAACAGAGGATGGAAGCAAGTAAACTTGAATTCCAACAGAGGATGGAAGCAAGTAATCTTGAATTTCAACAGAGGATGGAGGCAAGTCGTCAGGATTTTGCCACTCAAAATGCTTACATCGTTTCCGCCTTAGCTACACTGCAAACTCCACATCCCCTTGAAGAACATACAGATTTTCAAGTAGTTATTCTTGACAATACTTCCTCTGAGGATAATTTTGATAATAATGTCAAGAATACTTCTGTTGATGAACTGTGTGTTGAATCTCCAGATATTCACACCTCCCCTGATTCTATCTATTATACTTCATGTGCTGATTGTACTGACACTGCTTCGTGTGTAGCATGTTTTGAAAGCTCATTCTTTTCAGGGTGTGAAAAGCAAAACGTCCATATGGAACACGAGATGCATGAGGTTGAGGGTCCTGTTCATATAGAAAGTGAGGATCAGGAGGACATCTGCTTCACCATGCTTGAGGATGATGAAGAACCTTTGGAGTTAGATGATTCTATTAATTCATATGCATGTGTTGAAAGTGATGGGATGGATGAACTGTGTGCTGAATTTTCAGACATTCAGGCCTTTTCTGATTCTGTTTATTGTACCATATGTACTAACTGTACTAACACTAACCTTTGTGTGGTGTGTGCTGAGAATTCTACATGTATAACAGGCGATGGATTTGTCAGTGCAGTGAATGAAGATTGTGCAGAAGATGAAGCAGCACCGGAGACCCCAGCTACCTGTTTGCCACCTCCCCCTGTGGAACCACCGGTGATGGAGTTCAATCCTCTGGATTTTGCACCCTTGGATATGAAGACACTGGCCAGTCCAAGAGGTTGAACCCCGATTTTATTGGGAGGACTTTGTTGAAAAAGAGGTCAACCTTGACCCAAGAGGGAGTGAGAAGTCCGCCGCAATTGGCGAGGTCACCATAATTTTCAAGTGCTCACCTCCATATCAAGGCTGCAAGTTACGGGACCATGGAACAAGCTTCCGTCCCTTGTCTATCATTTGGGCTTTATGCTGCATGCCATGGGATCCGGGAGGATCATATTGCAATTTGAGCATTCCGTAGCCGCTGTATCACAGACAGTGGGGCCCCGGTGGAACCACCCCCATGAGTTTTTTTTGAACCCTGCTCTTTTTAATTGCTTTGCCTTGCTTTATTTTTGTTTTGTTTTCTTTTAGCTCCTGAATAATTTAAGAAGATCAGGAGTATGTGTGTTGAGTCCTATGTCGGCAAGCTTGATTGGATTTTAATTGAATTCGCATAGATGGATTGCATGTTATGTGTTGACCATTGATGATTTCCCCTAGGTTTTGAAATTGAAAAATGATCCCCATGTGAAAAATTGAAAATAGAACTTTGAGATATTTTGTTGTGATTGCATGATTTATGATAAGTTTGGGGTGAAGGGAAGCACACACTAGGGATCGAATCTCGGTCAAACAATTTGCAAAAATGTCCAGGTGAGGATTTGAGCCTCCAACATGTTTTTAACTGTGTGAATCACTTTTAAGCTGCACATTCCCGAATTTGCTTGAATCTATTTATGGTTTGCATGTTTATGTGTTTGCATCAAATGATTTAGGCATTTTCTTTGTAAATAACCACTTGGCCTAAATTGAACCAGTCCCTAATGCATGTTTCCTAGTTAGCCCCATTGAGCCTAATTAGCCTGTTAATTCTTGATGACCTTATGTTACGAGCCAAAATCTGGAAAAACCATGTTAACCCGATCTTAGGATTAGGAGAGCATGGAAGCTTAGCAAGAGAAGGTTTGCAAGAAACTAAGTTTGGGGTGGCTACAAGGATGTGACATGTCATTCTGGGGTGAGAAAAAAAAATATAATAAAAAGGTTGGAGCCAAAGGGCAAAGAAAAGAAAAAGAAAAAAAGAAAAGTGCAAAAATGTCAAAAAGGATATCTAAAGAAAGAGGCTGTAGTCACCCAAAGCACAAAGAAAAATGAAAAAAAGGAATTGAGTGGAAATTCAATGTGTAAAAATGCTCATGCTCTCTTAGTTCCTAGGGACTTAAGCCTAGTACCCTTGTATATCCTACCTTTAGCCAGGCCCCATTACAACCTTAAAAGACCTTTTGATGTTGCATGCATGTTTTCGTGAGAACCTTGGTTGAGATGAAAATCAAATTTATGGGAAGTGCTCTTATGAGTGAAAATTGAGTGAAATGTTGATAGCCTAGACAAACTGAGCGATTGAGTGAAACACTAAATTCCCTTGTGAGGAAGGCAATTGTTTGAATTTGGTGATCTCCTTTTTGTGTGTAACTTGGATCCCTTGCTTAGATTAATGGTTGTTTGAATAACGAAATTCTCAAATGTTTAGAGTGAATGCATGTGGGGATTGCTTTGTTTGAAAGGGGGGGACATTGAAGGAAAAATTATTTTGATGAATTGCTTGAAATTTGTGCAAAGTTGATTAAATATTTTAAGCTTGCCATGTCTTGAGTCTTTTTGAGTTTTTGAATTTTAGTTTGCTTGGGGACAATCAAAGTTTAAGTTTGGGGTATTTTGATAAGCCGCTGGCTCATCTAGTTTTATGACTAGTATGACCATGGTTTTGTGCTAATTATATCCCGTTTTCGCCCAAATTAGACTTGATTGTCGTCAAGCAACATTTTGAGTCTCTAAAGTATTTTTAGGTTAATTTAGTTGATTTGGAGTCGAATAAAGCACTTACTGCTATTTCTTGTTTTCAGGTAATAAAGAGAAGCAATTCTGGAGTTCCTCGCCTCGCGATAGGGCACTCGCCTCGCGAGCCTGAAGACTGACTGTGCCAGAAATGCAATCCTCTCTGTGTCGCCTCGCGATAAATGTCTCGCCTCGCGAGCCTGGAAGTCAGAAAGCATCACGGTCAACCCGTGATTATCATAACGGGCGTAATAAGAAGACTCTTCCATTCCTCGCCACGCGAGCCATTCTTCGCCTCGCAAGAAGTCCAAACGTTGCAGATTTCTTCATAAGATTCGCGTCGCGAGTGAGTGTTCGCCTCGCGAGATCGCGCAGAACTGACAGATATAAATTGTTGTTCTAGGACAGATTGCAGTAGTTAGTTTTTATCTTCTCTTCTTTTCTTTTCACAGTACGGCTGCAAATTAGGTTTAGGTTTATTTTTGTAATGGAGAACTAGTCTCCTTGGTCAATCTACTGCGATTGGGTTCCATTTACGCTTGAGGTTTTGTAATTCCTAAACTTAATGTTATTCTCTTTCAATATTTGTTCTGTATGTTCTGTTTGCTTAATTTAGGATTATATAGGATAGGTATTGATTTGTTTCGAAGATTGTATGTTCCTATACTTAATCGCGTTTGCTTAATTCGCGTGTGTTCGTTCATGTTCGCTTAGTTCATGAGTGCTTCACCCCGTTTGCTTAATTCGGGAATAGGAACATATGTCTCGTAGCGTTGGTTTCACTTGTTAATTGATGCTACAATCGAAAAGGGTTTAGAATCTGCTTAGGGCATGGAATTATATAAATCGATGATAGTGGGAAACCGAGAACAGTAGGTTGATCGTTTTTAGCTATTTGATAGTTATTTTATTTGCATTATTTTCTGCCCTGTTTTCTTATTTGCATTTAAATCCACCCCCCCCCCCCCCCAAACTGATTTTGTGTTAGTAACAATCCAAGAGTCCTTGTGAGACGATACTCGAGTTGTCGCACTTTCCCTAACTACATAATTTTCTAAACCGCTCGTTTTTTGATGCGTGCGCGACAGCACGTCAACAACCAACCCATAATAATCAAATCAAATAAATAACAAAGTCAGACTCTGTCACGGCTTGGCCAAGACAACCATCACGACCGTGAGAGACAACAAACATCCTCAATTTCATAAATATTCAAACACCAAAATAATACGTCACATGCATATGGAATACCTCAACCAGCGTATCACAATAAATTCAACAACATAAAGTCAGACATCCTCAATATCATATAATCAACCTAATTAATGCCGATAAACCTACAATCCTCAAATCACCATTGGTTTTCAAATAAATTAAAAAGTAAATAAATATCTAGATATTTTCAAATAAATATCTAGTTATTTGTTTTACTAAATATCTAGATATTTTCTTGTTATCTGTTCCCGACTCTGTCGATTATCCAATTAACGACAAAACACCCGAGAATCGTCTAATATCTTATTTTTTACAAAAATTTTCAAAATAACCTATCTCGTTGAAAATGTGATAAAACCTACATTATTTCGTTCACGAGTCAAAATTAAGTTTTTTGATCATTAAAATCTTACTGTCCGTGAAAACACCGACCGTTTGTTGTCCAAACTTTTACCAAAATTCATCCGTACAAACATAATATTTTATTTCTGATCAGAAATTTGGAAAGTATGATTCCTCACGGACATAATATAAAAAAATCTACAAATTTCAGTTTCGGGTCAAGTTAGGGTTTTCTGCCTGTATAAAATTATACTGTCAGTAAAAACGCAGACTGGTTTCCGTCTGAGTTTTAAACCCAAAATTTCACCGTAACCTTCTACCATAAGAGAGACTATGAATATGATTTTATTTTATCTAAAATCACGTTCTAACTCTCATGTTAAAATATAATTAATTATATTTTAACCGGTTAAACAGCGTAATTAAAAATCAGACTGTTACACCATATCTCTCCAATTCAACATGATTCAACGGTTCCTCTCAACTATTTACTGGTTTTGCCTCTCCTTTTTGGGACTTTGATTTTCATTCCACCACATGATCCTTTATCACAAAAGCTCAACCAGAGGTTCTATGCGCTTAGAGCGGTGATTCCTTTCTGTTAATCATCAAAAAATTGACGAACATTGAACCAAATGATCAAATTTACAACATTGGGAAAATAGAGGACCAAATGCGCACGCACGCACACACATAAAAAAACTATAGGGACCAAAATTGCATATGATCAATAATAAGGGACCAAAAGTTCAATTAAGCCTTTTATACTTTAATTGTCAAATGTTACCGAACATGTTGAGAATAGACATTGTTCTTGAAGTTTTCGAGTAAGCAATTCTTTTTATCTATACATTTGAGTATTTCAGTTATATGTAGGGGTTGGGTTATGGTGTACCACCCACATTTTACACCACCTACTACATCATCCATGTGGCAAATTTTGGGCCAATCAAATTGCCACATAGGTTGGTCAAAATTTCAAACTTTCTAGTTGTATTATACTATAGTCAAACTATATAAATACAGTATATTGTAGTATAATATATATGTTTTTTGTATTTGCAAATTTAACTCATATTAAAATAATGTTTTTTGATTAAAAAAATTGATTATATTACAAAATATTATTGACAACGAACATTATCTTAATTCATATTAAAATATTATTTTGCAATATAATCAGTTTTTTTAATCAAAAAATATTATTTTAATATGGGTTGAATTTGTGAATACAAAGAGTACATATACTATACTACAATATATTATATTCATAAATTTGACTACAGTAGAAATACAACTAGAAAGTTTGAAATTTTGACCAAACCCATGAGGCAACTTGATTGGTCCAAAATTTGTCACAGGTCGTGTAATGGGTGGTGTAAAATATGGGTGGTGCAACTATGTTTTAAAAGTAAAAGTTATCTCATTAAGCAATATTAGCCAAATGGGTTTTATTCCGAGATTGTCACTAGCTCCTTTTGATATCAAGTTTTTTTCCTAAATTTCAGCATAGGTAGGTTTCTATAATTATTTCTTTTGCAATGAAAATAAATAAAAGTCATGGATAATCTCTTAAACATGTGAGAATTAATTTTTATCAATCTGATTTTTCTCATCTACAATTATATGTCACAATATCAAGGGTTATCTCCTCTCGTGGTTTGAAGATACTTCAATATGACGATGAAGATCATATTTCCAACGTTACTTCAAATTTTGTTTATGAAGAACTTTTTCAAAATTTAAGCTAAGTTATTCTTATTTTATTATATTCCTTGGTTATTTGAGTTTTTGTCTTGCTTTTATTAATCATCTTTATCTTTCATAGAAACTTTGACAAACTTTTTAACATTTTTATTTATTAATATTATAATTTAACATCTACGTAGGTATATGTGTGTCGATTCGGTTTGCTCCCGGATTCGATTCCTGGCAGTGTGAAAATAATGCTTTATCAACAAAAGTCACGTCCCACAAATAATGATCAGTCCTTCATTGACAGCATTGAGATATACTGGGTTTAGACCTAAAAAAGGTATATATTTGTGCCAAACGTTACTAATTTTGTCCAAAACAATTGATTTAACACATGTACACTAGTGCAGAAAAGGGATTCTACATCGGAGTTTACACATCGGTTTATTAGAAACCGATGTGTAAAACGAGGCGGTGGCATTTTTGAAATTAAAACCAAAGTATTACACATCGGTTTAGAAAATAACCGATGTGTAAAAAGTTTTCACATCGGTTATTTCTAACCGATGTTTAAAATTAACATAAAAAAAAATTAAAGTCAGAATTTTTAACATTCTACATCGGTTCTTCATTAACCGATGTGTAAAATAGTGATTAACCACATCGGTTTCTAAATAACCGATGTAGAAAATTATAAAGAAAAAAAAATAGAAATTAAAATCTTACTTTTACACATCGGTTTTTATTAACCGATGTATAAAATTAAAAAAAAAAATCAGAAGATAAAAGTTTAATGTTTACACATCGGTTTTACCATAACCGATGTGTATAACATTGTTAACACATCGGTTTTTCAAATAACCGATGTGTAATATTCCCAATTTTTCTCTTTCCCTCCTTCTATTCCGCGCCCTACCCATTCTTCAGTTTATGAACCCTAGCTAAAACAGAAAACACTCCCTCCCTCTGCTAACACGCGTTCATCTCCTCCGTCATCTCCTCCCTTGTCTCCAACCCTACCTCTGCCTCCGCTAACACTCCCATTCTTTCTCTACTAACGCGCGGCTCACTGTCCCTCCCAGAAAACCCCATTCCTCACCTCCATTGCCCCTCACAGAGAGCTCCTCTTCGCTGCTATCACCTCCCAAAAAACAGGTCACACACACTCACTCGCCCCATTAGCGTGCAAGAAAGGGAGACCATTTAAGAGGTAACTAACATCCATCTTCCTTTATTGCTGTTGTTTGTTTGCACTGTTGTTGACAACTTAGTAATATTCAGCTTTAAATGATTCAATTGATTTAGTTGTATTTAAACTCTTGGAGATGAAATGTTCGATGAAAAGCCTGAGTGGTTATAGTGTTATCTTCCATGCACTGCTCTCTGATTTCTCTTCTGGTTTTTAGTAACTTTATGGGTTCTGTTAGTGCTGATGATTGATGGAATATTTCTAGTATAAATAGAACATGATAAATGCTTGTAAAAATGATGATTTCACTTGCTTCTTTCCAATTTGCAACCTTTTGTTAAAGCAAAGAGATTGGTCACGATGTGTCAAATATGAACCTGCAGCATGCATGTGCCACTTTGATTAGATGCTTATAGGTTTTTAGTGTTATGAAGTGATAAAAAAAATGGGTTTTACTGAACTCAACGAAAACAGAGAAGTGAGGCTTACTTTGTATTGTTTATATTGCAATGACATTGGTTCTACTGCACTTTTAATTGTTTCCTCCTTTATATTGAGACCAAAAGTTAAATTAAGCCATTAAGGGATGTTAACATTGTGAGTTAGTAGAATTGTTGGCTGCAAATTTGTTTTCTCTAGAATGCATTTTTTTGGGCCCATTGTTAACAAAGTGTTTATCCCTATGAGCCAGCTGTTAAAGACGTGTTCCCTTCTTCTTCATCATCTTCCTCGTCTTGATGCATTTTCTGTTCTTCATATTATTGCTAAATAGCCAGCTGCATTTTCTGTTTTAGAAATGGAAAAGTCAGTTCATGAAATATGACTTTTTGTATAGGTACACTCAGTCCGAGCAGAATATTAAGCAGAATATTCATTAATTATTCATTACAGTTTCCGGCTGAGTGTTCTTCCCACACCTGGTAAGCTTTCTCCTCTCCATTTTTCTCGTTTGGTTTTTGTTTGCATTGTACTTGGGGATTGGAGTGTTTTATTATTTTTCTTAATGTTAATTATTTAGTAAAGCCTTAGTTTCCCGTTTGAGATGCAATACTAATGAGCGTACGTGTATGTGCTTAATGTACCGCTCATTGTGTTGGATCTTGAATTGTCCAAAGTTGGACAGTTTGGGAAAAAACTTTTTCTTAATTCAGTTAAAATAGTTATTCATTAATTCTAATGTTATATACTTGATGAAAGTTCAGATTGATAAATTTCCTTTCGTTCTCCGGGTGCATAATTTATCGTGGTGGATGTCATCGCGTTCAAGTAGTGTACGTCGGAGACCGCAGGGAAATGCTGCCGAAATTTTGTCGAGTATGAGCATGAGAGTTAAGGACTAACTGTTAACCGAATGTTGAAAAAGTTTCTTCTCGAATGGGATAGGGCCATACCCTGTCATAAGAAGTGGTTGATGAATATGTTGGACTAAGTACGAAGGTATTGGTTTAGTCATGGATCGCGGTTGGATGAATGCTAGACGGACAAGTGATGAGTATGAGAATGGAGTGGAAGATTTTCTACAGTTTGCAAAAACAAATGCTCCTGATAATGGTAACAGAAGGTTTTATTGTCCTTGTGTTAACTGTTTGAATGAGAGACGACTAGAAGCTGAGGAGATACGTGATCATCTTATTTGTGAGGGGATTTGCAAGAGTTATACAACATGGATATGTCATGGTGAATCGTTAGACAGGCCGAGGGTGTCGGATAGAGAGGAAGTTGATGACGTGGAAATGGACGATGGACTAGAGGACATGATCCATGATGTTGGGCAAGAGTCTTTTCGGCGCGCACATGTGTATGATACTTTGTGCAGTGATGCACAAGTGGCTTTGTATCCGGGGTGCACTAATTTCACACGGTTGTCAGCGGTGTTAAGATTGTTCAATGTGAAGGCGAGAAATGGGTGGAGCGATAAAAGCTTTACCGAATTGCTTGAGTTGTTGAAAGAAATGCTTCCAGAAGGCAACACATAGCCATCTCGAAACTGTGAGGCGAAGAAGATGTTGTGTCCGATGGGTATGGAGTATAAGAAAATACACGCTTGCCCCAATGATTGCATATTATACAGGAAAGAGTTTGAAGAGATGCACGAGTGCCCCAGGTGTGGGGTATCACGCTACAAAGTGAAGGATGGTGATTCTAGTTGTGATGTGGTCACCAAAGGTCCTCCTGCGAAGGTGTTATGGTATCTTCCCGTGATTCCACGGTTCAAGCGATTGTTTGCTAATGTAAATGACGCAAAGAACATTAGATGGCATGCAGATGAGAGGAAGTGTGATGGACAGCTTCGCCATCTGGTCGATTCTTTGCAATGGAAGAGAATTGATAGTTTGTTTCCGGATTTCGGCAATGAGCCCGAAAACCTCGAGGCTTGGACTTGCTACCGATGGAATGAATCCATATGGAAACTTAAGTAGTATTCATAGTTCATGGCCTGTTCTCCTTGTAATTTACAACTGTCTCCTTGTTTGTGCATGAAGCGCAAATACATTATGTTAAGTATGATGATTTCGGTCCTAAACAGCCAGAAATGATATTGATGTTTATCCGAGTCCCTTGATTGAAGACTTGAGAATGTTGTGGGATGAAGGCGTTGATGTGATTGGACGGGTATTGCCGTGAGACATTCAGATTGCGTGCCATGTTATTTTGCACCATCAATGACTTTCCAAAGATACGGGAACTCTGTGTGGGTATAGTGTTAAGGGCCATAAAGCATGTCCAATATGTGAAGAAGGAACATGTTACCATCAACTGCAACATGGAAGGAAGACGGTTTACCTTGGGCATCGGAGATTTCTCCGACGTAATCATCCTTATCGTAGATTGAGAAAAGCTTTCAATGGACTTCCGGAGAATGAAATTGCTCCAGTGGCCTTGACTCGGAGAGCAAGTTTATGAAAAGGTGAACAACACTAATGTTATCTATGGGAAGACCCGGAAGAAGGCTACCGAGAAGAAAATATGGAAGAAGAGGTCGATCTTCTTTGATCTTCCATCTTGGTGCAAGCTTGATGTAAGACATTGTATTGATGTGATGCATGTAGAGAAAAATGTGTGTGACAGTTTAATCGGAACGCTTCTCAACATTCAAGGCAAGACAAAGGATGGTGTGAATGCTCGTCTGGATCTAGTTGCGATGGGTATACGAGAGCAGTTAGCTCCACTTAAAGTGGGGGATAAGAAGACTTATTTGCCCCCAGCATGTCATACTTTATCAAAAAAAAGAGAAAAGAAGTTTCTGTGAATGTCTACGGGGAGTCAAAGTGCACAGGGTTACTCTTCAAATATCAGAAGACTTGTCTCAATGAAAGATCTCAAATTAGTTTGCTTAAAGTCTCATGATTGTCATGTCTTGATGCAACAGCTACTACCGGTGGCCATTCGTGACATATTGCCTAAAAAAGTCAGACATGCCATTACTAGGTTATGCTTATTCTTCAATGCTATATGTAGCAAGGTCATTGACACTAAAAATTTGGATGAGTTGGAAAATGAGGCAGCCATTGTATTGTGCCAATTGGAGATGTATTTTCCACCTTACTTTTTTGACATCATGGTTCATTTGATTGTTCATCTAGTGAGGGAGATTAGATTGTGCGGTCCCGTTTATTTAAGGTGGATGTACCCGGTTGAGCGATACATGAAGATCCTGAAAGGATATATGAAAAATCCACACCGTCCCGAAGCATCTATTGTTGAAAGGTATGTTGCAGAAGAAGCTATTGAGTTTTGTACAGACTACATGTCAGAAGCGGAACCTGTAGGGCTTCCGAAGTCTCGTCACGAAGGAAGATATGATGGTAAGGGTACACGAGGTATCACTGTTAAGAGCATGGATTGGGAGGAAGTGCTTCAAGCACATTTGTATATATTGAATAACACTGATGAGGTTGAACCATACTTATGTGAGCATAAAAGCATCATCAATGAAACTTACCCTAGAATGAATGAAAAATGGTGTTTGAACAAGCATAACAAGACTTTCTTGAACTGGTTAAAAGAAAAATTGCAAAGGATGGTACTGCTTCTGATACATTAAAATGGCTAGCACAGGGGCCTAACTTTGATGTCATATGCTGGAGTGGGTACGATATCAATAAGTTTTCCTTCTATACAAAGTCCCAGGATGACAAAAGTACTATGCAAAACAGTGGGGTTATGGTCGTCGCTGAGTCCATGCATTTCTCTAGTTCGAAAGATAAAAACCCTGTTATGGCATCAGTTTCATACTTTGGAATCATTGAAGATATATGGGAGGTTGATTACACGAAGTTTAGAGTACCTGTTTTTAAATGTTAGTGGGTCGACAGTAACAATGGTGTGCAAATCGATGAGTTAGGATTCAAATTGGTGGACCTTAGTAAGGTAGGTAATAAAGAGGAACCTTTCATCATGGCATCCCAAGCAAAACAAGTGTTTTATATCCGTGATCCTTCTAACAAAAGGTGGTCAGTGGTTCTCCAGGGAAAAAACATGTATAATGGTAGTGAGGGAAATCACGATTCAACTCTTGATATTTCTGATACTCCTTCTTTCTCAACACGAGTGCCTAATTTCAATGAGGAAAATGAAGTGGATGATGTACATGCTACTCGTAATGATCACCAAGAAGGGTTATGGGAGAACTTTACTAATTGACCACAAAGTAAGTTTAGTTTGATATTACCATCAAGTTTGGCATATTATATGTTTACGTTGATATTTATAAGTTATGTTTATGTACGTTGATCGATATTTATAAGTTATGTTTGATATTTATCCTGACATACTCACAAGTTTTTTTTTTGTTTTGTGTTTAAACAGGTATACATGGCTGATCATGAGGATATCCCTCCTTCATGCAGCGGGGTCGAGACCCCGTCTACCGGTAGAAAGGGTAGACGTGCCACACGGATGAGGCATTTGACTGCCAACCGTGGGTCAAATCAAAGGAAAAGAGTAGACTTTGATAATAAACTCAATCCTATTGGGCCAATGGAAGATCAGTTTACCAGTTTTGTGGCGACCCTTGCTAGGAACAGGCCCAGTATACTCATTGATAGGTGGAGAGATGTACCGGCGGACGTGAAGGAGCAGATATGGGAGAGTATTCTGGTATCTATACTTCTACGTCCTGTGTTTGTCTGTATCTACTTTATTTTTATCTTAATAATATCATACAGTAATTCGTTGATTCTTTTGGTCTTAATGTAGTTGACCTTTGACATACCAGGATACATACACTATGAAGAAGCGTTTTTCAAGTATCTTTGGAGAGCGTTGGAGGGCTTTTAAGACCGACACAGGCGAGATACTATATATTCAATCCAAAAAGTAAAAAGAACCCACTTGAGGTGTATCCGTTTCTTGACAAGGCGACGTGGGATCGCTTTGTTCGTGAGCCGACATGATCCCAGCTTTCAGGTTAACTTATTTGATTTGTCTCTAAATTTATGTAATTGCATTAATTTCATTTACTTATGTAATTTAATTGTCTTTTATTTATAACAGGAGAAGAGGAAAAAGGGGCAGGAAAACCAAAGCAAGAATGTCTACCCCCATGTCATGTCTCGTGGGGGATATAAAAAGCTTGTTCAGAAAATGGTTGAAGAGGAAAAGAAAGCACGTCGAGAAGCGGCATCTCAAGCGGATCCTAATGCTGAAACTCTTCCAGAGGTTGTTGATCCACCTCCACCCCCACGCCATCGTTCATGGAAGAGGGGCCGACAAAGAAAAACGGGACAATATACATCCGAGGAGGCCCGCCAAGTAGCTGAGAGGATTGTAAGTATAGTTTGTTGTAATTGTCATTTTAAGATTGTTACCGAATTGTAATGTGACCTGATATTTTATGTGATAGGATGCCTTGGATGATCAGCTAACCCAAGGAACCTTTGTTCCTAGAGGACGCAATGATATCTTATCTATCGCCATCTCAGAAACCAGACCACCCAGGCCGTGTCATTGGTGTGGGATGGGGAGTCGGCATTCGTCAATACCATGGTTCATCTTCACACCAATGCCACAGGGATGTTGAAGCAGATAGAGCACGACTAAAACAGGAGATTGCAGCTAAGCTTCGACAGGAGATGGCCGAGCAGTTTGCCCAGCAGATGGCAATATTGACTTCTATGTCCCAAACAGATGACAAGTAGGTGTCCAACCCTCTATCCAACCCTCTGTCCATGTGAGCACTAAGGGCTCATGTGATCCTCCTCATCATCCTGAAAATGATGATGATGGTGATGATGATGATGCTGATGCTGATGATGATGATGATGATGATGATGATGATGACGACCCTGATAGGTGTGAGCTGTATGTTGATGATCATCATCATCGCCGCTTAGTGGCATTGGGTAGGGCACATACTAACTTAGGTAATACCATACACCATCGGTTATTACCGGATGATCAGCTGAGGGTGTCTGTTGAGATTATTCGAGATGCTGATGCTCGAGTCCCTGTGCCCACTGAGGAGGTTCAAACAGTGGGTCAGGCCCCCGGTAACTTCATCCTCTGGCCAAGAAGACTGGTCAACTTTCTTGTTGCATCTGAGGTATTCGGTTAGTTGTGTTTTTCTATATTCATATTTGAAATAATTTATTATTGTTTCAGGATAATGCTTTATTTTTATTCGTTATAGGATGTTGGAAATGATATTGTGCCTAAAAGGTCGGATCTAGGAAGACCAGAGATGTCTGCTCCTGCCAAGGTATTCATTTGACCATTTAGTTAATAACGAATTAAATAACTAATTATCCGTGATTACTAATATATATCTATGTTGTTTAGGGGATCGACAAAGGGGCACCTGGCCATGGTGATGTTTTTAAAGTTCTGGCTATACAGGTTGTCACCATGGAGAATGACGCAGTCTTGGTAAGGTTGGAACATGATGCCAGCCCTGGTGAACTGTATATACCAAAGAAGGAACTTATGGAGATGGTACTCAATAAAGAAATGGTCAGTTCTGCACACATATCGTTTTGGTGCACGTAAGTACATTTTATTTATAAGTTAAGTACGTAATTAATTTTTAAATACTATGATAATTAACATGTTTTTCCAATATATTAGGTATCTGCATCGTATGTTAGTCGATCAGGGTAACCTCGCCCTTTATGGGTTCATTGACCCCATGTTCATTCAGGGTGATGTTCTCCTAGCATCGGAAGACCCGGTCACTACCATACGTGATATACTTGCCCGAGACGATCATCAATTCTATCTTGCGCCTTATCTCAATAAGTAAGTACCAGTTATTTAAGTATAACTATATATGACTTAGTCACTAACTGTTCCGCAAATACAGATAGGCATTGGCAACTGTTGCTCTTGTACCCAAGAATGAACGTCGTGGTCTTCTTCTGCTCATTGGGAAATAAGCCGGCGAATCAACTGAAGACGATCATCGAAACGTAAGCATTAAAATACTTTATAATCAGTAATGCAATTGTTTTAATTATTTGAAATCTATTAGATATACTTTAATTAATGTTTTTGTAATGATAGGTCTATTAATGCAACCCACATGTTGCATGGTGAAAGGCGTACTCGGGCTATTAGATATATTATTCCCAGCGTAAGATATTTATTAGTTCAAATGCATCAAATGCAGCGGGTACAATAATTGATTTCTATTTTATTTAATTCCTCATATTCTAATTGGGTTTCATTTGTACGTAGTCACGTATACAACGTGGGTCATGGGAATGTGGCTACTATGTGATGCAGTGGATGTTGTAAATTATCTCCTCCGGGATCACTGAAAGATGGCAGGAGATAAATGTTAATTGACACAATTAGAATTAATAATATAGATTCGTTATATGTTTTATGTTAGTTTATTACTTAAAAGATATAATCTTTTGTCCAATTAAACTTGCAGATATTCAACAATCCAACTCCATTATCTGATTCTGACATCAACAAAGATAAAGAGGCGTTGGGCAACTTTCTTTCTTGAAGTGTACCAACCATAGTTTGTATATATGTAGTTAGTTTAAAAACTTATCATGTACTAGCTATAGTGTACCTTTGACTGATGATATGTATTAGTGCTCAGGTCTGGTTCAATTCTTCTTCTCTCGTGTTTTGATGTAGCCTTGATAAAGTGTTGTTTTCATTCATTCGAAATTAATTAGGCCTGATGCCCTCTGTTTTCAGATTCTGTGCTCACTAGTCATTTGATGAAATGTCAGTATTTTTAACCACATGTGTAAGAGCTGATTGTTTGTGCCAAGAAAATTGAATGAAGTATGTTTTGCTTTTGATATGGTTAAAACTTTGTTGCAATTATGTCAAAACTGGTTTGGTGTTCTGTTGTTGTTTCTTGTTTGATCAGGGTACTGCTGGTTTGTTAGCTTAAACAAGTTCCTGGAATTGATGGTTATGAATTAGTAAGTGCTCTTACTTTACCAATTAGTTTGCCTTGCCCATTTGTTATCTAACTCATGTGATGCCTAAATCACGTGTGGTTAATGCCTTGCTGTTTCTTGCCATCGAATGAACTATAAAAATTTGTGTCTTCCAATTGTATGTGGCTGCTTGTTATCATTTTCTACTAGTTTGGTGCAATAACTACATTATGTTTACCCCAAAATTTACAGTATGTTATTCTGGTATTGATCCGCACATCAAACAGGGGAAAGGAATGATTGAAATGTAAATAACAGATTAAAAAAATGAGATTTTACACATCGGTTCTGCAAAAACCGATGTGTAAATTTCACTTACACATCGGTTTTAATAAAAACCGATGTGTAAATTTCACTTTACACATCGGTTATTTTTAAAACCGATGTGGAAAGTGAAATTTCCACATCGGTTTTTGGGAAAACCGATGTAGAAAGTGTAATTTCCAACTGCTTATCAATTGACAAATCAATTTTCCACATCGGTTAAAAGAAAACCGCTGTTTAAAATATACTTTACACATCGGTTTAATAACCGATGTGTAAAGTGGCAATAACCACATTGGTCGTTTCTACATCAGTTTGAAAACCGATGTGGAAAGCCATAAATAACCGACGTGGAATCCCTTTTCTGCACTAGTGGTAAATCAATTTTTCTATATTTTTTATTACTTCAAATAAAACCTTTACATAAAGTCGTTAATCCATTTGTCATGCATGTACTATAATTTTGAAACAAAAATTATAAAAATATTATTCATACCACACGAATACCTCATACATATCACAGGTGCATTAACTATTTAGATTTCAGCACGTGCTTAATTATATGCATTAACTAGTTGTGTATTAGCATGTGTCATATTTATGTAATTATTAGCTGCTAATCTTCTGGAATATTTCCAACTCACATAATATTCTTGTATTTATTTCTAATTATTAGCTGTTGTTTTTTTAGGAAATTTGAATTGTAAATATGATGTATTTATACCACTCATTATCAATGAAAAGATAAGATTTACAATCATCTTTATGGTATCAGATTTTCCTCTCTAGCCTAAAAGCTTCACACGATCCTGCAATGGCCGCCTCCTCTGAAACCACTGCAACAAACTCGCCCCCACCTCTGAACCAAAGGACCTGGTCGAATTCGACACATTTACCCAACTCCCTATCAAACTCAACTCCACTAATTACCTTGCTTGGTAAAAACAAATTCATTCTCTCCTTGTTGCACGTGACCTCATTGGCTATGTCACTGGTGATACCCCTTGTCCTCTTGCTACAATTCGTTCTGGTGATGCTGTCGTCCCTAACCCTGCCCGCCCCTTATGGATACAAGACAAACTTCTGTATATAGCCCTTCATGGCTCTTGTGACCCCGAAGCCCGATCCATCATGGCTTTTGCTGATACGTCTCGTGATGCCTTGCTTTCTCTCCAACGAGCCTTCGCCAACAGGTCTAGTTCTTGCATCATGTCTCTTAAGGAGTGTCTAAGCTCAATCTCTAAGGGTACGCTATCTGTTTCCAATTATCTTCAATCCATCAAATCCATTGCCGATGAGTTATCTCTTAGTGGACATTCACTTGATGATCTTGACTTGGTTATTCATGCTCTCAATGGCTTGGGACCATCCTTTCGGGAATTCACTGCCTCTATTCGCACGAGGGATTCCCCCATACTCTTTCATGAGTTGTGTGATAAGATGGTGGACTTTGAACTGTTCCTACAATGTGAGGAACGCCTGAATTTTCCTCTCCCGGTAACTGCCAATCATGTTTAGTGCCGTCACCATGGCCACGGTTATGGTCGTGGTCGCAATTCCAACAATTATGCTCCTGGTTTAAGTAGCTCCAACAAGCCGCATAGTCGTGGATCTACTCCTGGTGGCAGTAGTCGTGCTTCTGCTTTCTGCCAATATTGTGACAAGCCCGGTCACATAGCTACATCATGCTACAAGATCAATTGCTATCCTAAGTGCCACCCATCTGCAAATGTTACTCAGATCAATGCTCCATCTTATCTTGCTCCTCCCTCATGGCTTTTTGATTCTGGTGCTTTCCATCATATTACAAATGACTTGAACAATCTCTCCATCAAGGGAGATTACAATGGCACTGACAACCTGCAAGTTGTAAATGGTAATCATCTACCTATCACACACATTGGTTCTACCACTATCTCCACCCCCTCTTCGAATTTACAACTTTCAAATATTTTGTGTGTCCCTAATGTTACCCAAAATTTAATATCTGTTTCTCATTTATGAAATAGACAACTATAAACACGAGAAGGGGGGTTGAATTGTGTTTATCAGAATTTAAACAAAGTTGAAATCTTTTCGCATACAGAAGCTAGGTTCAAACGAGTGGAAAGATACAATACATATGGGTGGCTCGTCTGATGAAATTTTAACTGTGACCTTGGCAAACACACCACTTGATAAACGTATAAGAAAGCTAAAGCAACTAAAGAGGCTAAGGAAAGAGATATTGACACAGTTATTTATCCTTGTTCACTCTTCAAAGCAAAGAGCTACGTCCAGTCCTTGGCAGCACCCAGATTTATCCACTATAACTGATCAGGTTACAGACTCAAGTATTGTTTGCACACCTAGCCTCTTCAGGCTCCAAGACAAGTATTCTTTGCACATCTAGCCTCTTCAGGCTCAAGACAAGTATTCTTTGCGCACTTGGCCTCTTCAGGCTCACTCAGGTTTGTTTGAGAGATTCGGTTTGTAATAAATACAACTTCACACAGACAGATCTTTCACCAACACTCAGAGTGGTTTAAATGTAAAGCTTAGGAAAGTCTGCATAATAACTTGAAATGATTGAAGAATACAGAATGAAAGAGTGAAGATATTAATGCACAGAGTAATGGCTCTTTAATGCTATGTGTATTCTCTTATCTTCATCTTCAATGACTTCTGTATTTATAGTCTTCAAGCATTTAGGATCCGTCAGAGACATTCTCTAAGATGTTGGCTTCTTCATTAAATGCAATAGAATCGTTCTGGGCAACCATTAATGCAATAGGAACGTTGGTTGTACTCTAACATGAAGGATCATGGCTTTATGCATCGTGATACAGCCATATCAGAGTTATGCAGAGAGCTTTTTGTACTTTGCTGAGTACAATTCCCTTTTCGTGTAAGGACTAGAGGTACTAGATAGGGAATAAAGCATGTTGGAAGCATTCTTTAACTGGTCTTTAGTACTGATAATCCAAGGTTGCTTGAGAGAGTAACTTCTGACTTTTCTCGATTCTCGTTCTTGAAATAAGATTCTGATAATTCTAAGAGAATTCATGTTCATAAGATAAGCGCATCCATCTTGAAAATAACCGCGTCCATCTAGCCATTTAAGATTTTATATTCGAGCTAGTAGACGAGCTCTATATGCTATGTCATTGGACAGATACTCTCATTAAGGACTTAGCAAGTCCAAAGACTTGTGTGGACGAACGCTTCTATCACCTTAATGGACGAGCACTTCTGTCACCTTAGTGGACGAGCACTTCTATTACTTTAGTGGACGAGCACCTCTGTCACTTTAGTAGACGAGCGCTTGTGTCACTTTAGTGGACGCTGGATTTTACTTTAGTGGACGCTGGCTTTTATCACTTTATTGGACGGGCGCTTCTGTAACTACAGTGTTAGACGTGCACTTCTATCACTACAGTGTTGGGCATGCGCTTCAACCACTTGTGTTGGACATGAGCTTCTATCATTTGCGTTGGACGTGTGATTCTATTATTTCAGTGTTGGACGGATGATTCTATTATTTAATCTGCACACTAGATAGACAGGTTAGCAACCAATATGAAGGTTAATTAAATCATTAACCAATGTTTAGTTTCATCAAAACTTAGGGAAATGCACATCAGATATTTTAGAGACTTAACAATTTATGCCATACTAATAAAGTTT
Organism: Sophora flavescens; assembly: GCA_030762895.1. Lineage (NCBI taxonomy): Eukaryota > Viridiplantae > Streptophyta > Magnoliopsida > Fabales > Fabaceae > Sophora > Sophora flavescens. Next base: position 81,606,517 of record CM061063.1, read on the forward strand.
TCATTCACTAGTGGAAAATATGCAATAAACGAGAAGGGTACACGTCTGTTAAACAAAAATGAGACATAACAAAAGAGGCGATGGCAAAGCCGTAATCATCAGGTTCACTTAAATCGCTTTTAACGTCAGGTGTTTAAACAACTGAAGCTAAAAGTGATGGGAGTCATTTTTTACTTCATTTGTTTAAACAACTGACGTTAAAAGAGTCATCTTTTATGAAGTAAAAGATGACTTTTAAGTTGTTTTAAAACCGGCCCAACCAACTCACTCTCATTTCATTCAAGTTTCACCCTTCACTTCCGAAACCCTAGCATAACCGTTGCAGCGCCTCTCTCCCTCTTTAGTTCCTTCTATTCCTAATCCTCCCTTATTCAAGTCTCAAACCCTCAAGTCTCTTCCTTAGTCTATCCGCCCCTGGAACCACTGCTCAAGATGAGTGTGGAGAACCAAAGGGGTCATTTGGTGAATGGAGAAGGGGGGCCACTGACCCTTTTCCTGTGGGTATGCGTGTTCTTGCTGTGGATGACGACCCAATTTGCCGCAAAGTCTTGGAGAATCTGCTATGCAAATGCCAGTATCATGGTTGGTAACTTTTTATGTTTTTTTTTCCAGTAAAAATTGGTGTAAGCAATAATTGTGCTGAATATGAGTCATAACTATTATTCTATGCAATATCTTAAAATTCTTAATTCAAAGGTTGTTTCTTGGTAAGGGTGAGAATGCTTAAGAATGCTTAATTTTACTAAAGAAGACTGCGAACGAAGGGGTCAGATCTGTGAGCGAAGGGGTCAGATCTTCGAAGAAGGGACTAGATCTGCTAAGAAGAAGACATGCGAATGAAGATCTATGAAGAAACTTCCTGCTTTTTCTTGAAAGTTCCAAACTTTCTTGCTTTTTGTTCTTGAAATTTTTTGGGTTTATTTTCTTTTTTTATGGATTTATTCTTTGCAAGAATGTCTCTCTTCTCCTCTAGGTGCTTTCTGTTATCAATTTTTTTGGTGTGTAGTTCAAAATCGTGGCCACAAACTGATGTTTAAAGTAATTTTTTTAAAAAAATACTTATAAAGTCTGTTGTTTAAAACAACAGACGTTATAAGTAGCACATTTAACGTCAGTTATATTAAACAACTGACGTTAGATGTGAAATTTTACGTCAGTTTAAACAGACGTTAAAAGTTACACTTTTAACGTCTGCTTGAATAACGTCAAGCATTTTTCAGACGTTAAAAAACATTTTTAAGTGACGTAAAAAATGCTTCTTGCACTGGTGATTGAATATTTTCCTTGGCATTTCGAGGTGAAGGATCTGCGCACGGGGGAGATACTTCTGCGCGGGTTGAGTGAAGATAATGTGTACAAGTCCACTCCACAAACCTCCCTTGCACGAACCACCCCCTCTCTCCAGTTATGGCATCAACGCCTTGGACATTCAACCCCTCAACCTCTCCTGCATGCACTCAAAACCAATAATATTTCATTTACTGGGTCAAATACTAAATGTTTAGGTTGTCTTTCCAATAAGAGCCACAAGCTTCCCTTCTCTAAGTCCTCTATTTCTAGCAGTTATCCTTTATAAATTGTGTACTCAGATGTTTGGGGGCCGCCTGTTCATTCAATTGATGGTTTTCGATACTACGTTATTTTTGTGGACTATTTTTCTAAATATGTTTGGCTCTATCCATTAAAATTCAAATCTGATGTCTCATTAATATTTCCCATTTATAAAAATTTGGTGGAAAGACAATTTAATTATAAAATTAAAACCTTATACTCTCACAATGGCGGTGAATTTATCAAATTTCGATCCTTTTTACAAAATAATGGCATCACCCATTTAACCACCCCACCACACACCCCTGAACACAATGTCCTCTCTGAACGGAAACATCGCCATTTAACCGAAACTGCTCACTGCCTCATCAACCAAACTTCTCTCCCTCTCCATTTTTGGACCTATGCCTTCCAAACAGTAGCATACCTAATCAAACGCTTGCCCACGTCTGGCCTTAACATGAAGATACCTTATAATGTCATCTTTAATCAATCACCAAATTACATCAAACTAAAAACCTTTGGATGTCTATGTTTCCCTTGGCTTAAACCTTACACAAATAATAAACTTGAACCTCGGCCTTAACCATGTATTTTTCTTGGTTATAGCCTTACTCAGAGTGCCTACATATGTTATTTGCTACTTGCTACTGATAAATAGTTTCTAAAAAAAACCCATTTTGGTCAAAAAGCCATTTAAAACAACAAGAGGCAATAAAAAAAATCCCATAATAACAAGTAGCAAATAATATCACAAGAGTCATAAAAATAATAATAGCAATAACAATTTACACCAATAAATATTCATCAATTATTACAGTAATAAAAAAAAATTTACCTTGTAAGAATTAAAAGAAAGTTACCTGCAATTTAGAAGGAACACTGCTACAAAAAAAATTATACTATAAGTATAGGGAGTAACGATGACATTAATGATAAAGTATCTATTTAAAACAACAAAAGGCAATAAAAAAATCCTCTAATAACAAGTAGCAAATAATATCACAAGAGTCATAAAAAAATAATAGCAATAACAATTTACACCAATAAATATTCATCAATTATTTCAGTAGTAAAAAAAAATTTACCTTATAAGAATTAAAAGAAAGTTACCTGCAATTCAGAAGGAATACTGCTACAAAAAAAATTATACTATAAATATAGGGAGTAACGATGATATTAATGATAAAGTATCTATTTAAAACAACAAGAGGCAATAAAAAAATCCCCTAATAATAAGTAGCAAATAATATCACAAGAGGCATAAAAAAATATTAGTAATAAAAATTTACACCAATAAATATTCATCAATTATTACAGCAGTAAAAAAAAATTTACCTTGTAAGAATTAAAAGAAAATTACCTGCAATTTAGAAGGAACACTGCTACAAAAAAAAATTATACTATAAGTATAGGGAGTAACGATAACATTAATGCTATTACAAGGTAAATTTTTTTTTACTACTGTAATAATTGATGAATATTTATTGGTGTAAATTGTTATTGCTATTATTTTTTTATGCCTCTTATTATTGCTATCGATTGTTTTTTTAAATACTAGTAGGGGTCAGTCTGATTGGCGCCTTTGACTTTGGAAGGCACCGGTCTGACTGACGCCTTTGACCCGTCAGAGTGAAAAAAAATAAAATATGTCACGTGTCCAAAAGGATCCCCCATTGGTAAATAGTTTCAGAACAACCCTAAACAGGTAAATAGTTTCTAAAAGGAACCCATTTTGGTAAAAAAAAACCCAACCTTGGTGTTGAAGGAGAAAAATGATTTTTTATTTTTATTTTGGGCTACTTTTAGAAATTAATTTTGACAACTAATGGGCCAGATTCATAAATATTAATGGCAACTGGTTCTATAAATAGCCACAAAATAGAATGATCTCGGTCGTTAAATTTAAAAAATGATATATCTAATGATTATTTAAGATCTCTTATCTACGAGGGACTTGATAACTCCGCTAGAAGCAACCCTACTTTTAAACCAAAAATATTGTATTTTAAAGAAAAACCATAAAAATATTTTTTTTTTATTTACATAAAATATACACCTACTGAAAGTTGGTTCAACTTATATATCTACCAGTATTAATATTTCTTCTAATGGGTTTTTATTCGTAAAATCCATCGTTAACATTGAAATAAAAAAGCATGGTTTGGTCATTTCCTTCTCTCAAATCTTTTTTTATAAAAAAAATGATATTTTTTAACTTGTATAGTTTTTCACATATTAATAAATCAAAAAAAAATTATATTAAAAATTGTGTATTTAATTTTTAAAATTTTTTTCGACATCAATTTTTGAAAAACTTAAAAATTATTTTTTATAAATAATATTTTTATTTTATGATTCATTAACATATACAAAATTATAAAAAATTACATAACTTTGAAAAATCCAATAAATAATACTTTATTTATTAGTCAATAGTCATAACCTTATTTTTTTTTGTCACTGTACGAGTAGCGCCCTTATAGCTGAGGGCAGAGCCAGCTTTCTTGTGTTAATAATACATGTGACACATCATTTGTCAAATCATCATTAATCATCAGTTGATTGATGGTGGGACATCAATATTATTTTAGTTTAGTTTTTATATTCAGTTTGTATAATGTTATGATTGGATGAGAGGATTTAAAATATATTAATTTTTAGAAAGTAATTAGAATTTATTAATATGAAAATATAATATATTTTATAATGACGGATTTTAATTAGTCTTTTAAAATATATTATCCACTTAAATTCTCTTATCCAAATATATCATAAAAATATTTTATACTAATATCTAATAATATTTTAATAATTTAGTATTATTATCATTATTTTTTCTCTTAATTATTAATATAAGAACATATAAATTAACATAGTAGTGAATATGAGCGTAAAAAAATTTATATTCACGATACATACTACTTTAATATTATTTTACTTTGTAAAAATATAAATTGTCAAAAAAATTGATAAGCACGAAAACTAAAACCGTCCAATTTTTAGAACCTCAAGGTTATTTAAACCTTCTTTTTTTTTGCTATCACTCCACGATATAGGGCTGGACAACGACGGGTTCGATTGGATTCGGGCCCAAACGGTCCAATCCGAACCAACCCACCCATCTATATATGCAACTCATTTTCATTTGGTGGGTCACTTGGGTTGGGTAGGTCTCGGGTTGGGCGATTAGGTTGGCACGAGTTGGACTATTTCATTTTTTGGACCATTTCATTTTGGGCCCAAACTCGAATCCACTTTTAACTCCCCCTCTCCCTTATCATATCATATTCCCACCCCTTCAAACCCTAGCAGCCTCCTTCATCAGACTACCAGATACAGATGGCGATGCAACGCCACCGGAGGGGAAGCGGATGGCGGCGCAATGCCACTAGAGGTGAAGCTGATGGCGAAGACACATGTTTCAAGGAGATTGAAGAACAGAAGAAGGGTCGTCAACTCGTTGTTCTTCTCCACTCACGTTCTTGTCCTCCACTATCGCATGGCCATCGTTCTTCTCCTCCACTATCGCATGGTCGTCGTTCTTATATATCTTCTACTTTATAAGGAAGACAAAGTTTCCTTCAAGAAACCGATTAATTAAATTATAATTAAATCAAATGACATTTAAATTTAAATTGGAAACAATCAAACATAAAAAAACATTTTATCTTACTCATAAAATCAATCAATTCAATGTTGGTTTTAAAACATTAATTCATAGTTTAGGCCTGGGCTATTCAATAACCAAAAACTACAATCGAGAACATTGTTCCAATAATGTTGATTATATATATTTTGAAAAGTACATATTTGTTAAACTTTAGGTCATTTGTAAATACACGCCTTCAATTATCTTTCTTTCAAATTAGTCCTTAAACTTCTACTATCAGTAAAACCAATCCTTCAACTATTTTTTTGCCCAATTGTGATCAGATCGATTTGGATTGGATGAGATTTCGCCAAAAAATTATACGGATCTGATTTGATTAAATTTGAGTTGGTTCACATTAAAACATTGGATACCCTATTTTTATGTTAATTTCTAAAACTAGTATAAAAACATTTTCAAAAAAATTATTTTTTAGATTGATATATTATTATGTTAATATAAATTAATTTCTTAATACATTTTTTTGCTATAATAAATTTTTTAATAAGAGCCGGTTCGATTCCTATTTTTGGAACCCGACACTCGAACTCACCCGTTTAGATTTACATTTTCAAAGCTGAACTGACCCGATGATTTGGTCCAAACTGCCAAAACCAGTTCGGATCCATCGATTCACCGATCGATTTTGCTAACACACCTACCAATTAGTCCTTAAACTCCTATTATAGTAAAATCAACCCTTCTATTAACTCTCAGTTAGATCGTCAATGATGGATAAGTCTAATCATTCATTTCACTAAAATGCAAATCTTCGATTGCATTTTTTATTGTTTTGATTTCTTTTTTTTAAAAAGAAAACAAGAACAAAGTGTTGAGGCTTATTCTCTTCTATTACCTTCTTCTCCCATTGATTATTTCCTTGTTGCTTCTCTCAATCACTTCTTATATTCTCCACTTATGGGAGGCATTCGACTCGTGGCATGTGCGTCCGATGGTAGCTCATGTGATTCATGATCTAAAAGTCGTGATTAATTCTGGAAGGATGACAATGAATCAGTGCGGGCTAGACAATGACGAGGTTAGGTGCACCGTTATTGGTCGTAGACTGGTGACAGTTGGATGCGTTTAACGGTGCATCGTCAAAGGAGGAGGTTGCGGTTTTGGGCATTCAAGACATTGTTGGACCTTGCGAATAACCTCCAAGACCAGGATCTTATTTTTTATTTTAAAAATAAAAATAAAATACGATCAACAATTTGGATTAAGTAACTCTTATTGGAGTTGTTATTAACTTCGTTTGGATTGAGAAATAAATTTATTAATATGTAAAACTTTCTCTCGTTTGATTCAAGAAAAAAATAAGGAAAAATTAAAGAAAAAAAAAAAAAGACACTAGAAACAACAAAATCAATTATCTGTCTTCAAGATTTTTCTTTATATCTAATTTAAAATTAAAATGATTCCCTCTCTCATATTCTTTATTCTCATCTGAAAAATGGTAAAAGTGATCCGTGTCGTTCTATGTCACTACTCTTATGTTTAATAAAATGGCATCGTTCTTATTCACTACTTTTATTATGTTCAATAAAATGGCTACATTAGATCAACACTTAATAAAGCATTTATTTAATCAGTTTTTTTAAATAAACTAAAAATAATATATTTTTATAAACTTTCCTAACAAATTTATTGTAACAAATTAAAATAAGGTTAGATGGTAATAAATTATTTTTACAAATTTATTTTTACAAATTATTATCGTACCTTCGAATACTCAAAAAAATCTTTATGTGTCAATGGGGTTGGCAAAATGGTTAACATTAAACTCTCATCCCCTCATCTTATGAGTGAGGTTCGAATCCCCCCGGTGGTAATCCTCCTTAGGGAGATCCGTCGATGCTCAAAAGCTTGTTGAATAGTTGCAATTGAGTGAGATTGCTTTGGACATCTATTAGGAATCCCAACATGCCATTGGTGCTTGCTCGACATCGTAAGAAGTGCTTTCCCTAGCTACGATTTTGTAACCAAAAAAAAAAAAAAACTGTTGCCGTGTTTGTTTCAAAGTTTGAGAAGGTATTCATAGGAATGTGGAATTGTGAATAAGATATCTTCATATTTGTTTCAAGTTTTTAAAAAATATGCCCACGTACGATTGATTCTCGGGAAAAATTATATTCCCATGATCTCCCTCATTTTAATCCCACCATGAGGGGAGGATATATTATTTTCCCATGGCACATTATCCCACTTTCTTTTCATGTTTTTTTAATAAATATTCCTCATAATAATAAATACTAAATAAATATGTTATAAAATTTGTCTAGGATTAACATCCCGGTCATAGAATTCTCGGGAATGACATTCTTCCTCCCCTCCTCCTCCTCCTCCTCTCATCTGAACCAAACACACCCTTAGGCTATGTTTGGACGTTTTTGTGGAGATGAAGTAGAATGGTTAATAATGAAGTGATTAGTAATGGAGTGAAGTGAAAATGCAAAAATATCCAACTCCATTGTTTGGAGGTTTAATGAGGGATATAGAAGAAAATTCCAAACCCCCCAACTTGGAGGGTATAAAAATGAGGGGTTTGAATGGAGTGGAGTGATTTGGTTACCATTCTAATTACCGGGATGGACCGAGACTTGGATGATAGGAGAGGTCAGTTATAAAAATTAAAGTTTGTCCAACAAATATATATACATCAAATTTTATACAAATTATTCATAATTATATTATATGTTATAAAATATTAATTATATTAATAATCTATCAAAACACAAAACACATATTATATTCACAAAAATCATCTATAATTATTTACTAATTATGTACACTGTACTAATAGTAAGAAAAAGAAAAAGAAAAAAAAAACTGGTAGGGGGTAGGGGTGTTCATCATCCGATCCAAACCAATTCAAACCTCAAAAACCGAAAACCGAAAAAACCGAAAACCGAAAAAACCGCAAATTTTTATGGGATTGGATCGGATTTCGGATCCTCTAGTGAAATCCAATCCAAACCGATATATTATATACATATACTATTAATTTTGAAATTATAGTATTACTCATACTTAAACATTATTCTTCATACTTCTATGTCCCTCATTCTCTTTAATATTTTTGTTGGAATGACATATATGAGATTATTTAGAATAAATATTAATGTCTTGAAGTTATATTTTGCTAAAAGTTTTGATGCATAACATATATATATATATTTGATTGAGTAAACATGAAAAATAGGAAATCAATTATGTAAATTAGAAAAATAATTAGCTACAATTTATTTGTAGCTGATTCAAGGAAAAAAAATAAGATAAGTAAAAGTAGATATAAATAATTAATATAAAAGAACGTGTTAAAAAATATCAATAATTTTTTTCTTCTCAAACTCCCAAATTAAAACGAAGATTATCTTTTATTCACTATTAAATAAGTAGAAAGGACACTTGACATTCGAAAAAAAAGTATGACAAAAACCGAATTATCCAATCCAATCCAAACCGTATTTGATTGGATTGGATTGGATCAGATTTTTTTAAAGTAGCAAACCGATCCAATCCAAACCGCACGATATTTTCATCATTAGATCGGATGACTTTTTAACTCAAAATCGATCCAATCCAATCCACGAACACCCTTAGTAGATTAGGGGCCAGCCCTATCCCGCAAATGATTAAATCCATCCTCTCATAAACCTAAACCATCCCATTTCATTAATAAAAACTTCTAAATAATGAGTTAAGGTATTTACACCATTTCACTATGTTAGTAACCATTCTATCCCATGCTTTGGACCCTCTTACGCAACTCAGAATCGAATGGAATAAGAACTGAAACTTTTGCACCTACGCAGTTGGCACAGCATTAACGACATCTTTCGTTCTCCTTTTTTTTTTTTTTTCCCTTTCTGTTTCATTCTTTAATTTTCCTCCATATTTCTCGCTAACCAAACAGTCCCACTACATTGATAGCAGCAGTTTCAGGTAAAAGCCATTCCGAATCACATTTATATGTTGTTGACACTGTTCTCAACCACCGGTAGTAGTTAAAGTTTTCCTTTTTCCTTGCCTATTTTTTTTGTTGCTGCGAAAACTTTAAAACACAAAAAAAAGGAATTTTAATCCAAAAACTGAAAACACGTGTCTTTTTTCTGCTAGTTTACCTTACCCTTTTACTTATATTTATATAAAGTTCAGTCCTTTTTTATAATTATTTTTCAGGTTAAATTTTTCCATCGCAATGCCGGATGTCCAGGTCCTTGTTAATGATTTTGTGAATCAGCTTCAAAAACGGTAAATTTCTTTAATTTTTTTATTTCTTCATTGGCATTATTAAAGTTGAATCAGTTGTTGGATTTGGGGACTATATTGTGAGGTATTAAGAATAAGAACCAATGTATGTGATTTCCTCTTTGTGTGTGTATGTTTTTTTTTGTATTTTTGTATTTTAAAATTTTGTTGCTTTGTGGTGATAGTAAACTTGAAGGTTCCCAGGCCACAGCAAAGCAGGCAGCCGAATTGCTCCGGTCTGTGATTTCACAACAGCGAATGCCCCGCACGAACCAGACTGCAGCTCTGATTGATGCAGTAAGGACTGTGGGGGAGCAGATTATCGCTGCAAATCCTGTTGGTATGCTAAGAATGTTTTATGGTCAAATGCATACTTATTTATTAGGAATTATGGAGATTAGTTATTGTTTACCTATCATAACATGTAATGTTTTTTTGATAAGCTCATAACATGTAATGTATGTGATTGCAGAGCTAGCTGTGGGCAATATTGTGAGGCGTGTTTTGCACATTATAAGGGAGGAGGACCTTTCCCTTGCAACAGCTGCTATTGCTGGTTTCGGACTTACAGCGGCAAGTGATGATGAAGATGACGTGGAGCAAGACGATCATCCTGTCTTATCTGCTGCTGCTGTCGCAGCTGCAGCGAGAAGCACCTTGCGTCCACCGTCATTGCACACACTTCTGGAGGATATGCCTGATTCAGCTGCTGTTCCGCCCACATCTTCCTCGGGGGGTGAATCTGAAGGAAAAAGCAGATGTGAGGATGATATATGAATGTTAACACTATGTGTATAGTTGACCATCATATTAGAATGCTTCACTGACCTTACTAAATAGTTTATTTGACCACTATTGTGATCATTGTACAATATTTATTCTCTGTTGCCACACGGCATTGGTGATGAACTTGTTACTGTTTTGGTGTTCAAGTGCATGTGCCTTTTGAGTTTTAAGATTCCCCTTGCCCCCTTGTTACAGCTGTTGAAAAAGGTTCAAGCGGTCGGAAGCTAAAGCATGACGTCATTGAAGCAGTTAATGAACTTATTCAAGATATTGCCACTTGCTATGAACAAATAGCTGAGCAGGCAGTAGAGCACATTCATCAAAAGTACTTTTCCCCTCAACTACTAAAGAGATTATTGTAAATATTGTTAGATTCTGTTGCTATTTTTTAAAGTCTTTGTTACTTGAAAACATATTACTAGAAGCAATACTTGCTCCTGAATAGCTCTGATTGATTTATGACTGAAAAGCTTGCTTGTGAGTTTTTATGTATTTGCTTGCAAATTTATTTGATCTGACAATGTGCCCAGAATAATGCTGCTATGTTTTTTGGAGTCCATGTTAATATTTCTCACTGGTGGTCATAATATGCATTGATGAAGGGATCCAACACTCAGTAATTGTTTTCTTTATGGTTGGATGAAGGCTTTTGTTCCTAAGTAGAGTGTTCTACAGTTCATGTTCCTGACTCCTTGTTACATATTGAAAATTATTACATTATGATTCATTACTATTTTCTAAATGGCTTAAGCTTTTAATCGGACCGAATGTGTTATTGTGATTTTTAACAATTAAATACAGGTGCATATGTTAAATGTGCTTTCTTTTTGAGTAGTTTCATCATTATTTTGAATCTTTGATGATAGTGAGGTCTTGATTGGATTGGCATGGCAAAGGCTAATCAACATGGCAGAGTACATTTACTTTTTTTATTGAAGTATTGAGTTTATCAAGCTAGACTCAGTTGAGGCTCCCCTTGGTGGCTGTCTTTTTCAATGTGAACTGGGGAAAACATGATGGCGTTAGTGGACTCAGAGGAAAGGCAAATAAAATGATGATGTCTTGTTATATATGATTATAGCTCAATATTTGGCTATTGTGTTGCTGTGGATAATTACTATCATCTAATAATATTGGTCATACAATTATTTTCAAGTTAATAAAGTCAACTTAAAATATTGTGCATATGTTTAATAAATGCCATGCATTTTACACCATCAGGCAACTAGTATTCAATATTTTTATCTTTGTTAAATGTGGCATACTCTGTTGTTTTCTATTTTGTAGGGGAAAATGAGTTTCTTCTGCCATCGATATTTACTTAATTTCTGGTTGTTTCTTTTTCCAAATGATTTGTGCATCTCAATGACTAACACATTGGTGCATACATTATCTTTTTCTGTTTTCTATTTTTCCCCTTGCACCCCTTATATCTTAAAGACTTAAATAACTTAGATATCACGATTCAGCTGATTTATGTCTTCAAATTTGGATGTTATTATTTTTTAGATGGAAGAAAATCTTATTCCTGTTCTTATTCATTTACACATTTTCAGTGAGGTAATATTAACGCTGGGCAGTTCAAAAACAGTACTGGAATTTCTTTGTGCTGCAAAGGAAAAAAAGCGATCATTTCGGGTCTTTGTTGCAGAGGGTGCCCCAAGGTTGATACTAGTGACTTGCTAATGCTTGCAAGTGATGACGACAGTTTATTAGCGATGCTTTTTTTCTCTATAGATTCTTCTTAAGACCATTTTATGTTGACTTTGGGTGTCATCAGATATCAAGGGCATCTCCTTGCTAAACAATTGGCAGCAAGAGGCTTACAGACCACAGTAATTGCTGACTCTGCAGTTTTTGCCATGATATCCAGAGTGAACATGGTATGTGAAAATACATGTTACATCTGGAATCAAGTCTCCTGCACTGAATGTAAATTGGTTTTCGACTTGAACATTGTATAGGTTATTGTTGGAGCTCATGCTGTCATGGCTAATGGTGGAGTTATTGCCCCAATTGGGTTGACTATGGTTGCACTTGCAGCTCAAAGGCATGCTGTTCCTTTTGTTGTACTTGCTGGGAGTCACAAGGTATAGTTAAAATATTATCTCTATTTTGTTTTCGATATGTCTGTCATGTTCTTGCAAACAAAATTCTTGCCATTTGATGTCTGTTAATAATTTCTTTCCTTTTTACTGTTAAATTTGGAGATTGGATGGCAGTTTACTGCAAACCAATGGGAGGTTCCGTATGTGAACATTTATTTGCATATATAAAACTAGTACAGGAGCATATGGCGGGGACACAGATTTCCCTATTACTATAGAATTACACCAACGGTCAACTTTGTGCTCCTATCTTTTTACCTTAGTTTTGACTCTGCTTATTGAGCATATCCAATACCCCCCACAACGATTTTTTTTGATTTTTTTTGCAAATGGTATAGTCTTATTGGGAGAATCGAAAGGTGGAATAAATGGAAAGCTAGAGCTTTGGAAGCACATGGCTTCCAATTAAGTAAATGTAAAGCAGAGTATATGCAATGTATGTTCAACAAGAAGCGTGCTAACACTAGCATAGACGTGAAAACTAGAGATCATACCATAGCAGAAGTCACACAGTTTAAGCATCTTGTTTCTTTTTTACAAAATTGCATAGAAATAGAGTGAGATGTAAACCGTAGGATATGTACACCATAAGATTCAAGCAGGGTGGATGAAATGGAGAAGTGCTTTGGTGTTATGTTGATTAGAATGTGCCTCTAAAGTTTAAAGGAAAATTTTATTGTACAACTGTATCATTTGTGTTGTAAGGCTGCTTTATGGTATTGAATGTTGTATGGTAAAGAGCCAACAAGAGCATAAAATCAATGTTGCAAAAATAAGGATGTTGCGTTGGATGAGTAGACGTACAAGACAAAATAGGATTAATAATGAATGCATTAGAGGCAGTAGGAGACCAAGAAAAACAATAAGGGAATCAATTAGATAGGAAGTACTTAGAGCTAAATGTCCTTTATGAAGATATGATTTATGACATAGCACAATGGCATCATTTGATCTATATAGCCGGCCTCACCGAGTGGCTAAAGGCTTTTGCTGTTGTACCCTATTTACTCTTTTAGACTGTATATACATTTGATCTCTTAAATGAATGTGGGTTTAGACTTCAGACCTCATAGTTTAGATATTACAAGCTGTTCAAGTTGGTTCAGATTATTTTGCCTGTAGTAATGGGATCTGTAGAGATATGAAATTTGGAATTTAACTATGCTTTGTATGATGGGGTTGAAATAGCTGCTTCTTAGTTGTTGATTCAGTTAACATATGTCCAGATTATGATGAAAATACCAACACATTTCTATTAACTTCTGACTTGTCATTAATTTATGGTAAGGCAGGATTTAATGTCATGCATAGCCCTGTTATGGAATTAGATTGTGATCCACTTCATAATTTCAGTTACCAACAGTTCTGCTTTTGTTGAAAGCTACTTTTTATCTTATTGACAGTTGTGCCCTTTGTATCCACACAATCCTGAAGTCTTACTGAACGAGCTTAGATCCCCATCTGAGCTGCTAGACTTTGGGGAATTCTCAGATTGCATGGATTTTGCTAGCGGCACTGATTCTCTTCATGTTGTTAATCCAACATTTGATTATGTGCCACCGAAGCTTGTCAGTCTCTTCATTACTGACACGTAAGTTGAACTGTTATTGAGTGAGAAAACTATAACTTTCCTTAATCATCGAGTTTTTGAAGCATTTATACCCTATTGGTTTCTTTTCTGCATTTGCTGGTTTTGAAATTACTTATTTTCAGAGGAGGGCATAACCCGTCATATATGTACCGGCTCATTGCTGATTATTATTCTGCTGATGATTTGGTGGTAAAACCAAAGACTCACAGGGAGTTTAGTTCAACTCCCTTAAAATGGTAAGCATGTCATTTTTGTATACATATGTTCATCAGTGTGTCTATAATAAGTTTTTGAGGGGACTGGTGACACAGTGGTATAAAAAGTTATGTTTTTATTTTTATAAATTTGTACCATACCTAGCTAAGCTTATTTATGATGATACTATTTGCTATAAATTGTCTATTTTGGAGGAATAACATCTATTCTTCTCATGGAATAATTACATTTGGATGCTCAATTTTCAGATAATTCACGATGTAGTCTCTGATGAAGAGCGGGCTAGAAATATGTTCAAGATCAGTCTTCTGTAATACTGGGGATTAGGGGTTGGAGAAACTATCCTGTTGAAATTATATGGACAAATATTCAGTGAAAAAAGGGAATTCCATTTGTGGTTGCTCACCAACAGGACAAAACTTGTGCATAACCCATTCTTGAGTTCCAGTAAGGAGGATGGGTGAGATCAATGGGCAACCAGGGTCCCCAATTTGTTCTTTATGTATTTTTAATTGTATATCTAAGTTTATTAAAAAAAGTTCATGTGTATCTTAGTTTCAAAATAAAAATGGTACTTGTGAATTGTGATAGTAACCTTTTGTTTAAGTTTGGTATTTGAAGTTTGAACATATATAATTCATAGGTTAAGATCATAATGATTAAGTGAATGGTTTCTTTTCAAATGAAACTACTTAAGACTGAAGTTGAAAAGAACAATAGCTTCTTTATTTAAGTTGAAATTATTATTGCAATGCCCCGGTTCTCATAAACGTTGGTTCTCTTATGTGTAATGTTAACTTGATTGATTTGTAAAAAGGTGTAAACTGTTAATATGCACAAAAAAGAAAAATGCTATCTACATGTACTTGAGCACATACATATTATATCACATTTACAATACAAGGGAACGGGAAGTGTAAAGAAAGAGGAGAAAAGAAAAGAAAGAGTAGCCAATAGGGGTTGACACATTTGGTGAAGCCTTCCGCTTATACTAGCTGTGACTTGGGTTTGATTTCTAGATTTCTTCTGTTAGTATGCAATATGTAAATTCCATCATAAATCCTCGTTGAGGTTAGTGGTATTTCTTGGTATTGTAAGGGGACATGCCTTCCCCAAATCTAAATTCTTTTTGCACGAAAAAAGAAAAGAAAGAGTAAGGATGTTCACAAGCCGAATTAGTTTGATTTGAATGAAAAACAAATCAACACTAATCAAATTCTATTAGTTCGGTTCGAATCATATTAGTAATTTTTTTTTCCATTTAAAAATGGATTGATTCGATTGGGTTCTTAATCGAACAAAAACTGGACTTAAAAAAAAGACACCAATTCGTTATATCCATTATCCTGTAAAAAGAAGAGACCAATTAAGTTATATTCATTCAAAGTAAAAAACTAAACATCAGAAGTCAGAGTCCATCAGCCAAGTAATACGTAATAGTGTAAACAAATAAAAAAAAACTGCAGGTTTCAAATTAACAAAAAAACTACAAGTCAGACAACTCTCCATTGCTAATTTGCTACAATCATCCTTAATTCATTGTCATCCTGCAATAATATTAAAAAATAAAAATGACTAAGGAAACTGAAGAGTGGATCTTGTGCCTAAATTCATCTAAACAATAATTCATGCCAAAATCTTAAAAACTTGCTTTATGACCACAATGTCACAATCTACCGCTTCTTTTTATTTGACCTTCTCCTTTCTACCTCTCTTTCAGCAACCAGAACACAGAACTCCGAACCAAGCATCTTGTGTATATCAAGATTCAGAGAAAGGCTCAGATCAATAATCCCCTTGATGATTTCCAACGTTACATTGAAGCCCAAGGTAGATAATACTCTAACAGCATTAGCAGCCCTGCATATGTATTTTCTTGTCTCCAATGCTGTGTCATTTTTCTCTTGTTCTTCAAGACTAGCAGAACTTTTGTTGGGCCATAACACTTGTGGATCAGACTGGTTAAATGGATCTTCTACCACATCATCTTTGGCTTCAATATGTTCCCCAACCCATATGAATCCATTACAACCAAGTATCAGATCAACACCATACTGCTCCAGATGATGGAAATGTTGTTTTTGTCTCTTCACTAAATAAGGCGGGACTGTAAGAAGTTGACCTCTACTAAGCTTTCCATATTTCTGACTTCTTGCTTGAAGGTGTAAGCCATCATGCTGTAAACTGCTATTTCCCTCCGTGAACTCAAGAATATGCACTAAACGAAAGCGTAAAAATAAGTGTAATAACATCGGACAATTTTTATTTCCAACCTCCAACGGTTTTGAGCAACCTCGTTAACACACCCTACAACGATGTCCACCATGCACGGACATAGATGAGCTTATTGACTCGCTCGACGATGCCACACACGGTGGCAACGACTTCACCATTGAGGTCAGCAGTTCCGGAGTGCCTCCTCGTTGTAACATGAGGTAGCTACAGCCACCTCAAAAAAATTAAATACTCGTCGTTTTAACTTGTAATCTTGAATTATTTTTGAATTTCTTGTTAAGCTTGGCCTCCTCAAAAATAAATAGTATTTCTTTTTGGCCTCCCCTATACAAATGACCTAGCTCCACCCCTGTTAACATTCAAGTAAAGACAAGGTAAAACTGAATCAGCAAAGAAAATTGCTTATATTGTTAGAGCTTCCCAAAAAAAATATTAACACATCTAGACAGAACCATGAGAAAGGAGGAGGATCAGAAGAAAAAGAAAGAGAGAAAGCATGCTCAAAAGCCAATTTGAGATATAAAACTACATACTAGGATAGGGTTGGGCTAAGGTGTATCACCCATATTTTACATCACCCATTATATCATTCATATATGGTAAATTTTGGATCAATCAAATTGCCACATGGGTTTGATCAAAATTTCAAACTTTTTAGTTGTATTATACTGTAGTCAAACTATATAAATACAGTATATTGTAGTAGAGTATATGTACTATTTATATTTGTAAATTTAACCCATATTAAAATAATATTCTTTGATTAAAAAAACTGATTATATTGTAAAATAATATTTTAATATGAATTAAAATAATGTTCGTTGTCAATAATATTTTGCAATATAATCAATTTTTTTTAATAAAAAATATTATTTTAATATGAGTTAATTTTACAAATATAAAAAATACATATATTATACTACAATATTCTGTATTCATATAGTTTGACTACAGTATAATACAACTAGAAAGTTTGAAATTTTGACCAACCTATATAACAATTTGATTGGTCCAAAATTTACTACATGGGTGATGCAGTGAGTGGTATAAAATATAGGTGGTGCACCATAGCACAACCCTCCTTTCCTTATCCAATCTTATTTTCCCATCTTCGTGCAAATGACTTTGGACTTGATTTTGATACTTGTAAAATTATTCACTTTGTTTATTATGCCTTTACCGAGTCTATATACCATGACCCCTTTCTTTTCGGCCTTCTTTGGGATACAGAATGCTGTGTATTTTTTGGTGGTGAATAATTGTCATGGATATGATAGGGTGGGTGTGAACATTGCTCGTTATTCTATGATGATATGGGTTTTTGATGCTATGATTTATGAGTGGTTGTGTATCTTTATTTTTCTTTTGAAAAATGACTTTATTTAATAAGAAATTATTTCAATTGGTGTGTGTACTACTACCGTCTCCATTTGTTAAAATTTCCCCTTTGAACAAGTCTATAGTTTTTCTTCATTGTGAAGCGTATAGCTGATGCTAAATACCTCAAATCACAATGGCAGGAAGGAAATTGAGTTTTTCTGTAGAGCATGATATTTGAGATAATGTTTAGTAGTATCCTAGTAGGGTTGTGTTATGGTGCACCACCTACATTTTACACCACCCACTACACCACCTATGTGGCAAATTTTGGGCCAATCAAATTGTTACATAGGTTGGTCAAAATTTCAAACTTTTTTGTTGTATTATACTATAGTATAACTATATGAATACAATATATTGTAGTATAATATATGTGTTTTTTGTATTTGCAAATTTAACTCATTAAAATAATGTTTTTTGATTAAAAAAAATTGATTATATTGCAAAATATTATTGACAACGAATATTTTTTTAATTCATATTAAAATATTATTTTACAATATAATCAATTTTTTAATAAAAAACATTATTTTAATATGAGTTAAATTTACGAATATAAAGAGTATATATACTATACTACAATATACTGTATTCATATAGTTTGACTATAGTATAATACAACTAGAAGTTTGAAATTTTGACCAAACCCATGTGGCAATTTGATTGATCCAAAATTTACCATATATGGATAGTGTAGTGGATGCTGCAAAATATGGATGGTGCACCTTAACCAAACACAGGAAAGGAAACTGTATTCACTTAATTAACAGAGTGTTTTTTTCTTTTTTCTGAGTAATAAAAAATTAACACAAATCGCACAACTTTCTCAAATGCAAATAATAGACTGCATTCAGATGAATAATGAGTTTGTACAGCAGAGCCCCATCACCATTCACAACTTCAATAAAACAATTACATAAGAAAGGGTTTAAAAGAGAAAGAAAGGAAGGCATGCATGTTATATAACAAGAAAACGTATCCTTATAACACATACGAAGATGCAGATCGAATGGATAAAAATCGTCAGAGTGGAGCTTGGTTACCTCCATGACGAACAGCTGTGAGAAGAAGTGACCAATGTTAGGACTTAAAAAGGTATGGGAGTCAAAACCCAAAAAGATTAGTCTATTAGACACGCGGGGGGGGGGGGGGGGCCTCATAACTTAGTATCATATTGAGTATCATTATCTATTGAAATTAGTCTCTATCTGCGTCTATACTGCTCAATTTTTTTTAATGTCAATTAAATTATTTAATAATTTAGTCAACAAATTGATTTCTACTTCGGTATTTAATGCTTAACTTTCTATTTTTATTTTTATGTGAATTAAATTATTTAATAATTTAGTGATCGATATTTTGGTCTTTAATTTTAAAAAATAAATTGGTCTCTATTTCAGTCTTTAATGCTCAACTTGTTTTTACGGTAAAATAGGTAAATTGATTCTATACGTTTATTTTATTTTTCATATTGGTCCTATAAGTTTTTTGTTTTTCAAATTGGTACTATACGTTACGTTATGTTTTCATATTAGTCGTGTCTGTCAATTTTGACCTAACACCATCAGTTTTGATGTCACGTGTCGGAATAAGGTGATAGTCACGTCAGATCAAAAATGACGGCGTTTGGTCAAAATTGACGGAAATGATTAATATAAAAACGTAATGTAACATGTATGACCAATTTAAAAAATAAAAATTTATAGGATCAATATGAAAAATAGAATAAATGTATAAGATCAATTTACCTATTTTGCCTATTTTATTTTAATGTGAATTAAATCATTTAAAAATATAGTGACCAATTTTTTGCGTTCTAATTTTAATCAATAAATTAATCTCTATTTTGATCTCTAAGACTCAACTTCCTATTTTAATTTTAATATTAATTTTTTTTTAATAATTTAGTGATTGATATCGATCTCTAATTTGATTTTAATGCATATGTACCGCGAAAGCAATAGGATTGCTGATTGGCTCGCAAATTACTCGCATGGCTTGGATGTTGGCGTGCATCTGTTGGAGAATCCGCCGTCAGGTTGTGGGCAACTGTGTTTGATGATATGGCTGGAGTGGACTTTCCGCGTAACATTTTAGTTAGTTTTTGGGGTTTATCCATCCCTTGTAATTGATTAAAAGAACAATTATTATTTTTTTGTCAAAAATATATATAATCAGTCTCCAAAACGGTTTTTATAGTGATCAAATCTTTAAAATCCATCACTAAAAAGTGAATTTCTAGTAGCGTTGTTTTCCGGAAACCTTCCGAAATTAAATTTTCAGATGTTACATGAGATATTAAGGTGAGTAAAAGGGATATTTTTGAAAAAAAAAATATAAAATTAAGATGCAAGGTGTGTGAAAGAAAAAAACAAGATATAAAAAATAAGCCCTTCTTTTGTGAACGAGGAGCTCTTTTTTGTTCCTTCCCCATTTTTTTTATGAGGTTGAGGCTTTCTGTCTTTTTTTTTCTTTCAGTCTCGATTAATTTTTGTGGCGTTCAGGTTGGGTTAAGGAGCCTAATGTTCTTCTCTTCATTCTAATTTCACCCTTTTTTTTTTTGCAATATTTGTAATTCGACTTATATTAAAAAAATCAATTTTTTTAGAAACCATGCTTAGCATAGTTGATCGATATCTGTATTTCTTAAGTTTGATGTCGGGGGTTCGATTCATGGTGTGTGTACGGAAAAAAATTTGTTAGGAAAAACAAAACACAATTCGGTGATTTCCACACTTCGAAATGGATTAGTTTTTTACTATCCGCTTTAGCATACTCTTGGTAAAAAAAGAAAGAAAAAAAGAATCAATTTATTAAGAAGATAAAAATTTTATCTTAAAAAATCTAATGATGAAAAAAATAACGATTAATTCATTTTTAAATAAAAAAGACTAATGAAAAAGAGCGGAAAAATTTATATATTAAATATTAATTAAGTTCAATTTTAATACATTCTTAATGTAAAAATTTTTATACCATGACTTCATAACAAATTATATGTGTGACTTTTAGGATAATTATATTAAGACTCAAAAAATGTTAATGAAGTGACAATTTATGTTTGAGTATGTTTTGATCTCATCCTTTGTCAAAAAAAAAATGTTCAGATCTCATCCTTTTAATAAATATGAGTATCAAGTATTGTAACTCTTATGCAAAGTTTTATTATTATTTAACATCCACACAGTAAAGTAAATAACAAGAAGCTAACTTCATTTGATCAATATTTAGTGCAATCCGTGGGCCTGAAGGAGACAATATTCTTTTGGAGATCATAGCCAACCAAAAAGTTTTGTTGCGCCACATTCCCAAAGATAATGGCTGGAAAATCAAGTGAGACAAAAGCCAAGCATACAACCTCATCAGCAACTTGAATAAAGGTGTTAATAGAATTCAATTGGACATCTGCATCATTGAAATGTGCTGTCATTATTGGAACATGTATTTTTTCTAAAGTAGCTTTGTAGCAGAGGGACATTGTTCCTGTAGGGTCCTTAGTACGCTCCAAGTTAACCACTTTTGCCACCGCTGATTCCAATCTAGGGTATAGATCACGTGGCAATATAGTTAGTGCTGTGCCTGAGTCAAGTATGGTGAGACCATTTCCAACATTAGAATAAGAGGAGTCTCCAAACTCGATTCTGTTGTCTCCCACACTAAATGCTGACATGTTTAAATTGTAAAAGCCATTTTTTACCACTGCCATGGGAATTGATACAGTCCCATCACCAGAAACCACAGCATCGTCTCCAAAATTGAGTTTGCTTGATGTTCTAGAATATTGTGGAAACATTGGTACTAAACAATAGGAGAATTTGCCACGTATTGAAGAACTCATTTGAGATATAAAGGACAAAGTTCCATTTCCAAGGCCCACTACGCCAGAGCTTTGCGTATGGATGGGTATAGGATTGTTATGTCCACATCCAATCACAAATTTAGGAAATCTGATAGGAGAGCCACTAGTAGAGTTTAAAGTGAGAGTCTCCAAACTAAGATCTCCACTTGTGTGCTGTGTACCCAAATATTCAACATTATATTGGCAAATTTGTTGATCATTAGAAGAGCATGAGGTATATTTCACGGAATGACATGTATCGGAAGTGCAGGGAATGGTATTATATGTTGTTGATTGTGATGGATCAAATATTGGAGAGGTTTGGTTATAACAAATTCCGCAGGGTTTGCATTGCAACCAAACCAGGCTACTGCCCGTGTCAAGAAAACCAAATTGTTGGAATGGAGGAGTGCCAACAGAGTAACTCATGAGGTATTCACCTTCGTCAGTTACCGGTGTTACAGTGGATTTAACTGTGTTTGTAGAAATAAAATATTGGTCTAAATGGTTGGCACGATTGATGGAACGACGAATAGCATTGACGACTCGTTGGGAATGAGTTTCCGTGGGAAGGTAAAATGGTGATCTTGAAGAATCACGGTGGATGAGTTCCACACTGAAGCCAAGAACCTCAGTGAGAGAGAAGCTACAGAGGCAAAAGAATAGAAAAGCAAAAGATGAATAACAAGCCATTGTTGCCAACACTGATTTGGATTTATGACCTCTTTCGAACTATTCAAGTTTGGTACTGTTGGTGCATTTTTAGTGGCTCTTTATAGGACTCTTATGAGGAAGATTTGGTGAGGGAGAATGTTAGTGAAATTGTATATTGGAACATCGTTCTGGAGCAACTAAGAGATGATCTTGTTGGAAAAAGAAAGACACAAACTTTTTAAATTATAATAATAAGTGGACATTATAATGTGGTTTTTTGTATGAAAAATGTCTTTTCATATCCAACATGATCTTATCTTAATCTTTTTTTTATTAAAAATTATTAGTCTTACCTTAAATAATTTTTCAGAGTCTCAATTTTGACCAAATTTATGGTGCAGTTATTATATTTATTGTAATATGGTCAAACATTGATTATTGCTAAGGAGGAAAGCAACCACGCATTAAGCAGTTAATATCCTTCCTTAAATTACTTAAAATATATTTTTTTCCATTTTTTTAACCACTTAATTTTTTTTTCACTTATAAATATTGTTAAATATAATGTCTTAATATGCACCCAATCATTAAGGGATTAATATATTTCATTCAATCATTTAAATAAAAATATCGAATTTATTAAATTATTAAGATATTGACTTATATGCTTTTGAGGAATTCTTTTTTTTTTTAACTATGACATAGATACGAAGTATCCATCATCGTCACTAATAACTAATCATCGTTGAGGATCCTGTTGGGCAGACAAGATGGGTTCTCCCCTCCCAAGCAGGTTTTCTCCATGCCAAGAGCCAGGATTTGAACCCCTGACTACTTGCTTAAGGTGCGCGAGTCCCTTACCACTTGGATCAACCACATGTTGGATTTAGGAAATTTTATTTTATTTCACTAATTAATGCCCTTCTTAAGATATTAGCATCTAATATAAGATAATATATCTTCTTGTTTTTTTTGGTAACCATGTGTTATAAGTATGAAGTGACCACCATTGTTAGCAATGATTAATATCCGTCAGGGAACCTGTTGGGCACATAAGATGGGTTCTCCCCTGGTCGCGCCGTCGCGCACGCGCCAAAAAGAACGAGCGGTTTTTAAAATTGTAGTTTAGGGCGACAACTCGGATGTCGTCTCACAAGGACTCTTGAAGTGTTATTTATCACAAAAATCAGTTTTTTTTGGGGGGGGGGGGGGGGGGGTTGGATTGGGATGCAAATAAGAAAACAAAGTAATAATAGAGCAATAAAACAAGGCAGTCAAAGAGATTATCAAATAGCTAAAAACGATTAATCTATTGTTCTCGATTTCCCAACTATCATCGGTTCATGCAATTCCAAGCCCTAAGCGGATTCTAATCCCCTCCCGGTTGTAGCAACAATTTACAAGCGAAACCACTACTACAGATATATGTCCCTATTCCCGAATTAAGCAAACGGGGTTAAGTCCTTCGTGAACTAAGCGAACACGAAACGAACACACGCGAATTAAGCAAATGCGATTAATTATAGGAACATAATATCACCGAAAATAAATCAACACAACACACTATACTCCTGAATTAAGCAAACAGAAATATAAAGCATGACATTGAAAAGGTAAAAGCATACAAAACAGGAAATACAAGAACCTCAAGTGTAATGGAAATCGATTACAATAGATTAATCCTAGAAAGTTAGTTCTCCATGGAAAAACGAAAACACACAGAAAAATGCAAAAACAATGGAGAAGCCAAAGTTCTTCCAATCTGTCCAGAACAACCTTTTATAATTATTCAGAAATTTAGCCCACTCGCGAGGCGAATATCATGAAGAGTCAGCAACGTTTGGTCTTCTCGCGGGGTGAAGAACTGCTCGCGTGGCGAGGAATGGAACAGTCATGGCTTCTGGCCTTCAGTCTCGCGAGGTGACACAGAACGGGTTGCTTTTCTCTGGAACAGTCAGCTATCAGGGTTTCGAGGCGAGGTGTTGTTCGCGGGGCGAACCAGAGAGGATGACATTTTCACTGTTCTGCTGACTTTCAGGTTCGCGAGGCGAATCCCCCGTTTCTTTATTCCCTCAACTTCTACTTAACCTGAAAACAAAGAAATAGCTATAAGTGCATTATTTGACTCAAAACTGGCTAAATTAACCTAAAACTACTTTAGAGACTCAAAACCTTGCTTGAGGACAATCTAATCTAATTTGGGTGAAAATAAGATATAATTTACACAAAACCCTGGTCATACTAGCCATAAAATTAGATGAGCCAGAGGCTTATCAAAATACCCCAAACTTAAACTTTGCTTGTCCCCAAGCAAACTACAACTCAAAAATCAAAAAGACTCAAGACCTGGCAAGCTTAAAAGATTCAATCAACCTTGCACAAATTCAAGCAGTTTCATCAAAACAGTTTTCTTCAATGTCCCCCCCTTTCAAGCAAAGCAATCCCCATAATCATTTATTCTAAACAATTGAGAATTTCATCATTCAAACAATCATTAATCTAAGCAGGGGATCCAAGTTACACACAAGAGGGAGATCACCAAATTCAAACAACTGCCTTCCTCACAAGGGCATTTAGTGTTCACTCAATCGCTCAGTTTGTGTCAGGCTAACAACATTTCACTCAATTTCACTTTTAAGAGCACTAACCATAAATTTGATTTTCATCTCCAAATGATTCCCACAGAAAACATGCATGCAACATTAGAAGGTCTTTTATGGGTTGTAATGGGGCCTAGCTAAGGGTAGAATATACAAGGGTAATGGCTTAAGTCCCTAGGAACTAAGAGAGCATGAAACTTTTACACTTTGAATTTCCACTCAGATTCCTTTTTTCATTTTTCTTTATGCTTTGGGTGACTACAGCCATTTCTTCTAATACTTTTATTTTTATCATTTTTACACTTTTTTTTTTCTCTTTTTTTTTAGGCTCCAACCTTTTTATTATATTTTTTTTTCTTTTTCTCAATCCCAAAAAACACATTACACCTTGTAGCCACCCCAAACTTAGTTTCTTGCACCCATTCTCTTTCTAAGATTCCATGCTCTCCTAATCCTAAGATCGGGTTAACATGGTTTTCCAGATTTTGGGCTTATAACATTAGGTTATCAAGAATTAACAAGCTAATCAGGCTCAATGGGGTTAATTAAGGAACATGCATCAGGAATTGGTTATTTTAGGCTAAGTGGTTATTTACAAAGAAAATGCCTAAATCATCTGAAGCAAACACATAAACATGTAAACCATAAAGAGATTCAAGCAAATTCAGGAAAGTGCAACTTGAAAGTGATTCTCACAGTCAAAAACATGTTGGAGGCTTAAAACCTCACCTGGACATTCATGCAAATTGTTTGACAGAGATTCTATCCCTAGTGTGTGCTTCCTATCACCCCAAACTTATCATAAATCATGCCATCACAACAGAATCTCAAAGTTCAGTTTTCAATCACATGGGGATCACTTAAATTTTTTTTCAGAAACCCATTGTTCAACCTAGGGGGAATCATCACATCAATCATGCAATCAATCTGTGCAAAATCAATCAAAATCCAGCAAACTTGCCAACAAAAGACTCAACACAACTCCTGAGCTTCTCAAATTATTCAGGAGCTTTATTAAAAGAAAAGGAAAAAAAACAAAACAAAACAAAAACTACAACTAGTTCCCTCCCCCACACTTAAAACATACATTGTCCCCAATGAACAAAAGAACTATAAAATCAGAGTGAGGGAAAGGAAAGGGTACTCCCTGATTAAGTGTCAGTGTAGGTGGGAGCTTCCAAGGAGAGCTCCTCAACATTAGCATCCACAGGAACACCAGCATCCACACCATGGAATGGCTTCAACCTCTGCCCGTTAACCTTGATGGTCTTGTTGGTATTTGCACTTTGAATCTCTACTGCACCATAAGGAAAAACGTTAGTAACAACAAAAGGGCCATCCCATTTGGACCTAAGTTTCCCAGCCATCAGTTTCAAGCGGGAATTAAACAGTAAGACTTTCTGGCCCACAAAAAATTCTTTCCTAGTAATCATCCTATCATGAAAAAGTTTTGTTTTCTCATTATAAATCCTGGAGCTTTCATAGGCTTCTAGCCTAAGCTCCTCAAGTTGCTTCTGAATCGTAGTTTCCTTTCAACACCAGACTTTCTTCATGTCCATGTTACAAGACTTGATTGCCCAATATGCACGGTGCTCAACTTCCACGAGGAGGTGACATGCCTTACCAAATACAAGCCGAAAGGGGACATTCCTATTGGCATCTTGAAAGCGGTCCTCTGAGCCCACAGTGCGTCTTCCAGACGGCGGCTCCATTCCTTTCTATTCGGCTGCACCATCTTCTCTAGAATCTGCTTGATCTCCCTGTTTGATATCTCAGCCTGGCCATTGGTCTGGGGATGGTAAGCAGTGGAAACTCTATGCACAACCCCATATTTCCTGAGTAAGGCTTCCATGGTACGGTTGCAGAAGTGAGTGCCCAGTCATTGATAATAGCCTTAGGTATGCCAAACTGCAAAAAATGTTGGACCTAACAAATTTGGAAACAACTTTAGCATCGTTAGTCCTAGTGGGGATTGCTTCCACCCACTTTGAAACATAGTCAACATGCCAAAAGAATATACGAGAAAACCAAAAGAAGCAAGGAAAGAACCCATAAAATCAATCCCCACACATCAAAAACCTCACAAAAAAGCATGGGCTCTTTGAGGCATCTCACTCCCTACGAGTGATGGCGAGTCCTATTTGTTTGACATTCCTTGCAATTTCTGTAAACCTCATAGGCATCTATAAAGTGTCCAGGACTTTTCTTGCCGTCCTTTGTGGTCCAAAGTGTCCTCCTACTTGAGAGGCATGTGAAAAATGCAAGATGGACTCTGTCTCATGATCGGGGACACACCTTCGAATCACCTGATCACTGCAAAACTTCCAAAGGTACGGATCATCCCACACATAGTACTTTGCATCGCTCCTGAGCTTGTGGAACTTGGATCTACTTGTACCTGCAGGAATAACACCAGCAACAATAAAGTTAACTATGTCAGCAAACTAGGGGGTTACCCCATACAGATGTAGAAGTCTCTCATCAGGGAAATCATCTTGGATGGGAGAAGTATCCTCATCCCTTGCTATTCGGCTCAAGTGATCGGCTACCAAATTTTCAGCTCCACTCTTGTCTTTTATCTCCACATTGAACTCTTGGAGAAAAAGCATCCACCGGATCAATCTTGGCTTAGCTTCTGGTTTCCTTAATGGTACTTGTGAGTTGCATGGTCGGTGAAAACAATAACTTTTTAACCTAGCAAATAAGACCTTAATTTATCAAGTGCAAACACAATGACAATAGATTCTTTCTCAGCGGTGGTGTAATTGGATTGTGCATCATCTAATGTCCTAGAAGCATAATGAATTACATGGTCAGCCTTGCCCACCCTTTGTGCCAGAACCGCTCCCACAGCAAAATTAGAAGCATCACACATGAGTTCAAAAGGGAGTGTCCAGTCGGGAAATTTGGATGATGGGGGTAGAGGTCAATGCTCTTTTCAGGTAGTCAAATGCCTTCTTGCAATTTTCATCAAAATGGAACATGGCATCATTCTTCAGCAGGTTTGACAATGGCAGAGCTATCTTGTTGAAGTCCTTAATAAAGCGCCTGTAGAAACCTGCATGGCCAAGAAAAGAACGGATCTCGCGTACGCAAGATGGATAAGGCAATGAAGAAATCACATCAATTTTTGCAGGATCTACTGAAATACCTTCCTTAGAAACAACATGACCCAAAACAATCCCCTGTTCTACCATAAAGTGACATTTTTCATAGTTCAAAATCAGATCAGTCTCAATGCATCTTTCTAGAACTAAACTCAGACTATGCAAACATGCATCAAATGAGGAGCCATATACAGTGAAGTCATCCATGAACACCTCCATGCAATTTTCAATGAATTTAGTAAAAATGCTAAGCATACATCTTTGGCGGGTGCCGGGAGCATTACAAAGGCCAAATGGCATCCTCCTATAGGCAAACGTCTAGAAGGGGCACGTGAAAGTGGTCTTTCTCCCGATCCTCGGGGGCAATATGGATCCGGAAATACCCGGAAAAGCCATCAAGAAAGCGAGTAATGAGATTTACCGGCCCAGTAGATCCAAAGATCCGATCTATGAACGGCAAAGGAAAGTGATCCTTTCGGTGGCCTGGTTCAACTTCCTATAATCTATCTAGACTCGCTTAGCTATTCGGACTCTAGTGGGTACAAGCTCATTATTATCATTTCTAACTCTTTGTGAGACCGGACTTTTTGGGTACAACTTGCACCGGACTTACCCAAGTACTATCGGAGATGGGGTATATAATACCGCTGCGAAGTTTAGTCACCTCTTTCTTCACCACATCCGAGAATCAATGGGTTTAGCCGCCTTTGGGCCTGCGCTTCTTACTGGTTTAGCCCCATCCTCCAATAGAATTCTCGTGCATACATCCGGAGGGGCTAATTCCTGGAATGTCGCCTAAGGTCCACCCAATAGCCTTCTTGTGCTTCTTGGAACCTCTAAAAGCTTAGCTTCCTGGTCGAGTCAAGGCTGGAGGAAATGATGACTGGAAGTTTTTCATTCGTCTCGGTATGCATACTTCGGGTTCCCGTGAAGTGGCTTGAGCTCTAGGGAGGGTGGCTGCTCAACGGATGGTACATTGGGAGTAGCCATGATGTCAAGGACCTCACAATGACAAAGCCTTCGCTCTCACTATCACTATCACTATCACCCTGCAAAGTCGAATCAAGAAACTTAGCACAAACAGCACACGGGTTAGTGTCAGTACAGTTAGTACATGAATATAAATCATCAAAACCAGAAATAAATGGAAAATCTGAAACAAGGTCCTCATGGGTATCATCAATGATCTCAGAAAGCAACTCTAATTGGAAAACCGAGTGCTCCTCCAGTGGGTGTTTCATAGCATCAAAGATGTTGAACTTTGCCACAATATCACCAAACTCCATAGACATGGTCCCATCATTCACATCAATTTTAGTCTTGGCTGTCTTCATGAATGGTCTGCCCAAGATTATTGGTGATCTACTAGAATTTGTCTCTCCTGCCATGTCTAGGATGTAGAAGTCAGCAGGGAAAATCAGCTCATCAACTTGCACCAACACATCTTCTACCATTCCCATGGGGCGGGCATTGGTCCTGTTGGCCAGCTGGATGGTGAGACCTGTATACTGCAAGGGCCCAAGATCAAGGTTATTAAAAATAGATGTGGGCATGACATTTATGGATGCTCCCAAATCCAGCATGCAATTTTCAAATCTTCTATCCCCAATAGTGCATGGAATAGTAAATGTGCCCGGATCCTTGCACTTCTGTGGTAATGCCTGAGTAGGGGCTAAAATAGCAACTATTTCTGGTGCAGGCTTAGACTGGATAAGACCTGAAACATTTCTTCCCAAATCAACTCTCTCATTATTCTTCAACTTCCTCTTGTTGGTGCATAAATCCTTCAAAAATTTGGCATACTTAGGAACCTGCTTGATCACATCCAAAAGAGGGATATTTACAGCTACCTTTCTGAACACATCTAAAATCTCCCTTTCCTTATCTTCACCACCAATCTTCTTATTCTTCTGTACTCTGTGTGGGAAGGGGATTGGTGGAATGTACACCTTCTCAACTTCAACATCAACAGTAGGCTCAGGAGTTACCTCCACAGTTTCTTCATTTTTCTCAGAGGATGCCTCAACAACTCTTCCAGATCTCAAAGAAATGGCACTCACATTAGGATTGGAGGCATTGGGATTTATCACCGTTTGGTTGTCTGGCGGTTGATTGGATCCTTGAGCTTCTTTGTATGTTGTTTATGGATGTGGCAAGCTGTCCAATCTGTGTCCTCAAATCTTGAATGCTAGCATCTGTTTGCTGCTGAGATTGTCCAACTTGCTGCTGAAACTGAAGGTTTTGTGCAGCCATTTGCTTGACCAAGTCTTCTAATGAAGGTCCAGAAGGTGCGAAGTGGTCACTTGAGGAGGATTCACGAGGTGCCATCGGTTGTTGTTGGGATGAGTTCCCATACCAGAAGATTAGGATGATTCCTCCAATTGGGGTGGTACCTATTTGTAGAGAGGTCGGGAGTGCTTTGTATCGGTTCCATTGTTGCCTTGATTATAAGGATTTACTGCATAAGCTTGAGGCACTTCACTGACGAACTCTTCTTTCTGGATGGGGCATGCATCATACGGGTGCTCAGGAGAATTGCATATGCCACATAACCTTGCAGGCTGAACCCTATCTATTGCCAATTGCCTTATAAAAGAAGTGAGCTCATCCATTCTATTCTCAAGGGCCTGGTTGGACGAAGAGCTATGGACCTCATGCACACCTCTTGTCTCAACAGAATTTCTCCTGGTAGTAAACTGCTGGGAATTCAGTGACATATTTTCAATGAGTTGCTTGGCAGCAGCTGGGGTCTTATCAACAAGCGCTCCCCCACTAGTAGCATCCAAAATATTCCTATCCATCGGCAGTAACCCCTCATAAAAGTACTGGATAAGAAGTCATTGTAAAATGCGATCTTTGAGGGCAGCTGGATACCAAATGCTTGAATCTCTCCCAATATTCAGCTAACGACTCATTTCCTTGTCTAATGCCACATATTTCTTTCCTTATTGACACAGCTCTGGAAGCAGGAAAATATCTCTCTAAGAAAACCCTCTTCAAATCATTCCAGGTGGTGATAGAGTTTGGCTCAAGATATAATAGCCAATCCTTTGCAGCTCCCTGGAGTGAGAATGGAAAAGCTTTCAGCTTGATGCTATCCTCAGTTACTCCCTCTGATCTCGAGGTTATGGAGCTGACAACCTGGAATTCCTTCAAGTGCTTGTGTGGATCCTCACCTGCATGACCATTAAACTTCGGCAACAAGTGAATGAAACCAGATTTTAATTCAAAAGGAATATCAGTACCAGGATATGAAATACACAGTCCATTGTAATTTACATCAGGGGCAGCAAGCTGTCTTAATGTCCTTTGGTCACCCATATTGTCAAAAACAGTTTTGGAATTAGAATCACTGCTAGTGCTAGCCCGAATTTCTCTAAGGCGTGTGTGCAGTGTTCTTTCAATTTCAGGATCAAAATCACACAATTCAGGGCAATTGGACCTAGTAGCCAGACCAATTCAAAACAAAAACGAAAATAAAAGAAAAAGAAAAGAAAGAAAAAAAAATGGAAAAATAACAAATAAGAGTCCCCGGCAACGGCGCCAATTTTTGGTCGCGCACGCGCCAAAAAGAACGAGCGGTTTTTAAAACTGTAGTTTAGGGCGACAACTCGGATGTCGTCTCACAAGGACTCTTGAAGTGTTATTTATCACAAAAATCATTTTTTTTTTTTTGGGGGGGGTTGGATTGGGATGCAAATAAGAAAACAAAGTAATAACAGAGCAATAAAACAAGGCAGTCAAAGAGATTATCAAATAGCTAAAAACGATTAATCTATTGTTCTCGATTTCCCAACTATCATCGGTTCATGCAATTCCAAGCCCTAAGCAGATTCTAATCCCCTCCCGGTTGTAGCAACAATTTACAAGCGAAACCACTACTACAGATATATGTCCCTATTCCCGAATTAAGCAAACGGGGTTAAGTCCTTCGTGAACTAAGCGAACACGAAACGAACACACGCGAATTAAGCAAACGCGATTAATTATAGGAACATAATATCACCGAAAATAAATCAACACAACACACTATACTCCTGAATTAAGCAAACAGAAATATAAAGCATGGCATTGAAAAGGTAAAAGCATACAAAACAGGAAATACAAGAACCTCAAGTGTAATGGAAATCGATTACAATAGATTAATCCTAGAAAGTTAGTTCTCCATGGAAAAACGAAAACACACAGAAAAATGCAAAAACAATGGAGAAGCCAAAGTTCTTCCAATCTGTCCAGAACAACCTTTTATAATTATTCAGAAATTTAGCCACTCGCGAGGCGAGCCATCATTCGCGAGGCGAATATCATGAAGATTCAGCAACGTTTGGTCTTCTCGCGGGGCGAAGAACTGCTCGCGTGGCGAGGAATGGAACAGTCATGGCTTCTGGCCTTCAGTCTCGCGAGGCGAGGCATGTATCCGCGAGGCGACACAGAACGGGTTGCTTTTCTCTGGAACAGTCAGCTATCAGGGTCGCGAGGCAAGGTGTTGTTCGCGGGGCGAACCAGAGAGGATAACATTTTCACTGTTTTGCTGACTTTCAGGTTCGCGAGGCGAATCCCCTGTTTCTTTATTCCCTCAACTTCTACTTAACCTGAAAACAAAGAAATAGCTATAAGTGCATTATTTGACTCAAAACTGGCTAAATTAACCTAAAACTACTTTAGAGACTCAAAACCTTGCTTGAGGACAATCTAATCTAATTTGGGTGAAAATAAGATATAATTTGCACAAAACCCTGGTCATACTAGCCATAAAAATAGATGAGCCAGAGGCTTATCATCCCCTCCTAATCAGGCTTTCTCCATACACAAGAATCGGGATTCGAACCCCTGAGTCCCTGACCACCTGCTTAAGGTGTCTAATTCTCTTATCACTTGTACCAACCACATGTTGGTATATCTAATTTAATATAATATGATATATCTTCTTTTTTTGACAAAATAATATAATAATATGATATATATATATATATATATATATATATATCTAAATTATATACAATTGAGAATGATCTTAAATTGAAAACCACCGAATGTCAATCTTTTGAGCAATTCACCAATGCATTTTTTCCCACTTGGTTTCATCATAACTTTTCCCTCCAAATTTTGCCAATGTGTGGCACTCGCATTTATTTGAAGAAAAATTATCATGATGACACTTTTATAGAAATTCTAATAGGAATCAATTAAAAAAAATTAATGAGAAAATATTTTAAATTCAAAATGCTTATATGAAATTTAAATGAATGAATGAATATGAATTTGAAATCTATTCAGAATCATTGCATGTCAAAAATGTTTATACGAATTTGAAATCAATTTCATGATGTTTTTCCTTCATGATGTTTTTTTCCTAAGGAGGGTTTTGCATCATAAGGTTTTAATGATGCCTCTTTTTGCTAATAAAAAAAAAATCATGGTTAAAATGAATGAATCTGACCACGAAACCAATTCATTTAATTGAAATCAATGAATGCATCCAAAGTTTGAAAATACCAATTAAAATCAATTAATGAAATTAAAATATCGAATTAAAATTGAATATGATATCAATTAAAGTCAATAATGATGAATAAATATTAAAATACAAAATTATTCCCTACATTAATAAATGATCGTGTGTATAGCACGATCATCCCGGGGGCTGTATCTTGGCGCATGCTCCGGGATCTGGGAAGACATTCATGATAATCAGTTTCATGCAGAGATTTCTTGGAAACTATCCTCATGGTAGACCTATAGTGGTGCTTCCTAAGGGGATACTATCCATTTGGAAAAAGGAGTTTCAAACATGGCAAGTGGAGGACATACCACTCTATGACTTTTATACTGTGAAGGCCGACAATAGATCTTAGCAACTCGAAGTGTTGAAACAATGGATGGAGCGGAAGAGCATCCTTGTCTTGTTATAGTTCGATAAAACTTATCAATTGTTGATCAATTTTACCATGTATCTTTTCAAAAACGTCATTGACATGTGACCTACCTCAAGAGTCATGAGGATGGATATCTGATTCATAGCAGCGTGCCTGACACCCTTCTTACCTGTTAATATTTACCATGAAGTGGAGAAGCAAAAACCGAAGTATGTATCATAGAACTGATCAAATTTTATGAAGTATCATCAAGTATCGCTCCAGAAGAAGATCTGAAGTTTAATCCATGATTTTCGGTGATGCCTACTCTAAGTGTTGACGGAACAAGTTGAGTCTAAGTCCAAATGATGACCTTCAACTTGATTGGTAATTAAGAAACGATCTATCCTTTGAAGGTTAGCTGAGAGTAAGTGTAGTACTTATGTATGATCATCTCTATAGTAGGATATACAAGAGTTGATAGGAATTTTGTTGATGTATAGATGTGATTGGTAATATGAGAACCGCTAAGCTCAACGTCATTCAGTAAGATGATTACAATGGATCTTATCATGATTGAGGCAGAATGCCGTTAAGGGAACCTAGGATAATGATCAATATCCATGGTTAAGATTGATTATATGAGTTTGGAGATTTACGGGAAAGTGTCTACAGTAGTTTTCCCTAAGCTAAGATGTAATTACAAGATCCTGTCTAGTTAAGAGTCAAAAAATGGTTGGCACGATTGATGGAACGACGAATAGCATTGACGACTTGTTGGGAATGAGTTTCTGTGGTGATCTTGAAGAATCACGGTGATCTTGAAGAATCACGATGGATGAGTTCCACACTGAAGCCAAGAACCTCATTGTGAGAGAAGCTACAAAGGCAAAAGAAAAGAAAAACAAAAGATGAATAACAAGACATTGTTGCCAACACTGATTTGGATTTATGACCTCTTACGGACTATTCAAGTTTGATAAGGAAGATTTGGTGAGGGAGAATGTAACATCCCAGTTTTTATGTATCTGTTTAATTATTTATTGGAGTGGTTAATTATCTGTATAATTATTTTTGTTTATTTTTATGTTGTTTGGTTTGAGTAATTTTATTTACTCATTTAAATTATTTTATTGGATGCGTTAACACTGCGATCCTACAGTGTATGCACGCTTGCAGGACAATAATATTACGTCATTGTCACTATTAGTATTTGTTTAGAAAAATATTTCAAAATAATATGATTGAAAGAAATTTATTTTCATATTTTACTCTATTTAATTTTATATTTAAAAATATGTTGGTTTAAAAGTAATCGGAGATTAATTTTGGATCATTGATTTCCTTGGTTGATAAATTCAACCATCAATCTCTACTTTAAACCGAATTTTAAAATTATATATTTATCACTCATTATTTTTTAGATCTAAGGGTCAACATTATTTATTCTTTTCTAGACTTAATTTTTACCACTCATGTTTATTCTTTATAAATAGTAACTAAAAGAAAAAAAAATACCCCTCTCTTCCTCTGGTTCTCCACGCCCCACGACACCCACTTTCTTCCTTCCATCTCTTCTTTTCTTCTTCTTATTTCTTCCTTCTTCTTCCTCCATGAGACAACCTTCACTCCTCTCCCTAAACTCAACATTTCTGTCTTCTCTGCTCAGCCACGTCGATCCACCATGGAGGGCCACCGTTCAGCCGCCTGGGGCACCGCTGCTCGCCGTCTGTCCACGTCATGTCTCCATTGAGAAATGGAGCTCCGCCATTCGATGCCACACCGCCACGGTGACGCCTCTTGGCCGCCGCTTGTGGTGGTTCGTCCATGCCTTGTTGTGATAAATCTTCCTTCTCTCTCAAACCAAAGCCTCTCTTCCTCCCCTCTAAGCCGCGCGCCGTCTTGCACCGCTGGAGTAGCCGCCGTCGTAATCATATATGGCTGCCGCTTCCTCTTTTTCTTCATTTGGGTGAGTGTTTTACCCCTAACTCCTTCTAGTTTCAAAAAGCCCCAAATTGATTTTGAAACCCTAACCCTAACTTTTGATTTCTGTTTTGGATTTTGAAAAACTGGGACTATGAATTAGTGTTTCCTTAAATTAAATTCGTTGTTATTTGATTATATTAAGTTTCCCCCAAATTGGTTGGGACAGGAGTGGTAGTGGCCACGATAACTTAAAGACATGGTGATAGGATTAGAGAGGTTGTTAAAATAACGTGTTAGATTGCCCGAGAGGGACAAGCTCTTGTGAAAAGTAAGTTCTGAAGAAGTTCAAAGTTGATGATGTTAGATAATCCTACACTACAAGGTTCCTTTTTAATTCAATTTATCTTAAGAAGTATCACGATGTTTTGATTGGAGATTCGAAGTATGTGATTTTGATGGAATCTGGAAAGGTAGATTACGTTCAGAAGGACTAAGGCTACAATCGTATACTTTGAGTAGGGAGTTGATGTATATTATGGTAAAGTAAGCTTTGATCTTAGTAATAACTACGAGAGTTAGATTTGTTGAAATCAGTTTTTCTAGTGGACCAGTAATTGTGAATGGAAGTGAATAAGTTTGATTTGTTCTTCATGTGAGAGGAATGTATATCTTAGTTGAATCTTAGTGTCAAAAGTGAGAGTTAAGATGTAGAGGGAAATTTTCTAATGGATTAGTATTGAATGAAGAAATTAAGTTTTAATTATATCTTTAAGTACGGAAGATTAAGGCAAAATTGTTTAGAACAGGGAGTGTAACATCCTGTTTTCTAGATTAGTGTCTGAGGAAAAGATTAAGCATATTTGAAGGCTTAATCATGTTCCTTAGGTGCTGGTTAACTTGTGTCTCAAGTTTGAGGAGAATCATAGTTAAAACGAGTCTGAAATACAAACAATTACGAAACCAAGAGATTAATTGGTCAATTAATTAATAGAGAGTTGGGATATTAAATTAGGTTGGGCTTGAGTATAACAGGCTTTTGAGAGTAGCCTAAAATAATTTAGAAAAATATTCCAATAGTAGATTACACTGGATAAGGTGAATTAAAACACTCGGGTGTGCCGAGAGGGCAACATGCGACAGAATGTGTGGATGACACATGTCACAATTGGATGGAAGGTTGCATGGATAGGGGTTGCCACCAAGGGACACTTGGATTTCCACTACACTTAACTAAATGACACCTAAGATGCATGCATGACACCTAAAATGCATTCACGACACATGTATTCCACTAAAGATAGAGATAATAATAATAATATAATCCTAACTAATTAATATAAAAGCTAGTGAATGATGCATGTAGGCTTTTTCCTTATCTTCTTCATCATTTCTCTTAATAAATCATGAGAACTCCATTGACTCTCCAAAAATATACTGACAGTTTGACCCTCCTCGGTTCTGAAACTCGGAAAATGTTAGACATTAAAGTTGTTCCTATTCCTCTCCTCTTTCAAACGAGGTAAATATCATAAAAAACGGATAAGTATACTAAGAGATATGCCCAAATCACAAAAGCAGCTCAAAACCCTCAGCATCACACGAAAACAGTACAAAGAAGGCTCTTTATGCCCCTTTTATATTCTGAATCAAGCAAAACCTTCAACATCAAAGTTGTGCCTCACTGTCTTACCTTTCCAACAAGCCCAAGTTTGTAATTTTTGGGTGAGCGGGTCTTGCGATACACTCATATTACCACCACATCCTCAAAGCTGTCAAGTTTCTAACTAAGGTTGCTTTGGATCACTTCTCTCCATTCTTCATCACTCAAGGACTTGCGGCACGCTGTGGGCAAAGGAAGACTTCTCTTGGGTTTTAAGAAATCAACAATAAATTCTTTTGTGAGTTCCCTCACTCGAGGTAACTCTGATTCATTTGACAAAAAAAAATTTGACGTGAATTGTCAAAATTTCATCTGCCATAAAATTTATAACGTTTCATCCATAAGGGTAACAAGATATGATCCGTAAAAGATCATTCTATTTTAAATTGCACTCATTTTCGGAAAAAGCAAATGGTCAAGTTTACAAAACTCAATTCTGAACAACAAGGAAATATCCGTGCAGATTTTCCCAACCAGGATGAGTTGTCAAGAAACTATAAAGGTAATTGCATCAAGGAATAATATAGGAATACAATTCTGATTGTTCCACATAGAACCTAGACAACAAAATATGCGACAATGAAACTAAACCAACTCAGAAATATGTTGGCAACAACATAGGTAGTACGTAGATAAATACACAGTATTTTACACATTCATAGAAAATCAAAAATGATTCTCCACTGAATTAACAGTACAGTCAAAAGTCTACTTTCTATGACATACTTCACTTAAAGATATTTATTTGATTGTTATACTTCAGTCCTACTTGTTGTGAAGATTCTACCCTTTAACAACTACCCATGTATTAAAACTTTAAATATTTGTGGACTACCTCCTCTTGCAGTGTTCTTTAATCGAATCATTGTCCGTGCTGCAGAAACTCGATCTCCTCTGCACGACTCACTTCAGTGGAAGCATACTTCTCCAGAAATTTGCTTTGAAATACATTCTAGGTGATCGCTTCTTGTCTTGCCACTAATAGCTGGCAAGTTTCTCTCCACCGAAATCCAGCATCTCCTATCAACAGAAATGTCGCACAAGTTACCTTCCAATGATCAGGATATTCCATAGTTTGCAAGTTCCTTTCTATTTTCGTAATCCAAAACTCATCTTTCTCCAGATTAAGCTCACCAACAAATTGAGGTGGATTACTACGACAAAACTCAACCAGTCCTCGCCTCTTACCAATTTCCTCGTTATGACATGCCACAGTTGATGTTAGCTCCCTTAAGACTTGTACAGCTACAACCATATCTTAAGAATCCTTAATTGCAGAGTCATATCTACTTGTTTCCGGACTAACCATGATTTTCTATAAAAGCACGGTAGTCAGAACTAGGAGGAAAACAATACATCAAAATCTGTTCAATATTATTCCTCCTTAGGAACAATAATTAAAAGGTCACCAAACAATATTGTATCCTTTTGGAACAACGTCATGAAGAACATAAACTCAGCCAAGGATAGACTAAAGTCATTATCCTTACAAACATTGGTTCTTCATTGAACCAAAAACACAAAATACTTAAGACATAACCAGAGAAAACACAACAAAGACGACAACAGACCTAAACCCCAAAGCCCAAAAGACTCGACCAGCTCTAATACCAATAATGTAACACCTTTCTCGGGCGCTACATCGTAAGTGACATTTTAAGGCCGAAAAGTAAGTTAATTAAAATTGGCTATAAAAGAATGGGGTAAGTTTTTTCTTTTTCGTAAGTCATAAATATAACTACTTTGTTTTAAATGAATGGACAATCAAATATTCCATTATCACAATTAGGATCATAAGTTCAAAAATTATTTACATAATACCCAACCCAACTCATAAACAGAAATCACAGAATGTACAGACTCAACATAAAGATGTGGAGATGCAGCTCCTAAAATATAAGATACTTGGAGTCACAACTCCATAGACAGTTACATTAACTCCTAAACATACCCAGCTGGCCAAACTAAAATAGAAAAGTCAATCCTTTCTCATACATCGTGAGAAAGAGAAACCCACCGATGAGATCTAGTGAAAACTCTATTTGAGTCCACTACCGACGTCATCACAAAAGACACTGCTAGAGCTACTACAATAGTAACTCTCGAACTAAGCCCTTTCCTCTTCCAAGAGATAAACATGGTCTACGAACCATTGATAGTATGAAAGACGTCCACTAGAAATTCCACCATAGCGTCCACAAGCTCGAACCTCAATGCGTCAGCCAAGCGACATCTTGACGTCTCAATCTTCTCAAAAGAGTACAGAAGGCACATAGCCATCCAACATAGGCAATATAAAAATAAGGAGGTGAGTTGTCCATTTATCTTACACATAAGGAAGACATGCAGTGGTACGACTCTCAGGTACGTACAATTAACAATTATCAATCATATCTACACTCACAACAAAACGACAATGTTTCATAGAAACATGACCACATCACCGTGTTTTCCTAGATAGAAGACATCTAAGACTTGAAGAATGACTTCTGAATTCCTATACCATAGTTTTACGAACAGTCGGAGGGAGTGGTTCGGAGGATTGTTCCGGAGTCTACCCGCCTTGGGTAATAAAGAATGCGTCAATAGAAGAGGGTGTGCACGTCATAGACTTTTTCGGGAACATCCTACGCTACCAGAAAACACGTAGTGTCTATTCAAGTATGTCGGTGTATTGTCAGATCACCACGCCACAGAGGAGCAACCTATTGGGCCTATGTGAGTATTTCATAACCCTGACATCCCCAAGCATCAACCAGATCGGCCTTACGGAATTCGCACCCGCATTAAAGTGTTAGCTCAATCTCCTAGGCACAATGACCTTACAGAACATAGTTTCACTATGTGTGTAGGCAAAATTGCCGGAAAATGCGTTATTCTTGTCTTTCCATCGGAATTCTCTTAACGTGCTTTCTCAGATACTAGATGTTCTTAACATCAAGCGAAAGTTCTCAAGTAACTTTTTATCTTTGTGTAAAGATATCTTAAAACACTTTGTTTAAAAGTCCTAACACATTATGAGATTGGAATACAAGTCCAATTATTTATTTCTCTATACTTTTCTAATTGAGCCTTTTTCTTTGGCTTCCAAGAAAACAAATCCTTCTGAGTCCATCAAATTTTATGAAATATGGATAATGAATTAACCATACTTTATGACATAAGGTCGTGTTCAACCCTACGTCATAAATTATCACATTCGTATTTTCACTAAGTCATTCTTGACTTAGGTTTTTTTTACAGTTTACAGTAAAATCTCGTCTTTGAAGACGAAAATGCTTTTGTCTTTAAACCAAAATATTTAAATAAAATCAAATCAATTTTCAAGAATACTTTCCAACAAAGATATATAGGTAGCGATTTCTCAAAACATTTTCTCAAAAATCCTTAAAAACGTTTAACGCCGGTTTCGCTGCTTTTTACTGAATTTAGGACCAAAAGCCATATTTTTGAAAACATGGTTCTTCACCTCAAATGAATTACTCTCCTAGGTTATATTACTCATATGAAAATGTTGAAACACTGATGTTACATCTTACTCTCCATTTATACGAAATTCCTAAAAATTTGACCGAACGTCATTAAGTTTGTAAATCGCATAAATCATTTTTCAATGATTTTACACCCTAATAGTCCAAAACTCATTTTGGAGTTTTATAACAGTTTAGTAGGTATTAAAAACAGTCTCTCACTGTCCAGTTAAATATATTTTCGAAAATTGCAATTTAACCCATAAACTTTCATTAATTGCAAAAAGATCCTTATTCACTTAAAACCTTATAACTTTTTATTTATAACTTCAAATCAAACCAGACCAACTTCTTTAGAAATATTTTTCGGTTGCCCTCAAATTTCCAGAAATTTCGTTCCTGCCCAAATATTTTTCTATAATTTCAAAAAGATCATTTTTCACAAAAAAGCTTATAACTTTTTATGTATTAATCCAATTGATACCAAACCAATTTATATGGTTTTGTCTCATCAAGGACTACAATCTTAACACACAATAATATGAATTTCAGTGCAGCTACTGAAATTCTCATAAATTGCATTTTAGTCCCTAAGGACTCATAAAATCATATCTTTCAATATACACATTCAAATCAATCCAAACCAATTTCTATATTCTTATATGTTCATTCAATACTCATTAAAATTATTCAAACAATTTAACACATCATAGAACCCATTTAACCAGTCATGGCTGAATGGCCTTAGATTTCTTATGTTAAGCATTTTTTTAACAATTCGAGGATCACACAACCATACACAATAATATATAATATTCATTCCTAAGATTTATAAGACAACATTAAAATACTTTAAACCATCAACATATCTAAATTATGGTAGGATAGTGGTAATCTC
This sequence comes from Sophora flavescens, assembly GCA_030762895.1. Taxonomy (NCBI): domain Eukaryota; kingdom Viridiplantae; phylum Streptophyta; class Magnoliopsida; order Fabales; family Fabaceae; genus Sophora; species Sophora flavescens. The sequence goes on from CM061063.1 coordinate 81,648,298, forward strand.
CCCCGTACCTCCTGTAGACCACTTGAAGATCAAACAAACACAAGCTAAACCAAGCAAGGTAGGCCACGGTTTTGTCCACCAAAACCTAGCCATGAGCAATCAATCAAGAAAACAAGTTAAAGAATGAAGAAAATCAACCTAACCCACTTGCACATAGGTTCGGCCAAGTTGGAAAGAAATAGCTAGGGATCTCTAAATTTTTCAAGCTCTTGGATGATGAATATAGAAGTCATATGACGATCATAGAAATTGATCTCACACTAAAATGATTTTTCTATGATTTTCTAGGAATTTTCAAAGTTCTAGATCTAAGAATTTTAAATGATGATCATGGCATGAAAATCATGAAATGAATGAAAAATAAGACATGATTGATCATGTAGAAGAGAGGTTACCTCTTGATGAAGAGTAATGATCAAAACAAGCTTAGTTGAAAATTTGATAGCTTTGAGGGTGTGGTGGTGTTATGAGCATATCTCACGATTTACTCATCTAAAAATTCCAAGCTTTGGCTTGTTAGAAAGGTAAGAAGGAGAGGCATAACTTTTATGTTTAAGTTTTTGTTTGATTCAGATCATAACAGGGGCATAAAGAGCCTTCTTTCCACTGTTCTCCTTGGATGTTGTGGATTTGGAGCTGTTTTGGTAATCTGGGCATATCTCCCAATATACGTATCCGTTTTTGGTGATATTTAGCTCGTTGGAAAGAAGAGATGAAGAGGAACAACTTTCATGTGTAAAGTGTTCCGATTTTAAGAACATAAATGGGTCAAAATTTTGGTACAGTTTCGGATGAGTGTGAGCATCGATGAAGTCTTTATGTGTTCTTAGAGAAAATGATGAACTTGATGAAGAAGAAAGCATAAATGAGTTGAAATTGGTTTAAATGTGGGTTATGGGAGATGGAACCATGGGTTATGGGTTATTTTGGTCCAAAATGTTGATGGCACAACTTGTAATAACCATGGAAACTCAAGGGTAACATGGTCATTTCCATAAATAAATATCTAGATATTAAGAAAATCATCATTACTAAGGTGTGGTGGAGAATTTACAGATGGGTGACTGATTTGTGACCACAAGAAGAGGAAGAAGATATTTTGTTGCAAATCATGGTTGACTAACCGTAGTTGGAGTTAACTAGACATAGGTACGTTAGGTTAGGGGTATTTTAGTCTTTTTTCATTTACTTGTCATAAATACATATTAATGACTATGGTGACTCATTATGGTGACTCATTCCTCTAGAATCATCATGGATGACTCGTCATTCTGTTCTCCCGGTATATCTCTGCACATTCGTGTCTGGTTCCGTTGTTTACCTGATTAGGGTTTTTGAGAGAAAGATGATGAAATGAAATCAAAATGAAATGAGTTTGGTTTAGTGGAGGGGCTGCAAAAAATTAAGTATATTTAGAGGTTATTTTGGTTAAAATTCACTTAGGGACACTCTTGAAATTTCACTTAAAGATCAAGGGCATTTTAGTCTTTTTACATATAATCATCATTACTTGCAATTAATGCAAGATGACTAACCCCTATGACTCACCCCAATGAGCCATCATAGATGACTCGTTGCGCTCATCCACCCGACGTCGGGTTTTATCTCTGCACCTCCATTCTCGATTCCATCGATCCCCGATGGTCGAGTACTTGCCCGATTACGTATAATAACCTAATTATTTTGAAAATTTTTAAAATAACCACTATCACTGTAAAAAAATAAGAATCTTAACTGTTTCGTTCTCGAGTCAAAATTAGGTTTTCTGATCAGTAAAATCTTACTGTCAGTTAAAATGCAGACCAGGTTTCGTCTGAATTTTAAACCTAAATTTTTACCGTAACCTTATAACATAAGGTAGAGTATAAATATGATTTTGGTTTATCCAAATTTATTTTCTAAATCTCAGATAAAAATATAAAGAATTAAAAATTCTAGCGATAATGAAAAACAGTAAAAACGGGGTGTTACATGCCCAAATTGTTTTGTGTGAATTCCTCGAAGAGAGAGGTATCTCATGCGACGGTGTATCATTGGTGCCTTGATGGACCATGAATTCCATGAGCCTTGTTCATTGTGCCTTGTGTAGGATGGTGTGTTCGGAACCCACATCCGTTGGCCAGTGCCTTGAGTTGGACAATCTTTGTGGGAATTAAGTTGTGCCATGTGGTGGCTATTATGTTGTGCCATGTGTTGGCCATTTGAGCCTGATCAGCTCACTTTTTTTTAGTAAAAAAAATTGCATGGATTTGGGGTCTCTGGAGACTAGGATAGACTGTTGAAATATAGAAGTGCCATATGTTTTCAAAAGCAGCGATGATTATTATTTGTTATGCTTAAGCGTGAAAATTTTATGTTGAATCTGAATATTTATCTGTACCTATTATTTTGTGTTAGCATGTAGTCGTCATAATTCATCCATTTATTGGTATCTCACCTTTACAATATATCAGGGTTTTCCGGTTCTTTGTTGTTGTACCTTGGTACACTAGGACGACGGTGTCGGAAGCTCGACCTCACTCGAGGATATTAATCTTGATCTTTGAAGTGGTGGGTGATTATTCTAATGGTAAGAACTACTGAGTTCTTTCCAAAAGATGTCTATTAGAGCGACCAGCTTAGGATGTTTCCTTTGGGTTGTGTGCGTTTTAAAAAAAGTCGATATAGGCGAGTTATGAAAAACCTTGTGTAATTTTGTAACTTCAAAACGAAAGATTATTTCATGAAATGTATATGCTGAGGTACTATGATTTATAAATAAACTTAGTATTTGTGTGTTAGTAAATACAGTATGATTTCATATTAAGTGATGTGTGAATCATTTTTATGAGGTGAATCCAAGAAAAGAAAAAATTTACCCCCATTTTCAGACTTATGAAAAATGTTAGAAGTTATTTTTCGAAAACAGCCAGTAAATTTTCCTTTTATTTATTTCTGCATGTGATTAGGAGGTAATGCCCTAGGGGGTGTTACATTGGTGGTATCAGAGTTGGTCGAGTCTTTCGGGAACTTCGGAAATAGGTCCATTATGTTTTTGTTGTGTGATATCTGTTGGGTCATTGGTTGAATTGTTTCCTTGTCGAAACAATGTGTGTTGACGCACCAGTAGGTGTGTTTTGATGGGTTTTGATCTGGTTGAGACCTTATGAGAACTCATGATTTGTAAATGGTATGCTGATTCATGTTGACACGTTCGTTTATCCTTTTGGGATGGTGTCAGACATTTGAATGAATTACTCGTTGTGGAAGATTTTCCGGGAGTATCCCCTGAGAATGTTCCAGGTTTGTCCCTGTGAAGGATATTGAGTTTCGATTGATCTAATTCCTAGATTCAATTGGCTCTCCATCGCTTCGTGTAGGATATCGCCTCCAAAGCTAGTCGAGTTAAATGACTTGACTTAAAGGAGAAATTGATGTCAGAACAGGTTGGGGACCAAGTGTGTCCCGAGGGGAGTGTCAGTGTTACTCATAGGGATAGAGCATCACTTTTGTGGAAGTGACCACAGACGGTGACTAAAATCCGTAGTTATTAGGCTAACGGGTTATTTTCAAAGTCTCATCGAGGAAATGTCTAAATTTTGGAGCCGTTGACTCACCTTACAAGGAAAGACCAACTCTTCACGTGACTGAGAGACGGACTAAGTCATCGGTTATCGTACGTCGTTCAGAGAAGAATGCGGAAGACGGCAACAAATCGGATGAAGCGTGTTTAGAAAGACCTTCGTACTTGTACGAAGTCGAGACAAGCCAATCTGTATATTTGATCATTTGCCGCACACGGGTCAAAAAGAACGAGTGATTAAAAAAACTGTAGTTAGGGCACGACAACTCGAGTATCGTATCTCAAGGACTCTTGGATTGTTATTAACCTACGAATCAATTGGGGGGGGGGGGGTTAAATTCAGTGAGAGAAGAATTGATTAAGAAAAAGTGCAATTAAGTGATTATCGATAAGTTGAAACGATTAATCTGCTGTTTCGGCTTCCCAACTATCATTGATTCACATAAATTCCAAGCGCTAAGCGGATTCTAATCCCTTTCCGATTGTAGCGGCAATTAAACAAGCGCAATTGACACTACGAGATATATGTTCCTATTTTCGAATTAAGCAAACGGATTGAAGCGCTCGTGAATTAAGCAAACACGATCAACACACGCGAATTAAGCAAACGCGATCAAGGTATAGGAACATATAATCATCGGAATAAATCAATACTTATTCTATACAACTTGAATTAAGCAAACAAGGCATACAACATAATATTGAAAGAGACAGACAAAGCAAATTGATCGGGAATTATGGAACCTCAAGTGTCGGCGGAAACTGATTACAACAGACTAATCCCTGGTGATTAGTTCTCCATCACAAACATGACATAAAACCTTGGAATAGACTAAAGACAATGAAAATTCTCCCTCATTTGCGTCTGCCCTGGTGCTTTTTATAAATCAGAATTCACGTCACGGCTGTGATAGCCATCACGGCTAGGCCGTGATGCATTCTGCCAAGGGCGCGCATTCAAATTCTAGTCCCTCACGGCCGTGATGCTTTCTGAATTTGGGTGCTGATCTGTCACGGCCGTGACCTCCATCATGGCTAGACCGTGATCAATTATGTTATTCAAGGTTCTCTCATCACGCCCGTGATGGGTATCACAGCTGGGCTGTGATGCTTTCTGACTTTCAGGGTCTTCTCATCACGCCGTGATGGTCATCACTGACTGGACGGTGATGCTCTCTGATCTTCATGGGTAGCTCATCACGGTCGTGACCAGTGTCACGGCCTGGCCGTGATGGCTTATGCTTTACGAGTCCTTCCCTTTTTGCTCTTCTTATTAACCTGAAAACATGAAATAGCAGTAAATGCTTTATTTGTCTCAAAATTAACTAAAATCTCCTAAAACTACTTAAGGGACTCAAAATGTTGCTTGAGGACAATTAAATTTAAATTCTGGTGAAAACGAGATTAAACTCGAGTAATTAGTGCAAAATCCATGGTCTTACTAGTTATAAAACTAGGCAGAGCCAGAGGCTTATCAAAATACCCCAAACTTAAACTTTGCTTGTCCCTAAGCAAACTAAAACTCAAAAGGACTCAAACTTGGCAAGCTTAAAGGATTCAACCAATTTCGCACGAACTTCATGCAATTTTAACAAAACAATTTTTCTTCAATGTTTCCCCCTTTGCAACAATGTAATCCCCACATTCATTTACTTTAAACAATTGAGAATTCCATCATTCATGCAATCAGTGATCTGAGTTGAGGATCCAAGTTACACACAAAGGGAGATCACCAATTTCAAACAATTGCCTTTCTCACAAGGGCATTTAATATTTTACTCATTCGCTCCATTTGTCTAGGCTATCAACTTTTCACTCAATTTCACATTTCAAGAGCACTTCCCATGAATTTGATTTCATCTCAAAACAAAGTTCCCACGAAAACATGCATGCAACATCAAAAGGTCTTTTAAAGGTTGTAATGGGGCCTGGCTAAAGGTAGGATATTCAAAGGTACTAGGCTTAAGTCCCCAGGAACTAAGAGAGCATGAGCATTTTGACACATTGAACCTCCACTCAAATTCCTTTTTCCATTTTTCTTTTTGCTTTAGGTGACTACAACCTTTCTCTTCTAATACCCTTTTTTGACATTTTGTTCTTTTGTCTTTTTTTTCCTTGGCTCCAACCTTCATTTTTCTTTTTCTCAACCCAGAATGACATATCAAACCTTGTAGCCACCCCAAACTTACTTTCTTGCAACCCTTCTTTTGCTAAGCTTCCATGCTCTCCTAATCCTAAGATTGGGTTAACATGGTTTTTCCAGATTTTTGGCTCATAACATAGGGTCATCAAGAAACAATAGGCTTATTAGGCTCAATGTGGCTAACTAGGGAACATGCATTAGGGATGGTTCTTTTAGGCCAAGTAGTTATTTCAAAGAAAATTGCCTATATCATTTGATGCAACCACATAAGCATGCAAACCATGAAGAGATTCAAGCAAATCCGGGGAAGTGCAACTTAAAAGTGATTCACACAATTAAAAACATGTTGGAGGCTCAAATCCTCACCTGGACATTTTTCGCAAATTTTTTGACCGAGATTCAATCCCTAGTGTGTGCATCCCTTCACCCCAAACTTATCATAAATCATGCAATCACAATAGAATATCTCAAAGTTCAATTTTCAATTTTTCACGTGGGGATCAATTTTCAATTTTCAAAACCTAGGGGGGAAATCATCAACAATCAACACATGTCATGCAATCAACCCATGCTAGATTTAATTAGAATCCATTCAAGCTCACCGACACAAGACTCGCACACAACGACTCAAAGCAACACAAACAGGGAAAACAAAACAAAAACAAAAACAATACAATTGGTTCCCTCCCCCACACTTAAGACATACATTGTCCTCAATGAAAGAACATAAATACAAAATTAGAGTGAGGGAAAGGAGAAGGTGCTCCCTGATCAAGTTGTAGTGTAGGTGGACTCTTCCAAGGAGAGCTCTTAAATGGTTTCATCTTCAGGCACCGAGCTCTCATGGAATAGCTTCAAGCGCTGCCCATTGACCTTAAAAACCTTGTTGCTACCTGCACTTTTTATTTCTACTACACCATGAGGGAAAACATTAGTAACGATAAATGGGCCAATCCACTTGGATCGAAGTTTCCCAGCCATCACTTTTAGGCGGGATTTAAACAATAAAACATGTTGTCCCACAGAGAATTCCTTCCTAGAAATCATCTTATCATGGAAGTGCTTAGTTTTCTCTTTATAAATTCGAGAGCTTTCATAGGCTTCCAACCTAAGCTCTTAAGCTCTGCTGCAATTGGAGTTTCCTTTCAATGCCTGCTTTTTGCATTTTCAAATTACGACTTTTGACGCCCCCAATAAGCACGGTGCTCAATTTCTACAAGTAGGTGACATGCCTTACCGAACACAAGTCTATAGGGAGACATCCCTATTGGTGTCTTGAAAGCTGTTCTTTGAGCCCAAAGTGCATCTTCTAGACGGCGGCTCCGATCCTTCCTATTTGGCTGCACCACTTTCTCTAAGATCTGTTTGATTTCTCTGTTGGAGATCTCAACTTGCCCATTAGTTTAGGGATGATATGCAGTGGAGACCCTGTGCACAACTCCATACTTTCGGAGTAAAGCTTCCATGGTGCGGTTGTAGAAATGAGTGCCTTGGTCACTTATGATAGCACGAGGTATTAGAACCTGCGAGAAAATATTGGACTGACAAAATTTGCAACAACTCTAGAATCATTAGTCCTAGTGGGGACAACTTCCACCCACTTTGAAACATAATCAGTGACAAGTTTAAAATGTAGATAAAACCAAAGATGCGGGGAAGGGACCCATAAAGTCAATTCCCCACACATCAAACACCTCCTGAGAAGAGCATAGGTTGTTGTGGCATTTCACTCTTACGAGTGATGGCTGTACCTGCTGTCTGACACTCTTTACAAGTGCGGTAAATCTCATAAGCATCTTTAAAAATGGTGGGCCAGTAAAAACCTGAATCTAGGATTTTTCTTGCAGTCCTTTGTGGCCCAAAATGTCCCCCTACTTGAGAAGCATGGGAAAAGTGCAAAATAGACTCAATCTCATAGTCGGGGACACATCTCCTAATTACCTGATCACTGCCAAATTTCGAAAGATATGGATCATCCCAAACATAATATTTGGCATCACTCTTGAGTTTGTGAATTTGTGATCTAGTTGCACCTGTCGGAAAAACACCAGCAACAAGATAATTAACAATATCAGCAAACCAAGGAGTTACCCCATGTAACTGTAAAAGCTGCTCATCAGGAAAGTCATCCTGAATGGGGGAAGGATCCTCATCCCTCTCTATTCTGCTCAAGTGATCAGCCACTAAATTCTCGGCTCCACTCTTGTCTTTAATCTCCACATTGAACTCTTGGAGCAACAACATCCACCGAATCAATCTCGGTTTTGCTTTTGGTATCTTCAACAAGTACTTTAAAGCTGCATGGTCAGTGAAAACAACAACCTTGGAACCTAGCAAATATGATCTGAATTTATCAAGAGCAAAAACAATAGCTAGAAGTTCATATTCAGTAGTGGTGTAATTAGCCTGTGCAGCATCCAAAGTTCTAGAAGCATAATAAATCACATGGGCAGCCCTGCCCACCCTTTGTGCAAGGACCGCCCCCACGGCATAGTTAGAGGCATCACACATAATCTCAAAAGGGAGGGTCCAGTCAGGGGGCTGGATGATGGGAGTAAAGGTCAATGCTTTCTTCAAGAAATCAAACGCCTTTTTGCAGTTGTCATCAAAGTTGAAAATAGCATCATTTTTCAACAAGTTTGTGAGAGGAAGAGCTATCTTCTTTGAAATCCTTTATGAAGCACCTGTAAAAACCTGCATGACCAAGAAAAGAAGCGAATCTCGCGATGACGCAAGATGGGTAAGGCAGTGTAGAAATCACCTCTATCTTAGCAGGATCTCTTTGAAATACCTTTTTCAGAAATAATATGCCCCAATACAATCCCCGTTCAACCATAAAATGACATTTTTCATAATTCAAAACAAGGTCGGTTTCAATGCATCTCTCCAAAACCAGATTCAAACTATGCAACCATGCATCAAATGAGGAACCATAAAACGGTGAAATCATCCATGAACACCTCCATGCAATTCTCAATATATTCGGTGAAAATACTAATCATGCATCTCTAGAATGTGCCGGGAGCATTGCAAAGACCAAATGGCATCCTCTTGTAACCAAAAGTGTCGAAATGGCACGTGAAAGTTGTCTTCTCTTGATCCTCTCGGTGCAATGTGGATCTGGAAGTAACACTTGAAAAACCATCAAGAAAACCATAGTGTGATTTACCAGCTAGCCGTTCAAGCATCGATAGATGAGCGACAAAGGAAAGTGATCCTTTCTAGTAGCCTGGTTCAATCTCCTGTAATCAATGCAAACTCTCCAGCTATTCCGAACTCTAGTGGGTACAAGTTCATTGTTTTCATTTTTTACCATTGTGAGTCCAGATTTCTTAGGTACGACTTGCAGGACTCACCCATTCTTGTCAGAGATAGGATATATGATACCCGCATGCAAGAGTTTTATTACCTCATTCTTCACAACATCAAGAATCAAGGGGTTAAGCCATCTTTGGGGCTGCCTAAGCTGTTTTAGCCCCATCCTCCAACAAAATCCTATGCATACACTGGATGGGCTAATACAGTATGTCGGCCAAGGTCCACCCAATCGCCTTCTTATGCTTCTTCAAAACCTGCAAGAGCTTAGTTTCCTGGTCAAAATCAAGGTTAGAGGAAATTATAACCGGAAGTTTTTCATTCCTCTCTAAATAAGCATATTTCAGATTTTCAGGAAGTGGCTTAAGCTCTAAGGAGGGTGACTGCTCAATAGATGGTATGTTTGGGGCAGCCGTGCTGTCAAGAACTTCAGCTGAACAAACAGCTTCACTTACGCTGTCACCCTGCAAGGCAGCATCAATCTCAGCACAAACAGCACAAGGGTCAGTGTTAGTGCAATCAGTACATGAGTAAACATCATCAAAACCAGAAACAGATGGAAAATCAGCAGCTGCAACCAAATCATCATACGTGTCATTAACAATTTCAGAGAGCAACTCTATTTGAAAAACAGAATGCTCTTCCATGGGATGCTTCATAGCATCGAAAATGTTGAATTTCGCAACAATGTCACCAAATTCCATGGACATGGTTCCATCGTCAACATCAATCTTTGTCTTCGCCATTTTCATGAGCAGTGCGCCCGAGAATGATTGGTGATCTGCTTGAATTTGTTTCCCCGCCATGTCCAGGATGTAAAAATCAGCGGGGAAAATCAAGTCATTGACTTGAACAAGCACATCTTCTACCACTCCAATGGGGCGAGCATTGGTCTGTTTTGCCAACTGAATAGTAAGACTTGTATGCTCCAGAGGACCAAGATCAAGATTGTTGAAAAGCAGTAGGCATGACATTAATAGAAGCTCCTAAATCCAACATGCAATTGTCAATTCCATTGTCTCCAATGGTACATGGAATAACAAAAGTTCCCGGATCCTTGCATTTACGTGGCATTGCCTCGAGTGGCTGAAACGGTAACCTTTTCAGGTGCAGGCTTAGGTTGAATGAGGGCTGAAACATTTCGTCCCAAATTGACTCTCTCATTACCCTTCAACCTCCTCTTGTGTGTGCTCAAATCCTTCAGAAACTTTGCGTATTTCGGAACCTGCTTAATCGCATCAAGGAGCGAAATGTTTACTGCCACCTTTATGAATACATCCAGAATCTCTCTCTCTTTGTATTCCTCATCAACCTTTTTATTTTTTAGTACTCTTTGCGGGAAGGGAATTGGTGGCACATATTCTTTCTCGGCTTCAACAACAACAGAAGGTTCAGGTGCTACCTCAACAGTTTTTTTATTTTCAGGGGCTGGTTCTGTGATCTTCCAGGATCTCAAGGTAATTGCACTCACATTAGTATTTGGGACATTAGGATTCACTACTGGTTGTGCACGTAGTTGGTTCGATCCTTGATCTTGCTGCATGACATTCATCGAAGTGGCAAGCTGTCTAATTTGTGTCTGCAAAGCCTGGATACTAGAATCCGTTCGCTGCTGAAACTGGAGGTTGTTTGCAGCCATTTACTTGACAAGGTCCTCTAGTGAAGGTCCGGAAGGTGCAGAGTTGGTCACTTGGGGAGAATTCTGTGGTGGTAACATCAGCTGTTGTTGTGTGGGTGAGTTTCCATACCGAAGGTTTGGATGGTTCCTCCAGTTGGGGTGGTACTTATTAGTGGAGAGGTCAGGAATGTTGTACCTGCTCTGATTGTTGCCTTGATTGTAAAGATTGGCTGCATATGCTTGAGGCAAATCAGTGACCGACTCATCTTTCAGAATGGGACATGTATCGGTTAGGTGTTCAGGAGAAGTACAAATACCACACAGCCTTGCTGTTTGAGTTTTATCCACTGCCAACTGCTTCACTAAAGAAGTAAGCTCATCAAGTCTGGTTTCAAGGGCTTTGTGGGAAGAAGAAACATGGACCTCATTCACACCCCTTGCCTCGACAGAATTGTTTCTAGTTGTGAACTGTTGGGAGTTGAGTGACATGTTCTCAATCAATGACTTGGCGGCAGCTGGAGCCTTGTCAACAAGTGCCCCCCCGCTAGCAGCATCTAAAATATTCCTGTCCATTCATAGCAATCCCTCATAAAAGTACTGAATGAGCAGCTGCTCGGAAATCTGGTGCTGAGGACAATTGGATACTAACTTCTTAAATCTCTCCCAGTACTCGGCCAATGATTCATTGCCTTGTCTAATGCCACATATCTCTTTCCTGATTGATGCAGCTCTGGAGGCAGGGAAGTATCTCTCCAGGAAGACCTTCTTCAAATCATTCCAGGTTGTAACGGAATTCGGCTCAAGATAGTACAACCAATCCTTCGCAGCACCTTGAAGTGAGAATGGGAAGGCTCTCAGCTTGATATGGTCTTCTGTTATTCCTTCAGGTCTCAAAGGTGTAGATCAAACAACCTGGAATTCTTTCAGGTGCTTATGCGGATCCTCACATGCAAGACCACTAAACCTTAGCAACAAGTGTATTAAACCAGATTTTAATTCAAAAGGAGCAACGACATCAACATATTCAATACACAAACCATTATAATTAACATCAGGAGCAGCGAGCTGTCTCAATGTTCTTTGATCAGCCATGTTATCACTATTGGTTGGTGAACTAGTGCTAGCCTGAATTGCTCTACAACGTGTGTGCAAAGTTCTTTCAATTTCAGGATCGAAATCAAACAAGTCAGAACAACCAGACCAAGTAGCCAGAACTAATTCAGAAATTAATCAGCAAATCCGTTAACAACAACAAGAGTCCCCGACAACGGCGGCAATTTTGATCTGCTGTCGCACACGGGTCAAAAAGAACGAGTGATTAAAAAAAACTGTAGTTAGGGCACAACAACTCGAGGTACGTATCTTAAGGACTCTTGGATTTTTATTAACCTACGAATCAAAATTTTTTTTTTTTTTTTTGGGGGGTTAGATTCAGTGAGAGAAGAATTGATTAATAAAGTGCAATTAAGTGATTATCGATAAGCTGAAACGATTAATCTGCTGTTTCGGCTTCCCAACTATCATTGATTCACATAAATTCCAAGCCCTAAGCAGATTCTAATCCCTTTCCGATTTTAGCGGCAATTGAACAAGCGCAATTGGCACTACGAGATATATGTTCCTATTTCCGAATTAAGCAAACAGATTGAAGCACTCGTGAATTAAGCAAACACGATCAACACACGCGAATTAAGCAAACGCGATCAAGGTATAGGAACATAGAATCAACGGAATAAATCAATACTTATTCTATACATCTTGAATTAAGAAAACAAGGCATACAACATAATATTGAAAGAGACAAGCAAAGCAAATTGATCGGGAATTATGGAACCTCAAGTGTCAGCGGAAACCGATTACAGCAGACTAATCCCTGGTGATTAGTTCTCCATCACAAACATGACACAAAACCTTGGAATAGACTAAAGACAACGAAAATTATCCCTCATTTTCGTTTGCCCTGGTGCTTTTTATAAATCAGGATTCGCGTCACAGCCGTGATAGCCATCACGGCCAGGCCGTGACGGATTCTGCCAAGGGCGCGCATTCAAATTCTAGTACCTCACGGCCGTGATGCTTTCTGACTTTGGGTGCTGATCTGTCACGGCCGTGACCTCCATCACGGCTAGGCCGTGATTAATTCTGTTCTTCAAGGTTCTCTCATCACGCCCGTGATGGGTATCACGGCTGGGCCGTGATGCTTTCTGACTTTCAGGGTCTTCTCATCACGCCCTGATGGTCATCACGGCTGGGCCGTGATGCTCTCTGATCTTCATGGGTAGCTCATCACGGCCGTGACCAGTGTCACGGCCTGGTCGTGATGGCTTCTGCTTTAAGAGTCCTTCCCTTTTTGCTCTTCTTATTAACCTGAAAACATGAAATAGCAGTAAATGCTTTATTTGACTCAAAATTAACTAAAATGTCCTAAAACTACTTAAGGGCCTCAAAATGTTGCTTGAGGATAATGAAATTCAAATTCGGGTGAAAACGAGATTAAACTCGAGTAATTAGTGCAAAAGCCATGGTCTTACTAGTTATAAAACTAGACGAGCTAGAGGCTTATCAATCTTCACTCTTAGAATGAGTGTCTCATGATTAAGAAAACTCCTCACTGTACTATTTGATTCTTTATGAAGGTGGTAGTTGACATTTGTTCCTCGAGTCCCTATGATTGTATCAAGCAATCGTAGTGATCAAGTTGTGTGTGTCAAACAAGCTTTCCTGAGTTGATCTGAAATCTATCAGGACTCCTAAATTGGCTATAACTATTTCTTGAGTTATGACCCAAATAATTTCTTAGTAACAAAAGCTTATTGATGAAACTCATGCTAGTCACTTTTACTTTTGGTAAAAGTGACCCGGTCTAGTTTTCTCAGATTAATTTCCTTTAAAATCATCATTTGACAAACGTCTTGTAGTACGTTGAATACTCTTAGAGTTAAAACTATCCAAGGAAATTCTAATGGAATGAGCAACTCTATTAGAGTCCTGTTTGTAAATGTGTATTGGCCATGCATTTTTACATTCCCGAACCTAATTGAAGAATCTTTTTCCATACGGGATATTCCTGTATCTTTCAAATTGATGAAATTCTTCTCTAAGTTTTTGTGAAAGTGAAATCAAGAAACTTCTTTTCTTGAAAATTTCTTTCTGTAATCTCCAAGACCATGCCTTATTGTAGTTCGAAAGGATTTATCATCCTTAATCAATTTTACCCTACGTATTCTTCCAAATGTCATTGACATGTAACCTACCTTATGAGTCATGAGGATGGGTATCTGATTCACACTAGGAGGTCAGAGTTAGTGGATTATAGTGAAAGAGAGGTAACTTGACGCTTGAGACATTCCTTGTCAAGAAGTTAGTGTTGCGATGGATTTCATTATGAATTTACCAAAGACCTCCAAGAGATTCGTTTTGTTCGAGTGATCGTGGGAAGACTGAGGGAGTTAACATCCTTCTTACCTTTCAAGATCCACTATGCAGTGGATAAGCTAACCGACATGGATATCAGAGGACTGACCAGACTCCATGGAATACCTCCAAATTTCACTTCAAATGAAGACCCGAAGTTTACCAATGTTACCGCTCCAAGTGTTAAGGGTCTAGTTGAGATTGATTTCAACGAACCACCTTGACTCGAGTGGATGAGCGATAGAAATAATATGATTTTTAGGAATTTGGTTTAGGAGTAAGGGTAGTATTTGACTACGATCATCTCTTTAGCTGGATGGACAAGAAATGATGCAAGTTTTGTTGAGGTATAGTTGTGGCTAGTAAGATGTGAATCCTTAAGATCAATGTGATAAGTGAAAAAAATTTATGAATCAGATATTGATCGAGGCAGAACATTGTTAAAGGAATCTAGGGTAATGATCAGTATCCATGATTAAGATTGATTTTATAAGTTTGGAAATTTATAGAGAAATGTCTATAGTAGTTTCCCTAACCTGAACAGGAGCAGTAAAGAGGAGTTCTTGAGTAAAACTAAGTTGCTAGAGAAGTTCAAGGTTTATGGTTTTAGATGATTTAAAACCAAGGTGATTCCTTTTTGGTTATAGTTGCATGAAGGAGTTCAAACATGTTCTTTAAGATTGGAATATATGATTATGATATAGTTTGGAGTAGAAGGATATATTCAAAAGAAACTAAGTTTCTGAAGGAGTCCAAAGTTGATGAATTAGAAAATCCTACCCAACGAGGTTCCTTTTTTATTTCAATTTATCTTAGGAAGTATTACGATGTTTTGATTGAAGACTTGATGTATGTGATTTTGATAGAATCTGAAAAATTAGATTATGTTCAGAGGAGATAAGACTACAGATGTATACCTTGAGTAGTAAGTTGATGTATGTTTGGGTAATGTTAGTTTTATCTTGGTAATAACTATGGGAGTTAGATCTGTGAAAGAGCAGTTTCTAATGGATCAGTAATTAAAAATAAAAGTGATTAAGTTTTGATTTTGTTCTTCATATGGGAGGAACTAAGATTCAATATCAAGAATTGTGGATATAAACCTGATGGTAGAAAATTTTGAGGATGAAAGAGAACGACATAGGGATGAATTATGTTATGGAGTTATCAAAAAGAGGAATGAAACGACTGAAAATACGACATAGAATTTTGGATAGGACCTGATGCATATGCTATAAGAGAATAAGGAATCTTAGTTTAAATCTTGGTGTTAGTGGTAATAGTTAAGGAGGTCGAAAGAATTTTTTTTTCTAATGGATTAGTATTAAGGGAAGAAGAGATTAAGTTTTAATAAGATCTTCATGTGTGGAAGGTTAAGATAAAATTGATAAGGACGAGGAGTAGGAATTGAGGATAAGCGATTTTATGATGAGGATAAGTAGGACGAAGGATAAGCGTGGACTTCGTTATTAAGTTGTGATTGTCACTTGAGGAAGAATTAAATATGGGAAACCTTGGGACTAAGAGATTCCGTCTAGTCTCGAGTCACGAAATTTCGAGGACGAAATTTATTTTTGGTGGGGAAGTAATGTAACATCCTATTTTCTAGATTAGTGTATGAGGAAAAGATTAAGCATATTTGAAGGCTTAATCATGTTCCTTAGGTGTTAGTTAACTTGTGTCTCAAGTTTGAGGAGAATTAGAGTTAAAACAAGTCTAAAATACAAACAAATACGAAACCAAGAGATTAATTGGTCAATTAATTAATATAGAGTTGGGATATTAAATTAGGTTGGGCTTGAGTATAATAGGCTTTTGAGAGTATCCTAAAATAATTTAGAAAAATATTCCAACAGTAGATCATGTTGGATAAGGCGAATTAAAACACTCGGGGCGTACCGAGAGGGCAACATGCGACAAAATGTGTGGATGATACATGTCACAATTGGATGGAAGGTTGCATGGATAGGGGCTGCCACCAAGGGACACTTGGATTTCCACTACACTTAACTAAATGACACCTAAGATGCATGCATGACACCTAAAATGCATGCATGACACATGTATTCCACTAAAGATAGAGATAATAATAATATAATCCTAACTAATTAATATAAAAGCTAGTGAATGATGCATGTAGGCTTTTTCCTCATCTTCTTCATCATTTCTCTTCATAAATCATGAGAACTCCATTGACTCTCCTTAAATATACTGACAGTTTGACCCTCCTAGGTTCCAAAACTCGGAAAACGTTATACATGAAAGTTGTTTCTCTTCCTCTCCTATTTCCAACGAGGTAAAGATCATAAAAAACGGATAAGTATACTAAGAGATATGCCCAAATCACCAAAGCAGATCAAAACCCTCAGCATCACACGAAAACAGCATAAAGAAGGCTCTTTATGTCCCTTTTCTAGTCTTAATCAAGCAAAACTTTCAACATCAAAGTTGTGCCTCACTGTCTTACCTTTCCAACAAGCCCAAGTGTGTAATTGTTTGGGTGAGTAGGTCTTGCGATACACTCATATTACCACCACATCCACAAAGCTGTCAAGTTTCTAACTAAGCTTGCTTTGGATCACTTCTCTTCATTCTTGATCACTCAAGGACTTGCGGCATGCTGTGGGAAAATGAAGTTCGCTCTAGGCAACACAGAAACAAAGACTTTTTCTACCCGTCGAATCAGGTAAGGGGAGATTGCACGAGGATGCTCCTTATGATAACTATGTGTTTGTGATTGATTCTATGTGTGTTTGCTGAGTTTTGATTGGTGGCTTAAGTCTTTACTTGATCTGGTAACTATATGTTGTTTGATGTTGTGGCTGTTTTAGAAAAATCTAGAGTTCTTGTTGCTTTGATGGTATATTTGGTGATAAACATGCTCTTATGCTTCGTTAATGTTTTATGATTATGTGGTTATTGATGGCATGTGTTATAATTGTTGTAAATGTATTTGGTTGTTGCATGGAAGCCTAACCATTGGTTATAGCTCAATTAATAATCAAAGATAAAATCTTTAAGAAAAATTTAACTTTTGAAAATATTTTATGGTGAAACACCATGAAGAAAAACAAGTTTATTTTTAAGATTTTCAAAAGATTTACTTTAAAAGTTTCAAATATTTTCAGAAAAAGAAAGTTTCAAAATAAAATAGATTTATGAAAAAGGAATAAATTTTCTAGAATTCGAAGATTCTAAAAAAAAAGAATTTCAAATGAAAAAGTTTTTCTTTTTCCAAAAGTTTTACTCAACGAAAATATTCCGATAACTTGGATAAATTACGGAAGTTTTGGTTTTGTATTTATTTTTCATTGAGCGAAAAATAACATTGAAAAGTGAACCTAGTAACCGAGGCGTCGGGATACTAGAGTTTTAAAGCACGTGGATCTATGATCCTCATCACGATATTGTGGATTGTGTGTCCTATATACGTTGTTGTGGGATGTGTGTCCTATATACGTTGTGGTGGATTGTGTGTCCTATACACATTGTTGTGGTGTGTGTCCTATATACGTTGTTGTGGACTGTATGTCCTATATACAGCTTCATAAAACGTGTTGAGCGTAGTAAAAAAGGTGAAATTTCTTTTCTACGACCACAAAATTCTAGACTAGTGCACAAGTCTAGGACTGTTGTGATTGGACACTCGGACTTTAGCGTCCTATGTTGACAATAAAAGTTTTAAGACACTAAAATTTATGGGTGGTCATGAGCCTTGAGTCTTGACGAAGGAAAGAATGAAACACAATGAAAAGCTGCTGAAAATAAAAAGTTTTTACATGCATTTGGCAGACATGCCCAAATTGTTTTGTGTGAATGCCTCGAAGGGAGAGGTATCTCATGCGACGGTGTATCATTGGTGCCTTGATGGACCATGAATTCCATGAGCCTTGTTCACTGTGCCTTGTATAGGACGGTGTGCTCTGGAACCCACATGCGTTGACTGTGCCTTGAGTTGGACAGTGCTGTGAGAATTAAGTTGTGCCATGTGTTGGCTATTATGTTGTGCCATGTTTTGGCCATTTGAGCCTGATCAGCTCACTGTTTTTTTTTAAAAACTGCATGGAGTTGGGGTCTCCAGAGACTAGGATAGACTGTTGAAATATAGAAGTGCCATATGTTTTCAAAAACGACGATGATTATTGACTGTTATGCTTAACTGTGAAAATTTTATGTTGAATCTGAATATTTATCTGTACCTATTATTTTGTGTTTGGGCATGTAGTCGTCATAATTCATCCATATATTGGTATCTCACCCTTACAATATATCAGGTTTTCCCGGTTCTTTGCTGTCGTACCTTGGTACACTAGGATGACAGTCTTTGAGAAGCTCCTGACCTCACTCGGGGATATTAATCCCGATCTTTGAAGAGGTGGGTGATTATTCTAATGGTAAGAACTACTGAGTTCTTTCCAACAGATGTCTATTAAAACGACCAGCTTAGGATATTTCCTTTAGGTTGTGTGCATTTTAAAGAAGTCGATATAGGCAGTTATGAAAACCCTTGTGTAATTTTGTAACTTCAAGACGAAAAATTATTTCATGAAATGTATATGCTGAGGTACTATGATTTATAAATAAACTTAGTCTTTGTGTGTTAGTAAATACAGTATGATTTCATATTAAGTGATTTGTGAATCATTTTTCTGAGGTGAATCCTAGAAAAGAAAAATTTTACCCCCATTTTCAGACTTATGAAAAATATTAGAAGTTATTTTTCAAAAACAACCATTAAATTTTCCTTTTATTTATTTCTGCATGTGATTAGGAGGTAATGCCCTAGGGGGTGTTACAGGGAGAATATGAATTAAGGATAAGCAATTTGATGTTGAGGATGAATAGAACGAAGAATAAGTATGAATTTCATTATTAAGTTATGAAAGTCATCTAAGTAAAAGTGAATACGGGAAGTAAAATGAGGGATCATGGGATTAAGATGTAATTATAAGATCCTGTCTAGTTAAGAGTCAGGAAATTTCGAGGGCGATTTTTTTTAAGTGGGGTAGTAATGTAACACCCCTATTTTTACTATTCTTCAATAACAGTAAATATATATGTTTATATTATTTTATTTGGTTTGAGTAATTTTAATTACTTATTTAAAATGATTTTATTAAGTACGTTATCATTGTTTTATTTCAGTGTATGCACGTTTAATAGACAATAATTTATGTTATTGTCACTATTAGTATTTGTTTGGAAAAATATTTTAAATGATATGATCGAAAGAAAATTATTTTCATATTTTACTATACTTAATTTTAGATTTGAAAATAAATCGGTTTGACATTAATCGGAGATTAAATGTTGGACCGTGGATTTTCTTAGTTGATCAATTCAACTATCAATCTCTACTTTATTTCAAATTTTTAAAGAATATATTTGTCACCTTTTATTTTAGATTCAAAAAATAAAACATGTTTATTTTTAGACTTAATAATTATCACTCATTTTTGTATCAATCACTAAATATTAATTTGAAAACACCGCCAAGGAGGAGCTCCGACCGCCATGCGTCGCCCATGGAGCGCAATTCGTCGCACCGCTCGCCTCTGGGATGGGGAAGACCACCTTGTCATTGTCCATGTCTGTTGCAGCGAGCCTCCGCCGCGGGTGGGTTTTTCCGGCACTGTCCAAGGCCGTCCGGTCATGGCAGACCACCGTCACAGTCGCGCCTAGGGTAGGAATAAGTTTACCTGCTCTCAGACTCTCATCCCACATGCTTTGTCTACCTGGTTCATCATTGTGCCGCCGCTATCCACTGCACCGCCGCCAACTGCCATCGTGCCAGACTTTCAACAGCCACCACATACTTCTTCTTCCTTGTATGGGTAAGTTTCTTACCCCTAATCCTTTATGATTATGAAAACCCCAAATCTGTTTGCAAAAACCCTAACCCTAGCTTTTTGATTTCTGTTTTGAATTCTAAAATTGAATCTTGTTTTATGTTATTGAGACTGTGAATTAGTGATTCCCTAAACCAATTTCATTATTCTTTGGTTAAATCGGATTTTCCCCAAATTTTGTTTAGGAACCCTAAGCCCAAATATGATTTTCTTTGAAATTGGCTCTGTTTTGTGAAACCAAGCGTTCAAATCCAGTTAGAGTGTGTGTTTGATGATGAGTAATTGATTTCTTGATTTTTCTGGTTGTTTCAAAATGTTTGGACTCCCTCACTGGGACGTTGATGGTGATTGTCTTGCATTGAGAAGCATGTTTTACGTTATTGGGAGCTAATACGAGTTAACTGCACAAGATTCAAGGTGTTAAAGGAACTCAAGGCATCATTGAGAGGGAAATGAACTACCGAACACGTCAAGGAGAGAATCTTTTTCTGGTCTTCTAAGGTAAAGGGAGTAAGCCTGAGGAGTTCCTAACCGTTATATATTTAATGTTATAAACTACTTGTGATAATTTATAATACGTTGATTGACTGCAAAATATATATATATATATATATATATATATATATATATATATATATATATATATATATATATATATATGGACATGATCCGTTGACACCAAACTTAACACTTACACCAAATCCTAACGTTTAATCGTAATCTAATTTAAAGGTTGTGATTAACTCAATTAAAAAGTCACGTTGTGAGCACATGACCACCCTTCTTCTGCCCCCGTTGTCTCCTCCCTTCTTCCTTTCAATCTATACGTTCATAGACAACAAAAGAGAAACATCCGAGCACCACTCCGCTGCCCAACATACATGCATCAACGTGCCGTTGCGGGCGCCAACCTGCTCGGCACCAGACAACCATTAGTCCCAGTCGCGCCTCTCTCTGCCATGGACCAGTAGCCTGCTGCCCAAGAACCGTTCAACAGCATCGCCGTGGTTGTGCTCGAGTTCACCGCAGGCAACTTTCTCTTGAATCTCAACTTATTCCTTCTCTTAAATCACCATCGTGTGTGTGCCATCTAGAAGTGCTAACTCCCGATTAAGAGGCGTTGTCGCACGCAACAACCTTAGTCGTCGTCGTGTGTGCATAACAATAGATCTCCTCAACTAGTTCATCATTATCTATCAGCTTAATTACTAAATACGTTATGGCAACACAATTTTCCTTCTTCTAATTCACCAATCCTCCCACCGGTACTTGTCCACTGATTCTGCAACACCCCATTACAATTAATTTGGTATGATCCTGAACGAAAAAATCCCACTTTTTTCTAATATTTTTTGTGAAATTCTATGTTTTTTGTTGATAACCTTGTGCCATAATTTTGGGTTGTTCACAAAGAAAGTAAAGATTGAAAGGAAGAATAAAGGAGACAATTGGGGTAGAATATCACGTGCTCACCATGTGACTTTTTTATTGAGTTAATCTCAGCCTTTGATTAGATTAGGATTAAATGTTAGGATTTGGTATAAGTGTTAAGTTTGACATTTGGTGTCAACGGATCGTGTCCCATATATATATATATATATATATATATATATATGACTTATCTGTGTTGTTGAATGATGAGACTGGTTGAAGCGTGACGTTAGTCATGCCTTATAAGGGAGAAACCTTATTTTTATCAAAATATACGAATACAGAAAAGTGGAAACATGATTTATGGCTTTCTTTGGAAAGTGGAAAGGAAACAGAAAATGACTAGATTTTCGTGCTGAGGTTTCAGACTGGATTCTGATTACGGTGAAGTCGGACCAGCCTTCCTCCTGTTAAGGACCTAGAGTTCCGAGAAGTTGGACTAGTGTCTGTTGATAAAAGATTTTGAAAAATCTTTAACGAGAGTTTAAAACACAATGGATATTAAAAGTTTAATTAATATCTAAAAGATGTTCTGGCAGACGTGCCATCGAGCTACAATTTTACATAGGGTGAACTGACAAATTTGATAGTTCTGAGACCAAAAGCGTATTCTTGAGTCTTTGGGTCTTTAGGGACATTCGGGCTTGAACTCCACGAAATGCTTGAGGCTTTGCAACCTCTTGTCGTGGAACTCAGTTACCCTGCACGAAATGTACTCAATAGGGGACTATCGAATATTATGTAGGTGCGGTTACACGAGATCCTATAACAACTGGGGAAAGGACCCAGTAGAGAGGCCACCCAACGCAAAACAATTGTGATATAGGAAATATCGCAGCCTACAATGCTCAACTAAGGGAATTTAGGATCTCCGGAGGTTGTGTTAGAAAGTGGATATTGAAGTGTTAACATAAAACTTACCAACAAAATCTCAAAATCGGAACAACCTTATGAGACGAATATTATTATTTTTATATGAGTTGTTACTTTGATATTTTGTTGCTGTTTATATGTTAAATATATGCCTGCTATATTTAAACTCATATATTGGTAACTCATTTTTGTAATATATTTGTGTGGTCTTGTGTCGTACTTTGCTACGTGACTGCAGATGATGCCGAGGGATTCTCTGCCCTACTCGAAGGGATTAGTCCCGACTTTTGAAGAAGGTGGATTTACTGGAATAACCGTGGGGTCTTTTTGCAGTAAGAGTCTTTTAGAACGACCAGATTAGGTTTTAAGACATTATTGATTTATGATAGAATGTATGTTTAAGGCTCGGAGAGCCTTCTTTTGGATGAAAATATTTATATGTCAACATATGTTTTTGTTTGGGATGTTGGAATTACAGAGGAGACTCTGCCATAATTTCTGTAAAAATTCTAGATCTGTATTTAAGCATGTTGAAACACGCTAGTAGGAAAATTGTGATGAATTATTATGATATATATATATATATATATATATATATATATATATATATATATATATATATATATATATATATATAGAGGTGATGGGTCTATGCATTTATCGAAAGATTTTTTTAAAACTAGTTTTTTTTTAAATATGGACAAGTTAGAATTTATTTTTTGAAATTAACCTCCAACCTTTATTTCTTTTTAGTTTTGTTTTCCGCTAATTAGGGTAACCATGTAATATCCAAAGGGGGTGTTACGTTTTTTTTAACCAAATTAAGGAGACACCCTTGTATTTAGATTAACATTCGTTGTGGGGTTCCATCATGTACAATTTCCCCCATAAAATCCTAACAATTTTGCGGGGCCCTACCATCGTGGCTAAAAGCAAGTTTTTTTTTTCTTACAAAGGAAAATAAAGACCCACAAAGAAACAAAAAGAAAAGCTCAACTAATAACAAAAGAGACTTCCATGGCATCCGCCAGCTGAGTGGAAGCCATTTCTCGAGGCACCTCTTGAATCATATTGAGGGTGCGTTTGGATAAACAACTTAATTAAGAGCTTATCACATAAGACTTTATCGCATGAGAGCTTATGCCATAAGAGCTTAAAGAAAGAAAAAGAAAGAAAGGGGCATGAGAGGATTCGAATAGTGAAAAACACGGAGAAGGTGTTTAGTGCATAAGCTCTTATGATAATTCCATAAGCTTTTCCCAGTGACTTATGAAAATAAGTCAAAAACTTCTTATGGGATATCATAAGTTATTTTTATAAGCTCTGCCAAACACACTGCATAAGAGCTTATGTCATCAGATAAGTCAAAAGGAGCTTAAATAAGTTCTTTCAAACGCCACCTGAGTCTTGAGTCACTCCTAGCTTCCAATTTAACCAACAAGTCAGCAGCAAAATTCCCCCCTCTAAGGGTATGATAAAGGAAGCACTCCCATTCTTGATGCATTAGTCTCTTAGTGAATTTGTGTGTGGGAAATGACAATATAAAGTTGTGAATGGAAGAAATATCAAATATGAGTTGAAAAGCAATTACTCCCTCCCTCCGTTCCTTTTTTTTTTTTAAAGATTTCTACACTTAAATTAAGAAATTATCAATTTGTGTATATTTGTACTAAAATATCCTTATTTCAATCATTAATTGTTTACAAATTTCAACTGTATTTACTAATCTAAATAAATAATTCATAGTACTCGACTAGATCATTCATGAAATATTTTGTGTATTTACAATACAAATCAATTTAGTTCTACATAAGAGCATATATGAAAAAAATTAGTTAATATATTTGGTTTATAAAATATTCACCTTTTTGAAACAAAAGCAAATAATTAAAACACCAAAGATAAAGAACGAATGGAGTACTATTCTATGTTCGGTTACAATGAACGAACCATTTCTTCATTCTCAGGACTGTCATGGTAAATTCCTTTCAAAAAGAAAAAGGACTGTCATAGTAAATTCAATTGAAATGTTATGATGAAACTATAATTATGAAAATCGTTAAAGGATTGTCATGCGTATTCCGGTCATTTTGATTTTATCATATTTGTAGGTATTTTGCTGTGTTATGCTCTTAACATGGGTGTTGTGAGTTTGTTCGCAGCTTCATCCTCTTCGGTTTTTAGTGATGTTGAATTTGTGTTGTTTTTGATGTATTTTACTAATTTGAATGAATGAATATCTTTTTTAGTAAAAAAAAAAAGATTAGTGGTCCTAATCAGGAAACGTACTCGGTAAATAAGTAAATTTTTTTTATAAAATCATTTAAATTATTTAATGATAAAATTAACTAGCTTAAATTGTGAGATATTAAATAATTTGATTTTCCTTTAATTCTCATTTCATTTCATTAATTATAAATATTAATCCCTCTGGTCCATATCATAAGAAACAAATGGGTTCATCTTTTTGGTCTAAAGTATTAGAAATGTGCATCAATTTTCACATATAGTAAATCCTATTTTTCAATATTATCCTTATTTATAATAGGATTTATATTTACGAGATATGTCAATTTTTCATACAAGTTGATTGGTTCATAAATATTGAATATTGAAACTGATAAAACTAAAAGGGGTATTTTTCGAAATCTATGAGTATTAAGTATAGTTAGCTCATTTCAAAACTTTTCCTTGATCTCTGTGATTTAGGGTTTTGTCTCTTATAATATGGATCAAAGAGAATAATTATAATAATTCTAAATCATCCTACTTAATCCTGTTACGATCAACCTACTTGCTAAGTAAAGAAAATATTGAATCATTTTTATACTTTTAAGACATTAAATGCATTATGTTTTCATTTAATATTAGCTTTAGGATAATGCTATCCTGTGCCCCTAAGGCTTTGATTATTAAGAATAAAAAAAAAGAAACTTTATTTGGGGAAAATACGTCTTTAACATATTGAAAAGTTTTATACTTATATTCTTGCACATGCCGAGAACTTGAGGTCAACAACCAAGTATATTTGGTACATGTTCCGGCCAAGATCCGTTTTTTCAGAATCTCGCCATAGAACGTGAAACCAAGGGGGTTATTTTATGATTTGGGCTTGACAGAATTCAGTGATTCCGGTCCTACGTATCCCAGCGGGAATGAAAGCCAGACGTAGTTCTAGGTTCATCCCTTGGCGGGGCGGTGATCTCGATCCCTTAATTTTGTATCGGACGAGTACTAGGGAGCAAGGACTGTTTGATAGTCTCTTGGTCGACGCTAGTTCCTCTAACACGCTTAAGGGAGAGTCACCGGTGTTCAGTCAAAAAGTGTCCTCTTCTTATGAGGGGTACTCCCCCTTTTATAATTTCTGGACTGGGCCGGGTACTTGGGCTCGGTGGCCGGGTTAATAACCTCGGCCAGTACACAAGTCCCCCAAGCTCTGAGCTTAAACAAGCGAAAGAGTTGACAAGTATTAAACCGAGCTGATACTTCGGCCATGTGGACTTTCTTCCTTCCTTATTTCAAGCTGTTACTTCAACCGAAGCTGCCTTCCTTTTTGTATTTTAAGGCTTTGAACTTGGCCTCATTTTTACCTTCGACATTGTGCTCGGTTCCTTTAATAATTTTAATGGCTCGAACTCGGCCTTCAGGTTCAGACTTGACCTTAAACAATTTAATGGCTCGTACTCGGCCTTGAGGCTCAGACTTGGCCTTAAACAATTTAATGGCTCGTACTTGGCCTTGAGGCTCAGACTTGGCCTTAAACAATTCAATGGCTCGTACTCGGCCTTCAATAATTTAGTGGCTCGTACTCGGCCTTGAGGCTCAGACTTGGCCTTTAATGACTTCAATGGCTCGAACTCGGCCTTTAGGCTCAGACTTGGCCTTAAGAAATTTAATGGCTCGCACTCGGCCACCAGGCTCAAACTTGGCCTTAAGAATTTGACTGGCTCGAACTCGGCCACCAAAATAAGATGCCTGCCGAGTAAATACTTCGGCAAGATAAGAGAAAATAAAGCAATATTCACAATAAATTCTTTTATTGGATGGAGTCCGCGGTGTGCCTCGTTAAAACCTCCCCGGTCAAAACCCTTTTTGGGACAAAATACCGAGGTAGGAAAAAGAGTACAGCACCCGACTATATACATCAACTGCAGCTTAGTGCAATGATCGGGCTGTGATCCAAGCTGGAACTTCTCCAACTCCTGAATGGGCTATGTCAATTCTCGGGTCTAGTTCAACAGAGCTGACAGAATTTTCAGGCTTGTCTTTTCCCCTGTCTATTCATAATTAGTGCTAGTTGTCTTCAATGTACGAAGTTAATATTTACTTGTCGACTTTGCATCATCCAATGTTAGATAAAATGACTCCTTCCCAATCTTGTCAACAAACTCGGATAATATCGCCTTCTCCATAACCTCCAACCTTGGGTTTACCAATGACACCTTAATTCCATTCTTTTCCAATGTTCTATTTATCCCCAATAATCCTCCAATAGCAGTTGTGTCAATTGATGTCACTCCTGACAAATCGAGTTATGATGTACTCAACAACATCTCCACTCATGTCTTTGCTCACTTCTAATATACCTCATAATCCTTTCTTTGACATAGATAGAATTTTGCAAAGTAAATGGGAGAACCAAGTTGTATAATTAGAGCTCCTGGGATTTTTGAAGCACTATATTGCTCAACATCTCGATATAAACCCAAGTCATTTAACTTTCCAAGCTCGCATGCCGCTGGTCTAGCCATATATAAGAGTGTTCTAAGCACACCGAGTCCAACGAGACATCAAGAGGCCAACATCCATGCTTACAAAGGCGACTCCAAGGAAGGCAGCCATGCAGATAAGAAAATCAAATTTGTCAACTTTAAAGAGATGGATAGCTTGGGGCGAGGTATCTTCGTGCGTGGCCTGTCATGGAAAGGGGCCGAGTAGTTATCCTCGGATGTCGGGTGTCTTGACATGTCCTCGGCTCGGAGGAGTTTGGGCCAATGCCCATTCGTGGGGGTAAGCTCGGTTGGCCCAGTGTATAGACGAGTCCTCGGTCTTACATTCTCGACCAGTACACACAAGCCCCCCGAGCTCCGAGCTTGAATAAGCGAAGGAGCTGATAAGTACGAAACCGAGCTTATTCTTCAGCCACACAAACTTTGTTCTTTCTTGATATACGTATTTGATTTGATTTCAATAATTTCGCGGCTCAAACTTGGCCTTTAAAAATTGAACTGGCTCGAACTCGGCCATCAGGCTCAGACTTGGCCTTTAGAGATTTGGCTCGAACACGGCCATTAGGCTCAAACTTGGCCTTAGAAATTTGATTGGCTCGAACTCGGCCATCAGGCTCAAACTTGGCCTTAGAAATTTGATTGGCTCGAACTCGGCCATCAGGCTCAAACTTGGCCTTTAGAGATTTGGCTCGAACTCGGCCATTAGGCTCAAACTTGGCCTTAGAAATTTGATTGGCTCGAACTCGGCCATCAGGCTCAAACTTGGCCTTTAGAAATTTGACTGGCTCGAACTCGGCCATTGGCTCGTACTCGGCCACCAGGCTCAAACTTGGCCTTTAGAAATTTGACTGGCTCGAACTCGGCCATTGGCTCGTACTCGGCCACCAGGCTCAAACTTGGCCTTTAGAATGTAATTGGCTCGAACTCGGCCATTGGCTCGTACTCGGCCACCAGGCTCAAACTTGGCCTTTAGAATGTAATTGGCTCGAACTCGGCCATTAGCTCGTACTCGGCCACCAGGCTCAAACTTGGCCTTTAGAATGTAATTGGCTCGAACTCGGCCATTAGGCTCAAACTTGGCCTTGAGAATGTAATTGGCTCGGACTCGGCCATTGGCTCGTACTCGACCACCAGGCTCAAACTTGGCCTTTAGAATGTAATTGGCTCGAACTCGGCCATTAGGCTCAAACTTGGCCTTTAGAATGTAATTGGCTCGGACTCGGCCATTGGCTCGTACTCGGCCACCAGGCTCAAACTTGGCCTTTAGAATGTAATTGGCTCGAACTCGGCCATTAGGCTCAAACTTGGCCTTTAGAATGTAATTGGCTCGGACTCGGCCATTGGCTCGTACTCGGCCACCAGGCTCAAACTTGGCCTTTAGAATGTAATTGGCTCGAACTCGGCCATTAGGCTCAAACTTGGCCTTTAGAATGTAATTGGCTCGGACTCGGCCATTGGCTCGTACTCGGTCACCAGACTCAAACTTGGCCTTTAGAATGTAACTGGCTCGTACTCGGCCATTAGGCTCAAACTTGGCCTTTAGAATGTAATTGGCTCGAACTCGGCCATTAGGCTCAAACTTGGCCTTTAGAATGTAATTGGCTCGGACTCGGCCATTAGCTCGTACTCGGCCATTAGGCTCAAACTTGGCCTTTAGAATGTAATTGGCTCGGACTCTGCCATTGGCTCGTACTCGGCCACCAGGCTCAAACTTGGCCTTTAGAGATTTGGCTCGAACTCAGCCATCAGGCTCAGACTTGGCCTTTGAACTTTAACTGGCTCGTACTCGGCCTTGAAGAATCAATCTTTGCGAGACACCAGATTGAGCCTAAACTCGGCTTCGCTCTGCCTCATTGAGTATGTCGGCATGCTTCAAAAAATTAATCAACAAGATCAAATGACACATGCTATATGACAACTGCTCCCTAGCATGGAAGCAAAGTGAAAATATGTAATTAAAGAGATGGAGTGAACGGGAAACTTCCCTCAAAGTGACCTCAGATGCTTGATACACCCTTTGGAATTCTCCACATTGTGAATGTGCATATAATAACTTGATACCATTCTCCTTTAACACATTGCCACTGCTCTTTGTTTTTATGATAGGATTATCTTCGATCTATTTGAGAGTCGCCATTTAACCTTGGCACATTTAAATCATGGGGTGATGATTTTCACCAAGGAACACGCTGATTATTCCAACACTGAACACTGTGTGCTAAACTCAACCATAATATAGTGTTTAGCTGAAGATAATAATAAACCAAAATAATGACATTATGCTCGTTAAACCAGATCGTTAAATTAGGTGTAGAATCGTTTGGAGAGCATGTCAGATTGTTCTGATGGAGAGTTGTGCACGTGTCAACCCTTTTTGCCTTTGTTTGCAGCCTCGGCGATTACAAGCCCCCTGTTCAAAATTTTTTTGAATGCCCATTAATGCTGATTGGTTGGGAGAATATACCTTATCTGCATTAAAAACTGATTGATAGTGCGTACTTTGAGGAACAATTAATGCGGCAATCATTGGGCCTCCATGAACGTAGGGATTTGAATTGAAAACAGGGCCAGTATTAGCTCCACGATTTCCTCCAGTTGATTCTCCAAAATTTTTTTTTGAATGCCCATTAATGCTGATTGGTTGGGAGAATATACCTTATCTGCATTAAAAACTGATTGATAGTGCGTACTTTGAGGAACAATTGATGTGGCAATCATTGGGCCTCCATGAACGTAGGGATTTGAATTGAAAACAGGGTCAGTATTAGCTCCACGATTTCCTCCAGTTGATTCTCCAATTTTTTTTTTTGAGTGCCCATTAATGCTGATTGGTTACTGCCTTATCCAATGAGATAGAGAGCCCTTGATTTGCGGTCATGTCCCCAGCATTCACTCCAGCCGTTATTCCCCTCTCCTCACTAATTCCAAATCCAGCGCTCCTTTGAATTAATTGGTTGGAAGAAGATCTGACCCCACTGTTTTCAATAGAATGGTTGGGTGGGATCCCTTGATTTTCTCCATCGAAACCTCATCCTCCTTGATTCTAGGAGATATTCGTTCCACTAAATCCGTTACTTCTCCCTCCAAAATTGTTAGGGTTTTGCCTCCTCCCTCTCATCCTTCAACCACCGAGGGCCTCCTCCCGCCGCCAACCTCCGTGACTTTGCTCGCAGAGCAACACCCCAAACCTCCGTGATTCTGCTCGCAGAGCAACACTCCACCCTCTTACCACATTGTCATGATCCTGGACAAAAAGATTTGTACATTTTCGTTCTGTGTAGCCAAGGCAGTCACAGGCAAAACAAAACACCCTCAATCTCTTGTATTTAAACTGCACCACACACCAGTTTCCTCCGACGATCCTCACTTTTCGATCCTTTTTTAGTGGCATATAGCTCCTCCATTCGCCTGCAAACTAAGGCCCTCTTCCTCGTCATCAATAAGGGAGAGACCCCCTGTCCTCATGTCAACCATGGTAGCCGCAACAGAAAACTCAGAACACATCCACGTCTCACATGGAGAGAACACACTCACGTCTCACCATGGTTTGTGGTATGGGAAAGTTTTGCTTCGATTCCCACAGACGGCGCCAAATGTTCCGGTCAAGAACCGTTTTGTCAGAATCTCGCCATAGAACGTGAAACCAAGGGGGTTATTTTATGATTTGGGCTTGACAGAATTCAATGATTCCGGTCCTACGTATCCCAGTGGGAATCAAAGCCAGACGTAGTTCTAGGTTCATCCCTTGGCGGGGCGGTGATCTCGATCCCTTAATTTTGTATCGGACGAGTACTAGGGAGCAAGGACTGTTTGATAGTCTCTTGGTCGACGCTAGTTCCTCTAACACGCTTAAGGGAGAGTCACCGGTGTTCAGTCAAAAAGTGTCCTCTTCTTATGAGGGGTACTCCCCCTTTTATAATTTCTGGACTGGGCCGGGTACTTGGGCTCGGTGGCCGGGTTAATAACCTCGGTCAGTACAGTACATTAATCGAGGATACTGACTTAGATAGTTGAGGATATTGAACATCCTCATCCGAGTTGTACAAAGAATATCCGAGAAAGGTCTTGTACCAAGTAAATACATCGGTCACACTAAACATAAGC
Source organism: Sophora flavescens (assembly GCA_030762895.1). Taxonomy (NCBI): domain Eukaryota; kingdom Viridiplantae; phylum Streptophyta; class Magnoliopsida; order Fabales; family Fabaceae; genus Sophora; species Sophora flavescens. The sequence goes on from CM061063.1 coordinate 81,679,337, forward strand.
AGGGACGGAGCTATGTATATATCAAGGAGGGCCTTGGCCCTCCCTAACCTTTTTTTTTTCAAATGGTATGAAATTATTAATAGTCTAAAAATATTAATTTTATGTTGGAAAAAATACAAAAAGTAATATTTTATTGTATTATGTATAAAGTGTTAACTCTTATTCTCATACTTCTTGGTTTCTATAGCTACTACATAGCAATATTTTTTTAACTATGAATACAGTCAAGACTACACTTAGTGATAAGATGAAAGGTAAAGTTTGATTTATTGTTTGCTGGTATACTTTGAAAAGAAAATTACCAAAAATTAAGTGCATACTTAGTTATAGATGATTTTCGTAACATGTAGAAAAAACGTGTTTTGATAAATTACTAATGTAATTAATATTTTATAACATATAATTATGAATAGTTTGTCATCCGTCCCTGAACATAAGGCCCCGAGAACAACATCTCGGAATCAGGGTGTAAACCCATGTTCTCACTCACATCCCTACAAATGCAGAACAATGTCTGCACAGCAACCGCCACACAGTAGCACGATGCTCGGTAACAAGGAGTAACCACCCAGGATCAACTTGAAGCCATCACGATTGAATGACAATTGTCACTCTTGGCATTATAAATACAAGAGCTTAATCAGAACTACGTCAGGCTTTGATTCTCTAAAAGGATACATAGGAGCAAATCTGTCGAGCCATATCCCAAATATTCACAAATTATTTGAGAGTTCTTGAGAGACACATTAGAGTGTTTTAGTGTTCAGGTCAGATTTCGAATAATAGGAATTTGGCTTGAACACTTCTTAATATAAAGTTTTTTTTTATTTATTAACCATTACCTTTAATGTGCAGGTTAGCGAGACTCTTTTCAATAAAAGTAGGAAGAGGATAGAACAAAAATCATATTTTTCAACATATGGTCCTACTTCCGGTCCAAAAAAAAAAAATATGGTTCTGCTTACAAGGCACTAGATCAATAAGCAATTAATTATCTTGGTTAAATCATTGAAATTGTTGAAAGAAAATATTTAATATCTAATACTTTAAATTTTTTAGGTATTTTTTGGTGTAAGTTTTTTGAGGTATTAAATAATGATTTAATTACAGTTTTAACACCAGCATCTAAATTATATATTGTCACATTATTAAAAATGTTTGACTTTTTCAATTGTGTGATATGTATACTGTAAATATATTAAAATTAAACTCATTAAATAATAAGATTTAAATTTATGCACTACTGTTGGTGTAATAAAAGTTTACATTGTCAATAAACACTACAACATTTTCTGGATTTAATAGTGTTTAATTTCAGCATTTGATAACACTTTCAGACGCTATCTATTTTGGCGCTATCGAAAGTTGTAAACAAGGATTACACTTTCGAGGCGCTATCTTAGGTACTACCATAGCATTTGTTTAATGAACGCTATAGTCTTTCGCACTAAAATGTATATCCAAGAAACAGTACCAACGTGGGTTCATAATAAAGTAGCGCAAACTAAAACATGCGCTATCTTAATTATCCAATAACGATAGGTACCCGAATTTGCTGTAGTTAGAAAAATCCCAAAGTTGACGCAATAGCCTCATCCAAAGACTGAAACATAACATTTAAGATTTTTATTTAAATAAAAAAAATTTGCGTGGTTGAGATTTCATGCTGTCACAAAAGTGTCTGCACCAAATCCAAATCCAAATCCTAACGACAACACGATTTCATTAAAGTGTTATCTTAATTTTAACCATGATAGCGTTTGTTTACAAACAACAAACGCTATCTAATAGGCACCTTACTTTTTAATTGTTATAGCATATTGATTTCTGCACATTTTCCCTGCATCACCAATAAAAACAGCATTCAAATCATGGATAAAAACTGAAAATCATGTTCTGTTTCTTCACTTTCTTTTCAAATTATCTAGTTTAGTGTTTTACAAATACCACATGTCAGCGTGATTCACGACAAAAGTTTTGAACATGCCATTCTTCAATCTCCATGACTGTATTATGCAGCGGAAAATTAAAATTTTAAATACATTATAACATACTTTACAATTAATCGAGACTAGTTAAAGAGCAAGACGAATTTACTAGATCACAACTTTCTACTAAATCCCAATATTGAATTGTTTCAAGAAGTCCAATTCCAAATAAGAATCATTTAGTAATGCTAATGAGTAATTGGGGAGAAAAGAAAAGAAAGAGTAAGGATGTTCCGAAGGTGATATAGGTGATTTGGGTGGAGGTTAAGGAGTAGAGTGATAAGGAATTAATATTTACTAAGGATGTTCACAAGTCAATAAAATAACATTAATATATTAATATTTGATTATAAAATAAATAAATAAATAAAAACTAAGGATGTTCACAAGTCAGATTAGTTCCACCTACATGAAAAATAAATCAAAACCTAACGGTTCGGTTCGTGTCATTTGTAAACTAATCAAAATCAAATTCTATTGATTCGGATCGGATCAGATTAGTTCGAACAAAAACTGGACTTAAAAAAACAGAGCCCAATTCGTTATATATATCCTGTAAAGGGAAGGGATCAATTACGTTATATTCACTCCAAGTAAAAAACTAAACATCAGAAGTCAGACTCTTCCATGAGTCCATCAGCCAAGTCATAATATGTAATAGTGTAAACAAATAAAGAAAAACTACAGGTCTCAAATTAACAAAAAATAACTACAAGTCAGACAACTCTTCCACTGCTAGTTTGCTACAATCATCCTTAATTCATTGTCATCCTGCAATAATGTTAAATATGACTAAGTAAACTGAAGAGTGGATCTGGTGCCTAAATTCATTTTCATGTCTGCTGAATAATGTAAGGAGAGTGGATCTTTATCATTTTTACTCCTTAGCAGAAGAGCCAAGAAATAATAAAGACTTGGGGATTTATCAATATCCTAGAAACATTGATTAAGGAATCCAAATATAAAAATCTTTTATCGGAAAGTACAACTTTTAAATGTTCAATAATTTGAATACACCATTTTCCAATAAAATTTGTCCATGTTTGATTCATTAACTAGTGCCTAGCATTTGACAAAAACTTGAAAACTTGCTTTATAACCACAATGTCACAATCTACCGCTTCTTTTTATTTGGCCTTCTCCTTTCTACCTCTCTTTCAGCAACCAGAACACAGAACTCCGAACCAAGCATCTCGTGTATATCAAGATTCAGAGAAAGGCTCAGATCAATAATCCCCTTGATGATTTCCAACGTTACATTGAAGCCCAAGGTAGATAATACTCTAACAGCATTAGCAGCCCTGCATATGTATTTTCTTGTCTCCAATGCTGTGTAATTTTTCTCTTGTTCTTCAAGACTAGCAGAACTTTTGTTGGGCCATAACACTTGTGGATCAGACTGGTTAACTGGATCTTCTACCACATCATCTTTGGCTTCAATATGTTCCCCAACCCATATGAATCCATTACAACCAAGTATCAGATCAACACCATACTGCTCCAGATGATGGAAATGTTGTTTTTGTCTCTTCACTAAATAAGGCGGGACCATAAGAAGTTGACCTCTACTAAGCTTTCCATATTTCTGACTTCTTGCTTGAAGGTGTAAGCCATCATGTTGGAAACCACGAACTTCAGCACAAACAACATCCTTCTCTTCAAAAATACTGCGCATATTTAGTTCATCCACAGCTGTCCGCCGCCTCTGGACACCATCAGGCATATTCATAGAAGAAAGCATCAAAACTGCATCTTGACTGTAATTTATTTCCATCCTCCAACGGTTTTGAGCAACCTCATTAACACGCCCTATAATGATGTCCCCAACCTCGGGTTTGTACCTGGAGCGCAACACACGGACATAGATGAGCTTATTGACTCGCTCGACGATGCCACAAACGGTGGCAACGACTTCACCATTGAGGTCAGCAGTTCCATGTCCCTTGAGGACCGCATCTTCGTGGTTGACAGGGATGGAATCAGCTATGGTTACTGAAGCATCGGAATTGACCTTCAATGACAGAGACTCCAACTGTTCCAGAGCCTTCTGAAGACGAACCTTCTGAGTTTGGCTCAATGATAACTGTATCCCTCCCATTTCTCTCTTCCGAAACAGAACAGGAAACAATAATACAACCCTAACCCCTAAACCTCACTGTGCCCTTGTCATGCTGCAATAAACAAACTGTTAGAAGAAAACTCAAAACAAACTCAGACCATTTCTATAAATGTAGTAATTGATACATTACTCAGAACGTTAGATTTAGTAACAAAACAAACTCAGAATGTAACACTCAAAACTCAAAGCCATATATCAAGAATGAAACTCAAAGCTGTATTGACAAAATTGTATTACTCAAAAAAAAGAAATTGTTTTTTCCTTTTAGATCTGTGCAGAGATGGGAGAAAGGAGTTAAGCTCAATAATTCTAGGCATTTGGTTTCTAATAGTAATGGTGACTCAGACTTGTTCCATTTGCCTGACACTATTGGTTTGGTTCCTCCCATGTGAGATGTGACATATTCAGGGGTAGTAGTTTCAAGTACATTGGCATTGTACTCTAATTCAACATTCTCATCAAATCAAATAAAAGAAATTTTTCGTCACCTATGTCATTCCTTCTTGTGAAGTTGTGCAAAGGCATATAAGAATCAATCGGCCTTGGGTCGTTTTCCACTACCACTACCAATTCCATTCCTTTCAACTGGGTTTGAAACCATTTTAGAGACTATTCTAACACAATACAAACAAAGAGCATTAATTAAAGCTAATGCAACCAAATAAAATTGCAAGTGCAACACTTGATTCTAATAGAGATAATAGTTTCACATATTATGTGAAATATGTGGATATTGCAGGCTATTCAGGAAAAGTTGTACAAGAGAAAAATAAAGTGTTCTTATTATACTCTTTTAGTGTGAAATAAATATCTTCTGGTGTGTACTGGCCTTAGCAAAAATGCTTTTACTCTAGGAATACGAGGATAACAGTTCTATCACACCATTTCCAAATATCAAAATCTCCAAGCCCCTTTAATCTTCCTTCACATAAGAAAGGCCCTGATGATTACACTTCTAGACTAGCTCCTTCCTTAAAATTCCATCAATTCTAAATGAAGATTCAGAACCTTAAAGAGAACTTTAGAAGGAAGCATGAATACCTAATAACTTAATCAAGTAATTCAAGTATAATCACATGCTAAATATATCACTAGGAAAAAAAAACAGTGAGAAGGTAAAAAGCAATTTCTAAAACAGTAAAACATAACATTCAGGGATGTGCCTCCTCATTGTAACATGAGGTAGCTACAGCCACCTCAAAATTTTAAAAAAGTCATTTTAACTTGCATTATTTTATAATTTTCTTGTTAAGCTTGGCCTCCTCAACAATAAATATTATTTCTTTTTGGCCTCCCCTATATAAATGACCTAGCTCCACCCCTGTTAACATTCAAGTAAAGACAAGGTAAAACTGAATCAACAAAGAAAATTGCTTATAATGTTAGAGCTTCCCAAACAATATTAAACATATAGACAGAACCATGAGAAAGGAGGAGGATCAGAAAAAGAAAGAGAGAAAGCACACTCAAGAGCCAGTTTGAGATATAAAACTACATACTAGGATACTACTAAACATTATCTCAAACATCATGCTCTACAGAAAAACTCAGTTTCCTTCCTGCCATTGTGATTTGAGGTATTTAGCATCAGCTAAACGCTTCACAATGAAGGAAAACTAGAGAATTATTCAAAGAAACAACACCCAGGAAAGATAGATAAAAACAAAGATGTTCCTTAACAAAATGTCAACACCAAATCAATCTACTATCAGAAATATAAATAACAACACCAAATAAGTACATAAGAAATAAGAATGGCATCCTTCACACTACAGACATCAGTTTAATTTTAGAGAGTAAATTAATGTTTTTTCCCCCTAAATAACAAAATACACAGTATCTAAAATACAAAAAACACACTATCAGAAGACAGAAGACACAAAACACAGTCCCTAGTCTGCACTGAGATAGCTTATTATGATAGCTTCTGTCTTTCCCATTCTGATAACAAAAGTCTTAGAGACCAGGGATTTACCTTGGAGGCAGAGGATTAACAAAAGAGTGTGTACTGTGTAGAAGCTCTGGGGAAGAGAATTGCAAAAAGAGGCGGATCTGATTTCACAAACGAAATATACTCAAGATGAGAGGAAGAAGAAGAAGAAAGGAGGGTTGCAACTTACAAACCAGACGGCTACACGGAAGCACGCAGACAACGCGACGGTGCTCGGCGGTCTTCAAAGTGGCGACGCCGTGACTGTTCTCGTCGGCTGCTAGGAGAGAATGACCAGGGACTCTGAGTGAGCTATCGATTAGAATGATAAGCTGATGACTGATGAGGATTTAGGGTTAAATGACTCGAAGGATAAATCAGGCAGTATAGTTTAATAGCAAGGTCACCAACGTAAATACACGAGGGATATAATATATATCTTGTGAATGAATTAATTTATTATTTTTATGTTTGACTATGTTGAGATGTCATGCTTTTAATTTAATAAATATGAGTATCAAGTATTGTAACTCTTTTGTCAAAAAGAAAAAGAAAAAAAAAAGTATCGAAACTCTGATACAAAATTTTAGTATTATTTAATTTAACATCCACACAGTAAAGTAAATAACAAGAAGCCAACTTCTCTTAATCAATATTTACTTATTTAGTGCAATCGGTGGGCTTGAAGGAGATCATGGTCACGTTTGAAAGAGTTTATTTAAGTTTCTTTTAATTTATCTGATGATATAAGCTTTTATACAATATGTTTGACAGAGCTTATAAATATAATTTATGTCATTTCATAAGGAGTTTTTAACTTATTTTCATAAGTCACTGGAAGAAGCTTATAGAATTATCATAGGAGCTTATGCACTAAACACCCTCTCCGTGTTTTTTACCATTCAAATTCTCTCATGCTCATTTCTTTCTTTTTCTTTCTTTAAGCGCTTATGACATAAGCTCTCATACTATAAATTCTTATGTAATAAGCTCTTAATTAAATTGTTTACCCAAACACATCCTATATTCTTTTGGAGATCATAGCCAACCAAGAGGTTCTGTTGCGCCGCATTCCCAAAGATAATGCCTTAAACATCAAGTGCGATGAAAGCCAAGCATACAACCTCATCAGCAACTTGAAGAAAGGTGTTGAGAGAATTCAATTGAACATCTGCATCACTGGAACATCTATTTTTTTTCTAAAGTTAGCAAAGGGTCATTAATCCTGTAGGGTCCTTAGTACGCTCCAAGTTAACCACTTTTGCCACCGCCGATTCCAATCTAGCATATAGATCACGTGGCAAAACAGTTTGTGTTGTGCCTGAGTCAACTACGGCGACAACATTTCCACCACTAGAATAAGAGGAGCCTCCAAACTCTATTCTGTTATCTCCCACACTAAATGCTGACATGTTTAAATTGTAAAAGCCATTTTTACCACTGCCATGGGAGTTGATACAGTCCCATCACCAGAAACCACAGCATCATCTCCAAAATTGAGTTTGCTTGATGTGCTATAATATTGTGGAAACATTGGTACTAAACAATAGGAGAATTTGCCACCTATTGAAGAACCCATTTGAGATATAAACAACAAATCTCCATTTCCAAGGCCCACTATGCCAGAGCCTTGCGTTTGGATGGGTATAGGATTGTTATGTCCGCACCCAATCACAATTTTAGGAAATGAGATAGGAGATCCACTAGTGGAGTCTAAAGTGAGAATCTCCAAACTAAGATCTCCACTAAATATTCAAAATTATATTGGCAAGTTTGTTGATCATTAGAAGAGCATGAGGTATATTTCACGGAATGACATGTATCGGAACTGCAAGGAATGGTTTTATATGTTGTTGATTATGAAGGATCAAATACTGGAGAGGTTTGGTTATTTTCACAAGGCTTGCATTGCAACCAAACGAGGGTACTGCCCGTGTCAACAAAACCAAATAGTTGGAAGGGAGGAGTGCCAACTAGAGTTGGGTACGTGGACCCGTCCGATCCGTTTAAGTCTGATCTGTATAAGTTCACACTTAAACGGACATGACTTAATAGTCCTCATGATAAATGGACATTTGGAAAACAGTCCGCGTGCGGTCCGCAGACTAAACGGACTGTCCGTGGACTCATCACTTTTTTTTACATATCAAGCATCAAAAACAAATAATGACTTATGTAGAAAAGCAAATCAACTAAACATTAAATCCAAAGAACAAGCGGGACCATTAAAGTATAACAAGCGAGACCATTAAAGTATAACCAATAAGGATGCCTTGCATTGACTCCTCTCCTTCAAAGAAATCCCAAACCAAAGATGTTTTATTTCTAGCCCACTTTTTTGGTATTTTATATACAGAGAAATCCATTACAATTTGAGCAAACATATATCAAATGTAAGCACACACTTTGGTCAAATCCAAAAACGTGTACCCGCAATACATATATATATTGATCAAATTCACAATCACAAAGGTCCCAGTTCATTGACCACAAAAACAAATCTAATATAAAAATGCTATGTGACATCCTACTAGCCCACCTGTTATAAAATATTAAAGGCCAAGATATAAACCAAACATATATTTATTGAATAAAATAAACCTTTAAAATAAAACATTTGTCCATGGGTAGAAAGGTCTCACATGAACGAGTTCTCAAATCGTGGAAATAAAAACAAGTTTATTACAATAAAACATAACCAAGATAAACAATATAACCCAACCCGATGTCACAACAGAGCTGGTCTAACCGTTCTAGAATAAAATCCTCGGAATATAACTGAACAAACTAACTAACAAAGAAAGGCCCTAACTATGAGTGGTGGCTCCTCAGAGTCACTCCTCTCTGGGTTGCTTGTCATCCTCTGCAAGATGTCAATCAGGTCAAACAAACAAACAGAAAGAGGGGAGTAAGAATCATGTAAACATATACAACACGGACATAGGAAGGAAGGTAAAACAAACAGCATGACATCATCATAACATACCTCAACATATACATAACAACACACATCAGTTTCAACAACATCATGTCAACCAAGTATGCTATGTTGTGCAATGCAACAATTACTACGCTACTCCGTTATGCATGTGAATCCAAACTAACTCAGGATGAACGACTTCGAAGTTAAATATTCACATTGGGATTCTACCCAACCACTAGTGGAAAATATACATTAGACGGTAAAGGTTTACGTCAGTTAACCAAAAGCTAGACGTTAAAAAGGAGGCGGTGGCAGTTTTGTAAATATCAGACTTCATTAATTCAATTTTAACGTCAGTTGTTTTAATGACTGACGTTAAAAGTGAAGTGACTCACTTTTAATGTCAGTTCAATAAAAAACTGACGTTAACAATGAACATTTTAACGTCATTTCTATAAAGAACTGACGTTAAAAGTAAGTCACTTCACTTTTAACGTCAGTCCTTACATCAACAGACGTTAAAGGTTATTTTAATAATTTTTTTATCTAGTATCACGATCCCTTCCGCATTGCCTTCCTCAAAGTTTCAGTTTCACATGAATTGCTTTGATGTTTTGTGTTCTGTTTTGAAAACTATAAGTTGAATCAATAACCCAAATCGGATCTCATTCATGAAGTGTAATACTGATCGTCTGAGAAGATTGAAAGGGTTTAAAATCCTATAAAAAGTTACATTGAAAGGGTTTAAAATCCTATAAAAAGTTATATTGAAAGGGTTTAAAATCCTAAACATTAAAGCTACATCCCATCAGAGAGTTTTATGAAATATGCCAAAGGGAAAACTATACTCCGAAGACCTCAGAAAACTAGGGGGCATGAGAGAGCTCAAGAGAGAGGCAAAAACATGTGCACTAGATCTGTTTCAAGCAAAGACAGTGGTTCCAGAGACTTCCAAGACGGTCACTTGCTGCCAAAGCTGAGGTTTTGGAACTGTGACCCCCGAGCACCTGATTAGCCCTCCAGCATCTGATCCTCCGGAAGGTGATAAGGTGAGCAACTCACATAATGTAGTTTACTCAAACTTATCACCCATGTAATGTAATTTACTCAAACTCAGAAGTTGTTTGACCATTAAGACAAATACCTTTGAGTCTAGGAATAGGAAGAAAGAGTGATGAAGTTAATCTCCACGGTAGAGCCATATTGTGAAGCAGAAAATTAAAAGGATGGAAGGAGGCTATATATAGGAGAAGGGGATGAAGTTACTAAGCTATTCTGATTTTCTTGAAAACTTACCTATAAACTTAATGCTCATTAAGAGGATTGAGTTACAAGGTGCATGGGTAAGTAGCACAAGATGCATCAAAGGAATGAATGTTTTTGCAGACATCTATACACTTTTAACGTCGATTTTTAAAAAAGCGGCGTTAAAAGTGTTTTTAAAATAAAAATATTTATTGTTAACGTCGAGTTTTTATACAACCGGCGTTAAAAGTTTGATTTTTACTTGATTAAATAAATAGGTGGCGTAAATAATCCTATATATTATAAACGTGCAGAATGAATATTGGAAATAATGTAATTAATATACGGGAACTTGGCAGTCATAAATTAAGTTGACGTTAAAAATGAGGTGGTGGCAGTTTGTAAATATTAAATCACTATTTGCGTCAGTTCTATAAATAACTGACGTAAATAATTATGAAACTCATTTCGTTGGTTGTCATGTCCCTGTTGTCACTCTTAAGCAGATCACTCCATATAGTACTGCAGTTTATTTCTAAACCTTTTTTTTATACAAGTTTATTTTTAATTTTTATTAATTAGCTTGAATTAGTAAACAAATTCTTGTGCAAATTAAAATAAATAAACACTTAACATAAAACAAGTTATATGTATAATCAAATCGTATGACATTGAAGCGATTCATAAGTTGAAATTACATGATTAAAAGATAAAAAATTTCTGCAACATAGCCCTAAAATATAAAAAAGTTTCTGCATCAACATCATTTTCTTCTCAGTCCTGTCATCAGAAACTTCAATGGATGCATCACCTCCCTCACTTGAATTCCATGATGCAAAGTAAATCCTCGATCACTAGCGGCAACAAAGCAAAGTGAAATGGATCTTTGCATCTTTCTTCTTCAGTGGAGTTCCTTGATGCATCATCTTGAATCCACAATCACTTGCTTCCAAAGCAAAGTGAAAGGGATGACGGGGATGAAATAAAGTGAGAGAATCACATTACGTGATTCACCCAACCTTAATATCCATGTAATGTGATTTACTCAAACTCAGAAGTTGTTTGACCATTAAGACAAAGATCTTTGAGTCTAGTAATAGGAAGAAATAGTGATGTAGTTAGTCTCCATTGCAGAGCCATATTGTGAAGCAGAAAAATTAAAAGGATGCATGGAAGGAATAAGCTATTTATAGGAGCAGTGGATGAAGTTACTGAGCTATTCTGATTTTCTGGAAAACTTATCTATAAACTTAATGCTCGTTAAGAGGATTAGGTACAAGGTGAATGGGTAGGTAGCACAGTAGTCAAAGGAATGAATGTTTTTGCAGAAACTAATAAACTTTTAACGTCCGTTGTGTAATACAACTGACGTAAGAAGTTGTGAGTGTTTTTAACGTCAGTTTCTTAATACAACTTACGTTAAATATATGACCTTTAACGTCAGTTTTTACTAACAACTGACGTAATAAGTGTGAGAGTTTTTAACGTCAGTTTATTAAGACAACTGACGTTAAATATATGATCTTCAACGTCAGGTTTTACCAAAAACTGACGTAAAATGTTGTTTTATTTTAATTATAACGTTTACCCCCGCGCGCCTTCTCCACTTCTCTGTACGTACGTGTCTTTTCTCTTTTCATCACGCTCAACCCTCACTCTCAACCCTCACTCTTGCTCTCACTCTGCCCTAATCACGAGCTCATCTCCACCGCAACCACCGCGAGGGCTTTGCCACCACCGTGAGGTACACTCTTAACCCCTAACTATGTCTTTCCCGCTCATTCTTTGCAATAACTTGACATCTCTCTTTCCCCTTCCCGCGCACTAACTCTCCTTGTCCCTCTGCTCTCAGTAACCACATCGAACGTTGGCCACCACTCGAGCTTCCCCCCCACCACCACACGAGCGCCTATTTCTGGTGAGTCTTTAATTAGGGCACATTTTTTTATTTTTGGTTTTGAGTGCATGCATGTTTTTCTGCTGGTTTGAAACTATAGTCTCAGTAGTTGAAACTTGAAACTGTGAGTTTGAGTTGTTTGGAATGTCTCTATTTTTGGTTTTGAGTGTATGTTGAAACTGTAGTCTCAGTAGTTGTAACTTTAAACCGTGAGTTTGAGTTGTTTGGAATGTCTCTATTTTTGGTTTTGAGTGCATGTTGCTCTGCTGGTTGATCTGTCACGGCCGTGATGCTCATCACGGCTAGGCCGTGATGCTCATCACGGCTAGGCCGTGATCAGTTCTGCCTATGAGGGTCTAGTTCAGTTGGCACGTTACGGCCGTGATGGACATCACGGCCAGGCCGTGACCAGTGCTTGGCAATCTTCAAAAACTATAGTTTTCAATCTCCCGTATTGTCCTTATATTGGATATATAGATGTTTTGAATATATACAGGACCTATCTAGTTATTTTTATTTATACTTCTGTATTTATTTTGAGTTATAACCTATGTTAATTATACATACATATTGTTTCTGAACAGGCATACATATGGATCAGTCGGATAGCCCACATGCACGGGAGGACACTGTGGGGGTTTCGCAGGACCCGATCACGCTTACGCCTGATTCTAGTGTAAGTTTACATGTTATATACTATCTTTAATCCTTCTTTTTAATGTAAGTTTATAATGTTACAACCCTCTATTTTATCATTTTTTTGTCCATACAGACATCACAGGCTCATAGGAAACGGGGTAGAGGAGCCACCTCGTTGAAGAAACTAGAGAAGGACAGGCAGAGCGGACAGAAGCTTAAGGTGTCCTTCGATGCTAATCTAAATGCCCAGGGACCCCGTGCTAAAGAATTTAATAAGTGGGTGTTTCTACAAGCGAAGCAGCACGTAAGCATCAACTACAACCATCGGAATGGCGTTCCCACGTAAGCGTTAAGGATCAGATTTGGGAGGCTATCACGGTATTTTATCTTTACATTCGTTTGATTTACATTATTAGATAATTATCCGAGTTATAATCCATCCAGTTGTTATATACGTATCTAATGTGTAGGTAGCTTGGGCTGTGCCAAATGACGAGGATCATCGTCATAAATGTATGAAAATGGCATCAAAGCGTTGGAATGGGTTCAAGCATGATCTTACCAGGTACTATGTATCTGGGAAGAAGCGGCTTGATAAAATGTTCTCGGATTATCCCTGGATTGATCAGGATACTTGGGATATGTTTGTCAGGAGTCGACAGGATGGAGAATTTCAGGTTGGTTGATTAAGTTAATTTTGTATGCTTATTATATATCATTTAACTGTATTTAATTATGTGTTTTTGTTTGAATAGGCTAAGGCAAATAAGGGTCGGGAATCAAGAGAAGAACGTCCACCGCCACACCATGTCTCAGGGTGGGTACCAGACTCGGATCGAGTAGATGATGGCGGATAGGCTGAGGGCGAAGCAGGAAGAACACTCTGCTAGGATTGAAAGAGGAGAGGTGCCTGAGGGCACACCATCAAGTCCTCCGTCGGACATCGACCGCGAGGATGTCTGGTTAGCCGCCCGCATGACAAAGACCGGATCTTTTAAAGTTGATGCCACTCGCGAAGTGGCAGATAAGATTGTAAGTAAATAATTAACTTGATTTCAATTGATATTTGTATAGATATTGGCAACACTTTTCACTTGCACGTTTTTTCATTTTTTTTCATTGTAGATGGATCTTAAAGCAAAATCCTCCCAGGGCGCATTCGTCCCTTCTGGACGGCAGGACGTCTTGATGACTGCTCTAGGCAAGAAAGACCATCCTGGTCGGGTTCTCGGTGTTCCTGGGAACGTGACCATCAAACAATATTATGGCAAGTCTGCTTCACGAAAGCGGGTGGTCAGTGAAGCATCAATTTTGGCTGACATTATTCAGCACCTCATGTCTAACCTAGATATTACAACACATCTGATGCAAGGCTTAATATCCAACCCAGAATTCAAGCAGGCGCTTGCCAGAGAGCTTTCCTCCGTCGGTACATCCCAGGACACCGCAGGGCTTGCCAACCCTTCACATGTGAGCACAAAAGAGAGTTTTAGTAGGGCACATGTGGAGGACGATGAGTTGGCAGCTAGGGAGCGGGAGTTGGAAGTCCAGCGCCATGAGCATGAGTTGGAAATGAAAAGGCGTGAGCTTGAGTTGGGCTCCAAACGACGTGAGCTCGAAATGTTAGCAAAGGTATTTATTCATTATTAATGTCGAAATTAGTCAAATAATTACTTGTGTTTTTTTTTAATTATAAAAAACTTATCTATTTTATTTTTCCTAAACTGAAGGCCAAGTCGACGTCGGTGTCGCTGTCACCTATCACTCGTTTGTTTTCACTTGGTGAGGATTATGCGTTTGATATTTTTGAATGTCCATTGGATCACGATGGATGGGTGGCACGCCCAGATCAACAGAGGATATTTTCCTTCGTTGGTGACCATCTCGGGAACGCCTGCAGAAATAACATCTGGATGAACAGCAATGTCATCAGTCTCTGGTGCACGTAAGTTAATTTTAATTTTATAACTTATTTATTTTTGGTATTTTTCCATTTAATAATTTATTTTAATTTCAATATATATATTATGTAATTAACATCCACACCTTTTCATATCTTAGGTATCTCCATCGTCTTGACTTGATAAAGGCGTTGCATCGGTTTACGGTTTCTTAGATCCGTCAATCCTTCCTCGCCCGAATTCTTTCTTTGGCGATGCATTGAGTAAATACTTAGGGAACTTGTTGGGAGACAATCCGAAAGAATTATATCTGGCTCCCTACTGTATGGAACGCCATTGGCGAGTTGTTCATACTTCACCCGTCTAGGCATCTTGTCATATTCTTTCTCGCTCTCTCCACCAAGATCCGCCACCGAAGGTGGTGGAAGTGTAAATATGTAAGTAACTAATCTTAAATTTAATTTAAGTTTTAATATCAGTTGTTTTTAGTTTATTACACACATGATATATGAGTTTGTTAATTGATCGACATGATTATTTGTTTATGATAGCGCATGAAGGCGAGTAGCATAAGTTGCGCCAACGGGAGAAGTAGGACTTCTAAGGCTAAAGCAAATCTGTATGGAACATCCTCAAGGTTTGGTAGTTTATTTATCAAATAATTAATATTATAATTACTAATNTATATGTATATTCAACTGACGTTGAAATTAATTTTGTTGGTAGTCTCGATTTCAAATTGACCGGTGGTCGTGCGGCTATTATGTGATGCTTCATATGTTGAACATAGTCTCCGCATCTATTACGGATGGATGGAAGAAGGTAATATTTAAACAACTTGTTAAATTATATATTATAGTTTTGAAGATGACTTGCATTGATGTTATTGTTATTATTTGAACGTGTCTAGGCATTTATCGACCAATCGCCTATTGAAGAAGATGAGTTAAGAGACTTGAGGATGCGCTTCATTGAATTCTTCTTCAAGTATGCGGTGAAAAAGGAATTGACAACATACCTCCACACTACTTAGATGAATAGTTTTTTTGTTAGACTTTAGAAACTAATTAATAACATGTATATATATATCCTTAGATAGTTTTGTTTTTTAGACATTGGAACTAAAATTTATTTATATATATACATGGGTTTTGGTTTTAAGTCCCCCCATTGTTCAATTTTCCTTTGCAATTCTGTAATGTGTGTGATATTCTGTGTTACTGGGACTGAATGCAGGGATAGCTGAGGGGAGTGATATTTTAAAACTGAATTTAAAAAAAAAACCTATTAACGTCAGTTGTATCAAACAACTGACGTTAATAGTATTTTATAAAATAGACAGTACACTATTAACGTCGGTTGTTTATTACAACTGACGTTAAAATTAAACCTTTAACGTCAGTTCTTTATAACAACTGACGTTAGTTTTAACAAAATCAACGTCCATTGTCTTAAAGAACTGACGTTAATAGTTTTATGTTTAACGTCAGTTGTTTAAAAACTGACGTTAATAGTTTTATATTTAACGTCAGTTCTCAACTGACGTTAAAATATTAACTATTAACGTCAGCTGTATTTACATCAGTCAGTATTCTGACGTAAAAAATCAATTTTAACTGACGTAAAAAGCACTTATTGCACTAGTGAACGTCGGGGAATCTACCCCTAGGATAGCAAACGCATCAAACCAACGAATGCCTCGTCATGGGGGCGCACGATCACCAAACCTTGGGTGACCTACCGTGGATGGCCAGATCACCGTACTCTCGGGCGACCTCCCCTATGTCGAACGTCCACCAACGACAACATCTCCAATGATGCATGCAGCATATAACAAACAACGGGCAACCGCCACCTCCTTTGCTTGGGTCTATAAGCACCCAAGACTTCAGCGGAATCAACCGCAACACCTTAAACTTTAGCGGAATTGACCGCAACACCTTAGACTTTAGCGGAATCGACCGCAACACCTTAGACCCAACCGGGTCAAGGCCCCCTTGGAGCAAACTCTCGGCTACCAAGGTACAACATCAACGGCACCTCGACCAATGAGCATCGAGGGCACCTTGGCCAATGAGCACCAAGGTTGTCAATCTTAGCAGCGTGCGGTAACCCAACGGGTACCGTCTTACCAACTCACCATCTCACCATCTCATCTTCTTAATCATCTTTGTTAATCATTAGCCAAGTCATCTAAACTGATCGAGTTATTTATGTCATCAATATGTTATTGGGGAGATTGGGGTCAAAAGCCCCTATTTAAACCTTTAATTCCACCTTCGTCTGTTAGGGGAGCACAGGCGTGCTTGTCCCCTACATGCACGGCCGTGCTGGTCACATAAGTGAAGCACGGTCGTGTTTCCATTCATGCATGGCCGTACTCATCTGCATGGTTGTGCTTCCTGGTAGGCACGGTCGTTCTCCTTGTCCTACATGGCCATGCACAATGCGCGGCCACTTTTCCAGAATTGAACTGGGAGCACGGGCGTGCTCCCTGTCAAGACGTGATCGTGCTTAATGCTATGATCTTTGTTTCGCAGAAACTATAGTCCGATTCTTAGCCAATTAATTTGGGATTAAGTTCATTAATCCTAGGTCAGTTAACAACATATTTTAAGGCTTAAACTTCAACATCAGGAATCAACCAATATCCAACATTATCATGCCAATAATCATCGTCAACGCAACATCATGTTCATATTAAAACAACCAACATAAACATCAAGAACATAATATGAACATAAGGCATATAAACAACATATCAACAACAAAGATCATGTTATCATCATCAATCAAACCAACATATCAACCATATATTCATACATAACAAACCGGGGTTATGGGAACCCTTTACCTTACACTATCCCAAAGCCTATGAATACACCACCCTTCTCCCCATACCTAGATTGAAGGTAGCTCTAACAACAGCCAAACAGCAAACTGGTTCCTTCCATTTGAAAACCCCAAATCAAGCCTTAGGCAACAATAAGGTTTTTTTATAAATTTAAATTCGTACAAATTTTATAGGAAATTTTGATATTTCCTGTGAATTTTTTCCTACGGATTTAATTTTTCGTAAAGAAAATTTGCAAGAAATTTCCAAAAGTTACCCACGAATGTATTACCTGAGACATAAACACGTAGAAAAATCTATAGGAAACCTATTTCCTGTGAATTTTTGACCAAAATCTACATGAAAATCCACATGCAATTAGAAGATTTCTGGTAACGGAAGTTATAATTATAAATATGGGCAAACATTGATTATTGCTAAGGAGGGAAGCAACCTGGCAATAAGCAGTTAATATCCTTCTTTAAATTACTTAAAATATTTTTTAAAATATTAAATGCCTTAAATTTTTAAGCTATTGAATTTTTTTTTTCATTTTTGTTTTTTTAATCATTTAATTTTTTCCCACTTATAAATATTGTTAAATATAGTGCCTTACTACGCATCCGGTCATTAAGGGATTAATATATTTCATTAAATCATTTAAATAAAAATATTGAATTTATTAAATTATTAAGATATTAAATTATATGATTTTTAGGATATTTTATTTTATTTCAATAATTAATGCCCATATTAAGATATTAGCATCTAATTTATTGTAATATGATATATCTAATCTATATATGTATCTATATCTATATCTGTATCTATATCCGTATTTGAGAAATGCTAGCAACACACTCTCTAACACATATTTTCCAACACACCCCCTCCTATTGGTTGAAATTCATGTGGATCATACAAATTCAAGTGGGACCCACATGAATTAATGTGATCCACATGAATTTCAACCAATAGGAGGGAGTGTATTGGAAAGTGTGTGCTAAAGAGTGTGTTGCTAGCACTCCTCATCTGTATTTATAAAAAAAATTTTGGGTGAACTCCGGTATCCTCCGGGCGGGAGCCAGAGACTAATCCCTCGAGGCACTGAGATCCATTTAAGGGGTTGATCTCTCCTAATAGATGCTCTTCCATACACATGAGTCAGGAATCGAAACCCTGACGATATGCTTAAGGGACCTGGTTATCTACCAACCATGTCACACCATGTTGATATATCTATATTCTATATTATATACAATTGTGAATAATCCCAAATTGTAAACCACCAAATGTCAATCTTTTGAGCAAATCATCAATGCATTTTTTCCCACTTGGTTTCATTAGAATTTTTTCCTCCAAATTTTGCTAATATGTCGTACTTGTATTTATTTGAAGAAAAATCATGATGATGATACACAATATTTAAGGCCTTTTTTTAGTTAATTAAAATTTAGGGTGAGGGATGGTACCCCAGTTCAAGGTAAGGAAAATCTTCGAGCTCTATAAAAACTTGGAAAGAAATTTACATTTACTGATCTAAAAATGCTAATCGGACTCAATTTTAAAAATATAAAAATTAATGAGAAAAACTTTTAAATTCAAAATGCTTATACGAATTTGAAATGAATGAATGAATATGAATTTGAAATCATTTCAGAATCATTGCATGTCCAAAATGTTTATCCGAATTTGAAATCAATTTCATAGTTAAAATGAATGAATCTAATTCTGACCAATAAATCAATTCATTTTATTGAAATCAATGAACGTGCCCAAAGATTACACTTGTTTGACTATGTTTATATGACATCATTTTAATAAATATGAGTATAAGAATTGTCACTCTTTTATTTAACATCCACCGAGTAAAGTAAATAACAAGAAGCTAACTTCTCTTAATCAATATTTAGTGCAATCGGTGGGCTTGAAGGAGACAATATTCTTTTGGAGATCATAGCCAACCAAGAAGTTCTGCTGCGCCACATTCCCAAAGATAATGCATGGAACATCAAATGAGACGAAAGCCAAGCATACAACCTCATCGGCAACTTGAAGAAAGGTGTTAAGAGAATTCAATTGAACATCTGCATCATTGAAATGTGCTGTCATTATTGGAACATCTATTTTTTCTGAAGTAGCTTTGTAGCAAAGGGACATTAACCCTGTAGGGTCCTTAGTACGCTCCAAGTTAACCACTTTTGCCACCGCTGATTCCAATCTAGGGTATAGATCACGTGGCAAAACAGTTTGTGTTGAGCCTGAGTCAACTACGGCGACAACATTTCCACCACTAGAATAAGAGGAGCCTCCAAACTCTATTCTGTTGTCTCCCACACTAAATGCTGACATGTTTAAACTGTAAAAGCCATTTTTTACCACTGCTAGGGGAGTTGATACAGTCCCATTACCAGAAACCAGAGCATCATCTCCAAAATTGAGTTTGCTTGATGTGCTAGAATATTGCGGAAACATTGGTACTAAACAGTAGGAGAATTTGCCACCTATTGAAGAACCCATTTGAGATATAAAGGACAAAGGTCCATTTCCAAGGCCCACTATGCCAGAGCCTTGCGTTTGGAAGGGTATATTGTTTATATTTCCACATCCAAGCACAAATTTAGGAAATCTGATAGGAGAGCCATTAGTAGAGTCTAAAGTGAGAGTCTCCAAACTAAGATATCCACTTGTTCGCCATGATTGAGAAAAATATTCAATATGATATTGGCAAATTTGTTGATCATTAGAAGAGCATGAGGTATATATCACGGAATGACATGTATCGGAAGTGCAAGGAATGGTTTTATATGTTGTTGATTTTGAAGGATCAAATATTGGAGAGGTTTGGTTATAACAAATTTCACAAGGCTTGCATTGCAACCAAACCAGGGTACTGCCCGTATCGAGAAAACCAAATTGTTGGAATGGAGGAGTGCCAACAGAGTAACTCATGAGGTATTCACCTTGGTCAGTTACAGGTGTTACAGTGGACTTAATTGTGTTTGTAGAAATAAAAGATTGGTTGAAATGGTTGGCACGATTGATGGAACGACGAATAGCATTGACGACTCGTTGGGAATGAGTTTCTGTGGGAAGGTAAAATGGTGATCTTGAAGAATCACGGTGGATGAGTTCCACACTGAAGCCAAGAACCTCTGTGAGAGAGAAGCTACAGAGGCCAAAGAAAAGAAAAGCAAAAGATGAATAACAAGCCATTGTTACCAACACTGATTTGGATTTATGACCTCTTACGAACAATTCAAGTTTGGTACTTTTGGTGCATTTTTAGTGGCTATTTATAGGACTCTTATGAGGAAGATTTGGTGAGGGAGAATGTTAGTGAAATTGTATATTGGAACACGGTTTTGGAGCAACTAAGAGATGATCCCTTTGAAGAGAGAAAGACACTTACTTTTAAAATTATAATGACTAAAGGCCCAATTTGATCCTGAGAAAAATACTCGGGTCTGAAATAGTTCCTATAAAAAAAAACTATCCATTTAGTCATTAAGAATGTGTTTATCGGGACAGATTAGTTCATCTGTGAGTTGACCATCTTTGACCGCAGGTTACCAGCTTACGTGGCCTACGTTTTTGCTGACTTGTCAGTATCCATTTCTCAAGGAGCTGCCACCATGGAAATTATGATTAATTTTTTTTTTTAAAAAAACCCACCAGTACAGCAGAAGCCAAAACGCATGCCGTTTCTCCTCCCAACTCCCCTATTTACCTTCTTCTTCCTCCAGCTTCGACGTTTCACCATGTTTCTCCTCCCAAATCTGATGGGGGAGAAATGCATCGCAAATCGCATAAAACGCATGCCGTTTCTCCTCCCAAACAAACGCATGCCGTTTCTCCTCCCAACTCCCCTTCTGATGGGGGAGAAATGCATCGCAAATATGTGAGGAGAAGAACCAGATCGAAATCAAGATCGGAGGGGAGAACCAGAAATGTAGCACCACCACAACAAAACGGCGCCGTAAAACACAATCTCCGGCCACGAACTTAAAGAAAGTCAGAAGCGCAGAAACTAAATCTGGAGAAGAACAAGAAAACGCAGAAAACATTGAATGCAAGAACAAGAACACTGAGTTGCTGATTTCGCTGTAAATCGATGGTGAAGTGAAAAACCATATCTGAAGGTGAAACCAGATCTGTAAACCGAAGAAGATACAACGAAAAATGTTGAGGAAGAGACGAATGTCTCAGAAGACAAAACCAAGAAATTCCGAAAAGGAAAGAGAGGAAAATCAATTTCACAAAGAAAGATAGAGTAATGTTCGTGAGGAAGATAACAACGAGAAACCAGATGTGATGTCAATAGCAGAAGTAGCGTCCTTAAGGCTCCGAACTTCTTGTTATCTCTAGCAGCATTTCCAGCTAATTCATAAACCTGAACAAGTAACACAAAAACCCTAACACAAAACGCATGCCGTTTCTCCTCGCAAATCGCATTTCTCCTCGTAGATTTGGCTTCTGCTGTACTTGTGGGTTTTTTTTTTGAATTTTTTTAATCATAATTTTCATGGTGGCAACCCCTTGAAAAATGGATACTGACAAGTCAGCAAAAACGTGGGCCACGTAAGCTGGTAACCTGCAGTCAAAGGTGGTCAACTCACAGATGGACTAATCTGTCCCGGTAAACACATTCTTAAGGACTAAATGGATAGTTTTTTTTGGATAGGGACTATTTCAGACCCGAGTGTTTTTCTCAGGGATCAAATTGGGCCTTTAGTCAATTATAATAAGTGGACTTATAATTATAAGTTGAAAAGTGATAGTATCACACTCTTTATTACACTCATCTACAATACATCCTCTATTATTGGGTGCATTTCATGTGAGACCCATCAAAACATATTGTCCCACATGAAATTCACCCAATAATTGAATGTGTATTAAGATGAGTGTGATGAAGACTGTGATACTAGTATTACTACAGTGGATTTTTATATGAAAAAATACGTCTTTTCTTTTCCAACATGATCATATCTTAATCTTTCTTTTAAAAAAACTATTAGTCTTACCTAATAATTAATTTTTCAGATTCTCAATTTTGACCAAATTTATGGTGAAGTTATAATTATAAATTAAATATGTTCAAACATTGTTATTGCTAAGGAGGAAAGCAACCAGGCAATAAGCAGTTAATATCCTTCATTAAATTACTTAAATTATTTTTAAAAATTAAACGCCTTAAATTTTTAAGCTATTAAATAATATATATATATATATATATATATATATATATATATTTAACCATTTAATTTTTTTTCACTTATAAGTTTTGTTAAATATAGTGTCTTACTACGCACCTGGTCATTAAGGGATTATTATATTTCATTAAATCATTTAAATAAAAATATTGAATTTGTTAAATTATTAAGATATTAAATTATAATATGATTTTTAGGATTTTTTTTTTGTTTTCCAGGGTATCCTCCAGATGCAACTGCAGAGACTAATCCCTCGAGATACTGGACGACATTGAAGGGTAGACGTCTCCCAACCAAGTTTTTTCCATACGAAAGAGTTGGGGATCGAACCCCTGACCACTTGCTTAAGGGGCCCAAGCTCGTTACCACTTGGACCAACCACATGTTGGTTAGGAAGTTTTATTTTATTTCACTAATTAATGCCCTTATTGAGATATTAGCATCTAATTTAATATAATATGATATATCTAATCTATATTATACATCTAATTTATATTATACATCTAATTTAAGATATTAGCATATAATATAATATGATATATCTAATCTATATCTAGATGTGTATCTATATCTATATCTATATTATATACAATTGTGAATAATCTCAAATTGTAAACCACCAAATGTCAATCTTTCGAGCA
Source organism: Sophora flavescens (assembly GCA_030762895.1). NCBI lineage: Eukaryota > Viridiplantae > Streptophyta > Magnoliopsida > Fabales > Fabaceae > Sophora > Sophora flavescens. The sequence continues at coordinate 81,702,669 of CM061063.1, forward strand.
GTTCATCAATGCATATTTTACCACTTGGTTTTATTAGAACTTTTCCCTCCAAATTTTGCTAATGTGTCATACTCGCATTTATTTGAAGAAAAATGATGACACTCGATATAGAAATGTTTTTTTTTTGGTAAATTAAAATTTAGGATGTGGAGATGGTGCCCCAGTTCAAGCCAGAGAAATATTCGATCTTTATGAGTACTTGCAGAAGAATTTACATTTACCGATATAGAAATGTTAATAAGAATAGATTTTAAAAACAATAAAATTAATGAGAAATTTTTTTAAATTAAAAATGCTTATACGAATTTGAAATGAACGAATGAACATGAATTTGAAGTCATTTCAAATCATTGCATAGCCAAAATGTTTATACGAATTTGTAATCAATTTCATGGTTGAAATGAATAAATCTAACCATGAAACCAATGAAATCGATTCATTTTATTGAAATCAATGAATGTGTCCAAAGTTTGAAAATACCAATTAAAATCAATTAATGAAATTAAAATATAAAAATAAAATTGAATATGTTATCAATTAAAGTCAATATTGATGAATGAATATTAAAATACAAAATTATTCCCTATATTAATAAATTTTCGATGGTTAGAATCAACATCATTATATAATGAGCCAACGAAAGTTGGTCCATTTGATAAGGATACGACTCATAACCCATAAGGTCATGAGTTTGAATCCCACTACCGATGTGAGGACCTCGTTAGTGAGTAATCTGTAAGTACCTCTATAGGTGCTCTTTGAACTATGAGGCTTGTCATGGCCCTGGTGAGCCCTCGGGACTCAACTCACCTAAACTTTTACTCATAAAAAATCATTATATAATAACAATTCAAGTAGATTAATTACACAATTGATTTTGAAAAGCTCACCCAACATGGCGTTATCAGTAGGAGTGTTATATCAGAACCAATCCAAAAGAAAACCGAAAACCGAACAAAACCGCCGTTTATTGGAATTTTTTGGAACTTGTTTTGTGAAAATGATCGGATCAGATTTTGGATCCCTTTTTTAAAACAGAACCAATCCAAACCGAACCACATAAATAAAATTTAATATTGGTTTATTCTATTTTTTGCATTAATAATTTTTTATTTGTTGGTTTTTTCTAATAATACTTACTAGTTTGATTTGACATAATATTTTATTATTTTCAATGTTCTAAATATAAATAAAAGATGATTTGAAACTAGATGATGATGATATTTTTCATTGTGATCCTTTTGTATGCCATTTTTATGAAAAAATGATGACATTTATTTATTTTATACGTACTTTATGAAATGTTATTACATAAATGTATCAACATGTATATACAAATTTAAGATTTTGTTCAATTTAGCTTGTAATCTTGATTTTTTGATGTAATATAAATATGTAACGATGTTGTGAAAAAAACTGAATCAACTAATCCAATCCAAACCGCATTTAATCGAATCAGATTTTTTTTAAGGAAGCAATCCAATCCGAATTGAACTGCATGTTGTTTTAATATTTGGATCGAATGTTTTTTTTTGATCAAAACCGATCTGTAAACAACCCTACTTATCAGGAGAACAAAAACATCCTCTGGTAAAATGTTTTGGCTTTATTTTATACGTACTTTATGAAATGTTATTACATGAATGTATCAACAGGTATATACAGATTTAAGATTTTGTTCAATTTAGCTTGTAATCTTGATTTTTTGATGTAATATAAATATGTAACGATGTTTTGATAAAAACCGAATCAACTGATCCAATCCAAACCGCATTTAATCGAATCAGATTTTTTTTAAGGAAGCGTGCAATCCAATTCGAACTGAACTGCATGTTGTTTTAATATTTGGATCGAATGTTTTTTTTTAATCAAAACCGATCTGTAAACAACCCTACTTATCAGGAGAACAAAAACATCCTCAGGCAAAATGTTTTGGCTTTGTGTAACAAGTGAATGGCACCCGGATACCATAGGTTTTGTTTTTACATAGTTGGAGTATATTGATACAAAGTCTGCAATGTTTTTTTTTTTTAACGTAAATAGTCACTTATCTGAGTATATTTTGCTAGAATTTCATGTTATTACAAGGTTATGTAAGACAATAATGAACAACTTTATTGCAATTCCAAGTTTATTGTTTGTCTGCAGGTCCACCTTTTATTCAGTTTTGTTTTTATTGTTTGTATGCAGTGTCACATGTTACAATGACTAAAATCAAATTATAAAATATTAAGGGACCAATTCCTACGATTTTTTTTAGGGACTAACAATTCTTATCCTATTTGTAGGGACCAAAATATTCATTAAATTAAAAAAAAAATCAACAAAAATTTATTTAAAAAATAAAAAAGTTAAATATTATTTAATTATTTAAAATTATTTAATAAATTTTTATGTGGATAATACTATTTTTTTTAAAAATTCCAATGTGGCATATAAATAATATTATTCTAGTACATGTGGTGTTGATGGCGTGGCAGTCTGTTTGCCACCTCATCACTTAATAGAGTTGACCTAACGACCACAGAGATCATTTTCAAACTTTTAAAATGTTATGGGACCATTTTCGAAGAAATTTTTTGGATGGACTAAAAGCAATTCTTGCCATACTTAGATGGACCAAAAACTTATTTAGACTTTTTTTAAGGGAAAAACTTATTTAAACTTGTAATATATATATAAGGAATGTATAAGATGGTCAAACTTTAATGACAATTAATATGATCTTTAGTGGCAATAACAATGGCCGCAAAAACATTTACAAGCAATTATATAATCGCGGGTGTATCTAGTGTCGATAAAAATATTCCCAACAAATGTAAAGAATGTTGGTAAACACCCCTTTAATTACTGGCAAAAGTCAAAAGTTTTAGTGACAATTATTACGGCAATTACTGTAACACTCCGGTTTTAACTATTTTTTCAATATTAGTAAAACCCATTTGTTTATATTATTTTATTTGGAGTGATTACTTATCTGAATGTTTATTTTAATTATTTTTATATGGCTTGGTTTGAGTAATTTTAAATACTCATTTAAAATAATTATATTGAGTGCGTCAACACTGCTTTATTTCAATGTGTGCATATTTACTAGACAATAATATTACGTTATTGTCACTAATATTGTTTGTGTAGAAAATATTTTAAATAATATGGTTGAAAGAAATTATTTCATATTTCACTCTATTTAATTTTAGATTTGAAAATAAATTAGTTTAGCATTAATTGGAGTTTAATTTTGGATCAGTAATTTTCTTGATTGATAAATTCAATCATCAATCTTTACTCTAAATTGAATTTTGAAGGTATATATTTGTCACTCATTGTTTTTAGATCTAATGGTTAATATTATTTCTCTTTTTCTAAAATCAATTTCAATCACACATTTACCTATTACTAACAAAAATGAAAGAAAAATAAATACTCCTCCTTCGTTTTCTCTGCCTCGTAGGACCCCTCTCTCCCCCACACCTCTTCTTTCTTTTTCTTTTTTTTTTCTCTTCCTCTTCTTCCTCCTTCTCTCCACAACCCAGCCGGCCCAACCACACTCCACGTGTGCCGCCACCTCCAGAGCTCGTCCAACCGCCACGAGAGGAAGCAGATGACCACGCGAGCCCCATGCGTCTGGTCTGTTTGTTCCTCGCTGTGCGTCCCGTCGTCGCCACCGTTAGCTCCGTTCGACGCCGTCGACCCGCCATGGAACGCCGCCGCTTGGCGGTGGACCGAAGAAGACAGTCGTACGCCATTCGCCTGAATGTTTTGGCCCCTTTCCTTCCACCGTTTTAGGCTGTTCACCGGAGCTCCATCGTCGCAATCGCGCCGGACCTCCAAGACAGCCACCACTCCATCTTCCTCTTCTTCCTTGGGTAAGTGTTTATCCCTAATTTCTTCTAGTTTCAGAAAAACCCCAAATTTGAATTGAAACCCTAACCCTGGCTCTTTGATTTCATACTGTAATTCAAAATTAACACTTGTTTTTATACAATTGGAACTGTAAATTAGTATTTTGTTAAGTTAACTTTATTATCCTTTGATCAAATGAATGTTTCCCTAAAATTGTGTTATGAACCTTAAGCCCCAAAATCTGATTTTCTTTGAAAGTGGCTCTGTTCTGTGAAATTAAGCGTTCAAATCCAATTAGAGTGTGTGTTTGATGATGAGTAATTGACTACTTGATTTTCTAGTTGTTGTAAATTGTTTGGACTCCCTCATTGGGACGTTGATGATGATTGTCTTGCATTGAGAAGCATGTCTTGTGTTATTGGGAGCAGATAAGATTTAAATTTCACAAGTTTCAAGGGGTTAAAGGAACTCGGCACATCATTGAGAAGGAAACGAATTGCTGAGTGCGTCAAGGAGAGGATCTTTTTCTGGTCTTCAAAGGTAAAGGGAGTTTACCTGAAGAGTTTTAGTAGTTACATACTTATTGTCGTGTTTGAATGTATGTTAATTTTTAAATCTTTGTAATGATGTCTTGCCTGAATTGTTTAGAGTTTGATTGGAGTTTTAATGTTATTGTTTGTTGATTATATTACTGAATTGCTTGACTATGATTGGCTGATGGCATGACATTAGCCATTGGTTGTTAATCAAGATTAAGACATTAAAGTACCTTAACTCAGAAATATAAAAAAAGCGGTGTTTTGTTTTCTTTGGAAAATGAGAAGAAAATCCTAAATGATGAAAGTGTGAAGATAGAACAAAGTTAGGAAAGAAAGAAAATAGGAAATATCAAAATTCATGAAAAGGTTTAAAGAATTTTTGAAAAGAAAAGTCTTTTGAAAACAAAGATTATCTTTTAGGTTTTACCAAAAGTTGTTCAAAAATGGAAACATTTAGAGAAAATGCTCTCTTTGATAAATCTATTTACAAGAGTTTTGTATTTGGTTCTAAGTTGAGAAAAAGATTTCGGTGGTTTCCTAAGATTTCAGAAAATGGATTTCTAAAAGAAAACAGTTTTAGTGAAATAGTATTTCTAAGAACGAAAAGTATTTATGACACAAAAATTTAGAAACTCTTGAACTTTTGTTTTTCGATTTAGTTTTCGCTGAACGAAAACCTCTGGAAAGAGAGTGAAAAAGAAAGGACCTAGTGCTCCGGATTGACGGGCTAGAGTTCTTGTTTTGAGTTTTGAAGAAAAAGAAAGGACCTAGTGTTCCGGATGGACGGGCTAGAGTTCTTGTTTTGAGTTTTGAGAAAGTAGAAAGGACCTAGTGTTCCGGATTGACGGGCTAGAGTTCCTATTCTTGTTTCGAGGAAAGAAAGAACCTAGAATTCTGAGACGTCGGACTAGTGTTTGGTTGTGAAGGAGATTGTGAATCATGGGTTTTATTGATAAAATCCTATGTGAGTATTAAAGTTTAATTTAATACTTAATTAAAAGTAGTCAAGAGCGTAAGTCTTGACGAGGAAAGAAAGATGCGAAAAAGAAAATGAAAAACGAGAACACCTTGTTTTACATGCATAGTCTGGCTTTTATGCCATTGTGGCAGACATGCCATTGTGTATCGAGCTACGGTTTCACAAAGGGTGAACTAACAAACTGAATAGTTACGGACCAAAGACGGCTCCTTTAGTTTTTGGGTCTTCAAGGACATTCGGGTTCGAACTCCATGAAATGCTTGGGGCTTTGCAACCTCTTGTCGTGGAAATCGACTACCCTGCTCGAAATGTACTAAATCAGGAACTATTATGTATTATTTAGATGAGATGCGATACCCCAGAACAATTCGGGATCGGACCTAAATTGAGAGGCCAACCCAAAACGCGCGAGACAATTGTGTTATGGGCATTATCGCGATCCTATCACGCTCGACGAAGGTAAGTTAGGATCCCCGAAGATTAGTAAACTAGATAGTGAATATTGAAGTGACATGAAATGTTTTTACAAAATGCATTTGATTGTTGGGAATGGATCCCTGTGTTTATGGTTATAATATATTGTATGTCATTGTGTGAGAATCGTGTATGTGACTGCTATGATAAAACTCATATGTCGGTATCTCACCTTTGCATTATTTCTGTTTGGTTTCTTTTGTGGTATTTTGGGTTAAGTGTACAGATGATGATGAGGAATCCTTTGCCCCACTCGGAGGGATTGTTCCAACTTTTGAAGGAAGTCGATTTACTGGAATAACCATGGGGTTTTTTCCAGTAAGAGTCTCATAGTTCGCCCAGCTTAGTCTATCGAGTCAAGTTTAGTTTTGGAGGAGTTTCATTTTTATTTTGCTTTATGGCTCTAAGAGCCTTTTATGAGATTTCTGTTATGTTTAAGAATGTTTATGGCTCGGAGAGTCTTTCTTTTTGATGAAAATGTAAATATATTAGCAGGTATTTTGTTTGGGATGTTGGAATTACAGAGGAGACTCTGTCGAAATTTTTATAAAAAAGTATCGATATGTATTTAAATACGTATATAAATTATTTTCCGAAAGCAAACCAGCAATTATTATTTTATTTTAATATGTTATTACGAAATTAAGTTGGTCATGTAATGCCCAAGGGGGTGTTACATTAGTGGTATCAGAGCTGGTCGAGTCTTTCGGGAACCTTGGGGAATTGGTCTGTTATGTTTTTGTTGTGTGATCTCTGATTGGACCTTGTTTACATTGTTTCCTTGTCGAAGCAATGTGTGTTGGCTTTTAAGTATGTGTTTTTGTCTTGATGGGTAACATGAGTTTTGACTTGTAGGAACCCATGCTCTTAATTTGTTCTTTGGTTCATGTGTGATACATTCAGGCTATCCTTTTTGGTTGTATCAGACATTTGAAATGTATGTCTATTAAGGATTTTCCGGGAGTGTTCCCTGAAAATGTTATAGGTTTGCTGCTAGCGAATGATATTGATTTTCGATCGATCTAGTTTCTAGACTCGGTCTGATCTCTATCACTTTGTGTAGTATGTCTCTTATAAAGTTAGTCGAGTTAGATAACTTGATTTAACTGGAAAGTCTGCTGTCAAAATAGTTGTGGGATAAGAGATTACAGAGGAAGGTATTTGTGGTCGACCCTGCAAAAGTGGAAGAAATGCTTTCATGGGAGCGACCAAAGACTATGATAGAGACTCGTAGTTTTGTTGGTTTAATCGATTATTATCAAAGGTTCATCGAGGACCTATCAAAATATTTTTGCACAGTTGACTCAGTCTACGAGGAAAGATCAACTCTTCGTATGTCTGAGGGACTGACTAAGTTGTTCGTGATCATGCCCGATTTAGAGTGACCATACTAAGCGTGTCTGGAAAGACCTGTGTGTTTGTTGGAACCTAGGCGAATCGATTTGAATTTTCAACCTTAGGTGAGTGTTGTTAAGTCTCTAAAATGTTTGATGTGCATTTCCCTAAGTTTTGATGAGAACTAAACATTGGTTAATGATTTAATTAACCTTCATATTGGTTGCTAACCTGTCTATCGAGTGTGCAGATTAAATAAGACAAACAGACGTCCAACAAAGTGAAACAAGCAGACGTCCAACAAAGTAAAAAAGGGAGACGTCCAACAAAGTAAAACAAGCAGACGTCCAACAAAGTGTAAACAAGCAGACGTCCAACACTGTAGTGATTGCAGGGCTCGTCCAGAATGCAAGAGATAGAAACTTGAGTCCACCAAAGTGTTGAAAGCCAGCGTCTACTAACGTGGCATTTGGAGCGCGTCCATTAAAGTATCGGAACAGTGCGTCCATTAAAGTATCAGAACAGAGCGTCCATTAAAGTATCGGAACAGTGCGTCCAATACAGTATCAGAACTGTGCGTCCAATAAAGTATCAGAACCGCGCGTCCAATAAAGTATCAGAATAGCCCGTCCAATAAAGTATCAGAATAGCCCGTCCAATAAAGTATCAGAATAGCGCGTCCATTAAGGTCGGAATGGCTCGTCCAATGACGTGGCAATTGGAGCTTGTCCATTAAGGTCAGAATGTATCCGTCCCATGACGTGGCAAACGGAGCTCGTCCACCAGAGTAACTGAGACTCTCGTCCACCAAAGTAACAGACTCTCATCCACCAGAGTAACTGAGACTCTCGTCCACCAGAGTAACTGAGACTCTCGTCCACTAAAGTAATAGAGGCTCTCGTCCACTAGGTAACAGAAGTGCTCGTCCACTGAAGGTGACAGAAGTGCTCGTCCACTAGTCTTTGGACTTGCTGTGTCCTTAATATGGAGCTCGTCTACTAGCCAGAATGAAAACTCAAATGACTAGATAGACGTGATTATTTTCAAGATGGAAGCACTTATCTTATGAACGTGAATTCTTTAAGGATTATCAGAATCTTAGTTCAAGAACCAGAAAGAGACTTGAGGCCTTCTCTCCTACTCAGTTTCACGATTATCAAGAAAAGTCAGAAGCTACTTTCTCAAGCAACCTTGGATAATCAGAACCAAAGACCAGTTAAAGAATGCTTCCAACGTGCTTTATTCCCTAGTACCTCTGGTCCTTACACAAAAAGGGAAGTGTACTCAGTAAAGTACAAAAAGCTTTCTACAAAACTTTGATATGGCTGTAGCACGATGAATAAAGCCATGATCCTTCATGTTAGAGTACAACCAACAACTCTATTGCATTAATGGCTGCCCATAATGACTCTATTGCATTAATGACTGCCCAGAACGACTCTATTGCAATTAATGAAGTTCTGCTTGAAGCCAACATCTGAAGAGATGTCTCTAACGGATCCTAAATGCTTGAAGACCATAAATACAGAAGTCATTGAAGATGAAGAAGAAGAGAATACACATTGCATTAAAACGCCATTACTCTGAGCATTTATTTCTTCATTCTTTTATTCTGTATTCTTCAATCATTTTGAAGTTATTACGCAGACTTTCCTGAGCCTTACATTTAAACCACTCTCTGAGTGTTAATGAAAGATCTGCCTGTGAGAAATTGTATTTATTACAAACCCTATCTCTCAAACAAACCAGAGTGAGCCTGAAGAGGCTAGGTGTGAAAATAATACTTGTCTTGAGCCTGAAGAGGCTAGGTGTGCAAATAATACTTGTCTTGAGCACCAAGAGACTAGGTGTGCAAATAATACTTGAGTCTCAGAACCTTATCAGTTATAGTGGATAAATCTTGGTGCTGCCAAGGACTGGACGTAGCTCTTTGATTTGAAGAGTGAACCAGGATAAATCACCGTGTCAATCTCTCTTCCCTTAAACTCTTTAATTGCCTTAGTTTTCTTACGTCTATCAAGTGGTGTGCTTACAAAAGTCACCCGTCCATCCTGTATTCTTCCACTCGTCCAAATCTAGCCTTTTTGTTTGCGAAAACATTTCAACTTTGCTTAAATTCTGATAAACACAATTCAACCCCCCTTCTTGTGTTTATAGTTGTCTATTTCAGTTGGTATCAGAGCTCAGCCTCTGGGTTGAGCATCTAACAGTGTAGAGGTAAAAGGTCCTGAAGAATAGACATGACGGCTGGAGCTAGTACAAGTGGAAGTCATCATACTGAAGGAGCCTCCCTAATCAGTCCTCCTTACTTCAATGGAGAAAATTACAACTACTGGAAAGATAGATTTCAGTGGTTTATTCTATCCACAAACTCTGATCTTTGGGATGTCATCACAGATGGTCCATTCATTCCCAAAAATGATGATAGCACTGACAAACCAAAAGCTCAGTGGACTGGTTCTGAAAAGACAAAATGGGAGCTTAACCACAAAGCCAGATATAACATCATCTGTGCTCTCAGTCCGGAGGAGTTTGAGAAGGTTTGTGCTTGTGACTCTGCGAAGGAAATATGGGACACTTTGGCTATCACTCATGAAGGAACAACTAAAGTCAAAGAATCAAAGATTGCCATACTTGTCAGAAAGTATGAACTGTTCATCATTGAGGAAGGTGAGTCTGTTGCTCAGATGATAGGAAGATTCCAAACTATAATCAACAATTTGAAATCTCTTGGCAAAGTCTATACCAATGCTGAGAAGGTTGGAAAGATTCTGAGAAGTCTACCTAAACAGTGGAGACCTTTGGTCACTGCTATCTCCCAAGCCAAGGATCTCACTACCTTGACTATGGATGAACTTCGTGGAACACTCACTGTTCATGAGCAAGAAGTTGGAGATGAAGTTGCACCAAAGAAGGGCAAGTCAATTGCTCTGAAAGTTGATCAAAAGGCAGCAAAAGTTTCCAAGGCTCTGAAGGCAGATGAGTCATCCAGTGATGCTGACCTATTAGAACTCGAGGATTCTGAGAGTGATGAAAAGTTGTCTCTCCTGACCAGGAAGATAAAGCTTCTCCTACAGAAAAAGAAGTTCAAGAGGGATAGGCCATTCAGAAGGTCCAAAAAGGACAAGAACTTCAAAGAATCCACCTCAACAGACAAAAGTCCAATTGTTTACTATAAGTGCAAGAAGCCTGGTCACTTCAAGACTGAATGTCCTCAACTCAAGAAGGCCCCTTCTAAGAAATTCTTCAAGAAAAAGAAGAAAGGAATGATGGCTACTTGGGAGGATCTGGAGTCAACATCTTCTAATGAAGAAACTAAGGAAGAAGCCAATCTCTGTTTGATGGCCAACACTGAATCAGACTCTGATGATGAGGTACATCCTGACTATGAGGAATTACTTGATGCTTATGAGGAGTTGTTGGAGGAATCCAACTGCTTATCTAAAGCCTTCAAATCCCTCAAGAGAGAGTATGTAAAGCTCACCAGTGAGCATAAACAGAAATCTCAAGAGTGCGAGAAGCTGGCTAAAGAGAACAGTGAGCTGAAGACAGAAAAGTCTAATGAAGCTAAGATCTCAAGTGAAACATCACCATCTGAAGAAGTTGAAAAACTTCAACAGAAAGTGGAAGAGCTCACTTCTGATCTTGCCAAATTTGTTAATGGTAGAGACAATCTGACTAATCTACTTAGCATTCAGAAGCACTCTCTTAACAAAGAAGGTATTGGATATGTCCATCAGACACATCATAAAGTATCAACTAAAGTTCCTACAGTATCTGTTAAGTCAACTGTAACCAAATCAACACCTATTTGTAACTTCTGTGGAAAAACTGGCCATGTTATGTCTAAGTGTATTCATAAGAAGAGAAGGAAGTCTTTACAGACTCCTAGAACTAACAAGAAAGGACCCAGAAAAATATGGGTACCTAAAGATCAAATAATTTTTGTTGCAGATGTCCTCGACAGGATAAAGAAAACACCACTGCTGGTACCTGGACAGTGGCTGCTCGCGTCATATGACAGGAGAAAGGTCTATGTTCCTAGACCTCCAACTTAAGAAATGAGGACACGTTGCCTTCGGAGGAAATCAGAAAGGGAAAGTTATAGGAATTGGTACTATTGGTGGTAAACCCCCTCTTCCCTCTATATCTAATGTTCTTATGGTTAAAGGATTAAGACACAATTTGCTTAGCATAAGTCAATTATGTGATAGTGGTTTTGATGTTTCCTTTACCAAGGATGTATGCATAGTTAAAGACTTTAGTGGCAAAACCTTCTTTTCAGCTAAAAGGCAACAAAATCTTTATAAGATTGAACTGTCTGATCTCTAAGATCAAAGTGTAACCTGTCTGATGTCTAAAGACGATGAGAGATGGTTATGGCATAAGAAACTAGGACATGCTAGTATGAAACTAATTTCTGAATTAAAAAAGAATAATCTCGTGAGAGGATTGCCTGATATTAGCTTTAAGAAAGATGTCTTGTGTGATGCATGTCAGAGAGGTAAACAGATAAAATCAAGTTTCAAATCTAAAAACCAAGTATCAACCTCTAGACCTCTTCAGTTGTTACACATGGATTTGTTTGGACCAGTTAGTGTTGCCAGCCTGACTGGAAGAAAATATGGATTTGTCATAGTTGATGACTATTCTAGATACATATGGGTACTCTTCCTAACACACAAGCATGAGTCTTTTAAGGCTTTCTCAGTATTCTGCAAAAGAGTACAAAATGAGCAAGGTTTCTGTATTTCTACCCTTAGAAGTGATCATGGGGGAGAATTTGAAAATGAGCAGTTTAGACAGTTCTGTGAGGAGAATGGAATCTCTCACAATTTCTCTGCACCTAGAACTCCACGGTAAAATGGAGTGGTTGAGAGAAGGAACAGATCTTTGCAAGAGATGGTTAGATCTATGCTCAATGAAAATAATCTCCCTAAGTACTTCTGGGCAGAAACTGTAAACACTGCTTGTTATGTACAAAACAGAATACTTATTAGGCCTTTTCTAAAAAGGATTCCTTATGAATTGTGGAAGGAAAAAGCCCCAACATATCTTATTTTCATGCTTTCGTATGTGAATGTTTTATTCTGAATACCAAAGATAATCTTGGAAAGTTTGATTCTAAGGTAGATAAAGGTATTTTCGTAGGTTATTCTGAAAAGTCTAAGGCTTTTAGAATTTACAATTCAAGAACTTGTATTATTGAAGAATCTGTTCATGTTAAATTCAATGATGGATTAAAGACTGATAAAGAACTATCAGATCTAGAAGTTGATCTTGCAGGTCTTGATATAAACAAGCCAGAAAGTCAACAACCCGATCTAACCAAAACAGAACCTGTGCCTGAGGCTGAAAGACAAGTGGAACAGACAAGTCAGCAGCCAAGTCAAGATCTGCATGATGATCTCAAAAGGGATTGGAAGTTCAACACTCATCATCGTAAGGATCTTATTATTGGAAATCCTTCTGAAGGAGTAAGAACCAAATCCACATTAAGAGAATCAAGCAATGTGACCTTTATTTCAGATTTGGAGCCTTAACGCATTGAAAAAGCTCTTGAGGATGAAAGCTGGATTCTTGCTATGCAAGAAGAACTTAACCAGTTCACCAGAAATGATGTCTGGACTCTTGTCTCTAAGCCTAAAAACAAGTCAGTTATTGGAACAAGATGGGTCTTCAGAAACAAATTAGATGAAGATGGTAAAGTTGTCAGAAATAAAGCAAGGTTAGTAGCTCAAGGCTATAACCAACAAGAAGGTATTGATTATACTGAAACCTTTGCACCTGTAGCTAGAATAGAATCCATACGCATTTTAATGTCATATGCTGCACAACACCAAATTACCCTGTTTCAAATGGATGTAAAAAGTGCTTTTCTAAATGGTTTAATTGAAGAAGAAGTGTATGTTAAGCAACCCCCTGGTTTTGAGGATACTGATAAACGAGATCATGTTTTCAAACTTAAAAAGGCATTGAATGGTTTGAAACAAGCACCTAGAGCATGGTATGATAGACTCAGTTCTTTTCTCATGCATAATGGTTTTACTAGAGGACAAGTAGACACTACTGTGTTCAAAAAATTCTCTAAAGAGAACTTTATTATAGTTCAAATATATGTTGATGATATTATTTTTGGAGCAACTAATGAAAAGCTGTGCAAGGAATTTTCAAATCTAATGCAAGCTGAATTTGAGATGAGCATGATGGGAGAATTGAAGTTCTTCCTTGGATTACAAATCAACCAGACAAGTGATGGAATTTAATTCATCAACAAAAATATACCAAGGAGATACTCAAGAAATACAAAATGGAAAATGCAAAGCTCATGAAAACCCCTATGCAACCCAATGCAAAACTAAGCAAAGATGATGAAGGTAAAAAGGTAGATCAAACTGTCTACAGAGGTATGATTGGCTCTCTACTGTACTTAACTTCAAGCAGACCTGACATTCAATTTAGTGTCTGTATGTGTGCTAGATTCCAATCTGATCCTAGAGAATCTCATCTTTAGGCTGTTAAAAGAATGTTTAGATATTTGCTTGGAACTACTAATCTTGGTTTGCTGTATTTAAGATCAAAAGAATATAGATTAGTGGGATATTGTGATGCTGATTTTGCTGGAGACATAATAGAAAGAAAAAGCACCAGTGGAGGATGTTACTTCATTAGAGCAAGTTTAGTCTCATGGTCAAGCAAGAGGCAGACAACCATTGCCTTGTCTACTCATCAAGGCAGAATACATCTCTGCTGCTAGTTGCTGCTCTCAACTCTTATGGGTAAAACATCAACTTGAGGATTACTCTATTTATGAACATAACATATCTGTATGGTGTGATAATTCGAGTGCTATATGCTTATGGTGACGTATCTGGGCAAGTATACCTAGTCATGCAAGTAATACTGTGGTGAGACCGTTTATCGTTCCCACGAGGATTGTGCCAAGTACTAGCACTTACCGAATCGATTACTATCCAAGCGGATATTTGGATTGAAGGGAGCTCGATAGTAACTACCAAGCCCAAATAAGATTTAGACCTAAACTAAACAAAATAAAGAGAAAAGTTCTTTGAGAAATTCTATCGAACACCAGGAAGGCAGTAAAAAGGATTCTTCAAATATGAGAACAACGCTGGGATTAGGTTCACTAGACTTCATCCCCATGCAATGACATGACTAATAAACAGTTTCCACTTCAATTATGACAATCAATCCACTAAATTACTCAAGCCCCGATTCCTCGGATGACAAGAACCTAAATCCACTAATAGACCCTAATTCCGTAGGTGGCCTAGATTAGTGAATTCGCATTAAGATTAGGGATCATGCCATTGCTAATAAACCTAGTTCCATTCCTAGATACCAGATTTACTAGGTGATAAATTTCAGTTCCGGTAGAATTTTCCAATTGCATATCAAAACACTGATCAAGTCATGGGGGTGCTAGCCACAACAGGCATTAAACACAGAAATCAATCACTCAATAACGAAGTAAAAATTGTATTACAAGATCACATCAAATACATGAGAATTCAGAGATAGCTACCCTAACCCCAACAATGGAGTTTAGCCACTCATAATCATAACCACAACAAAAGAAACAGAGATGAAAAGAGGGAAGAACCCCATGGAATCCTTGAGCAGCTGCCTGGTTCAGAGAGAGAGTTTAGGGTTTTCAAAAACTGGTTCTTCTGTTCTGCTCGTGCTCCTTTTAATGAATCAGGATTCGCGTCACGACCGTGATGGCCGTCACGGCCAGGCCGTGACGCTTTCTGCCTTGGTGCGCATTCAAATATTGGAACATCACGGCCGTGATGCCCATCACGGGCAGGTCGTGATAGCTTCTGCCTTCACCAAATGATCTGTCACGACTGTGATGGCCGTCACGGCTTGGCCATGACAGATTCTGCCAAGAGTGGGTCTGGCTCCATTAACATGTCACGGCCGTGATGGAGATCACGGCTAGGCCGTGACAGCTTCTGACTTTTGGCTTCTTTTCTCTCACTTGTTGCTCGATCACGGCCGTGAGGGTCATCACGGCCAGGCCGTGATGGACTCTGCCTGGGTCTTTTCTTCACTTTTTAAGCTATGTCTTCATCCAAGCTATGGACATGGCTAATCCTGAGCATTTTTCCTTGAATTCCTGCAAAACAACACCAAGAAACCGCCTCACCCGATCCAAGGTAAAAACTAATAGAATCAAATCAAATATGCCTAAACTATATGAAAAATACATGCAAAAATGTACAGGAATTATCATATGAAATCGCACTATCAGCTTAACTAAAAATCCAATTCAGCATTCTAAGGCTTAGCATATTGAAATCAAACATCATTTCATTAGGGATTATGTTCAAAAAGGCATCTTTGATATTAAGTTTGTTAAAACTGAAAATCAATGGGCTGATATTTTCACTAAACCCCTCGTAGAAGATAGGTTTTTGTTTATTAGAGATAATCTAAACATGCATTGCATTGTTGAATGATATATCTGAATGTTAACCTGTCTGTGCTAAATCTGTCATTACTCCTATATACATGTTCTTTTAACTAAGCATTAGTTCAGGGGGAGTAATGATACAATAGTTTACGTGGAGTATGTCTAATATGCTTGCTGCATTACTATGATTTTCTTAACATGTTATCTTGCCCTTAACATATCACATAAATAAAACTTGATAACCCTTTTTGATGTTGACAAAAGAGGGAGAATAAGAGAAATTGAGATTTGTGATAGAAATATGTTATAGGTGATTGGGAGAATGAATATGAAATGGGAGAATGAATATGATATAACATGTTCGCTTAAAGAAAATGGGAGAATGAATATGAAATGGGAGAATGAATATTATATAACCTGTTCGCTTAAAGAAAATTTCAACATGTCTGATATATGCTATTTTCTTTGTTGATATTTTCTGAGGTTCATTAAATCATCTCAATGTTTGTCATCATCAAAAAGGGGGAGATTGTTAAGTCTCTAAAATGTTTGATGTGCATTTTCCTAAGTTTTGATGAGAACTAAACATTGGTTAATGATTTAATTAACCTTCATATTGGTTGCTTTCCTGTCTATCGAGTGTGCAGATTAAATAAGACAAACAAACGTCCAACAAAGTGAAACAAGCAGACGTCCAACAAATAAAAAAGGGAGACGTCCAACAAAGTGAAACAAGCAGACGTCCAACAAAGTAAAAAAGGGAGACGTCCAACAAAGTGTAAACAAGCAGATGTCCAACACTGTAGTGATTGCAGCGCTCGTCCAGAATGCAAGAAATAGAAACTTGCGTCCACCAAAGTGTTGAAAGCCAGCGTCTACTAACGTGGCATTTGGAGCGCGTCCATTAAAGTATCGGAACAGTGCGTCCATTAAAGTATCAGAACAGTGCGTCCATTAAAGTATCGAAACAGTGCGTCCAATAAAGTATCAGAACCGTGCGTCCAATAAAGTATCAGAACCACGCGTCCAATAAAGTATCAGAATAGCCCGTCCAATAAAGTATTAGAATAGCGCGTCCATTAAGGTCAGAATGGCTCGTCCAATGACGTGGCAATTGGAGCTCGTCCATTAAGGTCAGAATGTATTCGTCCAATGACGTGGCAAATGGAGCTCGTCCACCAGAGTAACTGAGAGTAACTGAGACTCTCGTCCACCAGAGTAACTGAGACTCTCGTCCACTAGAGTAACTGAGACTCTCATCCACTAAAGTAACAGGCTCTCGTCCACTAGGTAACAAAAGTGCTCGTCCACTAAAGGTGACAGAAGTGCTCATCCACTAAAGGTGACAGAAGCGCTCGTCCACTAGCCTTTGGACTCGCTGTGTCCTTAATATGGAGCTCGTCTACTAGCCCGAATGAAAACTCAAATGACTAGATAGACGTGATTATTTTCAAGATGGAAGCACTTATCTTATGAACGTGAATTTTTTAAGGATTATCAGAATCTTATTTCAAGAACCAGGAAGAGACTTGAAGCCTTCTCTCCTACTCAGTTTCACGATTATCAAGAAAAGTCAGAAGCTACTTTATCAAGCAACCTTGGATAATCAGAACCAAAGACCATTTAAAGAATGCTTCCAACGTGCTTTATTCCCTAGTACCTCTGGTCCTTACACAAAAAGGGAAGTGTACTCAGTAAAGTACAAAAAGCTTTCTACACAACTTTGATATGGCTGTAGCACGATGAATAAAGCCATAATCCTTCATGTTAGAGTACAACCAACGACTCTATTGCATTAATGGCTGCCCAGAACGACTCTATTGCATTAATGACTGCCCATAACGACTCTATTGCAATTAATGAAGTTCTGCTTGAAGCCAACATCTGAAGAGATGTCTTTAATGGATCCTAAATGCTTGAAGACCATAAATACAGAAGTCATTGAAGATGAAGAAGAAGATAATACACATTGCATTAAAATGCCATTACTCTGAGCATTTATTTCTTCATTATTTTATTCTGTATTCTTCAATCATTTTAAAGTTATTACGCAGACTTTTCTGAGCCTTACATTTAAACCACTCTCTGAGTGTTAGTGAAAGATCTGACTGTGAGAAATTTTATTTTTTACAAACCCTATCTCTCAAACAAACCAGAGTGAGCCTGAAGAGGCTAGGTGTGAAAATAATACTTGTCTTGAGCCTGAAGAGGCTAGGTGTGCAAATAATACTTGTCTTGAGCTTGAAGAGGCTAGGTTTGCAAATAATACTTGAGTCTGTAACCTTATCAGTTATAGTGGATAAATCTTGGTGCTGCCAAGGACTGGACGTAGCTCTTTGATTTGAAGAGTGAACCAGGAGAATTCACCGTGTCAATCTCTCTTCCCTTAAACTCTTTAATTGCCTTAGTTTTCTAACGTCTATCAAGTGGTGTGCTTGCAAAAGTCACCCGTCCATCCTGTATTCTTCCACTCATCCAAATCTAGCCTTTTTGTTTGCGAAAAGATTTCAACTTTGCTTAAATTCTGATAAACACAATTCAACCCCCCTTCTTGTGTTTATAGTTGTCTATTTCAAGTGTCTCATGATTAAGAAACTCTTAACTGTACTATTTGATGCTTTATGGACTTGTAGATTGACAATTGTTCCTCGAGTCCCTATGGTTGTATTAAACAATCACAGTGACCAAGTTTGTACGTGTCAGACAAACTTTTCTGATGTTGATTTGAAATCTATCAGGATTCATACATTGATAATGTTAGTAAGTAATTTCAGTATATTCTAATGGATTTCCTTGTATGTGAGAAGTTGTGCTCACACTTCTAAATAACTCTCATTGTATTAGACATTTGAGTGGATTGATTTGATAGTATCCATTGGTTTGGATATTTTCACATTTCGTTAATTTTTTTTTTTGTCATGACTATTTCTTGAGTTGTAACACAGATAGCTTCCTGGTAATAGTTTCTTGATGAAACTTATTTAGTCACTCTTACTTTAGGTAGATGTGATCCCTTTGAATTTTTTCCAGACTACTTTCCTTTAAAATCGTTGTTTTGTAACTTCCTAGTACTAATTGAATCCTCTTGAGGTTAGGAACTGTTCCTCTTTTGATTTTCTAATCCAATGGAAGTTCTTGTGAAAGAAGGAACTTTAGTAGAGTCATGTTTGTAAGAATGTACCGGGCATTTTTACACTCACGATCCTATTGAAGAATCTTTTTACATACTAGATGTTCCTGTATCTTTCTGATTGATGAAATTTTTGTGAAGGCAAGATCAAGAAATTTCCTCTCTTGAAAATTTCTTTCCGTGATTTTCGAAACCATGTTTTATTGAAGTTCGATAGAACTTACTACTTTTTGATCAATTTGATCCTATATCATTTCAAGCGTCATTGACGTGTGACCTGTCTCATGAGTCATGAGGATGGGTATCTGATTCATATCAGGATGTCAGAGTTAGTCGAGTACAGTGAAAAAGAGTTAACTTGATGTTTGAGACCTTTCTTGTTAAGATGATGGCGTCACAATGAATTTTTCGTTATTAGTTTACTGAAGATCTCTAAGAGTCTTGTTTAAGTTCGAGTGATCATGGATCGACTGATGAAGTTAACACCCTTCTTATAGGGTAAGATCCACTATGCAGTGGAGAAGTAAACCAAGGAATGTATCATAGGACTGGTTAGGCTTCATGAAGTATTTTCAAGTATCGTTTCAAATGAAGACCCGAAGTTTACCAACGTTTGTTGGTAAAGTGTGCTGTAAGTGTTAAGGATCAAGTTAAGGCTAAGTCCAACTGATCACCCTCAACTCAAAGGGACGAGCAAGAAAAACAATCTGATTTTTAGAAAGTTGACTGGGAGTAAGTATAATACCTAAGTACGATCATCCCTATAATAGGTTTGACAAGAAGTGATGAGAGTTTTATGGAGGTGTAGATGAGACTGGTAAGATTTAGATCAACATCAGGAAAACAATTACTATAGTTCGAAGAATCAAGTGTTGATTGAGGAAAGGTACTTTTAAGAGGATCTAGGGTAATGATCAATGTCTATAGTTAAGATTGATTGTATGAATTTGAAGATTTACAAGAGTGTTCGTAATAGTTTTACTTAAGCTGAATGTTAGCGGTAAGGAGGAGTTCTTGATTTAAAACTAAGTTGTGAGAAAATTTCAAAATGGATGAGTTAAATAATTCTACGCAACGTGGTTCCTTCTAGTTTTGGTTGCATTAAGAGGTGTAATAATATTCTTTAGAGATGGAGATGTATGTTTCAGGTATAAATTGAAGTAGTAAAACATGTTCAAAGGAACTAAGACTAAGATTGGATATTTCGGGTTGGAACTGATTTGTGTAATGAGAGAGGAATGTAAATCTTAGTTTGAATCTTGGTGTTAACAGTGAGAGTTAAGGATGTAGAGGAAAATTTTTCTAATGGACTAGTATTAAAGGAAGACGATATGAAGTTTTGATTATATCCTTAAGTGTGGAAGATTAAGATAAAATTGTTGAGGACAAGGGATAAAGGATTAAATTTTGAGGATCAGTCTAATGAAGAATAAGTATGAAATGTGTTATTAAGTTACAAAAGTCATCTAAGGGAAAGTGAATACGGGAAGTACAATGTGAGATCTTGGGATTAAGATGTAATTACAAGATCCTGTCTAGTTTCGAGTCACGAAATTTAGATGACGATTTTTTTTAAGCGGGGTAGTAATGTAACACCCCGGTTTTAACTGTTTTTCAATATTAGTAAAACCCATTTGTTTATATTATTTTATTTGGAGTGATTACTTATCTGAATGTTTATTTTAATTATTTTTATATGGTTTGGTTTGAGTAATTTTATCTACTCATTTAAAATAATTATATTGAGTGCGTCAACACTGCTTTATTTCAATGTATGCACATTTAGTAGACAATAATATTACGTTATTGTCACTAATATTGTTTGTGTAGAAAATATTTTAAATAATATGATTGAAAGAAAATTATTTTCATATTTCACTCTATTTAATTTTAGATTTGAAAATAAATTAGTTTAGCATTAATTGGAGTTTAATTTTGGATCAGTAATTTTCTTGATTGATAAATTTAATCATCAATCTTTACTCTAAGTTGAAATTTGAAAGTTTATATTTGTCACTCATTGTTTTTAGATATAATGGTTAGTATTATTTCTCTTTTTCTAAAATCAAATTCAATCACACATTTTACCTATTACTAACTAAAAGGAAAGAAAAATAAATACTCCTCCTTCTTTTTCTCTGCCTCACACGACCCCTCTCACCCACACTTCTTCTTTCTTCTTTCTTTTTTCTTTTCTCTTCCTCTTCTTCCTCCTTCTCTCCACAATCCAGCCGGCCCAACCACCCTCCACCGTCACTCCGCGTGCGCCGCCACCTCCAAAGCTCGTCCGACTGCCACGAGAGGAAGCAGATGACCACGCGAGCCCCATGCATTTGGTCTGTTTGTCCTTGCTGTGCGTCACGTCGTCGCCACCGTGAGCTCCGTTCGACGCCGTGGACCCGCCATGGAACGTCGCCGCTCGCCGGTGGACCGGAGAAGACAGTCGTACGACTTTCGCCTGAATGTTTTGGCCCCTTTCCTTCCTCCGTTTCAGGCCGTTCGCCTGAGCTCCACTGTCGCAGTCGTGCCGGACCTCCAAGACAGCCACCACTCCATCTTCCTCTTCTTCCTTGGGTAAGTGCTTACCCCTAATTTCTTCTAGTTTCAGAAAAACCCCAAATTTGAATTGAAACCCTAACCCTAGCTCTTTGATTTCATACTGTAATTCGAAATTAACACTTGTTTTTATACAATTGGGACTGTAAATTAGTATTTTTGTTAAGTTAATTTTATTATCCTTTGATCAAATGAATGTTTCCCCAAAATTGTGTTACGAACCTTAAGCCCCAAAATCTGATTTTCTTTTAAAGTGGCCCTGTTCTGTGAAATTAATTAAGCGTTCAAATCCAATTAGAGTGTGTGTTTGATGATGAGTAATTGACTACTTGATTTTATAGTTGTTGTAAAATGTTTGGACTCCCTCGTTGGGACGTTGATGATGATTGTCTTGCATTGAGAAGCATGTCTTGTGTTATTGGGAGCTGATAGGATTTAAATTTCAGAAGTTTCAAGGGGTTAAAGGAACTCGGGACATCATTGAGAAGGAAACGAACTGCTGAATGCGTCAAGGAGAGGATCTTTTTCTGGTCTTCAAAGGTAAAGGGAGTTTACCTGAAGAGTTTTAGTAGTTACATACTTATTGTCGTGTTTGAATGTATGTTAATTTTTAAATCTTTGTAATGATGTCTTGCCTGAATTGCTTAGAGTTTGATTGGAGTTTTAATGTTATTGTTTGTTGATTATATTATTGAATTGCTTGACTGTGATTGGCTGATGGCATAACACTGGCCATTGCTTGTTAATCAAGATTAAGACATTAAAGTACCTTAATTCAGAAATATCGAAAAAGTGGTGTTTTGTTTTCTTTGGAAAATGAGAAGAAAATCCTAAATGATGAACGTGTGAAGATAGAACAAATTTAGGAAAGAAAGAAAATAGGAACTATCAAAATTCATGAAAAGGTTTAAAGAATTTTTGAAAAGAAAAGTCTTTTGAAAACAAAGATTTTCTTTTAGGTTTTACCAAAAGTTGTTCAAAAATGGAAACATTTAGAGAAAATGCTCTCTTTGATAAATCTATTTACAAGAGTTTTGTATTTAGTTCTAAGTTGAGAAAAATATTTCGGTGGTTTCCTAAGTTTTCAGAAAATGGATTTCTAAAAGAAAACAGTTTTAGTGAAATAGTATTTAAGAATTATTTATGACACACAAATTTAGAAACTCTTGAACTTTTGTTTTTCGATTTAGTTTTCACTGAACCAAAACCTCTAGAAAGAGAGTGAAAATGAAAAGACCTGGTGCTCCAGATTGACGGGCTAGAGTTCTTGTTTTGAGTTTTGAGGAAAAAGAAAGGACCTAGTGCTCCGGATTGACGGGCTAGAGTTCTTGTTTTGAGTTTTGAGAAAGTAGAAAGGACCTAGTGTTTCGGATTGACGGGCTAGAGTTCCTATTCTAGTTTCGAGGAAAGAAAGAACCTATAATTCCGAGACGTCGGACTATTGTTCGATTGTGAAGGAGATTGTGAATCATGGGTTTTATTTATAAAATCCTATGTGAATATTAAAGTTTAATTTAATACTTAATTAAAAGTTGTCGAGAGCGTATGCCTTGACGAGGAAAGAAAGATGCGAAAAAGAAAATGAAAAACGAGAACACCTTGTTTTACATGCATAGTCTGGCTTTTATGCCATTGTGGCAGACGTGCCATTGTGTATCGAGCTACGGTTTCACAAAAGGTGAATTAACAAACTGAATAGTTACGGATCAAAGACGACTCCTTTAGTTTTTGGGTCTTCAGGGATATTCGGGTTCGAACTCCACGAAATGCTTGAGGCTTTGCAACCTCTTGTCGTGGAAATCGGCTACCCTGCTCGAAATGTACTAAATCAGGAACTATTCTGTATTATTTAGATGAGATGCGATACTCCAGAACAGTTCGGGATCGGACCTAAATTTAGAGGCCGACCCAAAACGCGTGAGACAATTGTGTTATGGGCATTATCGCGATCCTATCATGCTCGACGAAGGGAAGTTAAGATCTTTGGAGATTAGTGAACTAGATAGTGAATATTTAAGTGACGTGAAATGTTTTTACAAAATGCATTTGATTGTCGGGAATGGATCCCTGTGTTTATGGTTATAATATATTGTATGTCATTGTGTGAGAGTCGTGTATGTGACTGCTATGATAAAACTCATATGTCGATATCTCACCTTTGCATTATTTCTGTTTGGTTTCTTTTGTGGTATTTTGGGTTAAGTGTACAGATGGTGCTGAGGAGTCATTTGCCCCACTCGGAGGGATTGTTCCAACTTTTGAAGGAAGTTGATTTACTGGAATAACCATGGGGTCTTTTCTAGTAAAAGTCTCATAGTTCGACCAGCTTAGTCTATCGAGTCAAGATTAGTTTTGGAGGAGTTTCATTTTTATTTTGCTTTATGGCTGTGAGAGCCTTTTATGGGATTTATGTTATCACTAGTGGAAATAATGTAATATACGGGAACATTTTACGTCAGTTGACCATATGTTTGACGTTAAAAATGAGGCAGTGGCTGTTTTGTAAATATTAAATCACTATTTGCATCAGTTGTTTAATGAACTGACGTTCAAAGTGATTTGCAAGAATTATTAACACTTTTAACGTCAATTGTTTATACAACTGACGTTAAAAGTATGATTTTTACTTCAGTTAAATAAATAACTGACGTAAATAATCCTATATTCCTATATGAAACTCATTCCTATCTTTCTTTCGTTGTCATCTCCATGTTGTCACTCTTAACGCAGATCACTCCATATATAGTGCAGTTTATTTCTAATATTTTTTTTAAAACAAGTTTATTTTTAATCTTAATTAATTAGCTTGAATTAGTAAACAAATTCTTGTGTAAATTAAAATAAATAAACACTTAACATAAAACAAGTTATATGTATAATCAAATCGTATCTCATTGAAGCGATTCATAAGTTACAATTACATGATTAAAAGATAAAAAATTTATGCAACATAGCCCTAAAATATAAAAAAGTTTCTGCTTCAACGTCATTTTCTTCTCAGTCTTGTGTCCCCAGAAACTCCAACGGATGTATCTTCTCCCTCACTTGAATTCCTTGATGCTCCATCTGAATCCACAGTCACTTGCTGCCAAAGCAGAGTGAAGGGGATCGATGAAGGGGATGAAATAAAGTTAGGGAATCACATTACGTGATTCACCCAACCTTACCATCCATGTTACGTGATTTACTCAACCTCAGAAGTTTTTTGACCATTAAGACAGAGACCTTTAAGTCTAGGTATAGGAAGAAATAACAAAAGTCTCAAATATGATAGACCCATATAAGTGTGAAGGAATAGAAAACACACGAAATATAGAGGAAAAGAAGATGGGGGTGTATTACGAGATCGTCTGTAAGAATGATACTTTATACAGAGAAGAGAGACTACCTGATTTTCTTCAAAGTACTGATCTATAAACTTAATGCTCATTAAGAGGATTAAGTTACAAGGTGCATGGGTAAGTAGCACAGCAGTCAAAGGAATGAATGTTTTTGCAGAAACTTATACACTTTTAACGTCAGTTGTCTTCAACAACTGGCGTTCAAAGTGTTTTTAAAATAAAAAATATTTATTTTAACGTCAATTGTTTGTAACAACTGACGTTAAAAATCATTTATGTAACATCAGTTGTCTTAAACAAACTGACGTTAAATTCTTTTTTAAAGATGGTTTTTAATTATAACGTTTACACCCGCTCGCATTCTTCACTTCGCTCTGTACGTCTCTGTTCTTCTCTTTTCATCACGCTCACTCTCACTCTCACTCTCACTCTCACTCTGACTTTGCCCTAATCGCGAGCTCCTCTCCACCGCAACCACCGCGAGGGCTTCTTCGCCACCACCGTGAGGTACACTCTTAACCCTAACTCTGTCTTTCCCGCTCAATATTCTTTGCAATAACTTGACATCTCTCTTTCCCCTTCCCGCGCACTAACTCTCCTTGTCCCTCTACTCTCAGTAACCACATCGAACGTTGGCCACCACTCGAGCTCCCCTCCCCATCGCCACGCGAGCACCTATTTCCAGTGAGTCTTTAGGGCACATTTTTTATTTTTGGTTTTGAGTGTATGTTGAAACTGTAGTCTCTGTAGTTGAAACTTGAAACTGTGAGTTTGAGTTGTTTGGAATGTCTCTATTTCTGGTCGTGGGTTTTGTGTTTTCTCTTGTTTTTCTTCTGCTATCATGACCTATTTCAAAATGGGAAGAAATTTAGAGTTCCTTGTAGCATGTGACATCAACAATATATTGCTCATTGGAATTCTGTTTTGTTAATTTATCTTCATCTGCTTATTTCTTTTATGTCTTACGAAACCTGAAAATGATGTAAATTTGAAATAATTTTTAAACGCCTTGGATATATGTTTTGTATATCTACAGAACCTATCTAGTAATGGATCGTAGTTGGATGGTTTGTAAGCGCACTAGTGCTGAGTATTTGAAGGGGGTGGGAGAATTTATAGAATTTACTCAAAGGAATGTTCCTAATAGTAATGGAATGTTCTATTGTCCTTGTGTCAAGTGTTTGAATACAAGGAAATGTACGGTGAAAGATATACATACTCATTTGATTTGTGAAGGGATTTGCTTGAGTTATACAAGATGGATATGGCATGGTGATGTGTTAAGTAGAGCTGTCAAATGGGCTGACCCTAGCACATTTAGTCCTAGCCCATGTGGGCTAGGGCCATAGGGCCAAAAAAAGCTCATATTATAAAAAGCCCATAGGGCCAAAAAGCCCTTAGGGCCAAGTGGGGCTAAGGCCAGCCCATGGGCCAATCTATTATATAATATGTATTTTTTTCCAATTGATTATATTTTTTATTTTATTATTTTATTTTGATTTAATATATTCTATAATTGCACTAATTAATTAAATTATTAATTTTCATATTAAATCAATTTAGTATATTTTATAATCACATGTACTAATCATCTTTTTCATAATTTTTCCACAAATTAAAATTTAAACTTTCAAATTTGAATACATTAAGTGTTTTCAACTTTATTTAATTTTATTCCTAATGCAAAACAATATAATATTTTGATATATGTTTATTAAAAAAAACTGGAATGAAAAATAAAGTTTTTCAAATTTTCAATATATTAAGTATTTGTTTCTATTTTATCCATAATGTAAAACTCGTTAGTTTATGATCTCATTCTTAAAACTTATCAATATAACTTAATCTGTTATACTAATTCTTTGATTTATATTTTTGGACTTAATATAAATAAATAAAATATGTATAAATAAATACAAAGGACACTTAATTGACGTGTTTGCCAAAACATTATACCAATAGCACAACCTACCATTATATCAAGTACTGTACCTAAAGGATGATATTGAAGAAACTACTGAGTAAATAATGTCTCTGTGCTATATTGGTAGGTAGAGTTCGCAACTGACATTGCATTTTGAAAGAATATTTAGAAATATTCGGGTGTGGTTTGGAGCAACAAATAGGATGGGTAGGCATTACTCACATATTCACGTTGCGGGTAAGGCAACGCCAATGATCCATTAGTTTTTTTTTCTCTTCATATATATACATGTGTCTGTGAGTGGGCTAACCCACTCTTAACCCCACCCTAACCCATATAATTAAGGGGCTGTATGGGTTAGGGCCATAAAGGGCCCTTATTAAATGGGCCGTAAAAAAATAGGGCCTAAATATAGGGCTATGAGGGCTGGCCTATGGGCTTGGGGCTGAATTGGCAGCTCTAGTGTTAAGTAGTACGGCAAGTGTCTCCCAAAATGAGGACGTTGACGTAGATATGGAGGATGATCGAGTAGAGGACATGATCCGTGATATTGGACAAGAATCTTTTCATCGAGCTCATGTGTATGATAGGTTGTGCGGTGATGTGGATAAGCCTTTATATCCAGGGTGTACTACTTATACACGGTTGTCGGCGGTACTAAAATTGGTTTGTGTGAAGGCGAGAAATGGTTGGACCGATAAAAGCTTCACGGAATTGCTTGAAGTGTTGAAAGACTTGCTTCCGGAGGACAACACATTGCCTGACCGTAACTATGAGGCCAAGAAGGTATTGTGTCCGATGGGTATGGAGTATAAGAAGATACACGCATGCCCCAATGATTGCATATTGTACACCGGTGTTCATGAAGACAATCACGATTGCCCCAAATGTGGGTTATCACGATACAAAGTGAAGGGTGGTGATGATGATGATGATCTTGATGATGTGAGAAAAAAAGGTCCTCCTACGAAGGTGTTGTGGTATCTTCCAATAATTCCAAGGTTCAAGCGATTGTTTGCCAATGCGAAAGATGCGAAGAATCTTAGATGGCATAATGATGAGAGGAAACGTGATGGAAAGATTCGTCATCCTGCTGATTCTATGTAATGGAAGAATATTGATACTATGTTTCCGGATTTCGCCGATGAGCCAAGAAACCTAAGGCTTGGACTTTCTACGGATGGAATGAATCCTTATGGTAACATGAGTAGTATTCATAGTTCATGGCCTGTTCTGTTGATAATTTACAACCTGCCCCCTTGTTGTGCATGAAGCGCAAATACATGATGTTGCCTATGATGATTTCGGGCCCAAAGCAACCGGGAAATGACTTAGATGTTTATCTAAGTCCCTTGATTGAATACTTGAAAACGCTGTGGGTGGAAGGTGTTGATGTAGTTGATGGGTATTCTCATGAGACTTTCAAGCTTCGTGCCATGTTATTTTGCACCATCAACGATTTTCCAGCATACGGTAACTTGTCCGGGTACAGTGTCAAGGGACATAAAGCATGCCCTATATGTGATGAAGGCACATGCTACACTCAGTTGCATCATGGAAAGAAGACGGTTTACCTTGGGCATCGGAGATTTCTTAGACGTGATTACCCATATCGTAAGATGAAAAGTGCTTTTAATGGATGCCAAGAGACAGAAGAAGCTCCAGCGGCCTTAATTGGAGAGCAGGTTTATCAGAGGGTAAAGGGCATCGAAGTTATATTCGGCAAGTACAAAAAGAAAGGTAAAGCTACTGAGAAAAAATATGGAAGAAGAGGTCGATATTCTTTGATCTTCCATACTGACGCAAGCTTGATGTCAGGCACTGCATTGATGTGATGCATGTGGAGAAAAATGTGTGTGATAGTGTGATCGGGACGCTTCTCAACATTCAGGGCAAGACAAAGGATGGTGTGAATGCTCGTCTCAACCTCGTTGCTATGGGTATACAAGAGCAGTTAGCTCCAGTTGTTGAGGATGGTAAGCGGACTTATTTGCCGCCAGCATGTCATACTTTGTCAAAAAAATAAAGACAAAGCTTTTGCGGGTGTCTTCAGGGCATCAAAGTTCCACATGGTTACTCTTCAAATATGAAGAGGCTTGTCTCTAGTGATCTTAAATTAGTTGGCTTAAAGTCTCATGATTGTCACATCTTGATGCAACAACTTCTGCCTGTTGCTATTCGTGGTATTGCTCCAAAAAATGTGAGACAAACCATTACTCGGTTGTGCTCATTCTTCAATTCTATATGTAGCAAAGTCGTTGACCCCCGTATGTTGGATGACTTGGAAGTTGAGACTGCTACAATCTTGTGCCAATTGGAGATGTATTTTCCTCCTTCCTTTTTCGACATAATGGTTCACTTAATTGTTCATTTGGTGAGGGAGATTATATTATGTGGGCCGGTTTTTCTGATATGGATGTACCCAGTTGAGCGCTACATGAAGATCTTGAAAGGGTACATGAAGAATCCTCATCGTCCGGAAGCATCTATTGTTCAAAGGTAAGTTGCAGAAGAAGCTATTGAGTTTTGTTCGGACTACCTTCATAACGTGGATCCTATAGGGGTTCCTGAGCCTCGGCATGATGAGATAAGATGTCAAGGTAAGGGTACACATCGCTTAAGAATTAATAGCAAGGGTCGGGAGGAAGTGGTTCAAGCACATTTGTATGTATTGAACAACATCGATTTTATTCAACCTTTCTTACTTGAACATAAAAGAAAAGTCAATCAAGAAAACCCTCGAATGAGCGAAAGGTGGTTGTTGAACAAACATAACAAGACTTTCTTACCATGGTTCAATGAAGAAATGCTTAAGGATGGTAGTACTGCTTCTGATGACGTAAGATGGATAGCACATGGGCCTAGCTTCAACGTCATATGTTGGAGCGGATACGACATCAATAACTTTTCCTTTTATACAAAGAAACAAGATAACAAGAGTACCATGCAAAATAGTGGGGTTATGATCGTGGCCGAAGCAATGCACTTCTCTAGTGCAAAGGACACAAAACCTGTTAAAGCACCGACACCTTACTTTGGATATATTGAAGTTATTTGGGTGCTCGATTACACTCACTACTAGAAATCCATCATTTTCGGACAGAATTTCAGACGGATTTCGGACGAAAATTGGACAAATTTCGGACGAATAATTCATTTCGGACGGATTTCGGACGGAATGGCACCCGTCTGAAAAAGCCTCGTGGGAAATTATAAAATCCGTCCCAAATTCTGTCCGAAAATATTTACGGACGGATTGCGGACGGAATATGGACAACGTGGAAATCCGGATTTTGGTTATTGTTCGGACGGATTTCGGACATATTTATTTTTGTTTTCCAACGGATTTGGGACGGATTTCCCACGGAAGAATGAAAAGTCAGAATCTGTCACGGCCAGGCCGTGACGCCCATCACGGTCGTGACATGTCAACTGAGCCATACCCCTTCTAGGCAGAACCTGTCACGGCCAGGCCGTGATACCCATCACGGCCGTGACAGACCATTTAGTGAAGCGTTCAAGGCAGAAGCTGTCACGGCTAGGCCGCGATGCCCATCACGGCCGTGACATGTCAACTGAGTCAGACCCCTTCTAGGCAGAATCTGTCACGGCCAGGCCGTGATACCCATC
This sequence comes from Sophora flavescens, assembly GCA_030762895.1. Lineage (NCBI taxonomy): Eukaryota > Viridiplantae > Streptophyta > Magnoliopsida > Fabales > Fabaceae > Sophora > Sophora flavescens. Next base: position 81,732,863 of record CM061063.1, read on the forward strand.
ACGGCCGTGACAGACCATTTAGTGAAGCAACATTCAAGGCAGAGTCGCTATCACGGCGGCCGTGATGCCCATGACGGCCGTGATGAGATCACTTCACTTACATTACAGTTTCACTATCTATGCGAATTATATGGCACCGATCACTAACATTTGCAGTTTCACATTCAATCACAAAATCATGAATTTGACTATTGTTACAAAATACAGCCTTGGTACCATACAACTTCTAAAAATCAAATACCAATTGCTGCATGCAATCCAAAAGTCATGACTTAAAAACTATAAGAAGATCAAGACACTGTGAACTGTGAAGGTCATGTAATGAACCAAACAAAAAAATAAATAAAGTTGCCAGAAGAACTATGTGACCCACTTGAGTACTGCCGTGTCATGTTCTCTCGGTTTGAAAGTTCAGCAGCTGCTCTTGCAGCCATGCTTGCAAGTTCTGCAGTTTCTGCAGCAGGCTCTGCAGCAGAGGCAACATCTTTGAATTCCATGTTCCTATTCTGCTTACCCATAGGAAAGGCACTCCTATTTTCAGAACTCGAATCTCTAAAATCCATTTCTTGTCTTCCAGTTCCTATAAGAAAGAATCCCAAATATTCAGGCAATAGAAAGAACAAAAGCCCCAAATTCATTTGCAATTACTGTCTTCAAAAATTTACCTGAAGGTCTAGTTTCTGGATTAGACACCCCTGATGCCGTTGACTGATTGCCACCGGCCTTTCTAGAGGCACCACTTGCATTCTGCTCATATGAATATGTAGATACATCATCCATCGGTCTAAGTTGTGAGGAAGCACCTATGTTGGGAGGAGCCTTTTCATCATGAACAGATGGAACATGGCCTTGAGAAGATTCTGGATAAGTAGCCTTCTCAACAGTATTTGGCCCAACCTTAACATATAAATAAAAATAATGTCAAAATAATATAATACAACAAACTTACATTTTATATTAAATAAGCTAAAGATAATAATGAGGGTCTTTGCTAGTGTATCAAGTGCACCGTTTAAAATTGCGAAAAATAAAGAACCTTTTGCAATAGCATAAAATATAAAAAATCATTGATCAATGCTATATCCTAGATATAAAGCCTATTGTTTTCATATGAGAACAGAATTACCAAGACTGAGATAGTGACAAGTTATTTTGGCCCAAGGGTCTTAATATTACACTGGGATGCCATATCCCCTTGTTTAGTTACTTTCACTTGCTACATCTCTAGTCAAGCCCTAGTGTGACAAGAACCACCTTAGTTATACAGTAATCTTTTACTCTTTATAGTGTAAATAGAATTAGATTCTCCTAAAGTGATAACACATTTCCTTGATAAAGCCTAACAAAATCATGACAAAGGCAAATTCAGTGATATTGCCCAAATTGCAGAATAACTGAATAAATATAAACTTCTAGGCAGATCAATCTAAAAAGTGAAAAAAGAAAAGATGACACTCCCTCTAAAATAGACAAGAATACATTTGTAAACACATTTTGAAACAATAAATACATGTTTAGTGGGGTAAACTTCACAGTGTAGATAAGATAGAATGTACTAAAGAGTAATGAAATTGGTTTAGGGAAACACTAATTCACAGTCCCAATTTCATAAAACAAGGTTTAATTTTAAGAGTAAAATCTGAAATCAAAGGGTTAGGGTTTCAAAATCAATTTGGGGATTTCTTGAAATCCAACAAGGTAAGGTGAGGAATCACTCACCCACAAGTAAGGGAGAAGAGATGGTGGCGGTCTAGCTGTCCGGCGCGGCGGCAGTGGCAGCGGAGGACGGCGATGCACTTCTGGACAGCACCAAGATCTAAATGAAAACAATAATCAAGCTTTAGGGGAGGAGGAAAGGAGGTGTAACAACCCATAGAGGTTGAAAACCACCATTAATGGCGGCAACCGGAGCTTATCGCAGTGGTGATGCCGTTTCACGATGGCGGAGGACGAAGCAGCGGCCAGGCGCGCGCAGGAAAGGGCTGGGTCGCATAGCCATCTTCTCCTTGTTGAGTAGTGGCTGAACGGCATCCCTAGGAGACGCGGCGCGCGGCCGGACGGTGGCTGCGGTGGAGGGACGACGCCGGCTGGGAGTGAAGGAAGAGGGTGAAGTTGGAGGGAGGAAGAAAAAGAAGAGAGAAAGAAGGAGAAAGAGGAAGAAAAAGAAAGAAAGAGAGAGGGGGGAGGGGTTACGGGTGGGTCTGAGGAGGGAATGAGAGAGTTTTTATGTTTTAAACTTAACATTTAGTGATAGGTACAAAAATGAGTGATAAAATATTAAGCCTAAAAATAAACATGTTTTTAGTTTTTGAATCTAAAAATAAAGATTGATAAATATATGATTTCAAAATTCAAATTAGAATAAAGATTAATAGTTGAACTGATCAACTACGAAAATACTCGGTCCAAAATTTAATCTCCGATAAATGCCAAACCAGTTTATTTTCAACTCTAAAATTAAATAGAATGAAATTATGAAAATGCTTTTCACTTAATCTTATTATTTAAAATATTTTTCTGTACTGATAATAATAGTGACAATAATGTAACTTATTGTCTAGTAAGCGTGCATTCACTGAAATAAGTCAGTGCTAACGCACCCAATAAAATAATTTGAAGAGAGTAATTTAATTACTCAAACTAAATCACATAACAAAATTAACATAAACATCCATTCTAATTTGATCTAAACACTTAATCTTATTACCAAACAAGGTTATTTTCAAAGAAAATCATGTTTGGAGCTTACGCTTAGGTCCTAACAAGTCGATTTGGGCTCTATTAATTAGGATCAAACAAGTCCATTTAGGCTTCATTAGGACCATAGAAGTTCAATTGGGCCGATCGGGGCAATTGGCCCAATTAGGTCCTAACAAGTCAATTTGGGCTCTATTAGGATCAAACCAGTCCATTTGGGCTCCATTAGGACCAAAGAAGTACAAATTGACCTAGTTAGGTACTAAATGATCTAAAAAGTCCATTTGGGCTCTATTAGGATCAGACAAGTCCATTTAGGCTCCATTAGGACCAAAGAAGTACAATTGGGCCGATTGGGGCAATTGTCCCAATTAGGTCTTAACAAGTCGATTTGGGCTCTATTAGGATCAAACAAGTCCGTTTGGGATCCATTATGCCCTAAAAAGTAAAAATTGGCCTAGTTAGGTCCTATATGACCTAAACAGTCCATTTGGGCTCTATTAGGATCAAACAAGCCCATTTGAGCTCTATTAGGATGAAAGAAGTACAAATTGGCCCAGTTAGGTCGTATATGACCTAAAAAGTCCATTTGGGCACTATTAGGATCGAACAAGTCCATTTGGGATCCATTAGGATCAAAGAAGTACAATTGGGCCGTATGGGGCAATTGACCCAATTAGGTCCTACCAAGTCGATTTGGGCTCTATTAGGATCGAACAAGTCTATTGGGGCTCCTTTATGCCCGAAAAAGTACAAATTGGCCTAGTTAGGTCGTATATGACCTAAACAGTCCATTTGGGTTCTATTAGGATCAAACAAGTCCATTTGGGCTGCTTTAGGACCAAATAAGTACAAATTGGCCCAGTTAGGTCCTATATGACCTAAAAAGTCCATTTGGGCTCTATTTGGATCAAACAAGTCCATTTGGGCTTCATTAGGACCAAAAAAGTACAATTGGGCCGTACGGGGCAAATGGCCCAATTAGGACTTAACAAGTCGATTTGGGCTCTATTACGATCAAACAAGTCCATTGGGGCTCCATTATACCCGAAAAAGTACAAATTGACCTAGTTAGGTGATATGATCCAAAAAAAAAAAAAAGGATCATGTAAATTTTCGGATCTATCTGATAGTGTGATTTCACATCACATTTCATGTACATTTTTGCATGCATTTTCATATAGTTTAGGCATATTTAAATTGATTTTTAGTAGTTTTTACCTTGGAACGGGTAAGGCGGTTTTATGGTGTTGTTTTGCAGAAATTAAGGTAAAATGCTCAAGATTGACCATGATGGAGCTTGGATGAAGATAGGGCTTGAAAAGTGAATAAAATGAGCCAAACAGAGCCCATCACGGCCTAGCCGTGATGACCATCACGGCCTAGCCGTGATGACCATCACGGCCATGATCAAGCAGAATAGAAGGCAAAAGTCAGAAGCTGTCATGGCCTAGCCGTGATGCCTGTCACGGCCGTGACATGTTAGCTGATCCAGACAGAACCGATCACGGCCTAGCCGTGATGAGTGTCACGACCGTGACAGACCAAAATTTGAAAGCGCGCACAAGGAAAATATAAAAAATAACAAATTCCGTCTGAAATATAAAAAATAACAAATCCGTCTGAAATCTGTCCGAAATTTTCGGACGGATTTCAGACGGATGTAAGATAAATCAAGGAAAATATAAAAAAATAACACAATCCGTGTGAAATATAAAAAATAACACAATCCGTCTGAAATCAGTCCGAAATTTTGGATTGATTTGATTTGAATCAAGGAAAATATAAAAATAATGAGAATCCGTTCAAATCATCAAGAAAAATTGGATGGATTTTGACGGATGTAAAAATATAAAAAAACAACACAATCCGTTGAAATCCGTCCGAAATTTTGGACTGATTTCAATTTGAATCAAGGAAAATATAAAAAATAACACAATTGTTGAAATCCGTCCAAAATTTTGGACGGATTTGATTTGATCAAGGAAAATATAAAAAATAACACAATCTGTCCGAAATTTTCGGACGGGTTTCAGATGGATCAAGGAAAATATAAAAAATAACACAATCCGTCTGAAATCCGTCCGAAATTTTCGAAAAATTTCGGACGGAAACATTTCCGTCCGAAAATTCCGTCCGAAAATTCAAGTTTTCTAGTAGTGACTAAGCTTACGGTGCCGGTTTTTAAATGTAAGTGGGTGGATAGTAACGGTGGTGTACAAACCGACGAATTGGGGTTCACATTGGTAGACCTCAACAAGTTAGGTCGTATAAATGAGCCTTTCATAATGGCTTCCCAAGCAAAACAAGTGTTCTACATCACTGATCCTTCTAATAAAAGGTTGTCCATGGTTCTCCAAGGAAAAAACATGTAAAATGGTAGTGATGAAAATCAAGATTCAAATCTTGATATTCCTGAGACTCCTTCTTTTTCAACAAACATGCCTACTATAATCAAGGAGACACAGGTGGACGATGTACATGCCACTCGTGATGATCATCACGAAGGGATATTGATATAAGTAGTTTAAACTTCGTATACATTTATTTTTAGACATGTATATATATATATATATATATATATATATATATATATATATATATATATATATATATATACTTAGATTGGTATTTTTGTTTTTAGACATTAGAGACTAAAATTATATATATATATATATATATATATATATATATATATATATATATATATATATACATACTTGTAGATAGTTATGTTTTTCCTATACATGGGTTTTGGTTTTAAGTCCCCCCATTGTTCCTTTGTATATTTCTTTTCTTTTTGTTAATATTGAAATTTAAGGGTAGTGTTTGCAATTCTGTAATGTGTGTGATATTCTGGGTTGCTGTGATAGTTACTGAATGCAGGGATAGCTGATGTGAGTGATATTTTAAAACTGAATTTTAAAAAAAAATCTATTAACGTCAGTTGTATCAAATAACTAAAGTTAATAATATTTTATAAAATATACAGTACACTATTAACGTCAGTTGTATTAGGAAACTGACGTTAAAAATAAAACCTTTAACGTTAGTTCTTTAACACAGCTGACGTTAGTTTGAACAACATTAACGTCGGTTGTGTTAAAGAACTAACGTTAAAATTGTTATATTTAACGCCAGTTGTTTAAACAACTGACGTTAAAATATTAACTATTAACGTCAGCTGTATTTACGTCAGCAATATTTTGACGTATAAAATCAATTTTAACTGACGTAAAAAGCACTTATTGCACTAGTGTATGTTTAAAAATGTTTATGGATCGGAGAACCTTTCTTTTTGATGAAAATGTAAATATATTAGCAGGTATTTTATTTGGGATGTTGGAATTACAGAGGAGACTCTATCGAAATTTTTATAAAAAAATATCGATCTGTATTTAAGTACGTATACAAATTATTTTCCGAAAGCAAACCAACAATTATTATTTTATTTTAATATGTTATTATGAAATTAAGTTAGTCTTGTAAAACACAACGGAGGTGTTACAATTACAGTAGCCGTTAAATATGATTTTTGCTTTGCCTTCTAAGCTGTTTGCCTTCTAATTTTTTTAGGTAGACAAGGAAAATAACGAAAAGCAACAGGTAGTGCATGAAAACTACATGCATGGAATCAACTAACACAACCTGCGAGACTTCACCCGGGGCGTGTTGAAATAATCTCCAGTAGTCATGACTTCTAGACCTAGCTTGGTCATATAATCCGCAACTTGGTTAGCCTCCCTTAGCACATGAACAAGGTCCACCTGCCAACCTTTTCCAAGCAACACACGAACATCACTGATAACGCTTCCATATCTGTGATACTCAATAGTCACCTTCTTTATAAGGTTGATAGCCTCCTGAGAATCTGACTCACATATGAGCTTCCTCACTCCCTGCTTCCAGGCCATACGAAACCCAAGCTTGATGGCAAGCAGCTCTGCGACATTATTCATGGCAATACTAACATATCCTTATAATTTTAATTTCAAAATATAAGTAAGAATATTTTATTTAATAATGTGTTCAAAAACGTTTAAATATCAAATATTGGAAGGAAGCTGAAATTGAGTGTGGGGAGAGATTTTTGCTCCCCTCCATTCCCTCCCACATCCCCTCCAAAAAAATTGAATCAAATAACAAAATTTATAAAAATCTCTTCCTCCAATCATATTAGCAAAAAGTAATGTTATTTTGACATTAAAATTGGACATCATGAAGACACTCTACTTTTTAATAGAAACCACAGAATAAAAAATAAAATAAAATAATTCATAAGTTACTAAAAAATTGAATATCCTCCGTGATGTTCAATTTTAATATCAAAATAACTTACTTCTCGTGAAAACATTTCCTCCTAGCTAACTAAGCCTTCCCAGATAGCAAAAAGCTCAGCATGCATTATTGTGCACGTACCCAAGTTGCAAGCAAAGCCAGCTAAGAAACATGAGAGGTTTTCATGTTCCTGGAATCAGGTTATATTCCTATCCACATGATTCCAGGAACATGAGAGGTTTGCATGACATAATTAATTTGACGAGAACATGAGAGGTTTGCATGACATAATTTGGAAGCGCTGAGAGAACAGATTGAGTTAGAGTAATTCTACCTGCCAGAGAAAGAGCCTTTGCCTTCCAACCACTCAGCCGTTTATTTGCCTTATCAAGCAGGAACCGGTACTTACTCTTCGTTACTCTATCATGGTGAATCGGGACTCCTAGGTATTTTCCAAGATCAGCAGTTCTGGAAACATCACTTATTTCCTGTCTCCTTGTAGTATGGACATTGCGAGAGAAAAAAATCCTGGTTTTCTCGCTGGCTCGAGCTAGAACAGAAAATATCAAGGCAGTGTTGCACCACTTGGGCCTGTTCAACTGATGCTTCACAGAACAAAATAATATCGTCTGCAAAACAAATGTGAGATATAGGGGGACCTCTTCTACTATAAGTCGAATGGGTTTCCAAAGCTTCTGGGAAACCATAAGGGAAATCAGATGAGAGAGTCTTACCATACACAAAACAAATATATAGGGGGAGATGGGTCCCCTTGTCGCACTCCTCTTGAAGGAAAAAAAGCATCGGTACTCTTCCCGTTCCACAGAACCCGCAAAGTTGGGGAGGAGATACAGTGCCACACCACTTCCACAAAAGCCCGAGGTATACCAATTTCGCCAAGAGTGTCTCTCATAAACATGTTTGGTTTTAAATTGTGGATGCAATGGCGGGTGGTTATTGTGATTGCGGGGTTATTGTGGCCGCTGTCATACGCATTGCGGCTATTACGACGTAAAATAATTTTAAGTTCACCTCAAATATAAAAAATTATTCTATAATTATTATAATTTTTTATATATCTTTTATTTATAATTTTGTATAATTTTTTACACTTGTTTTAGGACTTTAGCTCATCTTTATCTTTATGAATAATTTAAATCTATCTTTTGTAATATACAAGTTTAACATATTTCATCTAAAAAAGTTTTCCTTAATTTTTAATCTCTCCAAAATTATTTCTCCCTCAAATTTTACAACCCACCATTTTTTTAATACCGGAAAACTGATCCAAATCTATTTTCCCAAACTAATCCAATTCAAAAAATTCATGTGGCCCACTCAAATATTTGAATGCCCACCATTTTTTAACACTAAAAAATAAAAATCTAACCCAACTCTCTCTTCCCTTCTCGTAACCCAAACCCACCCACTATAAATTGGAACGGGTAAGGGTTGCAACCTTGCTAATTACAACTTACGAGTTGGGAATAGAGAGTTAGGTTAGATTTTTATTTTTTAGTGTTAAAAAATGGTCGCCATTCAAATATTTGAGTGAGCCACATGAATTTTTTGAATTGGATTAGTTTGGGAAAATAGATTTGGGTCAGTTTTCTAGTATTTAAAAAATGGTGGGCTTTAAAATTTTTGAAGGAGAAATAATTTTGGAGAGATTAAAAAGTAAGGAAAACTTTTTTAGATGAATTATGTTAAACTTGTATATTATAACAGATAGATTTAAATTATTCATAAAGATGAGGTAAAGTCCTAAAAAATGAGTAAAAAATTATACAAAATTATAAATAAAAGATATATAAAGAATTACAATAATTGTAGAATAATTTTTACATTTGGTTAAAATTATCTCAAGCTGCATAGCCGCAATGGGCATCGCAGCGACCGCAATAGCCACAATCGCAGCAGCCGCAAATCACATCCATGATCGCAACCGTAATTTAAAACACCGGCTTTTTCATCATTCTTTTTAGCCGATTAGCTTGGATTTTAGTAACAATTTTGTAAGAGACATTACATAAGCTAATGGATCTAAACTGCTTAATGTTGCAAAGATTATCAACTTTAGGAATTAAGCAAATAGGAGTCTCATTTACCTCGGTAACAGTCATGGGTTGTAGAAAAATCTCGGAAACCAACCTGTAAATGGAATCACCAACCACATCCCACTGATTCTGGAAAAATAAAGGTTGGTAACCATCTGGGCCTGGAGCTTTGAAGTCCCCCCATATCAAAAAGAGCTTGACGGACCTCTGACAAACTAACTTCTGCAGAGAGGGCAGCCATATCTCTTTCAGAAATACCCGGAAAACAACCTCTAATAGGGAAAGTATTGTTGTCTGTGGTATCCGTATAAAGATCCTTAAAGAAACTCATAGCTATGTCTTTAAGAGCATCTATCTTCTGCTTTTTCCTTCGAAAAATAGTGGTTCCATGAAAATATTTTGTGTTTTTGTCCCCAAACTGGAGCCACTTACATCTGGATTTCTGGAACCAAAGAACTTCCTCCTGAAACAGAACTTTTTCATACTCACTCCAGAGCTGGTTTTGGAGTTGAATAAGAAAAGGGTTCCAGCCATGGGCTAGGGATTTAGAGATTCCATGTAACCTGTTCATCAATCTGTTCTTCCTGTATTGGATATTTCCAAAGACGTGCATATTCCAATCTTTAACAGCATGAGTAAACTGGGTTATGTTCATATTCCACTCATCATGTGTTCTCCAACTTCATGCGTAATCCATGAGGCAAGAAAACGGAAAGGTCTCTGGTTCTTATTATTACCACATTGATCTTTAAACTTGAACCAAAGGGGAACATGGTCAGATTTAAAATGGGGAAACCTCAAAACGGATACGCCACGCCATGTTAGCAGCTGCTCTATCCAATCTTTCCTTTAGATTACCACGTGAAAGGAACTCCTTTAAAGCCTAAATCATCCAGGCCACACTCCATAAGACAATCTTGGAATTCACTGGAAGCCCCATTCCCATTAACTGAAGCTCATCCTTCCTTGAATTATCATTACTAAAATCCCTTAGTTCATCCCATAAAGATTACCGAGACGCTCTTTGGGGACTACCATAGATGGCAGTAAGAATCCAGCTCTCAGTGTTGAAGCACGAGACTGAAAGGTGATTCAACTGCCTACAGATTTTGATAACACTAACTGTCCATATGTTTGAATCCCACATGCCCCTCCAGAATGACCTTCAGCCTCAGAGACACAATGACTATTATAACCCATCTTCTTAATAATTCTTTGAGCCTTATTACCACTCATATGGGTTTCGAGAAGAATAACAAAGCTAGCATCATATTTGACCTTCAAGTCCCTTATTAAACCAGGGAAACTCTTCCTTCCCACACCCCTACAATTCCACGTAATAATATTCATCATAAACATCGAGGAGAGAGAGAGGTCAAAAGACCTAAACATCACATCTACGTGCATGGCATCTGCAGCCAAATCTGGAGAAACATTCTCCCACAACAACACATCTTTTTGGGCTTCATGATGGGCTGGTCAAGGCCTTTATATCCCAGCAAAGCCCAACCCCCCGTATCCTGCATTATCCACTATGTAGTTTTCCAGCATCGCATCCTGAGCTTGACCTTCTTTATACATCTTCCAGGTTCTGTATTGTGCCTCCCTGAACGAATGCCAAACTTGGGCTTCTAACTTAGAGATTTCCTTGTCCTTTTTCTTCTCAATTGGGCCTTGAGGTGTCTGAGTTAGAGGTTGGTTTTGGGCCTCCTTTCCCTTTCTATTATTTCCCTGCTGAGCCAGCTTTTCAGTTTGGGCCTTTTGCCCTGCCTTATTCACTCTTGTTTGTTTAACTGGCTTATTGTTTTGATGGTGCCTCTCCCTGGGAGCATAATCCACACGTGGGATATTATTCTCCTCATTACTTACTGTATGATCACCCACAATATCCTCCTCATTTAAAGGAACATCCTCACATCATATCTTGACCCAATCACTGCCTCCTTGACATGTGGGATTCCTCTCCTTCCAATAAAAAGTCTCTGATCATAGCCAAATTGACTTCCTAGAGATCTGCCCCCGTCATTCCAAACTTTTCTTCTCGGGGGCCGTTTCACTAACATCCAGGGACCAAAACATGACCCCTGATTAGTGATTTTCTGCTGCAAATCCGCTGCTTCCTGTTTTTTCCCCTCCAAATCCGCGCCTTCCTTTTCACCTTCCACCCTTTCGTTTCCACGGGTATCCTCCACCTTCTCCTCTTGTGTCGTGGCCACCGGCACCGCCTCAACAGGTTGATGAGGTTCTGAACAAAGCTCTTCGCGATGGCCCTATCTTCCACACTTAAAACAAATTAAGTGTAAACCTTCATATTCCAGAGAAAATTTATAGCTAAACACTTTAACCTTTGGAACCAACCAATTTTTTCTGTAAGTCAATCTCCACACAAATTCTTGCAAACCTCGCCCTTGTATGCTCCGAGGTGAGATCATCCACCTTAAGCATTGTTCCACCTTTTGAGCCTACCCTCCACAAGAATTTTGGATTGCATAATTCAATGGGAAGGTTAGGTATGTGCACCCACACAGCTACTTTCCGAACCACCTCTCTACTTCACTTGAAAAATGGCCTCCGCCTTTGGACTATCAGATAATGATCCTGGATCATCCATGGTCCCTCAAATAGGGCATACTTGTAGTCTTCTTCTTGATTAAAATGAACAAGGAAGTATTCATCACTTAGATCAATCACCTTAGTAAGTCCTTTCCTCCTCCATTTTTTCTCTAGACGAGCTTGAATAGTTTTCAGATTTATTCGCTTCCCTAACAATTGTACAATAAGGGCCTGTCTCCATGGCCTGCATCATTGTTTCGCCTCTTCAAGGGATATGTTAATAGATGGGCAAGGGTCAAAAGGAGCCTCCTCCCCGGCAATCATCCCTTCTTCTTCATCTCTTTTCCTCTCCAAACCAGCCATCTCCTTCATAGTTTCCATGATTATCTCCTCCTCCTCAACAGGGTTTACATTTAGAAGCTTATCTCTATAGGACGTAGTGCGTTTGGGTAAACAACTTAATTAAGAGCTTATCACATAAGACCTTATCGCATGAGAGCTTATGTCATAAGCGTTTAAAGAAAGAAAAAGAAAGAAAGGGGCATTAGAGGATTAGAATAGTGAAAAACATGGAGAGGGTGTTTAGTGCATAAGCTCTTATGATAATTCCATAAGCTTCTCTCAGTGACTTATGAAAATAAGTCAAAAACTCCTTATGGGATGGCATAAGTTATTTTTATAAGCTCTGCCAAACACACTGCATAAGAGCTTATGTCATCAGATAAGTCAAAAGGAGCTTAAATAAGCTCTTCCAAACGCCACCTTTGTACCATATCCATAAGCTCCTTCTGAGCACCTTGGTTAACGCACATGTCCACATCCCCTCCTTTCTCCTTTTGAGTTTCCACTACCACCATGGATACTATATGGGGATCATCCTCACCCTCCTTACACCGCAAAAAAGGGGTATTATCGACGGCCAAAAGCCGTCGGAAAGGACGAAAAGCTATCGGAAAACTGTATTTCCGAACACACACATAAATCGGTCATTAATAGACGACGCGTAAATCGGAAGCGTGTCATCTTTATTCAAGCAGCGTTGTCCGTCAGTAATATTATTATTTTTCTTCAATTTTTTAATTTTTAATTTTTTAATTATTAATTATTTTTTTATATTAAATATAAATTATTATTATTTATTTTAAATATTAATTTTTATTTGATTTATTATAATTAATATATTATATTATTAATTTAAAACCAAAATTGAAATTATAAAGTAAATTTAAAAGGCAATTAAATTAACATAAAAACATAAATATTTCATACATAAAATATCCGTCTATCTACAAAACACAACTAAATCTAAAACTATCCTAATAATCATCATAATAATTGTCATCGTCATCCTGTACCGTTCACCGGTGTCAGCTGACCATTAGGCTGTGGCCTAGAAGACACATCGACATCATGCGGCTGTGGTGGTGGCACGATAGAAGTAGTGGAAGGCTGGCTGGCATGGATAACCTCCAGTATAGCGTTGCGCCTCTCTCGTGGAACCAAATCAAGCAGAGATGTCATCACCGTAGACCATGTCTCCATCTGCTGCTGCATGCGATCTGTCGTCTGCCTCTACTCCTGCACCTCCTGCCTCAGCTGCCGCACCTCCTCCGTGTCCTGTGAGCCAGAGGAGGTAGACTCCTGAATGGTCAAGCTCGGCGTCGACCCCCGAGTGATGGAACAAGCCAGAGTCGCGGTACCGTAAATCTGCCCCTTCTTCCCGCCAACCACATTCATCCAGACCTGAGTCTGTAATCGCTCAACCTCGGCAGGGTCTAGTTGGGAAGGATCCGAGGCACCAGAGTAGGAGGCAACCTCAGACGCTACCTGACTGAACCTAGCATTGTAATCCGCCTGCGTCAATACATTACAAAAAATATATTATTAAACTATAATAATAAAAATATACATTAAATGTAAAAAGACACTTTAGCTCACCACTGTCTTCCTCGAACTCTCATCAACAAACTCGCCCATGTCCGAGCGAATATGCGTCTGCTCTAAGACCATGGGGACATCAACAGACCGGGCAAGCTCTCCTGCCTGCAACCGACACAGGAATAAAAGCAATTAATTATAACATAAATTTAGAATAATAAGATATAATTTATAAATAAAATTTATAAATGCATACCATGCTCATGGCATACTGCATGTGCTAATCGAGCCACCAGTATGCATTCTCCCACCCTTCTTGGAGGCCCGATTCCTCTTCGCCTGCTCACACTTCGCCTTGTACTCTGGAGTGTCCCAGTACGCACATAGCCGAGCCCAAATCTTGGGGCCGATGTAATCCAGACACTCCCGACTTTTCTTAGCCTCCCGGGGCATGTCCCTCAGTCGAGCATAAGCTCTGTCATAAAAAATGGCATGTATCTGAGCGGTATGCTCAACACCAAACCGACAAGGGTCTATTAACAAAGAAGAAATATTAATAACAAAATACAAAAAAATATATAAAATGCATGAAAAATAAATATAAGATTACAGGAGATAATAAACAACTTACCTCGAGTCGTGTGAAGATACGATCTCGGTCCTCCTTCGGGATCGACCCCCATGATGGCCAGAAGCGACGGAACTGCACCTTGAGGGCGTAGGTAACGTGCTTCGATCCCACTTTCGATGGGATGAAGCTGAAAAATTTATAATTTTATTAATTCATCAATATGACAAATAAAAATTATATACTTGTTGAATAGTAATTAAAATTGTTAAAATTATAAAACATTAAATTAAAAATGACTTACGATCTAGAAACAGGTGTGACCCATGGTCGATCCTCGGGTGCAGGAATCCTGTCCCACTCAAGAAAGATCTCCCGCACGGCCGACTACTGTACAGACGATGTGATCGGAATGTCCGTGCCGTCATCGTATGCGGGCGCGGATGAGAAGGATGGAATGTCCGATGCGTGGCGCCGCCGTGAGTCGGCATAAATGATAATCCTGCTGGCTGTGTGACCGGCACAGTGGATGATGATGGTGGTGTGGGTCCAGTAGGAGAAGGCGAGTAGCCAGCTAATGGGCGTCGTGGCCCAAAGCGAGCACTAGTGAAAAACATACTTTTAACATCGGTTTATAGAAAATCGATGTGAAAAAGGAGGCGGTAGCATTTTTGAAATTAAATTGAAAACTTTTAACATCGGTTCTAAAATAAACCGATGTTATAAAGGTTTTAACATCGGTTTTTATAAACTTGATGTTGAAAATTGAACCAAAAATAAAAAATTTAAAAATGCATAAGTTAACACATCGTTTTTTATAACCGATGTGGAAATGTTTATGTTTTAACATCGGGTTTTTATAAACCGATGTGGAAAAACGAATAAAAAATTAAGGAAATGAATAATATAACTTTTAACATCGGTTTTATTTATAACCGATGTGGAAAACCTTTTAACATCGGTTTTGTTGTTAACCGATGTGCATTGTTCATCTGTCATTTTTAGTTCCCTTATCCTCCTTTTCATTTTTCGTGCTGCTAAGAAACCTTTGACCCAAAAAACCCCTCTTGCATGCCCGTGCTCACTCTCCCTCCCAGAAAACCCCATTCCTCACCTCCATTGCCACGAAAACAAGACGCTACCGCTGCCCTCCACTCAGTAAGCAAGGGAGGAAGACGCCGCCCTACGACCTTGCCCCATTACCACGATAACAGGTCACACACACTCCCTCTCTCTCACCCTCTCTTTCTCTCTCTCAACCCTGAAATACATTTAGCGTAAATGGTTCTAACCACTTTCTTTTGTTTTCTTCAAAAGCTCAAAAAGATATGAAAACCGTAATGCTCACACGCTCATAACCTCTGTTCCTTGCTCGCTCCGCCGCACGCGTCACCATCTACGGCTTAGGAGGACCACTGCGTCACCTCAACCACGAAGTTCGCTGTTCTCCGCTTGCCCCTCCGTGTCGCTGCCGTGACCCTAGCTTGTATCCTCTACTTGAAGTGCAAGGTCTTCTCATACCCTCTCCCTAATACCCTTTCCATTTATTTTGGGTGCGTTTGATTTGCAAAAGGTATCTGGACAGCACAGGGCAAACAGGACAGCACATGACAAATCCTTGAGTTACAGGACAATTCTTTGTCTTGTACATTGTTTGATGGATAATGGGCAGCACAAACAAAATAATATTAAATTTACCGGAATACCCTTTATAATATATATTATTTAATATATAAATATACAATATATAATTTTGGATAATTATGAAGAGAGAGAGGACAGAGAGGAGAGAGAAAGAGAAAGAGATAGAGAGGAGAGAGAGAGGAGAGAGAGGAGAGAGAGAAGGAGAGAGAGGGAGGGAGAAAGAGGAAAGAAAGAGAGAGGAGAGAGAGGGAGGGAGATGAGAGAGAGAGGAAAGAAAGAGGAGAGAGAGATAGAGAGGAGAGAGGGAGAGAGAGAGGAGAGAGAGAGGGAGAGAGAGAAGAGAGGAGAGAGATATGTAAGGATAATTTTGTCTTTTATTAGTCTATCCATGGGACAACTTTTTGTCCCATGGTTTGGTGGGGGACAAAATTTTGGGTTTTTGTCCTGTCCCTCACCACCTTTTTTGTCCTGTCCTCTGACCACTTTTCAAATCAAACAAGGCACAACAATTTTGGTGCTGTCCAGTCCCCTGAATTTTTGCAAATCAAACGCACCCTTTATGTGTTGAATAATTGCCACACTGCACGGAGTTTGTTTTTGTTTTACTTGCATTTTCATTCATAAGCTGTGATGGACTATCTGCACATTTTTGTGTTTCTTTCTGGGTTTTCAAGGAAAATGGTATAATTTAACTTGAGCCAGGCACAAGGTGATGATGGTTTGGAATGTAGGTGGGGGTGAGAAAGCCACATTTTACAGTATTAACCAAAGCATTAAAGGAATTTAAGTGAGCATTTTATTTGGACTAATGTATTTTGTGTTTGTGGTTTAACTTATTTTCTTCACAAGCATACCTGATTGAAGGTAAATTATTATTGAAGTGGATCATATTGTTTGTTTTCGGGTTAAACAAGTTTGTGCCATCACTGTTATGTCTTTTATCAGGAAAAAAAATCAACATTGTGTGTGTCCTATTAGTTTCTGGTTTGGTCGCAGTGTTGTGTCTTCAGAATTACCTACACAATGCAGCTATGATCCCATTGAGTTAAAGCGTTATTTCTTTCCACGGAGGATATTTGTTAAGCTAGATTCTTCTTTGGGGATATGTTTTGTCTTTAAGATTTTACTGTTGATCGAGTATGATATAATTTAAAAAGGAGTTGTCTTTGATAGTTATCAATATAATTTTAAAAGGTCTTCTTATAATTGAGGATGATGGATAATGATCTAATGTGATAATTTTGCAGTTATGTTTAGCTTGCTGTCATTTATCTGGTTGAGATTTATAAGATAAGTTTTGCCTCATTAAGTGACTGAAAGTAATATAAATGTTAGCTGATTAAGTTGGATCAGTTTTATGTTAGGTTTAGGTAGGATAGGATTGATTAGTCTATATGTTTTGCTTGCCTGCCATGTTAAATATCAAGAGACTAAAACTTACAATTCCTATTTGTTTTTCAAGAGTTATAAATTTAAATGCATGAGAGTGAGAGCAATACTGACACACCTAACTCAACCATGTGAGCACTAAGGGCTCATGTGATCCTCCTCATCAGCCTGAAAAAGATGATGATGGTGATGATGATGATGATGATGATGATGACGACCCTGATAGGTGTGAGCTGTATGTTGATGATCATCATGATCGCCGCTTAGTGGCATTGGGGAGGGCACATAATAATTTCGGTAATACCATACACCATCGTTTATTACCGGATGATCAGGTGAGGGTCGTTGTTGAGATTATTCGAGATGCTGATGGTCGAGTCCTTGTGCCCACTGAGGAGGTTCAAACAATGGGTCAGGCCCCTGGTGACTTCATCCCCTGGCCAAGAAGACTGGTCAGCTTTCTTGTTGCATCTGAGGTATTCAGTTAGTTGTGTTTTTCTATATTCATAGTTGAAATTATTTATTATTGTTTAAAGATAATGCTTTATTTTTATTTGTTTTAGGATGTTGGAAATGATATTCTGCCTAAAAGGTCGGATCCAGGAAGACCAGAGATGTCTGCTCCTGCCAAGGTATTCATTTGACCATTTAATTAATTACGAATGAAATAACTTATCTGTGATTACTAATATATATCTTTGTTGTTTAGGGGATCGACAAAGGGGCACCTGGTGATGTTTTTAGACTTCTGGCTATATAGGTTGTGACCATGGAGAATGACGCAGCTTTGGTAAGGTTTTGAACATGATACCAGTCTAGGTGACGAACTGTATATCCCAAAGAAGGAACTTATGGAGATTGTACTCGACAAAGAAATGACTAGTTCTGCACACCTATCGTTATGGTGTACGTAAGTACATTTTATTTATAAGTTAAGTAATTAAATTTTAAATACTATGATAATTAACATGTTTTTTCAATATATTAGGTATCTGCATCGT
Source organism: Sophora flavescens (assembly GCA_030762895.1). Lineage (NCBI taxonomy): Eukaryota > Viridiplantae > Streptophyta > Magnoliopsida > Fabales > Fabaceae > Sophora > Sophora flavescens. Next base: position 81,750,928 of record CM061063.1, read on the forward strand.
ATGTTAGTTGATCAGGGGAACCTCACCCTTTATGGGTTCATTGACCCCATGTTCATTTAGGGTGATGTTCTCCTAGCATCAGAAGACCCGGTCACCACCATACGTGATATACTTGCCCGAGACGATCATCAATTCTACCTTGCACCTTATCTCAATAAGTAAGTACCAGTTATTTAATTATAACTATATATGACTTAGTCACTAATTGTTCCGCAAATACAGCAAGCATTGGCAACTGTTGATCTTGTACCCTAGGATGAATGTCGTGGTCTTCTTCTGCTCAATGGGAAATAAGTCGGGGAATGAACTGAAGATGATCATGGAAACATAAGCATTAAAATACTTTATAATCAATAATGCAGTTGTTTTAATTATCTGAAATCTATTAGATATACTTTAATTATTGTTTATTTTGTCATGATAGTTCTATTAATGAAAATCACATGTTGCGTGGTGAAAGGCGTCGGGCTATTAGATGGATTATTCCTAACATAAGATATTTATTAGTTCAAATGCTTCAAATGCGGTGGGTATAACTATTGATTTCTATTTAATTCCTCATATTCTAATTGGGTTTCATTTGTACGTAGTCCCATATACAACGTGGATCATGGGAATGTGGATACTATGTGATGAAGTGGATGGTCGAAATTATCTCCTCCAGGATCACTGAAAGATGACATGGGGTAAATGTTAATTGGTAACAATTAGAAGTAACAGTTATAGATTCGGTATATGTTTTATGTTAGTTTATTACTTAAAAGCTATAATCTTTTGTCCAATTAAACTTGCAGATATTCAACAATCCGACTCCATTATCTGATGCCGACATCAATAACATAAGGAGGCGTTGGGCAACTTTCTTTCTTGAAGTGTACCAACCATAGTTTGTATGTAGTTAGTTTAAAAACTTATCATGTACTAGCTATAGTGTACTTTTGACTGATATACATTTTGATATGAAATCTATAATATATCATGTAGCTTTTTGGTTTCTAATTATCCTTGTTGTTTGAATGCAATTGAACATATGTATTGTTCGTAATAAATTCAGTATATATTAATTTAGTATGTTTTTGTTGTACAAAAGTGATTGTGTTGATAATATTTAGAATATGTTATACTGGTATTGATCTAGATTACTGAAACAGGGGAAATGAATGATAGAAATGTAAAGAGTTTTAAAAAAAATGAGACTTTTCACATCGGTTATACAAAAACCGATGTGGAAAGTTCACTTTTCACATGGGTTATTAAAAAACCGATGTGGAAAGTGAACCAAAACCGATGTGGAAAGTTCATTTTTCAGATCGGTTATATTTAAAATCGATGTGGAAAGTGATGTGGAAATTTCCACATCGGTTTTGTGATAACCCATGTGAAAATGAACTTTCCATATCGGTTATTTAGAAAACCGCTGTTAAAAGTATACTTTAGACATCGGTTTTAAAATCGATGTGAAAAGTATCAATAAACAACATCGGTCGTTTCAACATTAGTTTGAAAACCGATGTGAAAAGCCAAAAATAACCGATGTGGAATCCCTTTTCTGCACTAGTGGAGTGGGTGCAATATGGGTGGAGAATGAGGTAGTGTGAGTAGGGGATGGTGTAGTATGGGTCGGTGAAGGTGTAGAATGGTCGGGGGAGGCTCCTGTAGGTGCGGTCGGGGTGAGTGCGGATGGACCTGTAGCAATACGGGCAAGCACCTGGAACTTGACGGTGTATCGTCCCCGCTTAGCCTTCCCTCCTTCTGATGCTGACACATCTATTTTTATTGTACAATTATAAGTTAATGTAAAAATAATAAATCAATCGACATGTAAAAGACTAATATAATAAGCCAATATTTAAAATACAACAATATTTGTCAAGTCTTACATTTAATTGCATAAGTAAGTATTTAAAATACAATAAAAATAACTTAACAGTCAAATTCCTATTCAGACTCAATATCGTCATCTGATTGTAAGTCTGATTCTTCTTCTTCTTCTTCTTCTTCTTCTTCTTGCATTGAGTCATCACTTTGGATTTCTTCCTCTGATGATGCATGCATCGATGAATGATTACCAATGACCATTTCTTTCCCATGATTTGCAGATCCCAACATGCCAGTAATACGCTCGACCTCAATTACTTCATTGACATGTGACGATTCATCCGCTTGGAAGGACATATCATCCTCTGAATCATCGATTTCTATGCGACCCCTAGGCTTGGTAGTGACAGCAACACACCAACCTCGTTTGTCCGTTCGCACTGCTGGATAAGGGACGTAGTAAACTTGTTTTGCATTGTGAGCAATGATAAACTGATCAAACTTGTTCTCCAAGAACACGACTTGGCCGCGGTAAGATACCACAATCAAGCATGGACCTGGAGAACAAAAGGAAATATTTTGACTCGAAATTTCATCAGCTATATAACAGATGTGAATCAACGAGTGATTAGTATATTAGTGGAGAAAAAGTTTTTTTCCAAATTGTCCCAATTAGACAATTCAAGATTCAATAAAATGAGCAATACCATGACCACGAGTACACATGCTCAATAATATTGAACCATGAACGAGAATCTACGGTTTTTCTCAATTACGTATAATTAATTGTACTCTATAAGCATAACAACTTAAATAACAACATTTAAAATTTGGCACACAAACACATAAGTAAAACTATCGGGACTAACAAATTTTCATACTAATTAACAACATAAACAATTTAAAACAAATTTAAGTAAATAAAATGTTAACAATAAACCACGTAATTTCCAAATTTCACTTAAACAACATTATTTCTCAAACATATTTAACAACACAAACAATTTAAAAAAATTTAAGTAAATAAAAAATTAGCAAATAAACTACGTAATTTCCAAATTTCACTTAAACAACACAATTTCTCAAACAAAGTACCTGGACACTACACCACATAATTTTATACAAACTACATGATTTCACACTATTAAACTATCATATTTTCAAACTAATTAACAATAACAACAATTGAAAACTAATTGAAAAAAATAATATGAACAGGGAGAGTATAGGTGCCCTCTTGACAAGGTGGTGGTTCTTTGTCGCGGTGGTGGTGGTAGAAGATACTCTACCTTCAACAAAAAAAATCAGGACAGTAGTGTCAAAGGCAACCAAATAGTACAGTGAAACAATGAAAAAAAATCAACCAAACAATCAATAAATGCAAACCTGGTAGTGCTGGAGTGGAAATGGGTGGTTGCTCAGGTGGTGGCCGGCGCGACTAAGGGTGTGGCAGCGCGGCGGTCGGAGCAGGTTAGGGAGAAGGAGAGGGAGAGAGAACAGAGGGACACGGCGGCGGTGGCTCGGGGTGGTCACGGCGGTGCGGGGTGGTGGTGAGTGGCGGATGGCGCGACCGCGAGAGAGAAGAGAGGGAGAGGTAGAACGAGAGGGAGAGGCCGAGAGGGAGAAGGAGAGAAGTAGAGAATATAGGGAGAGGGAGGCGGTCGTGGTGGTGCTTCTGGTGGTGGCGGCGACTTTCGGTGGTCACAGAGGAGGAGGGCGCGACTGAGACGAGTGAGGAGAAGGAGGAGAGTAGAGAGAGATCGGAGAAGAAAAAGTAAAGGTAGGAGAAAAGGGTTTGGCTGGTGAATCAAAATGAAAATTTCCGACAGACACGAACATTTCCGGCGGCTTTTGCTGTTGGTAATTCAAAAAATGGGTTATCGACGGAAACGTTCGTCGGTAAGCGAGATCTAGATTTCCGATGGAATGTCCGTCGGTAGTATATTATCGCAATTTCCGACGGAATTTCCGTTGGTACACTTGGCGCCACAATTTTTTCATTTCCCGCCATTGATACCGATGACATTACCGACGGAAAAAGTTGTCGGTAACGTTACCGACGGCTTTTCCGTCGGTAATTTTTGTGCCTTTTACAGTTCACTCTTTGAGACGAAAAATTCTGTCGGTAACGCGTCAATTACCGACGGAGGACACGACCGTCGGTAAATTTCTGTCGAAAATCAACCCTTTTCTTGTCACCCACTTGATTTACTTTTTCGCTCATGCTTTATATAATATAATGAATCTTAATAAATTAAAGAACTAATATATCAATTAGTAATATTAATTTTGATTCATTTAGAATTTTAATTGAAAAGTCAATTTTAAAAAGATTGATAATGTTATATTGAAAACAAGTCGAGCTGTAAACATTTTTATCCAGAAAAATATGATTCAGTTAGGGCTATTCCATTGAGGGAGCGTTGGTTTATTTAACTTGTAGAGACACCTACACACGGGTGGGCTTTATGAAGACAATGGCTCCCCCAAATTTTATTTGTCGAGGGAGATTAGTGCAAGGGTTTCATACATAAAATATTCACCATTACATGATATTGTCAACAAACTTATTCCATAGTACCGTTCTCATTTTCATTTATTTACTTTCCAGTGTTTTCGGTGTTTGTTTAATCTTAATTACATATTTTAAACTTGGTTTCCATTTGTTAGAAACTTTTCTTTTTTGATAATCAAAGGCCTAAGCAACTAAACAGAGAAAAGAAAAGTCCCTCCTACTAGGTCTTCTCGAAGCAGAGTTTCTAGAAGAGGCCATGGCTCCTCTAACAGAGAAATCGCAAACTCCCCGAAATGTCTCAGTCGAGCGCTAGCATCTGCACATTTGTTCGCGGATCTCAGTATGTGTCTAACCTCCTCCCAATCCCTCCGAAAAAGAAGAAGACAACTCTCATCGATCATGTACTTGATCGAAGGATTAGGGGACGATTCTCAAAGAACAGCTTCCACCCCTACCTTAGAGTCCGATTCAACAATGACTCTAGGCAACCTAAGATTTCGAGCAAGTCTTAAGCCAAATATATAAGACACCCCGCAGCTCAACCCATAGCACGTTGCTTGATGTTACCTTACAGAAGTATCCTTTGATCTTTGATGAACGGACCAGTATCGTTCCTTATCAATCCTCCACAAGCTGAGTTTCTGTTTCCTACCCCATGGGATCCATCAGTGTCAAGCTTGAACTCACTTGAAACTTTATGTGCAAGAGTTTTTGAAATTATTAGAATTCCGAAAGGCAGAAAAAATAAATCGCAAAAATTGTATTTTTTGGTAAAATAAAAATTATATTTTTTATTCCTTTTAAGTTTTTAACAGACACATATTTTATATGAATGAAATAATTTCTTTTTATATATGATTATGTTTAATTGTCATTACATTAATACACAAGAGTATAAATTTATGCAAGTATTGTAACTCATATGTTTTAGTATTATTTAACATCCACGTACGGAGGTGGTCCTGAGCACGATCGAGATGGGCGATCGTTCAGGATCCCAATTTTTTGGAAGCACCATATAGTGTAAAATTTTATATAATATATATAAATGTTATATAAAAATTTATAAATGTATATAATTTATAAAAGTTTTACATGCTATCTCTGGTAGTGTTGCATCAATGGAGAGAAGTTTTTCTAAATTGAAATTGTTAAAATCTTATTTACGATGTACTATGTCACAATGTAGATTAACTAGTATTGCTTTGATTTTTATCAAAAATGATTTTTTAAATTTTTTTGATTATGATCGAATTATTAAAGATTTTACAGTAAAAAAAATATAAAAATAACAATCTTTAAATAATTATGAGAACATCATTTATACATGCACCTAAAATCTCCGGACCTACCTGTAGACGAAGTAAAGTAAATAACAATAAACTAACTTCTCTTATTCAATATTTAGTGCAATCAGTGGGCTTGAAGGAGACAATATTCTTTTGGGGATCACAACTAACCAAGAAATTCTGTTGCGCCACATTCCCAAAGATAATGGCCGCGCGTAACATCAAGTGCGATGAAAACCAAGCATACAACCTCTACAGCAACTTGAAGAAAGGTGTTAAGAGAATTCAATTGGACATTTGCATCAATGAAATGTGCTGTGATTACTGGAACAACTATTTTTTTTTTAAAGTACTCCCGTGAACCTAAATATAAATAAAAAGTAATTATATTCATTGGACTCAAATATAAATAAAAATTAATTAAATCAATACTATTAAATATTAATATTGTAAAAATTAAAAAAATTAATCAATAAAATCAAGTTTCTATTTATTTTTTCAGAAGCATTACATATTTTCTAAACAATTAATTCTTTTTTTTTACACAAATCAAAATAATTAAACTAACTTAACTAATTTTCTTAATAAATATAAATTTAATTTTTTATTATTTATAATTAGGTCCAGACAGTAGCTTTGTAGCAAAGGGACATTAATCCTATAGGGTCCTTGGAGCACGTTTGCCACCGCTGCTTCCAACTTAGGGTATAGATCACGTGGCAAAACAGTTTGTGTTGAGCCTGAGTCAAGTATGGTGACAACATATCCACTTCTATAATACACGGAGTTTCGAAACTCTTTTCTATTGTCTCCTACACTAAATGCTGACATGTTTAACCTGTAATAATCATTTGCGACCGTGGGAGTTGATACAGTCTCATCACCAGAAACCACAGCATCATCTCCAAAATTGAGTTTGCTTGATGTGGTACTGTTGGTGCATTTTTATTAGCTATTTATAGGACTCTTATGAGGACGAATGGTGAGTGAGAGTGTTAGTGAAATTATATATTGGAAAGGGATCTATAAAAAAATTGAGAATGGAAGAATTATAGTAGACCCTATATCCATACATAGTGGGTTTTTTTAATAAAAAAATATGCCTTTTCCTCTCCAAAGAGTAGAGCTGTCAAAATGGACCCGGCCCGACGGGCCAGCCCGTTTAGCCCGATATAAATGACGGGCTGGGTTACAAAAAATAGAGCCCAGTTAAATTTAGGTCCGCCCGACCCGGCCCGAAAAACTGTTGGCCCATCATTATCTAGCCCGAAACGGGCCGGGCCGGCCCGCTGGCCCGAATTGCTTCAGATTTTTTAACAAAAAAAAAAATTAAATACCAAAAACAAATAAACATTTTGAAAGTTAAAATGAAGATTGTGAAAGAGGAAAACAGATTTATGAATTTTTAGAGCATTTTTATGAAATCACCAAAATGTTTTCCAGTTCTAAATATCCTACATCCAATTTGTATTTCATGCAAATATGGAAGATTGAGGTTCGATCTATTGAAAAATAGTAGATCAAGTCAAGATTATGTGATTAGTGATATGACTTTAAGAAAGATGGAAAAGTTTGATAAGTATTGGAATGAGTGTAGCACAATTATCGCTTTAGGATGTGTTCTTGATCCTAGGTTGAAGTTGTGAATGCTTAAATATGCTTACTCTAAACTTTATTCCAACAAGCTCTTGGTTGATGAGAAGTTGAGTGTTGTGAAGAATGCTTTGTATGAACTTTTTAATCATTGTGCCAACAATGTGGAAGTTCATACTTCTATGATGGATGCAAGTACTTCCACTCAAACTTATCAAGAAGGGACAAGTATTTCAACATTACCAGCAGATTATGATGTAAGTTATTATACTTCAACAAACTTATTCATCTTTCATTTATTATATGTAATTATTCATAGGTTCTTTCATCTTTCAACTATCTTTTGCTTAATGCCCTTGCTTTATGTCCTTGATGTCATCTTAACTATTTCAATTTTGATTACTTGTTTTATTCTTTTAGTAATTATTTGATAGGAATTTGAAGCAGAAGAGAGTAAAGAAACTTTGTTGAATGGAAAATCTGAACTTCACCTCTACTTGGAAGAATCAAAACTTGTGGGTCACAAGGATTTAGATGTTTTAGATTATTGGAGGGATAATAGCCGTAGATTTCCTGATTGAGGAAGGATTATCTGTATGTTTTCTTATGACGATGGATATTTATTATAACTATGGTACATTTCCTATGTTAATTCATAAGTCATAACCATATGAATGGAATGGTAATGAAATTTTCTAGTTAATAAAATGAATTTTAAAAAACAATAAAAATAATTTTAAAAAAATGTTATCGGCCCATGGGCCGCGACCCGTTTCCCGCAGCCCGCATAGGGTCAAAATTTGGGCTAGGAAATTAGCAGCCCAGTTGATTTTTGGCCCAACCCAGCCTAGCCCGAAACTGCCTTAGCCCGAACGGGCCGGCCCGAATGGGCTGGACCAGCCCGTTTTGACACCTCTACCAAAGAGACCGTATCTTTTTTTTTTCTTAAAAGAACTACTCACTTCGGTCCAATGTATAAGTAAAAAAGTCTCAAGGTTTTTTGGTCCAATATATAAATAATTTTGTTTTTCAATGACTCATTTAATGACATTATTCTCAAAATATCATTCATTTAATATAAATTTCAATGACTCATTTAATGAAGATTGGAGTTTTAGATGAAGGGTGATTTAGATAACAAATATAATTTTTTACAAGATTCAATGAGATTAATTAACCACCTTAATATATGTGTTTCATTAATTTTTTTTGCTTATAATATGGACCAGAGGGAGTATTTAGTCTTGCCTCATTATTAAATTTTCAAATTCTCAATTTCGATCGAATTTATGAAGTTATACTCATAAATATGGTTAGACATTGATTATTGCAAAGGAGGAAAGCAACTGGTTGGGTTAACGATTATTAGTGTTGACTTGGGATACTTGGAAGCTAACTCTATTTTTCTAAATAATTTTTTTTAGTAGTATGGTTGTGCCACGAAAGAAGTAGTATATTGGATGACCCAACTAAGTCCTCTACAGTCCAAGATGTCCTGAGATGATTTTTTTTGTTTTTTATTTTTCACTCCAAATGTTGGGCTAAAGGTTATTAGGGTTGCTTTTGGTTAATTGGAAACTCATTCTATTTTTTTTAGAAGATAATATGGTTATGTCATCAAAGTAGTATAATGGATGATCAAACTAAGTCCTCTCTAGGCCAAGGTGTACGAAGAAGATTTTTTATTTTATTCTTCACTCCAAAGTTTGGGTTAAAGGTTATTAGGGATGAGTTGGGGTACTTGGAAGCTTATTCTATTTTTGTTTTTTTGTAAGAATAATTTTTTTTAGATGATAATATGATTATATTCCGAAAGCAGTAGTATAGTGTATACCAAACAAAATCATATTATATTCAACTATAGTTTCAAATTTTATATGAAGAATAGTTACACCTAATTTAAACCCATTTAGATCTTAGAATAATCAATTTGATTTTTAAACTAATAAATACAATTTAACTTATAAATATTATTTATCTTTGTTCATTGATTTTTTATCTTATGAAATATGTTATACGATTATTATATGTGGTAACACCCCGTTTTCGTATGAGCGATTATGTTACTATGGATGCCTAGTTGTTGTTGTTGTTGTTGTTGTTATTATTATTATTATTAATGCAGTTAGTATTGTTGTTTATATAATTGATAAACACTACAAAAAAATAACTGTTTAGCGACCGGCATATTCGGTCGCTAAACTTTCTAAATCGGTCGCTATTTAATTTAGCGACCGAATTAGCGACCGATTAATGGTGGTGGCCGAATACCTGGTCGCTAAGTTTTTAGCGACTGAAATATTAATTATGTCGCTAAATGGCGACCGTAATTTCGGTCGCTAAATAATAAAAAACGGTCGCTATAAGGTTGGTCGCATTGTTTAGGTAACCATTTTTAGCGACCGATAATCAGTTGCTAGTTCGGTCGCCAATTTTGGTTACTGTTAACCTATATTAGCGTCGGATTTTCGGTCACTATACCACATCTGTTAATGTTAAATAAAGTTTAGCGACCGAATTATTGGTTTCTAATTCGGTCGCTAAACTGGTTATTATTAATTATTTTTTAAAATTTATTTTTAAAAATAATTTTTTTCCTGTTTTTCTTTAAACGTTAGCAAAATTACTAATAAAACACACCAAATTACTAATGAAATAAACAATCATAAGAAATAATAAAAATATATATAAAAAATAATCCAAAGTGTCGTACAAGAATCGTTTAAAGTCAAAAATATGAAAAAAAAACAGTCATGATGAGGGGGAGGTCGAGGAATCCAATCATCCTCGGCGTCCGTACCACCGAGGTCTGCTATCTGATTGTCCTCTGCAGTAGCAGCATCAGTAACTGGCGGCGGAACTGGAGGAGGCGGCGAGCGCACAACCGTCGAGCATCACCCCTGAGCAAGCGGAGTGTGGATCCTCATCTACTCCAACACCAGCCGCATGCATCCGCCCCGCTCGATGCTCGTCTGCATCAGTTCTTCTTGTGCCTCGAGTCAATCGTGCAAACTGGTTCGCCATCTCGCTGCTCTCTCTCGCTCTTCTCCCGAAGCTCTGCGTTCGGCTACGTGATGGTGTCCTGCATTTGGTTGAACTGCTCCGAGGGACGGTATCGGTGTAGGAAGGAGCGGGCGTCTTACGGATGATGAAGCGATAAACTCACCTCCCAGGTGTCCGAGGCCATACACGTGCCCCTTCTTGTTCCTGCCCCCGACGACCTCCAAATAAATGACATTATCGTCGACGGAGATAGGAGAGCTGAGCCCATCACCAGTCAAAGCCTCATCTTGTGACTGTGAGGCACGTGATATGGCATCGTCCTTCTTCTCGTTGAAGCCCACCTACAAAGTATAGTTGAAGAGATTTAGTTAAAATTATATCCAATATTAACAAATCATTTATAATAAATTACAAGTAAACACTAAATTGTTTTTTTGCTTACAGCATAGTTACGGGCCTTGTCGTTGACCCATGTCCCCGACTTCAACTTCTTCGTCCTCTCCACCAACTCCATAGCAGTGGGGACCCATTTGTTTTTCGTGCTTGCACTGAGAAAAATATAATCTTAAATTCATAAGAATAACTAAAAATGAAAACTAATTAATTAAATAGTATATTAAGTCAAAAGTTTAATGTATTACCAGCTCGTCGTAGTGGGCGGCGACTGATTTAGACCCGTCGGTCCAAGCACATGCGCCACCATCAGAAGCTCGATTATGCCGAGCTGTGGCCTGGATCTCCTGGAACTTCTCAGTAGCCCAGTATTGGTCCAGCCGCCTCCTGATCTCAGGATCCACCCACTTCCCCTTATTCTTACCCCGCCTCAGCTTGTTCGTCAGATTCTTCATGACCAGTGAGTCTTTATGCTCAAATATGTCCCTGACGAGAGCCTCTAAAGCTACGTCCCACCTATACTCTTTCTGCAACTTACAGTTGTTAGGAAATTCGTGTGTATATATATATAATGTAAATTTAATTTAAACAACTTAATAAATTGTTACCTTAAACTCTTTAAACAACTGATCCCTATGGCCCCCTGGGATGGCCTTCCATGTAGGCCATGGACCATCAAACTTCAAACTTGCGTGGCATGATCTTCCATATCGAATCAGAAGGGCCCTTCGCGGGCAGAAAGCTGCAGCAAAATTAGAGCATTAATAAATATTATAAATAAATTAAAAAAACAAGTAAATAGAAATTAACGATACTTTATATATATTAAAAAATTAAATTAGCTTACTCGTTATCCCCCTTGGGGATAAGAAGAATCCTCCTGTCGGATGGACCACGACTCTCCTGTCCCGATGATGATGATGGTCTTGTCGTAGGTGTGGATGATGAGGGTGCAGCCTGTGTCCCGACCAGATGAGGCTGGGTAGGGGGTGCAACTCCATCACCCTGAGGTGTCCCGTCCACAGAGGTGCTGGTAGGGTGGTCTCGATCTGAAGGTCGTGGGTCGACCGGCGAAGGGACTCTCGCAGCACGACCTCCACGACGACCCCTACCTCTAGAGGAATCTGCCATCTGTGAAAAAATGAAAAGATGATTACACAACAGCGTAAATAATACAAAAATAAATTACCTAAGTAGAATGACATTTACACAATGAATTATGACATAAATAAATTACCTAAGTAGAATCTCCGTTACTAAATTCACCCTCACTCTCATCAGTATCACTTGATCGGAATGTACCTTTGCTAGATGCGTCCAACTCGGATTGACCCATTAACTCTCTTTCAACTTCTTCCCTATTTCCGGAAATATCCGCCAGAGAATTAACAATAATGTCCGACGTAATTTGCAACGGTACGTGGGGTCTTGAAAACTCATCATCTTGGTATGAAGCATCTTTTTTAGGCTGGTTGATTACATTATCAGTAATTATACTGCGAGCCTTTATCTTAATAACACCCAATCAGCCTTGATGTCCTTCGGGATATGGCGAGTAATAAACCTGATCTGCCTGTTGTGAAAAAATGAATGGGTCGTACGCCTTATTATACCTTCGAGACAGCCTTACTTGAACAATACCATATTTGTTATCGATTTTGGTCCCTACGTCAAGAGTAGGATCAAACCAATCACACTTGAAGATAACTAACTTCATCACGGGGAAACCGGTATAATCGAGTTCAAGGATGTCAGTTAGAACCCCATAGAAATCATCCTCTACATTGCAATCAGTGGCTCGCACACAAAAACCATAGTTACACGTCTGCATTCCTTCATTCCATGTTTTTGTGTTAAATTTATATCCATTTACAATATAAGTATTCCATGATATAACCCATATGTTAGGCCCCCATGCCAAATTTGTCAACAATGGATTTTGAACATTGTTTTCTGGATCTAGTACCTACAAAATCAAATATTATATTATTCTTATACATGCTATATATTTAAGGAGATAAAATGTATTGCAACAAATGAAGATGCTTAATCTACATATTTACTGAACCACGTAGCAAAGTGAGAAGTAATTTCTCGATCAACCTGATCGTTTGAAATGTCAGGTTGGAGATCCCTTAGAAAATTGCCGTACATCATACATATGGGAGATTAACAGCAGGACGATTAATAATCATAAATGTCAATTGAACTTATAAAAGACATTGTAGAAACTTACTCTAAATATGGCGCCACCTCTTCACAATTTTGAAGGATATACAGATGAGCAGCATTAATGTCACGCTGCTCTAAGAAATGTCCTTTTGATTTGCCACTAAACCTGCCCGGATAATTGAATATTGATATAGGAGGACTAGTTGAACTTCCTTCGCCCGAATCAACGTTTCTAGGCATCCTTGTCCTTCTCGTGTTAACTTCGTCCGGATAGAAATAAGAGGCAAAAGTGGAAGTCTCCTCTACTAAGTATGCTTCACAAATGGAACCTTCCACTCGTGCCTTGTTCTTGACTTTGTGTTTAAGGAAGTGCAGGAACCTATTAAAGAGGGATACATAAAAATAATTACTAGTTTTAGGGAAAGCTAAACTACGCTCTCGTGTTCGTGAATTTCGTATGTATTAAGTAAAATAGTTGATGTTGTTTACCTCTCAAATGGATACATCCAGCGGTATTGGACTGGACCGCCAACTCTTGTTTCGAAAGTAGATGAACTGGCAGGTGTTCCATGGAATCAAAGAAACTCGGCGGGAAGATTTGCTCCAGCTTACATAACAAAACGGGTATCTTGACTTCCATGTCCTTTAATTGATTCACATTTAGTGTTGTCGATGTAAGCTCCCTGAAAAAGTGGCTAAGCTTAACAAGTGGGTTCCAAATTTGCTTCGGTAATGCGTCGAACGCAATTGGAAGCAACCGTTGCATAAACACGTGGCAATCATGACTCTTCATTCCATGTAACTTTGCTTCCTTAATGTCAACACATCTACCCATATTGGAAGCATACCCATCTGGTAACTTTAGTTCTTTAAGCCACTTACGACAGACGGCCACTTTTCGTGTTTTGCTTAGTGTATAACTTGCCTTCGGTTTGATAAGTACGCCCACGACCACCGTCCTGCAACTCAAACTCCTTCTGATTAAAAATTTCAGCCAGATCCAATCGGGCTTTATTTGTATCCTTTGTCCTCCCCTTGATGTCCATCACAGTGTCAAACACATTCAAAAACACATTCCTCTCAGTATGCATGACATCAATGTTGTGACGGAGTAGCTGCGTCCTCCAATACGGCAACCTCCAAAATATACTTTGTTTTGTCCAATTATGGTTGACGCCATAATCAGGAATATGTTCTCCTTGGGATTAATGGACGGGCGGTAAGTACTGTACTCTGCGCCATACATTAGGACCAGTCAAACGTGGTGGAGGCGGTGTTGTCTCTGCACAACGCTTCTTGAATGCATTCTTGTTCCGCCTATAAGGATGATCTTCTGGAAGGAATTGACGATGACAATCAAAATATGAGATCTTTCGACTGTTTTTAAGCATGAATGCCTTCGATCGCTCCATACATATTGGGCATCCAAGCTTCCCCGCGGTCATCCAACCCGACATCATCCCATAAGCGGGAAAGTCATTGATCGTCCACATCAAAGCTGCTTTCATGATGAAATTCTGCCTCAAAGATACGTCATATGTCAACACACCATCATTCCACATCATCGTCAACTCATCTATCAGCGGCTGCAAGTACACATCAATCTTACCTTTTGGATTAGACGGACCCGGAATTATGACTGTTAGGAACATAAACTCCCGCTTCATGCACATCCCCGGGGGAAGATTGTACGGAGTCAGGATAACTGTCCAACAAGAGTATGCTTTTCCAGACTGCCCAAAAGGATTAAATCCATCAGTAGATAACTCCAATCGGACATTGCGAGGGTCCTACGAAAATGCCATATGAACCCTATCAAAATGCTTCCAAGCTTCTCCATCAGATGGATGACACAAGACATCTTGCTCCCTCTCATGCTCACTATGCCACCTCATGTGAGCTGCAGTGGCCATCGAAGAGTACAATCTTGTAAGTCTTGGCACGAGCGAAAAGTACCACATCTTTTTTAGCGACCTCTTCTTCTCAATGCCCATCCTAGTGGTTGTCTTATACCGATCCGCACCACAAAATCGACAATATGTTATGCTTTCCGCTGAATCATCCTTATAGTACAACATACATCCATTCGGGCAACAATCAATTTTCAAACACCCCGGACCCAAATTTTCCACAGACTTCTTAGCATGATAAAAACTAGTTGGCATCCGATTGTCTTCTAGAAACGCCTTGGACACTGACCTGGTGAGGCGATTAAAACAGCCTTCTTGCATATTGTAGTCAGATTTGATACTCAACCATTCCATGCACATCGACAACTCTGTGTACTCCCGGCATCCTTTCCACAATGGAGATCGTGCAGCACTCAGTATATCATAGAATCTTTGAGCTTCAGGATTCGGATTCTCCTCTATGTATTGGGAACCCATTCTACCATCTTCTCCCCCATCTTCTTCTAGTACAACACCAACCGATGGTCCAGCATGATCCATTATCATCTGCTCGTATGGATTCAATTCTTCCCTCCGGTCACCACTTCCATAGTACGAACCTTCAACACAATCGGGTTTAAGTAAGGCAACGTCTCACCATGGTTACTCCACCAATAGTAATCAGGCACGAAGCCCTTCTCATAAAGATCGGCTACAACTCCATCCACGCTTTTGAAAGATTGACACTTGCATCTTTTGCAAGGACACCTCAATTGGTCACCGTCCAGCCGTATAAATCTCTCCTGGCTAACAACAAACTCTATAAACTCACCCACTCCAACTCTATACTCTTCCCTAAGACGTTTATTCTGATCCAACCTACGATACATCCATTTTCGATTCTCCGGAATATCCATTGCTGGCAATTAAATAGCCTGGCCAATCCTACAATAACACTTATATATTACGGTTCATTCCAATAACTCCATCAATCTCGTTCTTATGACAAGGTAAGAACCTATCCCATTCGAGAAGAAACCTTTACCACACTCGGCTAATAATAGTTATTCCCATATTCAAATACCTTATACTTGACAAAATTTTGGCTGCATTTCCCATCGGTCTCCAAGTACACGACTCGAGCACGGTGAGAATCATCGCGATCAAGTATGCACCAGGAGAACAAACGGAAATGCATCAGACCGAGATTTCAACAAGTATATAAGGCATTTGAATATTGAAATGACTATTGTACGAGTGTGAAAAAGGTTTTTTCCCAAACTGTCCCACTTGGACAATTCAAGATTCAATACAATGAGCATGCATACCTTGATAAGTTACGCATGCTCATTAATATTGAATCTCAAATAGGAAACTAAGGCTTTCATAAATTAATTATTAACTCTAACAGAAAATAAAACCATTAACCTATAAATATTGCAACATTGTTGAGCTTATATAAATTGCAGCGTAAATCAATACAAACTTAGATTAAATATTGTAGCAAACATCCTATTGAGCTCCGCTCTCCACTAACAAGTAGCAGTTAATTGTCAAACACATGCATAATTTCTAAATTATCAGCACACAACCAGCATCCCGCCTTTCGGACAGGATCACATCCTATTGAGCTCCGCTCTCCACTAACAAACAACACATATTGACAAACACATGCATAAACATTAAATTATCAGCATACAATCAGACAAGATCACATCTTATTGAGCTCAGCTCTCCACTACTAAACAACATGATAATTCACATAATACATTAGAAGCACCACACATATCAGTAGCTATTGGACAAAGCAAAACCTTAAAAGAGAGTATTGAGAGAACTTACCTATTCGACAAAGCAAAACCAAGTAAGGATAACGGAGGAGCCGCGAACAACGAAGATCAGACAAGGACCTATAATGCATAAATAAAAATAATCGTGTCAGAGCTGAAATGACAACATTTGATAATATTACTTTAACCTTATACTAATTTGATATATATTTTTATAAACCAAATTTCATATTGAGATTTTCACTTAAAAGAGTTATAATTTACTTTTGGATCCATGCAGAGTTGGGAAGTTATCATGGTACTGCAACTGCTTATTAAAAAAAACAGTGAAACAAAAAAATGGTTTGGTTGATCTCATTCGTTGATGACACAAAAACAGTGAAACACCAAAATGGTTTTGTGGTGTTGTTTTGCAGGAATTAAGGATCAAAATGCTAAAGATTGACCATGATGGAACTTGCATGAAGATGGGGCTTGAAAAGTGAAGAAAAATGAGACAAATAGTGTAACATCCCTGACTGCTTTATGGATTGACGACTGTCCCCACAAACCAACACGGGTCTTTTCAGCGTGCTTTGTCCTCACTCACACGCTTCCTAGGAAAACTTCCCAGGAGGTCACCAATCCCAAAATTGCTCCAAGTCAAGCACGCTTAACTGTGGAGTTCTTAAGTGATGAGCTCCCGAAAAGAAGATGCATCTTGTTGACATGGGTAGTACCAATCAATTCTTATAAGCCATCTTCAACTGTATAGTCCCATATCTATACGGTCCAGGATCCCTCTCATTCGGGTGTGTAATCGGTTCATTCATGTGCCCCTCCGCCTAGAAGCCTGCCAGGAACCGCTCCTTGTCCGTGCCTTCTTGCACCGGTGACCACTCCCCGCCCTCGTCGGCACCCGGGTGTTACATGCCCACCAGCTTCTGGTTGGTTCGTCCCCGAACCACACCGTACCGGGAGAGGTGCCGCTGTGATACCATTTGTAACACCCCTGGCTGCTTTATGGATTGACGACTGTCCCCACAAACCAACACGGGTCTTTTCAACGTGCTTTGTCCTCACTCACACGCTTCCTAGGAAAACGTCCCAAGAGGTCACCCATCCCAAAATTGCTCCAAGTCAAGCAAGCTTAACTGTGGAGTTCTTAAGTGATGAGCTCCCGAAAAGAAGATGTATCTTGTTGACATGGGTAGTACCAATCAATTCTTATAAGCCATCTTCAACTGTATAGTCCCATACCTATACAGTCTAGGATCCCTCTCATTCGGGTGTGTAATCGGTTCATTCATGTGCCCCTCCGCCTAGAAGCCTGCCAGGAGCCGCTCCTTGTCCGTGCCTTCTTGCACCGGAGACCACTCCCCGCCCTCGTCGGCACCCGGGTGTTACAAACAGAGCCTATCACGGCCTAGCCGTGATAGACATCACGACCATGATCGAGCAGGGCTGAAAAAGAAAGTAGAACGAAAAAGTCAGAAGCTGTCAGGGCCAGGCCGTGATGGTCATCACGGCCGTGACAGACCAACCAGTGAAGAATTTCCAAGGCAGAATCCGTCACGGCCTAGCCGTGATGGCCATCACGGCCGTGACGCGCATTACTTGGATCTGAAGCAACCGATTTTGATCTCAATTTGTGTTAGATTGGGATTCAAACTTCCCTAATCTATAAATAAGGCATCTGGGCAGGTACCTACACATTGGTTTAGGTATCGAGTGAAGTGAAATTTTGCTATTCTGATGGTTTTCGAGTAGCTACTGGTTTTGTGCAGAAAAATATAGCTAAACAAGTTGGTTACCAACTTAGATAAATGGAGAAATGGTGAGAAATGGAATGAAACATAAACTTGGAGAAATGGCCTAGAAAGTGGAGTTTAGAACTACATAATGGTTAAAATCATGATTCATGACTATACAATACCAAGTGGATCAAAGGAAGTTAGGACTGGTTTATCAGCTTACCGACAACACTTAAAGACATCCATCACATAAAGCCCGTAGGACCCAAAAATAAAAGACATCCATGCCAAACACACAGAACATGTTCTGCCCCACCTTAGGCCGATTCTACACCAATAAAAGTCCCAAGCAAACTAAAATTTCAACTATCATTGCCATGTTTTGCATTACCACGCCCCTTCATAATTTCTTATAACCTGCGAGCAATAACAACTTTACCAAATCTTATACCCAACAAACACCCAGGTATCAGCCCCCATTAGGCAAAACTAAAGGAACCCTCATTCAGCACTTGCATCCCATGATCCTATGTTCCCACTTTCAATTATAGTTGAGGCCACTTCTGTAGTAGAGCGTCACTCCAACAGAAACATCAAATCTCATAACCAAAGTCCAAGCTATCCATTACATATGACACCTACTTTTCAGTATACAAAAACACTGGTGAAGATCAACTTAGCATCCAAACAGGTAAAATTGAGAAGTACAGAAACAAATACTTTAAGAACAAAGCACAGAAGAACCTCACCATCCACTCTACAGTTAGCAAATAATGTTTAGTATATTAACTCCACTATAAAATTTTTTTGGAACATTCTCAAGTAGAGAAGCACAAACAAAAAAGGACAAGACATTAGAAAATCAACTTTTCTATCAAGTTGTAGTGCCCGTGAACACAGCAAGGCCACAATTACCAAATATCTGCTAGCCACACACAACATATAGCAGGAAACTAGGACCACCAGGAGAAACTCCACACGACTTACAAAACGAAGCCAAGACTAATATACATCAAATAGAACATATATCAGAAACCATATAATAAAATTATGAAAAAAACACCAAAACTATAACTCAAAGGCACACCCAACTCTTGAAAACCTGCTACAGCACAGATCCAGCAACCAATTCCCAGGACACCAGAGGAAAAAAACATCCAGTATGACCCCCTCACCAGTACAAATTTTATGATCTTAACCTGAGCAAAGATTTCCTCAACCAAAGAGCTCCACTCTACACTATATATACACTGCATTCATGACAGATTTAGGCAAGAATAGGGACTTAAACTCGACAATGAAAATGGATATTTAAATCATTTCTCCTTCTTGCATATCAACCTCCTCCACCAATTAATTAAACTCGGTCATATTTTAGCAAGTACTTTTGACTCTCAGTGCTCCATTAATGCATCATCAGAGATCGTGGTTCGGTTGTTGGTTTTTCTACTTATCCAGTATTTTTACATGGTAACATACATATTTCCACAACAAATAGAAAAGATCTAGGAGTGAGTACTGACGTTATGATAGGAACTGGTAGTAATAAGAGAAATAGTAAAACAATGATAAGCAACAAACTCCAATTGTAGAGAACAGAAGCTACGAATGCAGAAAAGAGTATAGAAAAATTAAAAAATACCAGATAAAGCGTAACTATCTCTGCCCTATGGCTTTAACCACCCCTCTTTACTTAAAATGAGCTCATACCCCTTCCACCATCCTCCATTTTCTTTATATTCCCATTCCCTTCCATGACTACACCACCTTATACATTAATTCCCTTACCCTTGCTACCAAATATCCATTATGTTAGAGAAACAGAGAATGAGAGAAGAAGAGAGAAGACAAGGTAGCTTACCCTTGGTGGTGGTGGTGTCACCGGAGCTGCGGACAGTGGTGGCTCAAGGGAGGTGGCTCAGGTGCGCTACAGGGACAGAGACAGAGAGACATCAGAAAGAGAGAGAGAGAGAGAGAGAGAGAGAGAGGGGCAAGGTGTAATCACTCATCGGATCGAGGTGGCCTGGCGGTGACCGGAGCACAGACGTCGCGTGGTGGCAGGGAGGAGCAGAGCGTGCAAGAGAGAGAGAAGAAAAGAGAAGAAATGAGAGAAATGGGGAAGAAAGGGGAAGGGCTCGCGATTTAGGGATTTTAGTTTTAGAGACCGAATTATTCGGTTGCTAAATCGGTCGCTAAATGGGTTAATTTGAAATTTGAATTCATAAATTCAGCGACCGATTTAAAATCCGGTCGCTAACACTCTCTATTTTAATTTTTTATGCGCCGTTTAGCGACCGATTTAATTTCGATCACAAATAGAAATAAATTTTAACCGTTGCATTTAACTCGGTCGCCATTTCGGTCGCTAAAAAGTCATAAATTTTTTACTTTTATTTTCCTTTCTTTTGCGACCGAAATAGAGACCGATACCTCTGCTACGCTCTATTTCGGTCGCAATATCAACTCTAATCAGTGTTTGATTTAGATCCTATAATCGATCGTCAATTCGGTCGCAAACAGCAACCAACAAATTCGATCACTATTTTCGGTCGCTAAATGAGCTTTTTTTTTGTAGTGAAATGTAATTGTTATTAGTGTTGTAGTATGAGATTGTGTCCCTTAATGTGTGATCTTATATGGATATATGATTTTGTATGTGATTTTATATGTTAATATATAATATGCGATTTTATTAATAATAAGTGATTAAGAATGATAGGATGGGATATCGTGTGATTTAGTATTTAAATAGAGATAATATAATTCTTAGATTTTTGCCCATCAACCAATCAGATTTGAGTCCTTATTAATAAAGGATAATCCTTTTTTTGGTTACCTCTTAAGATCTTATCATAATCTCCTAAGGATCCCATCTAGAAATAACTACCAAATCTGTATCTAAACTTCCATCGCACTTTTGACCATCTTAGAGTCCGATTTAGGTTTCGATCATTAGATATTAATTTGTAGATACTTCTCCGAGCTTTCTAACGACACCAAGAATGCCTCAATCGGAAACTTGTACCTCAAGTTATGGTCAAAATACCGATCTGTATACTGTTTGGGCTGAAATAGGAGCCCGTTATACCCTAACTTGTATTTATACCATAAGACTCGACCTAAACCCTCTTTCTCACATTTTTAACCTCAGAATAGCTGTCTCTCTTCATCTTTCTTAGTTTTCCCTTGAACCCCTTGAAATTCTTGGAGTTTGTGAGTTCGTTTGGGTGAGAAGTTACGCGTGTTAGCATCGTTTAAGGTAACGTAGTTATCCCTCCTTAATCTCCTTTTCCCTTTATTTTGAATTGGGGATTAATTGATTATTCTCTTCCCTTATTGTTTGACCAAGGCTTGAGGAACTCGTCTAGCCTCTCGAGGGAACGTGTCTTGTTACTTCCCTGGCTGTTCTATGGATTGACGACTGTCCCCACAGACCAACACGGGTCTTTTCAGCGTGCTTTGTCCCCACTCACACGCTTCCTGGGAAGTTAGGAGGTCACCCATCTCAGAATTGCTCCAAGTCAAGCACACTTAACTATGGAGTTCTTAAGTGATGGGCTCTCGAAAAGAAGATGCTTCTTGTTAGTAGATGTAGTACCAATCAATTCATATAAGTCTTCCTCAATGGTATAGTCCCATACCTACACAGTCTCAGGATCCCTCTCATTAGGGTGTGTAATCGGTTCATTCATGTGTCCCTCCGCCTAGAAGCCTGCCAGGAGCCGCTCCTTGTCCATGCCTTCTTGCATCGGCGACCACTTCCCGCCCTCGTCGGCACCCGGGTGTTACATGCCTACCAGCTTTCGCTTGGTTCGTCCCCGAACCACACCGTACTGGGAGAGGTGCCGCTCTAATACCATTTGTGACATCCCCTAGTTTGCCAACGTTATTGTTTTGGGAATCTTCATACCAAGTATGGGGAGAATGAATAATATTGACATGTAGGTGTTGGGGATAGCGTAAGATGAATGGTTAAACCATGACCCTGTCATATGTTGTTGTCTATTTGATGTTAATTGATGTATGTATGATATGATTATAATGTTAATGGCATGCTTTAATTGTTATACTGTTTTATGTTAATTATTGATGATGTATGAATGGATGGTATTGGTATGCCCAATTGAGTATGATGTTTAATGATGTCATGAATGTTTATGATGATGATGATGCTATTATGATGATGATGTTGTTATGATTATGAGAATGCTGTTATGATATCGATGATGATGTGGTGCTCCGTTTGAGTGTTGATTGTTGGGTATGTTAATGCCAACAATGACGTTAATAAGACTATAACCAATTAATAGGCTTATTAATGATGTTAAGACGTTGAAATACGTTAACAATGATAATAAGATTTAAGGGATGTTTTCCCAGTTGTTCATAAGACATGAATATAGTGTGAGATGTAAGTTTATGTTCATAGGGCTTAGTTAAAGACCCTATGATTGATTAGTGATTGTTCTAGGAACATTAATAACGAAGCTATGATTAAAGGATTAATTCCCCATGACGATAAGACATGAATATTAATGAAGAACAGTTAAGATTGATGAAGCTGATGTTCGATGGATTAGTTAAAAGCCAATAGGTTGAATCTGTGATATGTCCCAAGGGTTTGGGAAAGGGTTTCTGACCCTTTCTGCCCAGATCAGTACAGCCACACTCCATCGAGCATGGCCGTGCTTAACAGGGAGCACGCCCGTGCTCTAGTTTTAAATCCAGAGCAGGGCGTGCAATTGAGCACGTCCATACTCAGCAGGCAATACGACCTTCCTTGCCTGCAGGTTCAACACGCTCGTGCTGAGGGTGAGCACGCCCGTGCTCACTTGACCAAGACAAAACCAGAATGCCGAAAACAGAGGTTCTACCCCAAAGTATCCAATTAATGAAAGAAGACACCAGATGAAGAAAAGCTGAGTTAGATAACTTAAAGATATTGTTCTGTACCTTGGTAGTCGAGTGACCAAGGGGGCCTTGATGCTTAATGGTCAAGGTGTTGAGCTCTGTACCTGATCAGTCGGAGTGTTAATAACTAAAGTGAAAAGATGTTGTTCTGTACCTTGGTAGCCAAGTGTCTAAGTGGGCCTCGATAGCCGAGTGGTCCAAGTGTTGAGCTCTGGTGCTTATTGGCCAGAGTGTTGTTGTTTTGTACCTTGGTAGCCAAGTGGCCAAGGGGGCCTTGATGCTTAATGGTCAAGGTGTTGAGCTCTGATGCTTTTTGGCCAGAGTGTAAGTGAAAAGATTATGCGATAAAAGATTAAAGACTAAAGATGAAAGATAACATTGATGATGATAATGAACTTGGGTAGCTGAGTGTTCCAAACGGAGGTGGTGATTGTTGGTTGTGCGTTGTGTTACTCATTCATGCATTGAAGTAGTGGAGTAGCGTTGCATCGCATAACATACCTTGTTTGGAATGATATATGTATATATATGATATTAATATGATGAGATGATTATGTTTGATATGCTATGTTTATATGATG
The DNA here is from genome assembly GCA_030762895.1 of Sophora flavescens. Taxonomy (NCBI): domain Eukaryota; kingdom Viridiplantae; phylum Streptophyta; class Magnoliopsida; order Fabales; family Fabaceae; genus Sophora; species Sophora flavescens. Next base: position 81,774,615 of record CM061063.1, read on the forward strand.
CATGTTCATCTTGCTAACTACTTCCATGTCATTATGTTGATATATATGTTTCTTACTCCCCGTCTTTTGTGTTGGAACCAAAGTGGTTTTGGATTTAATAATCTCTAAGTTTTGATGCTAACAAAAGGATTAAATTTGCTTGGCAAAGTGTTAGTTGAGATCTAACATGTGCTTTCAGTTATGCAGGAATACCTTAATATAAGTAAACATAGGATAAGTTTTCATTGAAAAATAGGCGTCCACCCTTGTAGACGAGCTACTTACCTTGGTAAAGTTACTTGTTCATTTAATTTAGTAGACTGGTTTTCTTAAGTGAACGAGGCTCTAAATGTTTGCTAGACGAATACCAAAAATAACCTGTTAGATACAACAAGTCCAAAGACTTGATAATAAGCGCGTCCATCTTGCCAGGTAAGCAGACGAAAATAATTAGTAGAAGTAAATGAACTGAAAAATAAAGTAATCTAGTAGACGAGCTCTAACCGCCACATCACCAGATGGAGATCTTTATAACTCATTGAGGAATAGAAAGTTTGAAGACTTGATAGACAAGAGGATATGCCACGTCATCAGACGAGCAAAATAAAATATTGAACAGACTTAGTCTCTCATATAACTAAGTAGACGAAGTTTCTTTTTAGACGAGCTCCATCTTTGAAATGAATTAAATGCAATCCGAATCTCTTGAATTTATTTCAAATGATTGATATTTATTTCAATAGAATATTTGTTCTTCACATTTGTTTTATCTGCTTTAATGTTTCACTTTGTTGTAAAAGAAACATAGTACCATCAAGAAATGCAAAAAGCAGAATCGTACAATAAGATACTGCAAAACGATATGTACGATGACAACTTTATGGCTGAAAAAGTTGGATTATACACAAAGGAGGAACAACAAGTGCTCAAGCTGCAATACTCAGAGGAGTGAACCTCAAATTTCATGCTACCTCGATAACCAAGAGTACTATTCAGCATTGCCACAATCAAACTATCAGTCAAAACGGATATCATGCATTAAATGCTATCTCTAAACGGGATTATTCAAAGTAAACGTTGAAGAAATACAAGTGAAGAAGAAGGTCACTATAAATAGAAGACCTGAGATACTGAAACTAGACTTTTATTTGCACAACCTTACGAGCTCAACTTTTGTAAAACTACACTCACTCATACTCATATTTCTTTAGAGAGCAAGAGTCGGTATTTCTTAGTCTGAATGTTGTGAAAATATTCATATGATCTTAACTGTCATATTCTCACACATAGTGAGTTAAGAAGATCAAACATTAAATCTCTTTGATAGAGTTAGAGCCTGGAGAGGCTTGGTAAGAAAGGAATACTTGTATGCCTGGAGAGGTGTTGAATACTTGGTTGTAATCTATTTGGAGAAATAGTGGATAAAACCTTCAAGTCGAAGGGACTGGACGTAGCTCTTGGTTGGAAGAGAGTGAACTAGGATAAAATATTTTGCGTGAATCTTCTATCCCTAAACTCTTCAGCTTTATTTGTTTCTTACTAACCGAGGGGTTTTGATATTGCTTTTGTTAAAGTCTTTTTAACAGGATCTTTTTCGTTGTGCATGCTTCTGCTTTCTAATCTCCTTGTGTGCAAAAATTGTTTGAAATGTTGTTTTCGAAAATTATTAACAAACACAATTCAACCCCCTACTTGTATTTGCTTGTGTCAACTTCATTTTGTTGTTTATTTCATGTATCTTTTTGGATATGCAGAGGACGGTGAGCAGCTTGCTGACGAGTGACTCCGAGGAGCCGCTACTCGTAGTTTAGTTATGTTTAGTTTTAGTTTGTTTATCCGAGTTGTTTATCGGATTGGTTATACCAGCTCTGTAATGTGACATCGGGGTTGGGTTCGTTATATGTTTCCTGTTATGTTTCTTTTAAACAATGTTTTAGTTTTTCCGCGTTGAAGTTATGTTACAATGTGGCAGCCTCTGCCATTTTTATTATTATGATATAATATACATGTGTCCTTTTTCTTTTATATCTTTTATATTTTATGAATACATGCGGGGTAGAGGGTGTCACATATGTTAATTTAAAATTTGATTTGTCTTAAAATTGTTAATTAATATAATAATTAATATTAAAATTATAAATAAATTATATTACAATTTAAAAATAATTATTATTACCCAAATTTGTCTTTTTTAGGGTTTTGTTTCTTTTTTTTTAGGTGAGGCAATTTGAGCCCAATTGAAAAAAACTATTGAGGAGTTTGGTCCTTTTAACTCATATTTTATTTTATCAGACTTTATAATAAAATACAAAAAAAAAACATTGTTTGTTATTTATTTTATGTTTATCACTTTGGGCCAAAAATACCCATCCCACACCCCTTTTTTTGGACTCAAATCTGTTTACCCATCTTCCTTGTCCTAAACCTGATCCAAACCCGTTTTTCTTTTTGTCCTTGAATACTTTGCCCCTTCCTCCTTCATCAACACTGTAAATGCAGCAGCCTCACCTATACCAACTGCGAAAATCACACCCACCGACGACGACGGTCGGAAAGCATGACTGCACGACGACTGGCGGAGAAGCCATAACTACGTGGCGTGGGCGGAGAAGGGCGTGACTCTATGGCATTGCGGAGGGTTCTGCGGCAGAGGGGCACGACGGCGCGCGGTGCTGGGCTTGGATGGTAGTGGAGGAACAACATGTGGTGATGACCAGAAGCTTCGTGGAGGGGGACTAGAAGTGCAAAGTTGTGCTTGGGGATGGAGCTTGGTTGGCTATGGTGTTCTGTAGATTGAAGTGGTGTAAGGGACTAAGGGGTGGAAGGGATGAAAGGGGTAGATATGTTTTTTGAGTCTAAAATTAAATGAAAATATTAATTTTATTGTTTAATTTATTATGGTAACAAAACAATTACTGAAGGACAAAAAGGTTAAAGTGAGTAAAACATGAAAATTGATAAGGTGAGCAATAAATGACAACATTAAATGATAGCTTGGCATTCATTGGTCCATTTGATAACTACATCAATGCGGTTGAATTAGGCCAGACTTCGTAGCAAGACCCATCTTAGATTAGGACACATTTCAAAGAATAATTTTTGTATAATATCTGCCCAATTTCCTGCCTTTGCTGAAACTCAATTCCAAATAAAAGTTAAAACCATTACAAGTAACAATGGACCTGAAATTTTGATGCATGAATTTTATCACAAAAAGGACATTGTTCATCAAACTTCTTGTGTTGAGATACCTCAACAAAATGGCATTGTTGAAAGAAAGCATCTACATATTTTGAATGTGGCAAGAGCACTTTTCTTTCAAAGTGATTCAAACTGATAACAAAGGCTAACTATCATTAACAGAATTAACTAACTTGGAGTGTACAATTAATAACTGTATACTGTAACAAGAGTCAAGTAAAGTAAGAAGAAATGGATAATTGGATGAATTTTTTGATTTGATTTTAGAGTCAAGCTTTTTTTGAACCATTGGTGATTTTTTTTTTATATAAAAAAAGAAACAAAGAAAAATTCACCAAAAATATGTTACTGACTTAGAGCAAGACCTGAAAATTTTCAAAAATAAACCAAGGCATTTACCCATGCATACTCTGCGGTTTATGCGGTACTGTTGAACCTGATAGCACGAGAAACAATCAACACATCAGCAGCCGCAGGCAATATATATACATATTGATTATTATAGTTTATATTTTAAGAACTTATTTTGTCAAAAAAAAAAAGATTTTAAGAACTTACATCATACATGAATTAAAAAATGACTAATATAAAATTCTAGCTAAACAATGTCAATTTTATAAAAGAAACTTGCGAGCACACATATATTATGGCTCAGAGAAGCAATTCATTTTCAATGCTGAACTTGATTTGGTTCTCTTCAGATATCAGACCTCAAACCTTGTGTTACATAAAAAATCAACCTAAAGGTTATTGTGTGTATTGTTTGCTGAAATGTCTCAACCATATTTCCCCCCTTTTGTCTTGTTTTAAAATCAAGTACCACCCTCAAAATTTAACTATATATCATCTACAATGTAATGAGTGTCATCATAAGAAAAACTTGTACACACAACAAACTACCCAAATCTGGGCATCCAAAATGCTGTTTAGTGGAATAAAATTAAGTTACAGAACTACTGTACTCACTATACACAAAGTAAAATCTATGTTTGTAAACATATATAAATTTTTTTTTTCGATAAGCAAAAATTGTATCAAAATGAGTATAAGAGATACTCAAACCTGTATACAACAATAAAACGAACAAGGGACATATATAAGCAAGGTACAAGTTCAACCCGAAGTATAGAACAACAAAAGGTTGAAAAAGTAACCAGACCCCCCAATGAAAAGTAACAGAAGCCCCCTGATTTGTAAACATATATCTGTAAGCCATTGCTCGGAGAGGAATAAGTTCAAAGAATCATTTTTTTTTATATAGACAAATGTTAACATATTAGATATTATGTTAGTTCTTTTTGTTAGGGTTTGAACCATGACCTCTAACTCATTCAACTACTTATACCCTTAGCTCAAAATCAATTGAGCTACCCCATTCTGGGTATAATAAAAGATATATAAGTCTATGAACTTAGAAAAATGGCAAATATGTCTTTAATTCGTTGTTTGTTAAGCAAACTTTCTGAGCTGATCAGTGAGTATCAGATAATAAATTCTAGGTTATAAGAGGCATGGCTGAATTGTGGAGAAGTATCACTCGTTGATAAAGTCACACATAACTAATAAGGATCAAGAAGGAAAGATATATATATTGATCCCATAACATAAGCTTCTGCTATTCAGGGAATCAGGTCTCGATGTAGCATATGATAAAGAAGAAAACCAGCATGGAGAAATCGAAACAAAGAAAAGAAGAAAAGTGTGGCAGGAGTTCAATATAGTATTTTTTTTCTCTTTTCAAGAGGGGATCACTAATGGTTCCCCACTTCCCCCTATAATATGACTCTCGTGCCCGCAACCCATAGGAGCAGGCGTAATCGGTACGGAGCCACGAGAGAATCTCGCTCCTCAACAACAAGAGTATCTTCAATGATAATTGCTTAACAAGTTCTTAAAATTAAAGACAAGTTCTCATTGAGTTGCGAGATTGAGCAAGTTGATGTGGATGACATATGTAAGGATCATGTTGAATATAATTAATATATGGACGGTGGATTTATGTGGATGGTGTGGACGGTTGTTGAATATAATTAATATATGGACGGTGGATTTATGTGGACGGTGTGGACGGTGGAGTCCCATCCATTATATTCTTATGATTCATTGTATATTTCTCCTAGGACTTGGTATAGACTTTTATTGTTCTAGGAATCAAGTCTAGAGTCAAGTATATATATATCTTATACTCCTATTCAATAATACAAAAGTAAGTAAAAGTATTCAGTTTTCATATTCAAGTTGGTATCTAGAGCCTTGTTGGTTCCTGTTTGGTATGTTCATTGGGTTTCGGCTGTTGTGAACACTAGCCCAAGTTTTTTGAAGTTGTCTGGTGACCGGAGTGACACTGCCGTTCACCTCAGACGTCGCCGACCGGACGTCCGCCCAAGCTCCGCCGCCAGATTCGCTGTCACGCGCCCTCACGCGCCGTCGACAAAATTCTCACTCTCCGGCACGTGTAATCCACGCGCCGCCTTCCCGGCTTCCGTTTGCGTTGCGGATTCCGCCGCCGTGATCGCCGTCCTCTCCCGGTTCTGTTCCGCCCCTGTTTGGTTTGTGGGTCTGCCGTTGTGCTACCCCTTCATTGAATCTTGTTGCTGTTTGTATTCTGTTGCTCTTCTTCCATGGCAGAAAATAAGAGCTTGGGCCCCTGTTTGATTTCTGGTTCCCCCACTATTACTACCAAGTCAAACGAAGATCATCTACTTTCGGTCAGTGAGTATAAAGAGTATCTTCAATTTAAAGCCACTCAACAGGCTTTTCCTTCGGCCACCATTGCTCACTCTGGTAACTCTAAAGTTTGTCTCTCTCAATCTACATCTGTTGGATCTTGGATTTTAGACTCTGGTGCTTTTGATCACCTAGCTGGCAATCCTTCTCTTTTCTCTAAATTGTCATTCCCTAAAACATCTCACAGTATTACTCTTGCCGATGGGTCTAAAGCACAAGCAGCTGGTATTGGTCAAGCTTCACCTCTTCCATCCTTACCTTTAAATTCAGTCTTGTTTGTACCGGATTGTCCCTTTAATTTAATTTCAATTAGCCAAATTACTCGCACTCTAAATTGTTCCATAACCTTTAATTCTGTTTCCTTTGTTATACAGGACCGGAGTACGGGACAAACGATTGGATCTGGATCTGAATCACAAGGCCTATACTACCTTCGATCTTCCTCATCCACCGTATGTGCTGTTTCAGAGTCTATCGATCTCTTACATCGTCGTCTGGGTCATCCAAGTCTAGAAAAATTAAATCAGATGGTCCCTCATCTTTCACATTTGAAGACCTTGAACTGTGAGTCATGTCAACTTGGAAAACATGTTAGAGTATCTTTTCCTAGTAGTGCCAGTAGTCGAACTATGTCTCCTTTTGATATTATCCACTCTGATGTTTGGGGTCCTAGTCGTATTCCTTCTGTTCGAGGATATAGGTATTATGTTACTTTCATTGATGATTTCTCAAGATGCACTTGGTTATATTTAATGAAAGATCATTCTGAGTTATTTGATGTCTTTCAAACCTTTTGTTCACTAACAAAGAATCAGTTTGGAAAAACAATTCATATTTTGCACAGTGATAATGCAAAAGAAAAATTTTCCACATCTTTTAAATCCTTTTTGAGTTCTCATGGCATCATACATCAGTCCAGTTGTCCTCACACACCACAGCAAAATGGTGTTGCTGAACGCAAACATCGTCATCTTGTTGATACAGCTCGGACTCTTTTAATAAATGCCAAGGCACCCTTGAAGTTTTGGGGTGACGCTGTTCTTACGGCCTGTTATTTGGTAAACCGAATGCCATCTTCTGTTTTGGGTAATAAAATCCCTCACTCTATTTTATTTCCTAACGATTCTCTTTATACTGTTCCCCCTCGTGTGTTTGGTTCTACCTGTTTTGTCCATGATCTTTCTCCTAGTCATGATAAGTTGTCTGCACGGGCAGTTAAATGTGTCTTTCTTGGGTATTCTTGAGTGCAAAAGGGATATCGATGTTATTGTCCCTCTACACATCGCTTTTATGTATCTGCAGATGTTACATTTTTTGAAGATACCCCCTACTTTGTCACATCAGCTACCTCCGATTCTACTCCATCTCAGGTACTGCCCATTCCTCAACTTGTACAGCCACAGGATGACCGCCCGTTTCATCGATATGGTATTTTTTATGAGCGTCGGGCTCTTCAAGTTCCTGAGATCACACCCAGTATTGATCCTCCTGATTCATCTCCCGCTCCAATCGCTTCTCCCACTGCGGTCCAACCAGTCGCTTCTGCTGACTTACTGACAGGCGTGCGAATGCACGTGCGGTTCCGGCAAGTGTACCGGATTGTCGCCAAGTAATAAAAGATATCGATCCCACAGAGACTATGATCCCGAATCGCAGTTAATTATCAAATTGAGTAAATCTGGACTGTGTAAAAAGGATTTTTATATTTTGAATTGGTTTTGAATTTTGAATTAAGAAATAAATAAAACAGAATCAAATAAAACAGAAAACAAATCTTTTTTTTGGTTTTTCATATCTAAACGGGTTCCTAGGGATTTGGGTTACCAACAAGATCGTTTACGTTGCTAAGTCGATTTACCCTTGTTAATTAACGAAATTGCCTTGAAGGCGAGTTTATCCTCTAATAGCTTAAGCTCCCTCTCGGGTTACAAAAACCGTGCCCAATTGAACCAACCCCTACTCTCGTGGTAGTCGAACTCAGATTGGACCCTTTGCGTTTCGTGACAATTCGTTGATCCTCGAAGGACGGCTTCTAACTCTCGTGATTTCAGTCCTAAGTCTGATCATTCTATAGATCCGACACCTAAGTTCACCGCTAGGTTCCTCCTTAGAATGTCTATGACACGCAAACAAGTGGCCACCGAATTTACGAGTGATTCAAACACTAGAAATCAGATCTAAAACAAAATCGTAATTAACAAAGATATTACATCAAATCAACATCATAAACAAAACTTGGGCAGAGCCCCAATCCCTAGGAACTAAGCTACTACTCGAGCCTTGCCATGGAGATGACAAGCTTGGTTAACAACAACATGAAAATAAACTAAGAGAAGAGAATAGGAGAAGAAGAGAGAGATCCTAAATCTATGCCTAGAGTAGCAGCCCCAAAAGTCTCCTTTTTTGCCTCTGACTTGATCCCATATTTATAGATTTGGGAAGTTAGAATCCCAATCTAACTCAAATTAGATCAAAATCCGTTGCTTTTGATCCAAGTAACACGCGTCACGGCCGTGATGGCCATCACGGCTAGGCCGTGACGCATTCTGCCTTGTGGGGGTCTGGCTCAGTTGACAGGTCACGGCCGTGATGCTCATCACGGCTAGGCCGTGACCAGTTCTGACTTCAGTCTTCTTTCTTTTCTAGTTTTGCTCGATCATGGCCGTGATGGTCATCACGGCTAGGCCGTGATGGGCTCTGTTTGGCTCATTTTCTTCACTTTTCAAGCTCCGTCTTCATCCGAGCTCCATCATGGTTGATCCCGAGCATTTAATCTTTGATTTCTGCAAAACAACACCACAAAACCGCTTACCCGTTCCAAAGTAAAAATTATCAAAAATCAAATTAAATATGCCTAAACTATATGAAAATGCATGCAAAATGATAGACAAAGATGAGGTGAAATCACACTCATCAAATCACCCCAAGCTTAAGATTTTGCTTGTCCTCAAGCAATTACCAAGGCCATAAGATATAAATAATCAGAGCATGGATCGTGAACCAAGAACCCGAGAAACCAATCCAAGTGACAGGCATTTTTAAATAAATTTCCAAGAGATAATCAATTTCAAGTCCAATTAGAAGCTTAGGTTCTTTAATTTCATATTCTCACTGATTCGGGCACTCTTCTCACCTCACTCAAGTGTTTAAGGGTATATGACAATTCGCTCAATTTCCTCAAGGAAGGTGCTCTACCATAAGCTTGACTATTAACCGATTCTCTACTTTATTAATGAAAACACATAAGAATCAAGAGGTCTTTTACTTTGGTTGTAATGGGGCCATGGGATTGATCGTTAGGTGGGGAGATCAAGAAAAGGAAATTTCAAGAAGGCTAAACAAATTATCAAACATTGCAAAGCATGACACCTTCTAAAATACCTTTTTGGGCTTTGATTCATTTTTCCACCTTTCTTTGTTTTTATTTTTATTTCTCACTTTCTTTTGTCATCCCCTTCTCCATATTTTTTTTTGTGTTTATTTCATTTTATTTATTTGGAGAAGGGGAGATTTTTAGCTCAAGAGAAATATTTTCTAATTTTCTCATCCCATACTTTTTTAGACTACCTTTTTACCCTTTTTGTAACACTTCAAAAGGTGCCATACCAAGCATTATTTATCAAAGTAATTCAAGGTACCAAGAAAAGTATTTTATTCTTTTAGGCTCAAAATTGGGCAACTAAGGGGTAGCATTTAATCAATCAAAGCTCAGAAGGCCGGAAAAATACCTAGTGCCTCAATCATTTTCAAAAATGTTTTTCAAAATTTTTTTCAAGTTTCAAAATGGTTTCAAGTCAAGTTTTAGAAAATATAGTCCAAGAGGAATTAAATCACTCTATCACAAGGAATGGGGTAGATTTAGTGAGTACCCCTTTTTGGCTCAAAATCTTACATTTAGTAGTTCAAAAATCAGTGAGAAACACAAATCTAAGGAACCACATGCTAATTATCAACTATCAAAAGATTATCTCAAGAATTTTTATTTTCAGCCTTATCACAAGAATAAAACAATTGGGTTCAAAGATTCACTATCTCAATTTATTTGGCACCAAGTTCTCACAATTGGATGCATATTCTAAGTGAGGGGCAATCTAGAGAATGTGATCATACCTAACTATGCCTATGTGAATGCAATATGAATGCAAAAATGCAAATGCAATAGCAAAAATACCCCTACCCCAAGCTTAAAACTTACATTGTCCCCAATGTAAATAATCAAGTCGGAGAGAGGAGAAAAATGGAACAGCTTGCCGAGGTGGTAGCGGGTGTTGGCTCACATTCCAGTCAAAACTTTGGTGGAAATAGCATCACGGCCGTGAGGTTCATCACGGGCAGGCCGTGATCGTTTCTGGTCTTCAGGAGTTGCCCTATCACGGCCGTGACCTGCATCACGGCTAGGCCGTGATGCTCTCTGATCTTGGCATCCTACTCATCACGCCCGTGATGGATATCATGGCTGGGCCATGATCCTTTCTGTTCTCCTTTGATAGCTTATCACGGCCAGGGCGTGATGGCTTCTGACTTTATTTTTCTTGCTCTTCTTGCTCTTCCTTCCTTCTCAACCTGAAAACACTAGACAAATCTATTAATTTATGATTTTTACCTCTTGATCTTCTCAAATTATTCAAGAGCTAAATTCAAAAACAAAAGGAAAAAGGGAAAGAAAACTTGGGTTGCCCCCCAAGAAGCGCTTATTTATGGTTTTAAGCTTGACCATACTTCCTTCAATCAACCGGGGTCGGCTGGGCGTAGAAGTGCAGGAACACTTCTCTTCCATGGGAGTCCTTCAAAGAGCCGATTCTGCTCATATGGCCAATTACTCTTCCGCTTTGCTCTTTTCATTCGGACCTTCCTGGCCTTACTCCCTCCCGGCCGAAGTTTTGTTTCCGCATGATCAGCAACTCCAACCTCGTCACTATAGGGTGCATCATCAACCATGCATATCTTTGGAGTCGCTTCCACGCTAAGCTCTTTCTCTACCACTGGAGATGTTATACCGATCCTGCACACATGGCTCTCAAAAGGAGGGTTGTTATAAGAGTTAGTCAATTGAAAATCTACCCTACCTTCCTCTACATTTAGAGAGAGTTTGCCATTCCTTACGTCTATTACTGCTCTAGCGGTGGCCAAGAATGGCCTTCCTAAAATGATGGGGAATTCAGAATTCCCTTTCATATTCAGTACCAGGAAATCGGTAGGGATGAAGAATTTCCCTACCTTTACAGGGACATTCTCTAGTATGCCTAGAGGAGTCCTAGTTGAGCCATCCGCAAATTTTAAGGAGAATTTGAATGGTCTCAACTCTTTGCTTCCCAACCTTTCCATGATAGTGAGGGGCATCAAGCTCGCACTAGCCCCTAAGTCACATAAGGCTTGGTCTATTTGCACTTTTTCAATCGAGCAAGCGATAGAGAAACTTCCTGGGTCTTTCAGCTTAGGTGGCATTTTAGTTTCTATATCTACTAGCCTTTTCTTGACCAACCTTTGTGGGAAAGGTATCGGGGGTTGGTACGGTGGCGGAGGGACGTACTTTGGTTTTGGCTCTTCCTTTTCGCTCATGTCCTCCTCTGGTTCCACCTCCATTTCAGCCACCCCAAGCTTATCATCCCTCAAGTGTATGGCATTACAATGTTCAATGGGATTTGCTTCGGGTTGCCCCGGGAATGTACCCTTAGGTCTCGAGTACGTGCTGGCTTGTTGGGCAATCTGAGTTTCTAGCATCTTGTTATGAGTGGCTAAGTTGTCTACCTTAGATGCTAGCTCCTTTATTGCCTCGTTCACTGCCCTTCCTTGTTGCCTAAACTCCTCATTTTGTTTTGTCTGAGTTTCAACAAAACTTTCCAATAAAGACTCGAGTTTAGATCTCTGTACCTGAGGATACCCCGGTGCGGCTTTCCCATTACCCTGGCCCTCTTGGAACTCATGGTTTAGCGTGTTGCTGTAGTTGCCGTAGGAGAGGTAAGGGTTGTTCTTCCTTTGGTTGTAGAGATTTGGGGGAGCATAATTGGGCAACTTCGGGTTCGTGTCGTAGAAGTTGTGACAAGAGTTCACTTGTTCACTTGTTCACCCGAAGCGTCGGATCCATGAGCAACACCACGTGGGCATTCCATTATGTCATGTCCCTGCATTCCACAAATCTCACAAACAAGGTTAGTAGCACCTATTGCACTCACATTAGCTCTTTCAAGCTGATCAAAACGTTTATTAAGTGAGTCTATTTTTGACATTATGAGATCAGTGCTATTTACTTCAAACTTACCCCCCGAAATCTTGTTCGGGTTATTACCTCTTTCTGAACCCCATTGGTGGTATTTGGTAGCGACATTCTCAATGATGTTGAACGCCTCAGTCAGCGGCCTATTCATAAATGCTCCACCAGCTGCAGAATCAAGTGACACCTTCGAAGAGTAATCCAATCCGTTGTAGAAGGTGTGCACTAATAACCACCTCTCGAGTCCATGATGTGGGCAAGACTCCAGTAGTCCCTTGTAGCGATCCCAAGCTTCTGATAAGGATTCTCCATCTTTCTGGAAGAAGCCGGTGATCTGGGTTCGTATATAGGCCGTCTTGGATGGAGGGAAGAATTTCTCCAAGAACGCCTGCTCCAGTTGGTCCCAAGTTGACAAGGTATTAGCGGGGATTTGCTTTAGCCAAGCTTTCGCTTTTCCAGTAATAGAAGAGGGGAACAATCTCAATCGCACAACATCGACCGAGGCTCCATGAATCCTGATTGCATCGGTGAACTCCAAGAATGTCTCTATGTGATCAGTCGGGTCCTCCGAAGGCAACCCTCCGAATTGATGTTGCCTAATCATGTTGATTAGCATAGGTGGTATAGTGTAGTTTTTCGCCTCAATCTCTGGCCTTGCAATCCCAGATCGCAAGCCTCTCGTATTTGGGGCTGCGTAGTCCTTCAAAGGTTTTGTATCCGGAAGATTCACCACGAGTGGAATGGGAATCAACTTTTCTCCCTCTCTTTGTAGTCTCCTACGTCTGTGAAAGGTCCTCTCGATTTCTGGATCAACCTCACTAAGGCTCCCAAGACTTAGGGATCTTTGCATATAACACACAAAGAGATGGATACACTAGAAGGAAAGAAATTTTGGAAATTTTTTTCTCTTTTTTTTTTTCCAGATATAAAGATTAGATAAATAGATAAAAATAAAAGGTCCAGAAAAATAAATTCAAAAATTGAATTGAGATTCGAAAAGGCACAGTCCCCGACAACGGCGCCAAAAACTTGACAGGCGTGCGAATGCACATGCGGTTCCGGCAAGTGTACCGGATTGTCGCCAAGTAATAAAAGATATCGATCCCACAGAGACTGATCCCGAATCGCAGTTAATTATCAAATTGAGTAAATCTGGACTGTGTAAAAAGGATTTTTATATTTTGAAATGGTTTTGAATTTTGAATTAAGAAATAAATAAAACAGAATCAAATAAAACAGAAAACAAATCTTTTTTTGGTTTTTCAGATCTAAACGGGTTCCTAGGGATTTGGGTTACCAACAAGATCATTTACGTTGCTAAGTCGATTTACCCTTGGTAATTAACGAAATTGCCTTGAAGGCGAGTTTATCCTCTAATAGCTTAAGCTCCTTCTCGGGTTACAAAAACCGTGCCCAATTGAACCAACCCCTACTCTCGTGGTAGTCGAACTCAGATTGGACCCTTTGCGTTTCGTGACAATTCGTTGATCCTCGAAGGACGGCTTCTAACTCTCGTGATTTCAGTCCTAAGTCTGATTCTATAGATCCGACACCTAAGTTCACTGCTAGGTTCCTCCTTAGAATGTCTATGACACGCAAACAAGTGGCCACCGAATTTACGAGTGATTCAAACACTAGAAATCAGATCTAAAACAAAATCGTAATTAACAAAGATATTACATCAAATCAACATCATAAACAAAACTTGGGCAGAGCCCCAATTCCTAGGAACTAAGCTACTACTCGAGCCTTGTCATGGAGATGACAAGCTTGGTTAACAACAACATGAAAATAAACTAAGAGAAGAGAAGAGGAGAAGAAGAGAGAGATCCTAAATCTATGCCTAGAGTAGCAGCCCCAAAAGTCTCCTTTTTTGCCTCTGACTTGATCCCATATTTATAGATTTGGGAAGTTAGAATCCCAATCTAACTCAAATTAGATCCAAATCAGTTGCTTCTGATCCAAGTAACACGCGTCACGGCCGTGATGGCCATCACGGCTAGGCCGTGACGCATTCTGCCTTGTGGGGGTCTGGCTCAGCTGACAGGTCACGGCCGTGATGCTCATCACGGCTAGGCCGTGACCAGTTCTGACTTCAGTCTTCTTTCTTTTCTAGTTTTGCTCGATCATGGCCGTGATGGTCATCACGGCTAGGCCGTGATGGGCTCTGTTTGGATCATTTTCTTCACTTTCCAAGCTCCGTCTTCATCCGAGCTCCATCATGGTTGATCCCGAGCATTTAATCTTTGATTTCTGTAAAACAACACCACAAAACCGCCTTACCCGTTCCAAAGTAAAAATTAACAAAAATCAAATTAAATATGCCTAAACTATATGAAAATACATGCAAAATGATAGACAAAGATGAGGTGAAATCACACTCATCACTTACCAATTGCCCTTCGTAAAGGTAATCGTTCTACTCTTAATCCCCATCCCATTTACAATTTCCTTAGTTACCATCGATTATCTCCTTCCCATTATGCCTTTGTATCTGCCTTGTCATCTGTTACCATTCCCAAGAATGTTCAGGAAGCACTATCTCATCCAGGATGGCGACAGGCAATGGTTGATGAGATGACGGCTTTGGAATCTAATCATACATGGACCCTTGTTTCCCCTCCTGCTGGGAAATCAGTAGTTGGTTGTCGATGGGTATTTACAGTTAAAGTTGGTCCTAATGGGCAGGTGGATCGCTTGAAAGCCCGACTGGTCGCAAAGGGGTACACTCAGATCTATGGTCTGGATTACGGTGATACTTTTTCTCCCGTTGCTAAGATGGCATCTGTTCGTTTGTTCTTGTCGATGGCCGCCATGAGACACTGGCCATTATACCAGCTGGATATTAAAAATGCATTCTTACATGGTGATCTGGAGGAGGAAATCTATATGGAGCAACCACCTGGGTTTGTTTCTCAGGGGGAGTCAGATCTTGTTTGCAGGTTACAGAAGTCCTTGTATGGCTTAAAACAGTCACCTCGCGCTTGGTTTGGGAAGTTCAGTAACGTCATCCAGCAGTTTGGCATGATTCGTTGCGAGGCAGACCATTCTGTATTCTTTAAATGCTCATCCTTGAATAAACGTATTTATCTCGTGGTGTATGTGGATGATATTGTTATTACAGGTGACGATCAAGAAGGCATTAAGGAATTGAAGCAACACTTGTTTAAACATTTTCAAACCAAAGATCTTGGACAATTGCGGTATTTTCTTGGGATTGAAGTAGCCCAATCAAGAACAGGTGTTGTCATTTCTCAAAGGAAATATGCCCTTGACATTCTTGAAGAAACAGGGATGCTAGATTGTATGGACCCAAATGTAAAGCTTCTACCTAATGAGGGGGAGCCCTATCCTGACCCAGGCAGATATAGAAGATTAGTTGGGAAGTTAAATTATCTCACCATGACTCGACCAGACCTTGCTTTTCCGGTTAGTGTTGTAAGTCAGTTTCTCAACTCACCATGTGACAGTCATTGGAATGCTGTTGTTCGGATCCTAAGATATATCAAGGGATCACCTGGTAAAGGGATTGTTTATATCGCCAGGGGTCATACTAATATCATGGGGTATACAGATGCAGATTGGGCAGGCGATGCTAGTGATAGGAGGTCTACTTCAGGCTACTGTGTGCTTATTGGAGGTAATCTGATTTCATGAAAAAGTAAGAAGCAGAATGTTGTTGCAAGATCAAGCACAGAAGCATAGTATCGTGCTATGGCTAATACTACTTGTGGACTCCTATGGCTAAAATATTTGCTGCAAGAGTTGAAGTTTTGTGAGATAGGTCCTATGAAACTTGCTTGTGATAACCAATCAGCATTGTATCTTTCTTCAAATCCTATCTTCCATGAAAGAACCAAGCATATAGAAGTTGATTGTCACTTCATCCGGGAAAAGATCCTCTCGGGTATCATTAAGACTTCCTTTGTGGGTAGTAGAGATCAACTTGCAGATATGATGACTAAGTCTTTACGGGGTCCTAGAATAGCATACATATGTGACAAGCTGATTGCATCAGACATATATGCTCCAGCTTGAGGGGGAGTATTGAATATAATTAATATATGGACGGTGGATTTATGTGGACGGTGTGGACGGTGTGGACGGTTGTTGAATATAATTAATATATGGACGGTGGATTTATGTGGACGGTGTGGACGGTGGAATCCCATCTATTATATTCTTATGATTCATTGTATATTTCTCCTAGGACTTAGTATATACTTTTATTGTTCTAGGAATCAAGTCTAGAGTCAAGTATATGTATATATATATATATATATATATATATATATATATATATATATATCTTGTACTCCTATTCAATAATACACAAGTAAGTAAAAGTATTCAATTTTCATATTCAAGTGATCATTGCTTCTATAAGCAACCGGTTCTTATACAAGAACCTTCGGTAAGAAAAGGAGAGAGAAAAATAATATAGAATTGCATTAACTACATTCATTCGAAAATTAAAATTAAAGTAAATATAAATAAATGATATGAGTAACTTATGGTGACCTATTTAGTGAACTTTTTAGAATTGCATCATTGGAGTATAGAGGTTGCTTATGGTAGTATAAATAAAAAATGGTGAGGTGACATGATAAGACCTATAAAAAAAAAGGAGTTAAGCAACTCTTGCATCATTAGAGATGCTCTAATGGACTGTATTAGTCTTGTTCTAGTCGGTACACGTATTGTTGTAAAATATATATTTTTTAAAATATTTATTCTGTTTTATATATAAAGCACTCAACTTTCATCGAAAAATGATCCATATATTTCTTTTTGAGATTGCAGTCGTCTAGCCATGTCCTTTAAAGACAGATTATACACGCTGAAACTAGGAAACTGGTATATGTGGGAGTCGAATCCATTACCATGCCATCCATATACGACATCCTTATTATCAATCCATGGGATTGTTTCTTAACTACACAGCATTCAACAATAAAAACATTAAAATGTGATTTTTATTTAATTTCTTAATAATTGCCCAAATGTGAGTTGGGTACGTAAAGTAAATAAAAACAAGAGGCAAACATTTATAATTAATTAATCACTGCTCTGTGCAATCCGTGGGCTTGAAGGAGACAGCTTTGTGTTGAAGGTCATAGCCAACCAAGAAGTTCTGTTGCGCCAAATTTCCAAAGATGGAAATATCTGGAGATGAAATGAAAGCCAAACATACAACATCATCATCAACTTGAACAAAGGTGTTCGCACCATTCAAATTGACAGCTGCCCCACGAAAATGTGCGGTGATCACTGGAACCTTGAGATTATTTGAAGTAAATTTGTAGCAAAGGCTCAATGTTTGTGAAGGGTCCTCGGCACGCTCCAGATCAACTGCATCTGCAACTGCTGATTCCAATCTAGAGTAAACATCGTCTGGCAAAATAGTGAGGGTTGTACCTGAGTCAATGATGATGTTTCCAGGTTTACCAACCATGCCAGAGGAGGGGCTTCCAAAATCTATTTTGTTATCTCCCACACTAAACCCTTCCAAGTTTAGGTAGTAAAAGACTTCTGTGGCCATGGGAGTTGAGACGACACCACGACCAGAAACCACAGCATCATCTCCAAAATTGAGTTTGCTTGAGAAATTAGAACTTGAATAAGGCACCATACAATAGGAGAATTTGCCACTTATTGAAGAACCTAGTTGAGATATAAGGGACACAGGTCCATTTCCAAGGCCAACTATACCAGAGCTTGGCCCCTGGAAAGACACGCTATTACTGAGGCCACATCCAATCACAGTTTTAGGAAATTGGATAGGAGAGCCACCCGTGGAACCTAAAGTGAGAGTCTCTAAACTAAGATCTCCTTCTGACTGTGACCCGTCCCCATATTGAATAACATAATTGCAATTTTGTCCATCGTCAGGAGAGCAAGAAGTGTCTCTCACAGATTTACATGTAGTAGAAAGGCAAGGAATATTTTTGTATGTCCTTGATTTTGAAGGGTTGAATATTGGAGTGGTTTGGTTGAAACAGGGATCACAAGGCTTGCATTGCAACCAGACAATGTCGCTACCCGTATCAGCAACACCAACAAGTTGAAATGGCGGGGTGCCAACTGAGTAACTCATGAGGTATTCACCTCGATCGGGTGTTACATCAGACTCAACTTTATTTGTAGAAACAGATGGTTTGTTGAAATGATTGGGACGGTTGATGGAACGTTGAATTGCTTTGGCTACTCGTTGGAAATGAGTTTCTGTGGGAAGATAAAAGGGTGATTTTGAAGAATCGCGGTGAATGAGCTCTACACTAAAACCCAAAGCCTCAATGAGGGAGATGCTACAAAGGCAAAGCAAGAGAAAAACAAGAGATGAATTCTTTTTTCCCATGGCTTGATTTGATACTCTTGATACAAATTTTTCAAGTGTCTTACCACTAGGGCATTCTAATGGCTTTTTATAGGGCTTTGATGGGGACGATGGATTAGTGTGGAGAACTTGTGTGGGATCAAAGTGATGTGTTATTTGAACCGATAATGTATGTGACATCATAAATATTTTTTGTTTCTGTCTAGATACGGTATGTTTCTTTCTTTTTTAGATACGGTATGATGCCTTAATTTTGTGTTAAAAAAACATTTTTTTAGAAAAGGTGCTACGTACACACCGATATGGTACGATACAATTGGTAGATAATTGAGTCATTTAAGTATGTAATCAGGAGTTCAATTCCTGACTCATGCGTATGGAAGAGCATTTCTTGGGAGAGATCAACCCCTTAAATGAATCTCACAGTATTTCAAGAATTAGTCTCTGGCTTTCGATGATATCCGGACTAAAAAAAAAGAAAAGGTGCTACACAAATATGGAAATGTCTATCGCCTAGTATTGGGCCTAATCCGCTCCGCTATAATTATGACTACAATTGCTTATTTCAAAAATAAAAGAAATCAAGATCTTTCAAAATCGGGATTAATTTTTCCGTTACATGAATTTACAAATTTACATGTATGAAGAAGGAAGGCGACCTTGTCGAGATTTGTATATATATATATATATATATATAGATTTGTTGACAAATAGGATTAAACTAAAATCATTTTGGAAACGATTATTTTGTAATATCTTTTAAAAGAAATTGGTACTGATGAGATTATTCTGTATCAAATTTTTTTTATGGCAAATATTCTGTATTAAATAAAAAAATATATCATTAACTATTATATTAATATGAGTAGTCTTTACTTAATTTATCAAATAACAAAACATCTTTACAAATATGTAGGATAACTATAATGCTAAAATAACAAAGTATGTAATGTAGGATTTTCACAACATTAAGAAGAAATTCTCTTGAAATGAGAATAAGCCAAAATTTCTGGACAATCTTAAACCAAATCACGCAGAGAAAGGTAAAAATTCAATAGTTATAAAAAAGAATAGCTGTCATCGAATTTGGCTTATTCTCATTTTTTCAATTTGATTTTTTTCTTAATTGGAATTAACTGTTATACCATAAATAGTTTTTTATTGTAGCATTATAGTTATGATATGAATTAAATAAAAATGTATCCATATTAATTTAATATTTAATGATTTTAAATATAATACTGAATACTCTTATTAGTACCAGTATCATTTTAAAAGATTTTGTCAAAAAAAGAGAGTATCATTTTAAAAGATATTTCCAAAATCAACTCCTATCTATTCAAAGAGACAACTCACCCTTTGCAATCAGTCACATGTTTGTCACGTAGGTTATTGACGTTAAAATTGGACGACAAAGTGACAGAGAGACCTAATTGTAACAAGAGAGATAGTTGGATGACCTAATTGATGCAATTGAAATATGGGGACCAAAATTACACAATCGTGATAAATACATGAAGGACCAAAAGTTTAATTAAGTCGTTATTTTTCTATTTTATATAGCATATATTTTTACTCTATAATTTTATTTATGGAATAAATTTATAAATATTAACTATGTATGAATAAGCCTTCTAAAATAATTATGTATGAATAAGGCAATATTTAAAGCACGTGCTCTTCTAAGGCTCTGTTTGGTGGCAACTAGTAATTAGCGGATGAGTTTATAGCGGATAGCAGATAAGTTATTCAATAGCACATAATGGATAAGCTAACATATTGGATTTGAAGTGTATGATAAAATTAGCTGTTGAAGTAGTTGATAAATATAAAATGACATATAAGGACATGTTTATATGCTTCTTTTATATAAGTTCAATTTATATATATTATTTATTCCAAAATGATTATCATTTTTAATACTTTAATTGTTTTAAATTATTAGTTAACATCTCAAAAATTAAGATATCAATTTTAATTCATAATTTATTTTTAATAAATAAAATGAGATAATAAAAATAAAATGACATATTAACAAAAAGCATAAGACGTGAATAAAATATTAGGATTAAAATATTCTATTTTATTTAGCAGAAGGTAAAGAAGAAATTTAACTCAAATAATAACGATAAAAATGGAAGAAAAAATAATAAGCTATAAGTTATGATCTCAAAGTTTCAAATGCCACTTCAATTAGTATTCAAAAAAATACTATAAGCTAGTGAAAAAATGTTATAAGATAATAAAAAACGTTAACTAAACTGAGTTATATATATATATATATATATATATATATATATATATATATATATATATATATATATATATAGTATGCTAATATATTCATTCTAATAAACAAATGGAGGTACCATTTATTATATTATTTTCGATATTCTAGTTTATTTTATAAATAAATAAAAAAATATACATGGGAATGCACAAAGTGAAACAATCAAATTATGATATATTTAATTAAATTTTAGAATAAAAAAGAGATTAAAATGAAAATTATAAAAATTCTCAATTTCAATGTCTTCTGAAAAATAAAGCAACTAAAGGCGTCAAAAATAATTAAATTGACATTTTGTGTTTTCTTAGAAACTTCATTTCCCCAACTTACCCAACTATGAGTTTGATTTTATATATTGTAAGTGTGAAAAATGTTATATTATCAATTAATTACAAATCATTTTATGTGTAATTTTTAACTTTTATTTGGATGGGGTAGCATGAATTAATAATTAAGTAGGTTGGAAAGAAGTGGGAGAGAAGTGATAATGAGTAAGAGTATCTTTGATTTGCCAAATCAACTAACGTGTAACGGATAACTTATAGCGAATGGAAAAATAATCTCATTTGGTAACCGTTTTTAAAATTAGCATATAGCTTTTTTTCACTAGCATACAACGTTTTTCCCAGACGCTGCTAGAAGTAGCATTTGAGCTTATAGCATATAGCTTATCATATTTTCTTCCATTTTTATCCCTACTATCTTAATTAAATTCCTCACTATCCTTAACTAATAAAAGTTTTTATACTGTCAACCAATCACAAGTCATGGAATGAATGACTTTTAAGGTGATTTGGATAAGAATCCAAGATTTTCAGTAATGTGGCGATTTATTATTTGTTGACAGTGTAAAAAATTTTACACTAATAATGTATACCAATTAAACTCTAAAATAACATACTAATCATTTAAAATAGTATATAAATAAAAATTAATTTCACTATTTAGATTTATATTTAAGTTATAAAATAGAAAATATATTTTTATCTATAAAAAATAAAATTTATATAAAAAACATATCAATATTTAATTTTATTTTGATTATTACATTTTATTTACTAAAAATAATTAAAACTAAATTAATATTAAAATTAATAATTAATACTTTGATTTCTTTTAAATGATAAATAATTTAAACTAAATTAAAGTATTTAAAGAAATAATTATTTTAAATTAAATAATATATAAATATACATATAATTTATACATAAAAAAAATGCAAACGTATCATTTCATGATCAACATGATGTGACACCGTTGGCAGATAACTGAACTCCTTAAGCATGTGGTCAGGGGTTCGATTCCTGGTTCATGTGTATGGAAGAACATCTGTTGGGAGAGGTCAACCCCTTAAATGGATCTCAGATTCTCAGTACCTCGAGGGATTAATCTCTGGCTCCCGATCGGAGGATACCAGGGTTCACCAAAAAAAATATCATTTTATGTCATTTTACATTTATCAGCTAGTTCAACCCCTAGTTTTACCAAACACTTCAAATCCAATTCGTTAGTTAATACGCTATCCGCTATCAGCTGGCTTACCTGCTATTCGGTAACTTATCCTCTATCCGCTAGTTTTTACCAAACAGAGCCTAAAAGTAGATTTTTAGGTTTGGATTGTTCCTAAAAAATGTTTGGATTGAAAGAAATAGAAGAGAAAAAAAATATCATATATTGGAGCATAATTTTTCTCATATATTAACTTATATTGATCAGCTTATGGTTAATTTGTATTAGTCACATGTCGTTTAATGTGAAAAAACTAAAAAACATAATATTATATTCAGTGATGTCAAATATTCTTATATAGATGTTGCCAAGTGTACTAGCGAATATATATATATATATATATATATATATATATATATATATATATTGCGTTATACATAAGATATAAAACCTAAAATAATGAGATTATTCTGTATTATATTAATAAAGGATCATTAACTATGTACACCTAAACAAAAAAGATCGTTAACTTTTTTTTTTTGACTAAAAAAAGATCATTAACTATTATATTAATATGAATAATCTTTACTTAATTTTTTTTATTGAATAATCTTTACTTAATTTATCAGATAACAAAACATCTCTACATACTCTTCAAAAAAAAAAGAAAAAAGAAAAAAAATATGTACCCTATAATAATGGAGTGTAATTGCTATGTTTTTATATTGTCAACCAATCACAAATCATGGAATGAATGACTTTTAAGATGATTTGGATAAGAATCAAAGATTTTCAGTAATGTGGTGATTTATTATTGATTGACAGTGTAAATTTTTTTTTACACTAACAGTATATACCAATTAAACTCATAATAATGCTAAAATAACAAAGGCAAAGCAAGAAGAAAACAAGAGATGAATTTTTTTTTTCCCATGGCTTGATTTGATACTCTTGATACAAAATTTTCAAGTGTCTTACCACTAGGGCATTCTAATGGCTTTTTACAGGGCTTTGATGGGGACGACCAATTAGCATGTCAAATAACTTGTGAGTGGGAAAAGGTGCTACACAAATATGGAAATGAGAAAAGATAAAAAGAATTCCAAATCTTTAGATATTGAAATTAATCTTTTGGTTACATGAATTTATCGAGATTTAAAAATTTACTCTATGCAAAACTTATATATATATATATAACATTTCTCATAAAGTCAACTTTTACATATGTATGTTTGAACCAAATAGAACTATTCATAGCACATACATATATAAAACTTTTTTTTAACTGGAATATAAAACTTTAAGAGAAATGTTATTAAATGTAAAAAGAAAATTTACATACGATTTGTTGCCAAATCGAACCATACTAAAATGATTTTGGAAGCTATTACTTGGTAATATATTTTGTAATATATATATATATATATATATATATATATATATATATATATATATATATATATATATATATATATAACATTTCTCTAAAATTCAAGTTTTACATATGTATGTTTGAACCATAAAGAACTATTCATTGCACATACATATATAAAACCTTTTTTTTACTCACCCTAAGTATCCCCACGGCTTAGATCCTTTAGACCTGTTATGGGACTAATCTCCGAGTCGGCCGTACGGTTAGTAAAGCCTGGTCAAGGGTTGTTGCATTCCCAAGGATCGAACTCGGGCAGAGCCCGAAACGATTCGTCCTTAAGTAGCAATGCGTTAACCACTTGGTTAAAACTTTAAGAGAAATGTTATTAATATATATATATATATATATATATATATATATATATATATATATATATATATATATATATAATGAAAATTTACATAGGATTTGTTGCCAAATCGGACCATACTAAAATGATTTTGGAAACTATTACTTGGTAATATATTTTGTAAAATATAATGGTATTAATGAGATATATTTAATGTTCATTTAAAATATTTATTTTTTATACTTAAAATTCAGGAGTTTAATTGGAATACAATGTCAGTGTAAAAGTTTTTTACACTATCAACCAATAATAAATCTCCACGTCATTGAAAATCTTTGATTTTTATTCAAATCATCTTAAAATACTTTACACTGACGGTGCATACCAACTAAACTCAAAATTCAATCGTATATATTTACTTCAAAAAATGGTATGTGCAAGGAATCTCCGTGCAAGGAATTCTCTAAGTTAATGCAGAAAGAATTTGAAATGAGCATGATGGGAGAACTCAAATTCTTCCTTGGACTTCAAGTTAAATAGTCTATGGACGAGGTGTACAATATCTATCAGACTAAGTATACAAAGGAACTTCTAAAGAGGTTTAAGATGGATGATTGCAAACCAATGAATACCCCTATGCATCCTACTTCAATACTGAACAAAGATGATAAAGAGAAAAATCTAGACCAAAAGGTATATAGAGGTATGATAGGATCTCTGTAATACCTGACTGCGTCTAGGCCTGATATAATATTCAGTGTTTGCTTATGTGCTCGTTTTCAAACTGATCCTAGAGAGTCTCATCTCTGAGCAGTTAAAAGAATATTTAGATATTTAAAAGGTACTACTAATCTGGGTTTGTGCTTTAAGAAAAATGATGATCACAGATTAGTTGGTTTTTGTGATACTGACTATGCTGGAGATAGAATTGAAAGAAAAAGCACCAGTGGAGGATGTCACTTCATTGGAGCTAACCTAGTATCATGGTCAAACAAAAGGCAAAGTACCATTGCTCTATCAACTGCTGAAGCAGAATACATATCAGCTGCCAGCATGCTGCTCACAACTTCTATGGATCAAACACCAATTGGAGGACTACAATGTATTTGTAAGTAGTATTTCACTTATGTGTGATAATACTGCTGCAATCAATTTATCTAAGAATCCAATACTGCATTCTAGAGCTAAGCATATAGAAATCAAACATCATCTTATTAGGGATGATGTGCAAAAAGGTGTGTTCGATGTTCAATTTGTAGATACTGACCACCAATGGGCAGATATCTTCACTAAACCTCTTGCTGAGGACAGATTTATCTTTATAAGAAAGTATTTGAATATGTTGTATGTGGATTGAGCTAGTATATTTATTGATAATTTGGTCGTCCATTGCATGTTTTCTCTGCACGACCACTAGTCATGACGTCCAGAGCAAGTGGATTCTACGTGTCCACTACCTATGTCTTTGCACGTCCACTCTTAGTCTTGTATGGACTCGTCTATGCACACATTTAAATATAAAACGCTTCTACTTCCTTGCTGAGTCAGCTACCCTCATCAATCCCATCAAGACCTTTTTATGGTCCCAAGTTACCAACGTCGTTTTATCATAATGACATGTCCTATCAAAAGTTTTTTTTTTTATCGTTTGATATTCAAGATTCTTTTAGAAGAAATCTTTTCCCTCTGAGAAAGACTTTACGCTTTCACAATCTCTAGAGCTATCTCTCTTTACCTTTCTCTGCTCTCCAAACCCTAAGCTCTTTGATAATCATCTACAATTGCACCTTCAACCTTCAACGTGGACAAACTCAACTTAGCTACAGAGCATCATTTCAACCTTAATGTGCTAAAATACTACAATCTCGACATAAGCAAATATGTCAATGTAGCTGGCTGGGAAGGACTCTTCGCGGAGAAAGTCTCTGTTTTCCCAAATCTTGTCAGTGATTTTTGGAGAAACATCCAACTGACAGAAACTGACTTCTACTCAACCGTATTAAGAAGGAAGATTACAATCTCGGAGAAGACCATTACTAAAGCAATCTTCTGTGCTCAAGAAGGACTAGTTTTCACCGAGTCTTGGGAAGAAGACTTGGGTGGCTATGAGACTATAGAAGTCTGTCTCATGAAGGAAGACACGGTCAGGACTCACTCATGGAAGGTTGTTGAAATGAAGGATATCATTCGTATCCTTCACCAGCTTCTCAACAAAGTGGTGCTTCACAAGGTTGGATCAAAGGACAATCTTTCATCTCTTCACAAGTTTTCTCTATGTCATATTCTCACAGAGACAAGAATCAATCTTCCAAGAATCCTTTATGGAAGATTCAGAGACGCAGAAATGAAAAAGGAAAGACTCTCTGCACTTCCCTTCTACCACCTTCTCTCGAAGATTTTCAAGTCACAAAGGAAAGATGCCAGTAGTAGAAGACTTAATGTTGGATCTCAATTCTGAACCCTTTGACCACTCACAAATGGATTATATTCAATCCTTGCCAATTGAGATGGTCAATGAGGCTAGTTATACAGGATCCTTCTGGCAATCCCACCTAATTCACTGCACCAGAGAAGCCCCCACTTCTGGCCTGACTGCTGAAGAGAAGAAGAAAACTCCAAAATTCAAAGGAAGACGTGGACTCTCTCGTGTCAGATATCCGATCTTCAAGGATTTGTGGGGTCTGCCAATAACCAGCCGTGATATGGAAATTCCTAAAACCAATTCACCGGGCAAAGGATATCCCTGAGCCAGTTATACAATATGCTTTGGCCACAGCTTCAACCTCATCCTTTGAGCATACAACTGAAGAATTAGTTGTGGAAGGCCCTGAGCTGAATGTAGAAATCCTTTCAAAACCTGCTTCTGAACCTTCAACTCCCTTACCTGTTGCAGTTGCTACTGTTGAGCCAACTCTGCCAGAACAGTCTGATGAGATATGTGCTTCTAAGCAAGGTGCTGAGTCTGCTAAGACATCTTCTCAACCATTAGCTCTTGCTATGGTTCATCCTGCAGCCCAAGCTCAAGACACTATCTCAGACTCTGCTGAGAGCTCAAGACAATTATCCTTGCCATCCAATCTTGAAGACATCATTGGCAGAATTGTTGATGATAAGGTTGGAAAGATAGTTGAAGAGAAGACTGAGCAGATGGCACAACAAATTGAAGAAAGAGTACAAAAGCAAGTGCAAGATACCTTGGCCCCTACAAATGCCATGGTGACTCAAATGCTGGCCTTGTTAATGGAATTTCAGAAGAATCAAAATCCAAACCAACCCCCTCCACCACCTCCTTCTTCTTAAAATCGCTTTTTTCTTATTTGTTTTGCTGACAATGATGGTCCACTCCCTTTTACCTTTTTGGCTGATGACAAAAAAGGGGGAGAAATGAAAAGAAAGAAAATTATATATAAAGTCTTTTGTTGAAAAGCTCTTATATGTTTGCATTTGCATCTACTTGATAAATTGATTTGCTTTACTTATATTTGCTTTGATATCTATTTCTCTGATATACTTGTGATTATATAAGAATGATAAGTGTTTGTACCTATCTGTTAGTCTGCTTATGTATTTGAATGCTTTGTCTTAGGGGGAGCCCTGCAAGTTCTCTTAGACTTTGCTTTTCAAATTTAAATAGTTTTGTCATCTTCAAAAAGGGGGAGATTGTTGGAACCAAAGTGGTTTTTGATTTAATAATCTCTAAGTTTTGATGCTAACAAAAGAATTAAATTTGCTTGGCAAAGTGTTAGTTGAGATCTAACAAGTGAGTTCAGTTTATGCAGGAATATCCAAAATAATATAAGGTATATAATGCTTGGACTCGTGCATAGAATTACCCGTTCCAAAGTTATTTAAACTGTTTATATTTTAATCGATAAGTAGATTGGTTTTCCTTAGTAGACAAGGCTATAAATGAATACCTAAATAACTTGTTAAGAACAGCAAGTCCAAAGACTTGAAAATAAGCGTGTCCGTTTTGCCACGTCAGCAGACGAGTGCTATCCTTGAAACTCAAGTATACATCCATAGTGCCTAACTAAAATTCAGTAGAAGTCCATAGTGCCACGTCATTGGACGGAGGTTCTCTAAGGACTTAGCAAGTCCAAACACTTGTGTGGACGAGCGCTTCTGCCACGTCAGTGGACGACCGCTTCTGCCACGTCAGTGAACGAGCAGAAATAAAATCTTGTGTAGAAGCGTTCTTAAAACTAAGTAGACGGTTCTATATGTTTACTACCTTGAATGTGATTCAATGCAATTTGCTCAACAACGAATTTATTTCAAATGATTGATATTTATTTCAAATGAATATTTGTTCTTCCGATTTGTTCTTATCCGATTTAATGTCTTGTTTCCCTTGAGAAAATTCATAGTACTATCAAGGAAATACAAAAAGTAAAAGGTACAATTGGAATTGCTAAACGATCTGTACGATGACATCTTTTTGCTGAACAAAAGCTGGGTTATACACAAAGGATGAAAGAAAGTTTTTAAGGTACAAATTGCTCAGAATAGTGAGCCTCCATTTTTTTGATTTTCTGATAACCAATGATACTTTTCAACATGGACAAAATCAAGCTATCAGTCACAACGGATATCATGCATTAAATTCTATCTCTAAACGGGATTATTCAAAGTAACCGTTGAAGAATTACAAGAGAATAAGAAGGTCACTATAAATTGAAGACCTCAGATACTGAAGAAACAACTTTTGCCTGCACAATCTTGCTAGAAGAACTTTTGCCATTTGATTAGTTACAAAATCTTCAAAGCTCATACTCTTGTGGTAAAGCAAAAGGCTATAACTCTTAAGGTTGAATATTTGTAAAAATATTCAGTAGATCTTAAACCTTCATACTCTCACATATAGTGAGTTAGAAAGATCTTAGAAAAATCTCTTTCTTAGAGTTAGAGCCTGAAGAGGCGTGGTAGAGAAAGAATACTTGTAGCCTGAAGAGGTGTTGAATACTTGTTTGTAACCTATTTGGTGAATAGTGGAGAAAATCCTTCAAGTCGAAGGGACTGGACGTAGCTCTTGGTTGGAAGAGAGTGAACCAGGATAAAATCTCTTGCGTGAATTTTCTATCCCTAAACTCTTCAGTTTTATTTTCTTATACTAACTGTGGGGTTTTGATATTTATTTTGTTAATCTTTTAAAAAGGATTTCTTGTGTGTTTAATGTTTTTATCTTCTACTTGCCAAAAAGTTGTTCAAAAAGGTTTTTTCAGAAAATAATTAACAAACACAATTCAACCCCCCTTCTTGTGTTTGCCTGTGCCAACTTCTGTTGGTATCAGAGCTCAGCCTTGACAGGGTTGAGCATCTAACAAGTGCTTAGGCAGTACGATCCTACAATCATAGATGCAGAAGGACAAGCTATCAACAGACCTCCACTCTTTGATGGAACTGATTATGATTATTGGAAAAAGAGGATGATGGCATTCTTGGATGCACAAAATGCTGACATATACGAACTGATAGAAAATGGCTACACTGAGCCAAGGAGTGAAGCTGGAGTTGCAGTGCCTAGAGCTGAATGGACTCAAGAGCAGAAAAGCCAACATCAACTAAACTTGAAAGCTAAGCATTATCTCATGTGTGCTATCACCATATCTGAGCATGACAAGGTTCATTGTTACAACACAGCTAAAGAAATCTGGGATACTCTTGCACTAGCTCATGAAGGTTCCTCACAAGTGAATGAATCAAAGATAAGCATGCTGGTTCACCAGTATGAACTATTCAAGATGGCTGATCATGAAACTATAGACCAGATGTTTGGAAGATTCCAAACAATCACCAACAATCTCAGGTCTCTTGGAAAGGTCTATGAGAATAGAGATCATGTGAGAAAAATTTTGAGAAGTCTCTCAAAGCAGTGGAGGCCTAAGGTAAGTGCTATCCAGGAAGCAAAGAATCTAAATACTCTTTCTCTGGAAGAGCTTCTGGGGTCATTAAAAGTTCATGAACTTGAACTTAATGAAGAGGAAAACTCCAGAAAAGGAAAGTCCATTGCCTTAAAGGCCAAGAAAGCTAGTTCCTCAAAGATGCTTAAAGTTGCTGAGTCTTCAGATGAAGCTGATTCATCAAATAATGAAGATGACTCTGATGAGGATGAACTATCTTTCATCTCCAGAAAAATCCAACACATGTGGAGAAAGAAAAGTGGATTCAGAAGGAAGCAGTTCAACAAAAAATTCTCCAAGGAGAAGTCAGATTCCAAGGAGAAAGGTCCACCCATTTGCTTTGAATGTAAGAAATCGGGACATTTCAAAGCCGATTGCCAAGAGTTGAAGGAGAAAAAGAAATTTTTCAAAAAGAAGAAAGGCTTGATGGCTACTTGCTTGATCTATCTTCTTCAGATGAAGAAGATGAAGCTGGAGAAGAAGCAAACATTTGCTTCATGGCTGACACTGCATCAGAAAGTGAATTAACTGATGCTGAGATTATTGAATCTGATCCATCTACTCTTGAAACTGTTTTTGATGAATTGTTGCATGAATCATGCATACTGTCTAAAGAGTATAAGATTCTAAAAAAGAAGTTTATTAAACTTTCTAGAGATTATGATAAGGTCTGCACAGTAAATCAAAATCTTAGGGATGAGAATGAAACATTAAAATCAAACAATGTTAGTCTGACTGACAAGACTAAGTGTAAGTCTAATAGCCCTTGTGAAGTTGAACAACTGAAACAAGATGTGACATACTTGACAGACTCTCCGTCAAAACTGGTTGGTAGCTCAGATAAATTAAATCTTATATTAAGATATTCTAGATCACCACATGACAAATCTGGCATTGGTGATGATAAAGAGAAGCAAGATGCATCTCTGAGTAAACCAAAAGGTCATACACAATATAAGGCTTCTAAAGTCCGTCCACAGGTCACCAAGTCAAAACCAAGCCCTTCCAATACCTAGTGCAAAGTATGTGGTAAAGGTGGGCATGTGTCATCTAAATGCATACATAACAAGCATGCAAAGCATTCACGACCTATGATCACTAACAAGAAAGGACCCAAGTCAATTTGGGTACCTAAAGATAAGATAATCCGTGTTGTAGATCTGCTTAACAATAGGAATGAAACATAAGTCCTGGTACTTGGATAGTGGGTGCTCACGACACATGACAGGAGAAAGGTATATGTTCCAAGACCTTAGGCCCAAAGATGGTGGCTGGGTCACTTTTGGAGGAAACCAAAAAGGAAAGATCATTGGTATAGGTAAAATTGGTAAACATCATTTTCCCTCCATTGATAATGTTATGTTAGTTAATGGTCTTAAACACAATCTGCTTAGCATTAGTCAATTATGTGATAGTGGGTTTACTGTTTCTTTTAATGAGAATATGTGTTTTGTCAAGAAAGCTGATGGATCACTCTTATTCACTGCCCAGAGGCAAAACAATCTGTATAAGTTTGACTTAGAGCACCTCTCAAATCAAAGTGTGACTTGTCTAGTGTCCATTGAGGATGAACGATGGATTTGGCACAAAAGGTTGGGTCATGCAAGTTTGAGATTAATCTCAAAACTGAAAAAGCATAACCATGTAAGAGGACTATCAAACCTTAGTTTCAAATCTGATGCTCTCTGCGAAGCATGTCCGAAGATAAAAGAAGTCAAAGGTTCTTTTGAATCTAAGAATGTTGTTAGTACCAACAGACCACTAGAATTGCTACACCTTGATCTCTTTGGTCCAACAAGGACTGCTTCCGTCAGTGGAAAGAAACATGGTCTTGTCATAGTAGACGACTACACTAGATGGACATGGGTTATGTTCCTTGCTCACAAGGATGAGTCATTCAAGGTCTTTTATGTATTCTACAAACGTGTACAGAATGAAAAAGGCATGTGTATAGCTTCAATTAGAAGTGATCATGGGGGAGAATTTGTCAATGAGCTATTCCATGAGTTTTGTGAAGAAGGTGGTATTCAACACAACTTCTCAATACCAAGAACACCACAGCAAAATGGTGTGGTAGAGAGAAAGAACAGATCTCTTCAAGAGATGGCTAGGACTATGCTCAACCACAATTCTATCCCTAAGCACTTCTGGGCTGAAGCTGTAAACACTGCCTGCTACATTCAGAACAGAATATACATTAGACCTATTCTGAATAAGACTCCTTATGAATTGTGGAAAGGTAGAAAACCCAACATTTCATATTTCCACCCTTTCGGATGTAAATGTTATATTTTGAATACAAAAGATCAACTTGGTAAATTAGATGCTAAAGTAGATAATGAAATCCTTCTAGGATTTTCTGAAACTTCAAAAGGCTTTAGAGTTTATAATTATAGAACTCTAGTTGTAGAGGAATGTATTCATGTAAAATTTGATGACAAACAGCCTGATAAGAGACTATCAGAGGTAGATGAAGCTTTTACAGATGTTGATCTAAATATCCCAGGAGAGAAACCAGAAATCAAGACCGATATTCAAGAAGATGACACTTCTCAACAACAACCAGAAACATCCACCTCTCAACAGGAAAATGCTCAGAAATCTTGGTATTTCAGAAATTACCATCCTCAAGATCAAATCATTGGTGACCCCAATGACAATCTAAGAACTAGGTCAACCTTCAGAGAACAAAGTGATCCTACTCTTGTCTCTGAATGTGAACCGAAGTCAGTGGACGAAGCTCTACTAGACGAAGGATAGATTCTTGCTATGCAAGAAGAGCTAAATCAGTTTGAGAGAAGTGAAGTCTGGACTCTTGTACCCCTTCCTGAAAACAAGTCAGTCATTGGAACAAAGTTGGTCTATAGAAACAAGCTTGATGAAGATGGTAAGGTTGTGAGAAACAAGGCAAGACTTGTTGCTCAAGGCTACTCTCAAGAAGAAGGTATAGACTATACTAAAACTTTTGCACCTGTTACTAGGCTAGAAGCTATAAGAATTTTAAAATCTTTTGCTGCACATCATAGCTTTATGCTTTTTCAAATGGATGTTAAAAGTGCCTTTTTAAATGACTTTATTAATGAAGAAGTATATGTCATGCAACCTCCTGGCTTTGAAAATACAAATCACCCTGAACATGTTTATAAGCTTAAGAAAGCACTGTATGGACTTAAACAAGCTCCTAGAGCATGGTACGATAGGTTAAGTTCGTTTCTAATGGAAAGTGTTTTTAACAGAGGAAAGTAGACACAACTCTATTTAGAAAATCTATTAAGTCAGATTTCATTATAGTACAGATTTATGTTGATGATATCATTTTCGGTGGTACTAATGAATCTCTATGCAAGGAATTTTCTAAGTTAATGCAGAAAGAATTTGAAATGAGCATGATGGGAGAACTCAAATTCTTCCTTGGACTTCAAGTTAAACAGTCTATGGACAAGGTGTACATCCATCAGACTAAGTATACAAAGGAACTTCTAAAGAGGTTAAAGATGGATAATTGTAAACCAATGAATACCCCTATGCATCCCACTTCAATACTGAACAAAGATGATAAAGAGAAAAAGGAAGACTGGTGTCGTGCGAGTGCACGTGCGATCCCGGCAAGTGTACCAGATTGTCGCCAAGTAATAAAAGATATCGATCCCACAGAGACTGTGATCTCAAATCACAACTAATTTTCAATTTGGTAAATCTGGACTGTATAAAAAAGATTTGAAAAAAAGGATTTGGTATTTTGAAAAGGTTTTGAATTTGAATTAAGAGATAAATAAAACAGAAAACAAATCTATTTGTGGCTTTTGGATCTAAATGGATTCCTAGGTATTCGGGTTACCTACGAGGCTGTTTATGTTACTAATCTGATTTACCTCTGTTAATTATCGAAATTGCCTTGAAGGCGAGTTTATCTTCTAATAGTTTAAGCTCCCTCTCGGGTTACAAAAACCGTGCCCAATTGAA
Organism: Sophora flavescens; assembly: GCA_030762895.1. NCBI lineage: Eukaryota > Viridiplantae > Streptophyta > Magnoliopsida > Fabales > Fabaceae > Sophora > Sophora flavescens. The sequence continues at coordinate 81,808,399 of CM061063.1, forward strand.
CCAACCCTTACTCTCGTGGTAGTCGAATTCAGATTGGACCCCTTGCATTTCGTGACAACTCGTTGATCCTCGAAGGACGGCTTCTAACTCTCGTGATTTCAGTCCTAAGTTTGACTCTATAGATCCGACACCTAAGTTCACCGCTAGGTTCCTCCTTAGAATGCCTATGACACGCAAACAAGTGGCCACCGAATTTACGAGTGATTCAAACACTAGAAATCAGATCTAAAACAAAATCGAAATTAACAAAGATATTACATCAAATTAACAACATAAATCAGGTCTCGGGCATGGCCCCAATCCCTAGCAACTAAGCTACTACTCAAGCCTTGTCATGGTGATGACAAGCTTGGTTACAAATAACATGAAAATAAAACTAAGAGAAGAAGGAGAAGAAGAAGAGAGATCCTAAATTGTAGCCTAAGAGTAGCAACCCAAGAGTTCTCTTAAGCCTCTGACTTGATCCCTTATTTATAGACTTGGGAAGTTAGAATCCCAATCTAACTCAAATCCTGATCCAATTCAGTTGCTTCAGGTCCAAGTAATGCACGTCACGGCCGTGATGGCCATCAAGGCTAGGCCGTGACGGCTTCTGTCTCTGGCACTTCTACAAATTTCACAACCTTTGCGACGCGAAAGTGTGCTCGCAACGCGAGCCTTCAATTTTCTAGCTTGTCAAGGCCGTGATGGGAATTACGGCTAGGCCGTGACAGGTTCTGACTTGTGGGGGTTTTAGGTCACGACCGTGACAGATTCTGACTTCAGCCTTTCTTCCTTTTCAGTTTTTCTCGATCATGGCCGTGATGGGCTCTGTTTGGCTCATTTTCTTCATTTTTCAAGCCCTATCTTCATCCAAACTTCATCATGGTTGATCTTGAGCATTTTACCCTTGATTTCTGTAAAACAACACCACGAAAACCGCCTTACCCGTTCCAAAGTAAAAACAACTAAAAATCAAATGAAATATGCCTAAACTACATGAAAATGCATGCAAAATGATAGACAAAGATGATGTGAAATCACACTCATCAAATCACCCCAAGCTTAAGATTTTGCTTGTCCTCAAGCAATTACCAAGGCCATAAGATAAATCAATCAAAACATGGATAGTGAACCAAGAACCCGAGTAACTAATCCAAGTGACAGACATATTCAAATAAATTTTAAAGAGATAGTCAATTTCAAGTCCAATTAGAAGCTTAGGTTCATCGAATTCACATTCTCACTGATTCAGGCACTCGACTCACCTCACTCAAGTGTTCAAGGGTATATGACAATTCGCTCAATTTCCTCAAGGAAAGTATTCTACCATAGGCTTGACTATTAACCAAATCTCTGCTTTATTAATGAAAACACATGAGAATCAAGAGGTCTTTTACTTTGGTTGTAATGGGGCCATGGGATTAATCGTTAGGTGGGGAAATCAAGAAAAGGAAATATTCGAGAAGGCTAAACAAATTATCAAACATTGCAAAGCATGACACCTTCTAAAATACCTTTTTGGGCTTTGAGTCACTTTTCCACCTTTCTTTCTTTTTCTTTTTATTTTTATTTCTCACTTTCTTTTGTCATCCCTTTCTCCATTTTTTTGTGTTTATTTCATTTTATTTATTTGGAGAAGGGGAGATTTTTAGCTCAAGAGAAATATTTTCTAACTTTCTCATCCCATACTTTTTCAAACTACCTTTTTACCCTATTTGCAATACTTTAAAAGGTGCCATACCAAGTATTATTCATCAAAACATTTCAAGGTACCAAGAAAAGCATTTTATTCTTTTAGGCTCAAAATTGGGCAACTAAGGGGTAGCATTTAATCAGTCGAAGCTCTGAAGGCCAGAAAAATACCTAGTGCCTCAATCATTTTCAAAAATGTTTTCAAAAATTTTTAAGTTTCAAAACGGTTTCAAGTCAAGTTCTAGAAAACACAATCCACGAGGAATTACAACACTCTATCACAAGGAATGGGGTAGATTTAGTGAGTACCCCTTTTTGGCTCAAAATCTTACATTTAGTAGTTCAAAAATCAGTGAGAAATACAAATCTAAGGAATCACATGCTAATTATTAACTATCAAAAGATTATCTCAAGAATTTTTATTTTCAGCCTTATCACAAGAATAACAAAAATTGGGTTCAAAAATTCACTATCTCAATTCATTTGGCACCAAGTTCCCACAATTGGATGCATATTCTAAGTGAGGGGCAATCTAGAGAATGTGATCATACAAAACTATGCCTATATGAATGCAACATGAAAAATGCAAAAATGCAATGCATGCCAAAAATACCCCTACCCCAAGCTTAAAACTTTACATTGTCCCCAATGTAAATAATCAAGTCGGAGAGAGGAGAAAAAAAATGGAACAACTTACCGAGGTGGTAGCGGGTGTTGGCTCACATTCCAGTCAAAACTTGTGGGAACCTGTATCACGGCCGTGAGGCTCATCACGGGCAGGCCGTGATCAGTTATGGTCTCCTTTATTAGCTCATCACGGCCGTGACCGCTGTCACGGCTAGGCCGTGATGGCTTCTGACTTCATTAGTCCTTGCTCTTTTTGTTCTTCCTTCCTCTTTACCCTGAAAACACTAGACAAATCTATTAATTCATGATTTTTGGCCTCTTGATTTTCTCAAATTATTCAAGAGATAAATTCAAAAATAGAAGGAAAAGGGATAGAAAGCTTGGGTTGCCTCCCAAGGAGCGCTTGTTTACGGTCATAAGCTTGACCAAACTTCCTTCAATCAACCGGGGTCGGCTGGGCGTAGAAGTGCAGGAACACTTCTCTTCCATGGGAGTCCTTCAAAGAGCCGATTCTGCTCACATGGCCAATTACGCTTCCGCTTTGCTCTTTTCATTCGGACCTTCCTGGCCTTACTCCCTCCCGGCAGAAGTTTTGTTTCCACATGATCAGCAACTCCAACTTCATCACCATTTCGTGCATCATCAGCCATGCAAATATTCGGAGTTGCTTCCATGTTGAGCTCTTCCTTTACCACTGGAGACGTGATATCGATCCTGCACACATGGCTCTCAAAAGGAGGGTTGTTATATGAGTTAGTAAATTCAAAATCGACCCTACCTTCCTCTACATTTAGAGAGAGTTTGCCATTCCTTACATCTATTATTGCTCCAGCGGTGGCCAAGAATGGCCTTCCTAAAATGATGGGGAATTCAGAATTCCCTTTCATGTCCAATACCAGGAAATCGGTAGGGATGAAGAATTTCCCTACCTTTACAGGAACATTCTCTAGTATGCCTAGAGGAGTCCTAGTTGAGCCATCCGCAAATTGTAAGGAGAATTTGAATGGTCTCAACTCTATCGTTCCCAACCTTTCCAAGATAGTGAGCGGCATCAAGCTCGCACTAGCCCCTAAGTCACATAAGGCTTGGTCGATTTGCACTTGTTTAATTGAGCAAGCGATAGAGAAACTACCTGGGTCTTTCAGTTTAGGAGGCATATTAGATTTGTTCATGACATTTGGCTCCTCAGTTAAGCTCTTAGTTTCTACTTCCACTTGCTTTCTCTTGACCAACCTTTGTGGGAAAGGTATTGGGGGTTGGTAAGGCGGTGGAGGGACATACTTTGGTTCTGGCTCTTCATCTTCGCTCATGTCCTCCTCCGGTTCCACGTCCTTTTCCCCCACCCTAAGCTTATCATCCCTCAAGTGTATGGCATTACAATGCTCAGTGGGATTAGCTTCGGGTTGACCCGGGAACGTACCCTTAGGTCTAGTGTATGTGCTGGCTTGTTGGGCAATCTGGGTTTCTAGCATCTTGTTATGGATTGCTAAGTTGTCTACCTTAGATGCTAGCTCTCTTATTGCCTCGTTCACTGCCCTGCCTTGCTGTATAAACTCTTCATTTTGTTTTGTTTGGGTTTCAACAAAACTTTCCAATAAAGACTCGAGTTTAGACGGCTGTACCTGAGGATACCCTGGTGCGGGTTTCCTATTACCTTGGCCCTCTTGGAACTCGTGGTTCAGCGTGTTGCTGTAGTTGCCGTAGGAGAGGTAAGGGTTGTTCTTCCTTTGGTTGTAGGGATTTGTGGGAGCATAATTGGGCAGCTTCAGATTTGTGTCATAGAAGTTGTGACAAGCGTTCATTTGTTCCCCCGAAGCGCCGGATCCATGAGCAATTCCCCGTGGGCACTCCATGATGTCGTGTCCCTGCATTCCACAAATCTCACAAACAATGTTAGTAGCACCTATTGCACTCACATTAGCCCTTTCAAGCTGATCAAAACGTTTATTAAGTGAGTCTATCTTTGACATTATAAGATCTGTGCTATTAACTTCAAACTTACCCCCCGAAATCTTGTTCGGGTTATTACCTCTTTCTGAACCCCATTGGTGGTAGTTGGTGGCCACGTTTTCAATGATGTTGAATGCCTCAGTCAGAGGCCTATTCATAAAGGCTCCACCAGCTGCAGAATCGAGTGACACCTTCGAAGAGTAATCCAATCCGTTATAGAAGGTGTGCACTAATAACCACCTCTCGAGTCCATGGTGTGGGCAAGACTCCAGCAGTCCCTTGTAGCGATCCCAAGCTTCCGATAAGGATTCTCCGTCTTTTTGGAAGAAGCCGGTGATCTGGGTTCGTATATAGGCTGTCTTGGATGGAGGGAAGAATTTCTCCAATAACGCCTGTTCCAGTTGGTCCCAAGTAGACAAGGTGTTGGTGGGCAATTGCTTTAGCCAAGCCTTTGCCTTTCCAGTCAGAGATGAGGGGAATAACCTTAAGCGTATAGCGTCGACCGAGGCACCATGAATCCTAATTGCATCGGTGAACTCCAAGAATGTTTCTATGTGATCAGTCGGGTCCTCCGAGGGCAATCCTCCGAATTGGTGCTGCCTAATCATGTTGATTAGCATAGGTGGTATAATGTAGTTCTCCGCCTCAATCTCTGGCCTGGCAATACCAGTTCGCAAACCCCTAGCATTTGGGGCTGCCTAGTCCTTCAACGGTTTCGTATCCGGAAGATTCGCCATTAGTGGAATGGGAATCAACCTTTCTCCCTCTCTTTGTAGTCTCCTACGTCTGTGAAAGGTCCTCTCGATTTCTGGATCAACCTCACTAAGGCTTCCAAGACTTAGCGACCTTTGCATAAAACAGAAAAGCACAGAGAGATAGATACTAAAACGAAGAAGAATTTTTTTTGAATTTTTTTTTCAAATATAAAAATTAAATAAAAAGAAAAGGTCCAGAAAAATCAATTTGAAAATTAAATTGAAATTCAAAAACGCACAGTCCACGACAACGACGCCAAAAACTTGATGTGCGTCGTGCGAGTGCACGTGCAATCCCGGCAAGTGTACCGGATTGTCGCCAAGTAATAAAAGATATCTATCCCACCGAGACTGTGATCTTGAATCACAACTAATTTTCAATTTGGTAAATCTGGACTGTATAAAAAAGATTTGAAAAAAAGGATTTGGTATTTTGAAAAGGTTTTGAATTTGAATTAAGAGATAAATAAAACAGAAAACAAATCTATTTGTGGCTTTTGGATCTAAATGGATTCCTAGGGATTCGGGTTACCTACGAGGCTGTTTATGTTACTAATCTGATTTACCCCTGTTAATTATGGAAATTGCCTTGATGGCGAGTTTATCCTCTAATAGTTTAAGCTCCCTCTCAGGTTACAAAAACCATGCCCAATTGAACCAACCCCTACTCTCGTGGATGTCGAATTCAGATTGGACCCCTTGCGTTTCGTGACAACTCGTTGATCCTCGAAGGACGGCTTCTAACTCTCGTGATTTCAGTCCTAAGTCTGACTCTATAGATTCGACACCTAAGTTCACCGCTAGGTTCCTCCTTAGAATGCCTATGACACGCAAACAACTGGCCATCGAATTTACGAGTGATTCAAACACTAGAAATCAGATCTAAAACAAAATTGAAATTAACAAAGATATTACATCAAATTAACAACATAAATCAGGTCTCAGGCATGGCCCCAATCCCTAGAAACTAAGCTACTACTCAAGCCTTGTCATGGTGATGACAAGCTTGGTTACAAATAACATGAAAATAAAACTAAGAGAAGAAGGAGAAGAAGAAGAGAGATCCTAAATTGTAGCCTAAGAGTAGCAGCCCAAGAGTTCTCTTAAGCCTCTGACTTGATCCCTTATTTATAGACTTGGGAAGTTAGAGTCCCAATCTAACTCAAATCCTGATCCAATTCAGTTGCTTCAAGTCCAAGTAATGCGCGTCACGGCCATGATGGCCATCACGGCTAGGCCGTGACGGCTTCTGTCTCTGGAACTTCTACAAAGTTCACAACCTTCGCGACGCGAAAGTGTGCTCGCGACGCGAGCCTTCAATTTTCTAGCTTGTCACGGCCGTGATGGGAATTACGGCTAGGCCATGACAGGTACTGACTTGTGGGGGTTTTAGGTCACGGCCGTGACAGATTCTGACTTCAGCCTTTCTTCCTTTTCAGTTTTGCTCGATCATGGCCATGATGGGCATCACGGCTAGGCCGTGATGGGCTCTATTTGGCTCATTTTCTTCACTTTTCAAGCCCTATCTTCATCCAAACTTCATCATGGTTGATCTTGAGCATTTTACCCTTGATTTCTGCAAAACAACACCACGAAAACCGCCTTACCCGTTCCAAAGTAAAAACAACTAAAAATCAAATGAAATATGCCTAAACTACATGAAAATGCATGCAAAATGATAGACAAAGATGATGTGAAATCACACTCATCATAGACCAAAAGGTATATAGAGGTATGATAGGATCTCTGTTATATCTGACCGCGTCTAGTCCTGATATAATGTTCAGTGTTTGCTTATGTGCTCATTTTCAATCTGATCCTAGAGAGTCTCATCTCTGAGCAGTTAAAAGAATATTTAGATATTTAAAAGGTACTACTAATCTGGGTTTGTGCTTTAAGAAAAATGATGACTACAGATTAGTTGGTTTTTGTGATGCTGACTGTGTTGGAGATAGAATTGAAAGAAAAAGCACTAGTGGAGGAGGTCACTTCATTGGAGCTAACCTAGTATCATGGTCAAGCAAAAGGCAAAGTACCATTGCTCTATCAACTGCTGAAGCAGAATACATATCAGCTGCAAGCTGCTGCTCACAACTTTTATGGATCAAACACCAATTGGAGGACTGCAATGTATTTGTAAGTATTATTCCACTTATGTGTGATAATACTGCTGCAATCAATTTATCTAAGAATCCAATACTGCATTCCAGAGCTAAGCATATAGAAATAAAACATCATTTTATTAGGGATCATGTGCAAAAAGGTGTGTTTGATGTTCAATTTGTAGATACTGACCACCAATAGGTAGATAACTTCACTAAACCTCTTGCTGAGGACAGATTTATCTTTATAAGAAAGCATTTGAATATGTTGTATGTGGATTGAGCTAGTATATTTATTGATAATTTGGTTTTCCATTGCTTGTTTTCTCTACACGTCCACTAGTCATGACGTCCAGAGCAAGCGAATTCTACGCGTCCACTACCTATGTCTTTGCACGTCCACTCTTAGTCTTGTGTGGACTCGACTATGCACACATTTAAATATAAAACGCTTCTATTTCCTTGCTGAGTCAGCTACCCTCATCAATCCCATCAAGATCTTTTTATGGTCCCAAGTTACCAATGCCGTTTTATCATAATGACATGTCATACCAAATGTTTTTTTATAATCGTTTGATATTGAAGATTATTTTAAAATAAATCTTTTCCCTATGAGAAAGACTTTATGCTTGAACAATCTCTCGAGCTATTTCTCTTTACCTCTCTCTGCTCTCCAAACCCTAAGCTATTTGATAATCGTCTACAATGGCCCTTCAACCTTCAACGTGGACAAACTCAACTTAGCTATAGAGCATCATTTCAACCTTAATGTGCTAAAAGACTACAATCTTGACATAAGCAAATATGTCAATGCAGCTGGCTGGGAAGGACTCTTCGCGGAGAAAGTCTCTATTTTCCCAAATCTTGTCAGGGATTTTTCGAGAAACATGCAACTGACTGAAACTGACTTCTACTCAACCGTATTAAGAAGGAAGATTATAGTCTCGGATAAGACTATTGTTGAAACAATCTTCTGTGCTCAGGAAGGACTAGTTTTCACTTAGTCTTGGGAAGAAGACTTGGGCGGCTCTGAGACTATAGAAATCTATCTCATGAAGGAGGACACGGTCAGGACTCACTCTTGGAAGGCTGTTGAAATGAAGGATATCATTCGTATCCTTCACCAGCTTCTCAACAAAGTGGTGCTTCACAAGGTTGGATCAAAGGACAATCTTTCATCTCTTCACAAGTTCTGTCTCTGCCATCTTCTCATAGAGACAAGAGTCAATCTTCCAAGAATCCTTTATGGAAGATTCAGAGATGTAGTAATGAACAAGAAAAGACTCTCTGAACTTCCCTTCTACCACCTTCTCTCGAAGATTTTCAAGGCACAAAGGAAAGATGCCAGTAGTAGAAGACATAATGCTGGATCTCAATTCTGAACACTTTGACCACTCATAAATGGATTATATTCAATCATTGCCAATTGAGATGGTCGATGAGGCTAGTTATGAAGGAACCTTTTGGCAATCCCACCTAATTCACTGCACCAGAGAAGCCTCCACTTCTGGCCTGAATGCTGAAGAGAAGGAGAAAACTCCAAATTTTAGAGGAATATGTGGACTCTCTCATGTCAGATATCTGATTTTCAATATGCTTTTGCCACAACTTCAACCTCATCCTCTGAGCATACAACTGAAGAATTAGTTGTGGAAGGCCCTGAGCTGAATGTAGAAATCCTTTCAAAACCTGCTTCTGAACCTTCAACTCCCTTACCTGTCGTAGTTGCTACTGTTGAGCCAACTCTGCCAGAACAGTCTGATGAGATATGTGCTTCTAAGTGTTAGGGTGTATAGTTAGAATGCATGCAGCTGATCAGCACCTTGCTGAGTCAGCTGCCCTAAGCGGTTACAACAAAGTGTCTCTAGAACACTCTATCCCCTTGTATAAATACAAAGATGTAACTTCCTCACACACAAGAAAAATTAGAAATATACTTTCAGAAATCTATAGAATATTCTCTCCTCTATCTCTCTCTCTGTCCTTTGTAAGGTTTCTTTCATGGTATCAGAGCTTGAGTTGCTCGACCATGGCTTCCGCATCGCTTAGTGGTGACGATCCGCCGCCTCCCCCGCCACCGGTGGTGGCGGTGGATCGTCACCATTGAGCGATGCGGAAGCCATGGTCGAGCAACTCAAGCTCTGATACCATGAAAGAAACCTAACAAAGGACATAGAGAGAGATAGAGGAGAGAATATTCTATAGATTTCTGAAAGTATATTTCTAATTTTTCTTGTGTGTGAGGCAGTTACATCTTTGTATTTATACAAGGGGATAGAGTGTTCTAAAGACACTTTGTTGTAACAGCTTAGGGCAGCTGACTCAGCAAGGTACTCATCAGCTGCATGCATTCTAACTATACACCCTAACACACCCCCTTATAATTGGAGGGTGTTGGTTTTACAGAATTCCCTAACACACCCCTTTACAAGTTGAAGATGGGGGAACTTGAGAGAACTTATCTGCTACACAGAGATGCTGTCTTAGTTTCTCAAATCTGGTTTGACTGAGGGGTTTTGTGAGCACATCAGCAACTTGCTCAGTTCCCGGAAGGTGGCACACTTGGAGCGACTTATTTAGAACATTTTCTCTCACAAAAAATAAGTCTAGCTCCATGTGTTTTGTTCTAGAATGTAAAACTGGATTGCGAGACAGAGAGACTGTGGACAAGTTGCCACAATAGACCACTGGAAGTTCAGTTGCAACTTGCAGCTCCTTGAGAAGTGATTGAACCCAAATAACTTCTGAAGTTGTGGCTGCCAAGCTTCTGTATTCTGCCTCGGTACTGGATCTTGAAACCAGTGTCTGTTTTCTTGACCACCATGAAACCAAATTCGGGCCAAAATACACACATGATCCAGAGAGAGACCTTCTATCATCATGGTCTGCTCCCCAATCCGCATCACTGAAGGCTTGTAGTGAAAAAGGTTTATGTGCCACAGCTGGTTTGAGTAGTAGGCCATAAGACACAGTGCCTTGAAGATACCTTAGGATCCTTTTTACAACCTTCCAATGTTCCTCCAGTGGTTGTGCCAAAAATTGACACACTTTTCTTACACTATAACATATCTCAGGTCTAGTTATGGTTGCATATTGCAATGCACCCACAACTGACCTGTAAAGGGTAGGATTATCCATGTAATTGCCTCCATACTTTGTGAGTTTGCAATTACTAACCATTGGAGTTGGAAGACTCTTTGCTTCTGCCATATTGGCCTTGGAGAGGAGATCTGTGATGTATTTTGACTGTGACAGCAAGAGAGAACCCGAAGGCAACCTTTTAATCTCAATACCAAGAAAATAGTCCAAATCACCCATTTGTTTGAGGGCAAAGGCTGCATTTAACTTGCTAATAAGAGCTAAAATTCGTTGAGAAGAGGAACTAGTAATAATGATGTCATCAACGTAAACCAACACATAAGTATTGTGACCATCTCTAGTGTGAATGAATAGAGAGGGATCACACCTACTGGGTCTAAATCCAAACTACAGTAAAGTTTTAGTCAGACGCTCATACCATGCCCTCGGGGCTTGTTTTAAACCATAGATAGCTTTGTTTAGGCGACAAACTTGAGCAGGTTTATCACTTACAAAGCCATAGGGTTGGTCCATGTAGACTTCTTCTTCTAGGATCCCATTTAAAAAGGCGTTATTTATATCCAGCTGTTGTATAGGCCAACTATAAGTGACAGCAAGAGTGAGTATGATGCGAATTATGACAGGTTTTACAACGGGCGAAAAAGTCTCAGTATAGTCCCTTCCAAGCTTTTGATGAAACCCTTTTGCAACTAGGCGAGCCTAATATTTATTAACAGACCCATCCGGGTTCTCCTTGACTCTAAACACCCATTGGCACCCTATAGACTGCTTTCCAGGTGGTAAGTCCACAAGAGTCCAAGTGCCATTGGCCAGCAAGGTATCAAATTCACACTGCATAGCTTGCTGCCACTGTGGTAAGGCTAAGGCTTGCGTAGGAGATGAGGGTTCTGCATGTGTTAACAAGGCACTGGGTTGGAAAGCAAGTTGTCTAGTTTTAGATCTAGTAGCCATAGGGTGAATATTAGTGGGTGGAACCTGTGATTCAGTGGAACTTGATGAGGTTGAATTTGACAATTGTGACTAATAAATGGGTGTTAAACCTGAGTGAAGTGAGGGTAGGAGAGGAGACACAGATGACAAGGGACTAGGATGTGAAGGAGGATGAGGACTATGACTTAGATTAGATGCTGGTTGTGAGCCAGAATTAGAGAGGGAAGGGCTGGACTGATGAAAAGTGGAGGGAACAGAGTGATGAGGTACAACATTGAGAGGCATAGGGCTGCCACCATAAGAGGAAAGAGAGGAAGGACTAGGAGGCACAGGTTCTTGGTTGCCAGCAAAAGGAAACTTCAATTCATCAAATTGAACATCTTTAGAGATGTACAACCTCCCATCTTTGGAAAGACATTTATAACCCTTGTGTGAGGTGGAATAACCAAGAAAGGTACACTCACAAGAATGATATTCAAGTTTATTCTTATTGTAAGGTCTTAAGCAAGGGTAACAAGCACACCCAAAGACCCTAAGAAAATGATAATCAGGTTCAGTTTTGAAAAGCATAGAGTAGGGGGACTGATTTCTCAGAAGTGGAGTAGGGAGTCTATTTATCAAGTATACTGTTGTGGAAAAGGCATGGTCCCAAAATTTTGTGGGAAGAGAAGCTTGGGCCAATAGTGTGAGCCCTGTTTCTACTATGTGACGATGTTTTCTCTCCACCACACCATTTTGGTGATGGGTGTGGGGACAAATGACCCTGTGGACAATGCCAAGGTCAGACAGGAACTTTGTAAAGGGACGAAACTCTCCCCCAATCAGTTTGAACAGCCAAGATGTTAGACTGAAATTGCACCTTGATTAACTCCCGAAACTGTTTAAAAACAGTTAGTGTTTCTGATTTTTGTTTAACGAAAAACAGCCAAGTGTATCTTGAACATGCATCAACAATAGAAAATTAGGAGTGACCCCCAGTTGAGCACATAGGTGCTGGTCCCCACAAGTCTAGAAAGAGCAATTCAAAAGGTTTGTAATATATAGAAGTAGAGGGATGGGAGGGTAATCTATGGTACTTTCCAAAACAACAAGGAACACAAAAGTCCAACGAATTTTTATTAATATTGGGAACATTACATTGAGTAAGAACTTGTTTAATATCCAAGTCATTGGGATGCCCTAGTCTACAGTGCCATATATTATAGGTAAGAGGCACTTTATTACATTGAGAGGTTAACAACTGACTCCTAGAACTAGAATTGATTGAATCATCTTTACATAGAGTGACACTAAGACAAGCTGGAACTTGAATCTTGGAAGATGATGAGTGTCTTGGATCTACTAAAAAATTGGAAAACACATAGAGACCTTCAGGAGTAACTGTTTCCTCTAACAGAATTCTGTGATTAACCTGAGATTTAACAAAGAAACCATGAGACAAAAACTCAAAGTACACATAATTATCCTTAGAGAAACGACTGACACTGATAAGGTTTTTAGTTATAGTAGGAACATATAAAAGATGTGGGAGAGTGAAGGTGATAGTGGTGTCTATGGGTGAGTTAACACATGCAGATCCAATGGAAGCAATTTTCAAACCAAAGCCATTACCCATATAGATTTGTACAGGTGTTTGAGTGTCCATTTCTTTGAGTCGACAAGCATTGGAAGTAACATGATGAGTTGCTCCAATATCAGCATACCATGGTCCAGAAAATTCAGTTCCAGAATTAGCTAGCATAGCCATGGGGCCATTGGAAGACTGATTAACAGTATTATCAGTGTAACATCCCTGGCTGTTTTATGGATTGACGACTGTCCCCACAAACCAACACGGGTCTTTTCAGCGTGCTTTGTCCTCACTCACACGCTTCCCGGGAAAACTTCCCAAGAGGTCACCCATCCCAGAATTGCTCCAAGTCAAGCTCGCTTAACTGTGGAGTTCTTAAGTGATGGGCTACTGAAAAGAAGATGCATCTTGTTAGTATAGGTAGTACCAATCAATTCATATAAGCCTTCCTCAACTGTATAGTCCCATACCTACACAGTCTCAGGATCCCTCTCATTCGGGTGTGTAATCGGTTCATTCATGTGTCCCTCCGCCTAGAAGCTTGCCAGGAGCCGCTCCTTGTCCGTGCCTTCTTGCACCGGCGACCAATCCCCGCCCTCGTTGGCACCCGGGTGTTACAATCAGGCCCTGAGTGAAACTGTGAAGAATTGTGCCAAGGCAATTGCTCTAAGCTCGCTGACTGAAAAGGAACTTGAGAAGGTGTTGGATGCTGAAACTGAGAGAAGCCTTGAGGAACTGAATGCTGAAACTGAGAGTAGGCAGCATACTTCAACTGAGAAGGCTGCCTTGAACCAGATGGAGCAACAAGACTAGACTGGGATTGATTGCCAAAACTGCCATTAGGTGGCTGAAATTGAAAACCTCTGCCATCAGTGTAGTTGGTATCATATCGATACCAACAGTTTGGAGCCTCATGACCATTGCGATGGCAAATCTGACATGAAAGGTTGGATCCACCACGATTTCCATAGCGACCACCACGACCATGACCTCGATAACCAAATCGGCCACCACGTCCTCCTTGGAAACCAGATCCAAAATTCGAATTAGAGGACTGAAATTGCTATTGAAATTGAGGAGGAAAGGAAGAGGAGGAGGAGGACGAAGGAACCTGATTAGAATTTGGTGGCTGAGATGCTGATTGAGTCAAATTGATAGAGAAAGCATCTTGAGCTTGTTTGGATTTGGACCTCTCCAACCTTGATTCATGCGACAGAAGGAGAGATTCTAGCTCCGCAATAGAATAGGGTTCCACATGACTCTCAATTGTTGGAAAGAGGATATGATACTCCTCAGGTAATCCTTCAAGAATGGCATCAATATGCTCATGAAACATCACTGGACTACCGATTGAAGCAAGAGCATCAATGAGAGCTTTGATTCTCAACATGTATTCAGAAATTGTGCGATCTCCTTTTAACATGTGTCGGAGCTCCGATCATAATTGCATGCTTCTCGCCTTCATTTGAGAGTTGAAGTAACTGTGGAGTTCATCCCACAGCTCCCACGCATGAGTACAGCCAACTACGCGCACATGAATGGAGTCAGAGACCGAGTTGAGAAGCCAAATGAAGAGGTGCTGGTCTTGAGCTTCCCATGCTTGGAACTCGGGATTCAAAGTGTCACTGAGCCGATCCGCATCAGTGAGGTACCTTGGAGGAATTCGAGGACACGCGACGAATCTCTCGAGACGATTCGCACGGATGACAACTTCAACGATTTGCTTCCAATGAAGGAAGTTCTTGTCGGTGAGCTTGGTGGTGATTACAGACGAGAGGTTAGGAGTGGTCGATGACACCGGCGGCGGCGGGGGAGGCGGCGGTGGCGGTGGATCGTCATCATTGAGCGATGCGGAAGCCATGGTCGAGCAACTCAAGCTCGCGATACCATGAAATTAACCTAACAAAGGACAGAGAGAGAGATAGAGGAGAGAATATTCTATAGATTTCTGTAAGTATATTTCTAATTTTTCTTGTGTGTGAGGCAATTACATCTTTGTATTTATACAAGGGGATTGAGTGTTCTAGAGACACTTTGTTGTAACTGCTTAGGGCAGCTAACTCAGCAAGGTGCTGATCAGCTGCATGCATTCTAACTATACACCCTAACACACCCCCTTATAATTGGAGGGTGTTGGTTTTACAGAATTCCCTAACACTAAGCAAGGTGCTGAGTCTGCTAAGACATCTTCTCAACCATTAGCTCTTGGTATGGTTCATCCTACAACCCAAGCTCAAGACACTGTCTCAGACTCTGCTGAGAGCTCAAGACAATTATCCTTGCCATCCAATCTTGAAGACATCATTGGCAGAATTGTTAATGATAAGGTTGGAAAGATAGTTGAAGAGAAGACTGAGCAGATGGCACAACAAATTGAAGAAAGAGTACCAAAGCAAGTGCAAGATACCTTGGCCCCTACAAATTCCATGGTGACTCAAATGCCGACCTTGTTAATGGAATTTCAGAAGAATCAAAATCCAAACCAACCCCTTCCACCACCTCCTCCTTCTTAAAATCTCTTCTTTCTTATTTTTTTTGCTGACAATGATGGTCCACCCCCTTTTACCTTTTTGGCTGATGACAAGAAAGGGGGAGAAAGGAAAAGAAATAAAATTATATATAAAGTCTTTTGTTGAGAAGCTCTTATATGTTTGCATTTGCATCTACTTGATAAATTGATCTGCTTTACTTATATTTGCTTGAATATCTATTGCTCTGATATACTTGTGATTATATAAGAATGATAAGTGTTTGCACCTATCTGTTAGTCAGCTTATGTATTTGAATGCTTTGTCTTAGGGGGAGCCCTGCAAGCTCTCTTAGACTTTGCTTTTCAAATTTAATTAGTTTTGTCATCATCAAAAAGGGGGAGATTGTTGGAACCAAAGTGGTTTTGGAACCAAAGTGGTTTTGGATTTAATAATCTCTAAGTTTTGATGCTAACAAAAGGATTAAATTTTCTTGGCAAAGTGTTAGTTGAGATATAACAAGTGAGTTCAGTTTATGAAGGAATATCCAAAATAATATAATGTATATAATGCTTGGACTCGTGCAAAGAATTACCCATCCAAAGGTTCTTTAAACTGTTTATATTTTAATCGATAAGTAGATTGGTTTTCCTTAGTATATGAGGCTATAAATGAATACCTAAATAACTTGTTATAAGAACAGCAAGTCCAAAGACTTGAAAATAAGCGCATCCATTTTGCCACGTCAGCATACGAGTGTTATCCTTGAAACTCAAGTATACATCCATAGTGCCTAAATAAAATTCAGTAGAAGTCCATAGTGCCACGTCATTGGACGGAGGTTCTCTAAGGACTTAGCCAGTCCAAAGGCTTGTGTGGACGAGCGCTTCTACTACATTAGTGGAGGAGCGCTTCTGTCACGTCAGTGGACGAGCAGAAATAAAATCTTGTGTAGAAGCGTTCTTAAAACTAAGTAGATGGTTCTATATGTTTACTACCTTGAGTGTGGTTTAATGCAATCTGGTCCACAACGAATTTATTTCAACTGATTGATATTTATTTCAAATGAATATTTGTTCTTCCCATTTGTTTTTATCCGATTTAATGTCTTCTTTCCCTTGAGAAAATTCATAGTACTATCAAGGAAATACAAAAAGCAAAATGTACAATTGGAATTTCTAAACGATCTATACGATGACATCTTTTTACTGAACAAAAGCTGGGTTATACACAAAGGAGGAAAGAAAGTTTTAAGGTACAAATTGCTCAGAATAGTGAGCCTCCATTTTTGTGATTTTATGATAACCAAGGATACTTTTCAACATGGCCAAAATCAAGCTATCAGTCACAATGGATATCATGCATTAAATTCTATCTCTAAACGGGATTATTACAAGAGCAGAAGAAGGTCACTATAAATTGAAGACCTCAGATACTGAAGAAACAACTTTTGCCTGCACAATCTTGCTAGAAGAACTTTTGCCATTTGATTAGTTACAAAATCTTCAAAGCTCATACTCTTGTGGTAAAGCAAAAGTCTGTAACTCTTAAGGTTGAATATTTGTAAAAATATTCAATAGATCTTAAACCTTCATACTCTTACATACAGTGAGTTAGAAAGATCTTAGAAAAATCTCTTTGTTAGAGTTAAACCTGAAGAGGCTTGATAGATAAAGAATTCTTGTAGCCTGAAGAGGTGTTGAATACTTGTTTGTAACCTATTTGGAGAATAGTGGAGAAAATCCTTCAAGTCGAAGGGACTGGACGCAACTCTTGGTTGGAAGAGAGTGAACCAGGATAAAATCTCTTGCGTGAATTTTCTATCCCAGCAGAAAGTCCACAAGTGGCCAAACCTCAAACCACTGGAAGAGTGTTTACCGTGAGGGGAACTGAATCCTCTCAATCTGCTGATATTATACAAGGTATGTGTTGTTTGACTCAGGCGCTACACATTCTTTTATTTCGCATGAGTGTGTGGATAATTTGAACTTAACTATTTCCAAATTACCTTACACCCTCGCAGTGTCTACTCCAACCAGTAATCCTTTGACTACTATGTATGTTTGTTTACAGTGTCCTATCGTTGTTGAGAATAGGACATTTATTGTAGATCTTATCTGTTTGCCTATGCAACATATAGATGTTATTCTTGGAATGGATTGGCTTTCAGCTAACCATGTAGTGCTAGTTTGTTCTAGCAAGACTTTATTATTTCTTAAACCTTTTAGTGTAGCATCTGCCAATGAAGGAGTTGCTACGAGAAGTGAGGACTCTCAACAGTTTGTCATGCTTTTCGCAGTGGAGGCTAATGAGACTCCCAGCATAGATTCGATGCCTATTATGAGAGAGTTTCCTGAAGTTTTCCCTCCAGACGTTCCAGGTTTGCCACCGGAAAGAGAAGTGGAATTCACTATAGATCTCGTACCAGGGACAGGGCCTATATCTATAGCACCTTATCGGATGTCACCGGTTGAGTTGGCAGAGTTGAAGGAACAATTGGATGACATGTTATGAAAAGAGTTTATCAGACCGAGTGTTTCACCGTGGGGAGCACCAGTGTTATTTGTTAAGAAGAATGATGGAAGTGCGAGATTGTGCACGGATTACAGGCAGTTGAATAAGGTGACGATTAAGAATAAGTATCCATTGCCTAGGATAGATGATTTGATGGATCAGTTGAAAGGAGCAGTAGTGTTCTCTAAGATTGACTTAAGGTCTGGGTACCATCAGATCAGAGTAAGAAAGGAAGATATACCCAAAACGGCTTTTAGGACGAGATACGGGCACTATGAGTATTTAGTTATGCCTTTCGGTGTAACTAATGCGCCAGCCGTGTTCATGGATTATATGAACAAAATTTTCAGACTGTTCCTGGATAAGTTTGTTGTTGTGTTCATCGACGATATTCTTATTTATTCTCGTACGCGGGAAGAGCATGAGGAACATTTGAGATTGGTATTGCGAGTTTTGAAGGATAGGCAGCTTTATGCCAAACTTTCCAAGTGTGAGTTTTGGCTAGAAGAAGTACAATTCCTAGGTCATGTGATTAATAAAGAAGGAATAGCTGTAGATCCAGCTAAGGTTGAGTCAGTTCTTATGTGGGAACGGCCTAAGTCAGTAAGTGAAGTACGGAGTTTCCTAGGACTAGCTGGATATTATCGGAGGTTCATAGAGGGATTCTCGAAGATTACGTTGCCTATGATGCAGTTAACGAGGAAAAATATAGCTTTTGTATGGACAGACAAGTGCGAACAAAGTTTTCAAAAACTGAAGGACAGGTTGACTACATCACCTGTGTTGATCTTACCAGATCCACTAGGACAATTTGACGTGTATTGTGATGCGTCATACCAATGTTTAGGCTGTGTCCTGATGCAAGAGGGAAGAGTTGTGGCTTATGCTTCCCGACAGTTGAGAATTCATGAGAGAAATTATCCGACTCATGATTTGGATTTAGCAGCAATAGTGTTCGCATTAAAGGTATGGCGACACTTTTTGTATGGAGCAAAGTTTAATGACTTCAGTGACCACAAGAGCCTGAAGTATCTATTCGATCAAAAAGAATTGAATATGAGACAGCGAAGATGGATGGAGTTTAACAAGGATTATGATTTTGAATTACTGTACCATCCTGGGAAGGCCAATGTGGTAGCGGATGCTTTAAGCAGGAAATCCTTGCACGTGTCCGCGATGATGGTTAAGGAGTTAGAATTGCTTGAACAGTTCAAGGATTTGAACTTAGGAACAAAATTGGTTGAGAATAAGATTTGCTTAAGTATGATCACTATTAGTAGTGATTTTATGAAAGATCTTAAAGATAAACAAGTTCAGGATCTATACCTCCAGGAAGTAAGTAGAGGAGTCGATGAAGGTAAAATTTCTGAGTTTAATAGAGGAATGGATGGTGTGTTAAGGTTTAGAGATAGAATATGTGTGCCAGAGGATGCAGAACTTAGGAAGATGATTTTAGAGGAAGCACACAAGAGTAAGTTGAGTTTCCATCTTGGATCCACAAAAATGTATCAGGATTTGAAGAAAATGTTTTGGTAGACAAGGATGAAGAAAGAAGTAGCAGAGTATGTTTTATCTTGTCTGGTGTGTCAGAAAGCTAAGATTGAACATCAGAAGCCAGCAGGATTACTACAATCTTTAGATATCCCAGAGTGAAAATGGGATAGCATAGCTATGGATTTTGTGGTCGGATTACCACGAACACCTAAGAAGCATGATGCGATTTGGGTTACCATTGATAGGTTGACGAAGTGTGCTCACTTCTTATCTATTGGTGAAAGTTATAATTTGGAAAGGTTGACTCAGATTTACATCAAAGAAATTATTAGATTGCATGGTGTGCCATCGAGCATTGTCTCAGACCGAGATCCTAGATTCACATCTAGATTTTGGAGACAATTGCAAAATGCCTTGGGAACAAAGTTGAGGATGAGTTCTGCTTATCATCCTCAAACTGGTGGACAGTCAGAAATGACAATTCAATCATTGGAGGATCTATTGAGAGCTTGTGTGTTGGAGCACACTGGCATTTGGGATGAGTTCTTACCATTGATTGAATTTACTTATAACAATAGTTTCCATAGTAGTATCGGAATGGCACCATATGAGGCTTTGTATGGCAGAAAGTGTAGGACCCCACTGTGTTGGTATGAGACTGGTGAGAACCAAGTTTTGGGTCCAGATGTGGTGCAACAAACTACAGAGCAAGTCGGGAAGATCGGGAAAAGATGAAGGAAGCACAGGATATGCAAAGGAGCTACAGCGACTAGAGGAGGAGACCATTAGAATTCCAGGAAGGCGATCACGTGTTTTTGAGAGTTACTCGAAAAACTGGAATTGGAGGAGCTATCAAATCCAGAAAACTTACTTCTCGATTCATTGGACCCTTCCAGATTCTTCGACGAATTGGTCCAGTAGCTTAACAAATTGCCTTACCACCCAATCTTTCCAACCTTCATGATGTCTTTCATGTTTCTCAGTTGAGAAAGTATTATCCAAATCCTTCACATGTCATTGAGTTTGAGTCTATACAACTGCGGGAGAATCTAGAGAATGAGGCTTTACCTGTAAGGATCGCAGATAGATGGATTAAGGAGCTTCACGGTAAACAAATTCCTTTGGTTAAGGTCGTATCGGATGAAACTACTGGAGATGCTACTTGGGAACGCAAGGAGGATATGCAACAACAATATCCACATCTTTTCTAAGGTACGTAAATTTCGAGGACATAATTTTCTTTTAAGAGGGGTAGTAATGTAACATCCTGATTTTAATTATGCTGTTCAACCGGTTAAAATATAATTAAATTATATTTTAAATTTGAGAGTTAGAAAGTGTTTTTGATTAAAATAAAATCACATTCATAGTCTACTTTATGGTAGAGGGTTACGGTAAAATTTTTGGTTGAAAATTCAGACGAAAGCTGGTCTGTGTTTTCACTGCCGATACAAGTTTACTGTGCAGAAAACCTAATTTTGATCCGTGAACGAGATAGTTAGTGTTTTTATTATGTTTCCTTAACTTTGGTTATTTTGAAAATTTTTATTCAAAAATAAAATAAAATATTTTATTCAGGCGAAAACGTCGGAAGAATTATGATCGGAAATGCAACCGGGTACGAAATGGAGCAGAATAGGAGACATAAAAGGCTTGAGGTGAGATGAGGGAGTGAGGTGACTCACTAGAGGTATGGCCTAAGCTACCTCCTAAAAAGTGGTCATGATGGACATTTTGAAATATATCATATTATATTCTAAAAGCCTATTTTTCTCTTTCCTCTTCAACCAAACAAGGCACAAGGTCAAAACTTGCTCTCCAAGCTCATTCCTCTCTCCTCAATTTCGTGCCACTCTCTCCCCTCTCTATATATACCCCTTTCATTTTCACTTCATCATCTTCCTCCTTCAACCTCCATTAAATCTTCATCTTCTTCTTTCTTCTAAAAGTTCAAGCTCTTAAAGCTTTAGTTTTTATTCATCTTTTCTACTTAAGTTCTTCACTAAAGTTCTTCCTTATACTAAGGGTAATGCTCTCATATGAATCTTTTTGCAAGTTTCATCTTTTATTTGTTATTTTACTTTATGTGTTCTTTATATGCTTTAAACTTCTAAAATCTCTCTAAAATGGTAGAAAACTCCTTTTGAGTTGAAACTACTTTCTATACTCTTGTACTAACTTATATTTTAACATACTAAGAGGTTGTGTAAAACAAAAATCTCTATCCATCTCTTCCAATGAAGGCCGAATGCTTGCATTTGTGACCTAGGAAGTTCTTGTTTCAACTTTTGGAATATGATCATGTGTTTGAGTTTCTAACTATCCCTTGATCTTGAATCGATAAATCTTGGAAGTTTTGATAGCTTGTTCCTATGATGGCCGAAAAATATGAATAAGTAGGCCTAGGATACTATGTTTCAACTTTCCAAGTATTGATCATGGATTTAGAACTCTTAATACCTTGTGATTCTAAACCTAAGAGTTATTGTTAAACAAAGAATATTTTCCACATCATCCTATGATGGCCGAAACTTAGTGTTTAGGTTCCAGGATGTTTGAGTTTTTATTTTTCCAAAATGATCATGGACTTAAGCTCCATAAGATATTTGGATGCTAAGTCTAAGAGATTGGAAAGTTTAAGGATTTCTAATTTGTTTATTCTATGTTATTAAAGCTAGGATGTATTACTTTCATTTTTCCAAGATGATCATGGACTTGAGCTCCATAAGATATTTGGATGCTAAGTCTAAGAGACTGGAATGTTTAAGTTTCCATTGTTTTCCAAAATGATCATGGACTTGAGCTTCATAAGATATTTGGATGCTAAGTCTAAGTGATTGGAAAGTTTAAAGATTTCTAACCTATAAATCCTATGAAGGCCGAACCTAGAAGGTTATGGACCTAGGATACTTTGTTCTTATTTTTCCAAAATGATCATGGTTTTGAGCTCCTTAATACATATGGATGCTAAACCTAAGAGATTGGAAAGTTTAGTGAATGCTAGCCTATTTTACTAGCCTTGGCCGAATACCCTAAGTTTATAACTTAGTGGGATTTTAATTCAACTTTGTTAAGTGATCATTGTTTATGAACTCCTAACACTTAAGGATCATAAATCCATGAGTTGTATAATTTTCGGGAATCTCTAACCCTAATAACTAGTCTTGGCCGAACCTATACCTTGTGGTTTAGTGTTATTGTTTGATTTTAACTTGTGATTTTGTGTTCATAACCTTAGACTTCCATCGCTGAGGAAACGAGGACGTTCGTGGTATACCTCTTCGAGCATCTAATCTCCTTACCTTCACAGAAGGTGGAGTTAGTACTTTGTGGTGTGACAACGAGGAGCTTCGAGTTCGGGAGTCCGATGATAACCCAGGTGGGGGAAAGAACCAACCTATCGTCGGAATGGATAAGTAGTAGATTATATAATAATTGTGTAGGACGACCTAAACCCTACTAGTAGTCGAGTAATCGACAAGACCAAAATCACATTGGAAACATTTTTCTGAAAAACCAATGTCGATTCGGGGCTTGTAGGTTTATCGATATTAGGTTGATTTTAGATTGTTGATGGTTGATTTGATTTTATTACCTTTATTGAATTGATTTTGTGCTATATAGGTGATATGGGAATATTTTGATTGATATTGTGTTATGCATGATCTGCCTGGTTTTAATTATTATGCTTAGTGAATTTTAAGCAAAGATATATATGTTGTCTAAGAGATGATTGTTTTGGGTGTGAGGATAATGATGATTAAGAAGTTCCTAACCTAGATGATGTATGTTAAAGAGGTGTTATGGCATAGAATATGTGTCAAGTTCTAATGGAAGGTTAAGGCACTAGGATGTTGCTAAAACGGGTTGGTGAGATTCAAGTATAGGTGTTGTTGTCCACAACCGTGTATTGGTAACATAATACACAAGGACAAAAGTGTATTGGTAATATAATATACAAAGGCGAAAGTGTATTGGTAATATAATACACAAGGACATATGTGTATTGGTAATATAATACATCGTGTATTGGTAATATAATACACGTAAAACACTTCTGTGTATTGTTAATATAATACACCATGTATTGGTAAAATAATACACGTAAAATCAAGAGTTCTCGCGAGACCACTTCCACCTTAGGAAATAGGTGTGCAACTATGGTGTCTTTGAGTAGCATGAGATTGGGGGTAGAGGATGATATATTAACTTGAGGGTGATCTGTTAGTCATGTGCGTTGTTTGTCTGTGACAATTAATGTATGATTTACTATGACTCTTTTCCGCTTTTTGATGATAGAACTGTTTCTTATCCCCTATGTTTCTATATTCTTGTGGGTTACTTTACTTACATTAGAAGACCCGATGGAGGATTATGTTGCCGAGGAGCTGGACGAAGCTCTGTATGAAACGGAGGTTGATGAGGAGTTGGATGGAACTCCTTACGAACCAGACGCTGGAGGTCGAACCGTGATCCATGGCGAGTAGAGTATAGATAGTATGGCCAGTGTGTCTAAGAAGGAGTATTTTTTTATGTTTCCGCTAAGTATGGCTTTTATTTTAAGTTTATGCCTGTGAAGGATCCTACTGAGAGGATTCCCTCAACAGTGTTTTGGTAATGTAATAAATAAACAGGTGTGTAACAGTGTTTAAGCAACAGGATTCCCTCAACACTGCCCTTTTCTTCTTCCTCAACTGTAACATCTTTACCTTTTTCTTCTTTTTCCTCAGCATTCAATTCTGTTTTCCCATCAACTTTCTGATTCTTCACCAAAGGTTCACCACCCACACTCTCAAGACTTTTTCCACTCCTCAAAACAATAGCATTACAATGCTCCTTCGGATTAGTTTAAGTGTTACCAGAAAAACCGCTGCTAGTTTGCTCTGCTAGGTGCTTTGCAATTTGGCCAACTTGAACCTCCAGATTTTTTATAGAAGCATCGATATTTTTCTAGTTTGCCATGGTCAACTGCATGAACTGATTGAGGGTGTTCTCCAAGCTAGAAACCCGGTCTTGAAGTGGTTGTGTAGGAGGAGGCTTGCTTGTTTGCCCGGCATCTTGATTCCAACCAAAATTTGGTTGATTCCTCCACCCTTGGTTGTTGCCTTGCCGCCCATAGTTCCCCATATAATTGGCTTCCTCATGGGAACTAGGTGGTGCCTCACATCTTCCATTCTCATGATCACCTCCACAAAAATCACATCTCATTACCTGTTGTGGTGGCATGGTCGTCCCTTGAACATTTTGGAGTTGTTGTGGGAGGTGAGCTAGTTGCTTGGTAAGAGACTCCAATTGTTGTGTCATGAGCTTATTCTGAGCCAACAATGCAGTTTGGGAATCTAACTCCAACACTCCCCTTCTTTGTGTGGGACCCCGATCATGATGCATCAAGTAATCATTAGAGGCCATTGCTTCTATCAAAGTCAGGGCTTCCTCTGCTGTCTTCGTATTCATTGAACCTCCAGCTGAGGCATCCAACATGTACCTGGTTGATGGCCTCAATCCATTACAGAATGTTTGCATCTGAGTAAGATCATCAAAACCATGATTTGGGCATCTCCGAAGCAATTCCTTGAACCTTTCCCAGGCGTCATGCAGAGTCTCACCTTCTTGTTGAGCAAAACTCATGATGTCACCCCTTGCCTTTACAAATCTTGAAGTGGGGAAGAACTTTGCCAGAAATTTTGCCTCTAAGTTGTCCCATGTAGTGAAACTCCCCCTTGGTTGTGATTGGAGCCAAGACTTGGCTCTATCTCTTAGAGAAAAAGGGAACAGTCTCAGACGAATTGCATCATCAGAGGCACCATTTATCTTCACTGTATCGGACAACTACAGGAAAGTGGAAATATGACTGTTAGGATCTTCCTTCTCCAACCCAGCAAACTGATTTTGTGAAACCATGTTGATGAGATTTGGCTTGAGTTCAAAATTGTTGGAGTTCACCGGAGGTCTCACTATACTAGTGACATGCCGGTTGACATTTGTATTGGCATAGTCCCCAAGTGTCCTCCGTGGTGGTGGAGTATCTTCACCATTCCCTGCCATCTTGAGTAACCTGAGAGATGGAAGTCTCTTGTTCTTCTCCTTGTTTTCTTAACAAATTCTGCTGTCTTGCTTGCTTCCTATTCTTCCTAGCTGTTCTTTCAATTTCTGGATCGTATAGGAGTTGGTCAGCTGGAATAGTACCTTGCATACAAAAACAGTCTAGCAAGCAAAAGTGTTAGTAGCAAAGGTTAGCACAAAACAAAGAACAAAACAGAGAAAATGACAGCAAACAGTTTATAACAGAAAAGAAAAATTTCAAAACAGAAAAATTTTGTGCTCAAATTAGTAACCAAAATGGGTATGCTAATATTGAGACGCAGTCCCCGGCAACGGCGCCAAAAACTTGTTGACGAATCTGGGCAAGTATACCCAGTCGTGCAAGTAATACGGTGGTGAGACCGTTTTATCGTTCCCACGAGGACTGCAACAAGTACTAGCACGTACCAATTTAATTACTATCTAAGCGATTCTTGGATTGAAGAGAATTCTATGCTAACAAAAGTTAAAATTAACAAAATAAGAGCAACAAACTCTTTTTGTAATTTTCTCAAATACTTGGAAAGAAATAAAAGAAGGTTTTCAAATATGATAAAAGCTGTTGGGATTAGGTTCACTAATCTTCATCCTCATGCAATGAAACAATTAACAAACAGTTTCTACTTCACTTATGACAATCAATCCACTAAATTACTCAAGTCCCGATTCCTCGGATGACAAGAGCCTAAACCCACTAATAGACCCTAATTCCTTAGGTTGCCTAGATTAGTAAATTTGCATTAAGATTAGAGATCATGCGATGGCTAATAAACCCAGTTCCATTCCTAGATATAAGGCTTACTAGGTGATTAATTTCAGTTCCGGTTTTAACACGAATTTTCCAATTGCATATCAAAACACAGATCAAGTCATGGGGGTGCTAGCCACAACAAGCATTAAGTAAAGAAATCAATCACTCAATAACAAAGCAGAAACTGTATTGCAAGTCTAAATCAAATACATGAGAGTTCAGAAATAGCTACCCTAACCCCAACAATGGAGTTTTAGCTACTCATGCTAATATCCACAACCAAAGAAACATAGAAGAAGGAAAGAAGGGATTCCATGGGAGTAATCCTCCAGACTGCCTCTGGTTCCAAGAAATCACGCCCCTCCTGGTCTCTGTTTTTTTGTCTCAGAGAGAAATATATCTCTTTTCATGGTGCTGCCTTATGGCCTCCTTTTGATAACCGACGCTGCCCTTTCCATAGAAGATGGGTCTCCTTGATTTAATGCCCCATCAATTCTGATATTTCTTTGAATCTGCTTTTAATCACCATGGGCCAGTCTCTGAAGGTGAATTGCAAAAGGCCAACTCTTCTTGAAATTGATTTCCAATCTCTCCTTTTAATGCAATCTTTTTATCTTCATCCAAATTGATTTGATTTCCAAATAAACATCATGTGGGTCCAAGCAGTTTTTGATCCATGCGCTCCAAGCCTCAATTTGGCAAAGTCCACTTTATTTCCTTGATTCACATTGGCCCCTTCTTGTAGCTTATTACTCTATCTTTTATTTTTCAATTCCATCCTTGTCTGTTACTTTTCATTACTGCCTTATCTTTATTTTTATTCACATAACTGTCCCATTTCAATCTTCCACATTAATAACGCAGCTGTTAAACTTTTCCATTCAATACTCTTTATTTTTTTCTCATCCAACAACCTTAACTTTCACGTTGAACCTCTCTCAAATGCCACTTGAGATTCCAATTCATAATTCACTCTTGATTTTGAATGTCCCTTCCTGATGCTATCCTTTCTTCATTTTTAATGCTTCAACTTAATCCAGGCTCCATCATGGCTCATTTTGGGCATTTTATCTTGAATTCCTGCAAAACAACAACAACAAACCGCATCACCCGTTCCAATGGAAAATCTAACAAAAATCAAATAACTAATGCCTAATCTATATGCAAAATGCATGCAAAAGTATACAGGAAACATCATGTAAAATCCCACTATCATCACTCTCACTCTCAACTCTCACTCTCACTCTCACTCTCACTCTCACTCTCACTCTCACTCTCACTCTCACTCTCACTCTCACTCTCACTCTCACTCTGCCCTAATCGCGAGCTCATCTCCACCGCAACCACCACGAGGGCTTCTTCGCCACCACCGTGAGGTACACTCTTAACCCCTAACTCTGTCTTTCCCGCTAATTATTTGCAATAACTTGACATCTCTCTTTCCCCTTCCCGCGCACTAACTCTCCTTGTCCCTCTGCTCTCAGTAACCACATCGAACGTTGGCCACCACTCGAGCTCCCCTCCCCACCACCACGCAAGCACCTATTTCTGGTGAGTCTTTAGGGCACATTTTTTTATTTTTGGTTTTGAGTGTATGTTGAAACTATAGTCTCAGTAGTTGAAACTTGAAACTGTGAGTTTGAGTTGTTTGGAATGTCTCTATTTTTGGTTTTGAGTGTATGTTGAAACTGTAGTCTCAGTAGTTGAAACTTGAAACCGTGAGTTTGAGTTGTTTGGAATGTCTCTATTTTTGGTTTTGAGTGCATGTTGCTCTGCACGTTGATCTGTCACGGCCGTGATGCTCATCACGGCTAGGCCGTGATCAGTTCTGCCTGTGAGGGTCTGGTTCAGTTGGCACGTTACGACCGTGATGGACATCACTGCCAGGCCGTGATCAGTGCTTGGCAATCTTCAAAAGCTAGTTTTCAATCTCCCGTATTGTCCTTATATTGGATATATGTTTTGTATATCTACAGAACCTATCTAGTTATGGATCGTAGTTGGATGGTTTGTAAGCGCACTAATGCTGAGTATTTGAAGGGGGTGGGAGAATTTATAGAATTTGCTCAAAGGAATGTTCCTAATAGTAATGGAATGTTCATTGTGTCAAGTGTTTGAATACGAGGAAATGTACGGTGAAGGATATACATACTCATTTGATTTGTGAAGGGATTTGCTTGAGTTATACAAGATGGATATGGCTTGGTGATGTGTTGTTGAGTAGTACGGCCAGTGTCTCCCAAAGCGAGGACGTTGACATAGATATGGAGGATGATCGAGTAGAGGACATGATCCGTGATATTGGACAAGAATCTTTTCATCGAGCTCATGTGTATGATAGGTTGTGCGGTGATGTGGATAAGCCTTTATATCCAGGGTGTACTACTCATACACGATTGTCGATGGTGCTAAAATTGGTTTGTGTGAAGGCGAGAAATGGTTGGACCGATAAAAGCTTCACGGAATTGCTTGAAGTGTTGAAAGACTTGCTTCCGGAGGACAACACATTGCCTGACCGTAACTATGAGGCCAAGAAGGTATTGTGTCCAATGGGTATGGAGTATAAGAAGATACACGCATGCCCCAATGATTGCATATTGTACACCGGTGTTCATGAAGACAATCACGATTGCCCCAAATGTGGGTTATCACGATACAAAGTGAAGGGTGGTGATGATGATGATGATCTTGATGATATGAGAAAAAGGGTCCTTCTACGAAGGTGTTGTGGTATCTTCCAATAATTCCAAGGTTCAAGCGATTGTTTGCCAATGCGAAAGATGCGAAGAATCTTAGATGGCATAATGATGAGAGGAAACGTGATGGAAAGGTTCGTCATCCTGCCGATTCTATGCAATGGAAGAATATTGATACTATGTTTCCGGATTTCGCCGATGAGCCAAGAAACCTAAGGCTTGGACTTGCTACGGATGGAATGAATCCTTATGGTAACATGAGTAGTATTCATAGTTCATGGCCTGTTCTGTTGATAATTTACAACCTGCCCCCTTGGTTGTGCATGAAGCGCAAATACATGATGTTGTCTATGATGATTTCGGGCCCAAAGTAACCGGGAAATGACTTAGATGTTTATCTAAGGCCCTTGATTGAAGACTTGAAAACGCTGTGGGTGGAAGGTGTTGATGTAGTTGATGGGTATTCTCATGAGACTTTCAAGTTTTGTGCCTTGTTATTTTGCACCATCAACGACATTCCAGCATACGGTAACTTGGCAATAAGCACAAAGTGTCAAGGGGCATAAAGCATGCACTATATGTGAAGAAGGCACATGCTACACTCAGTTGTATCATGGAAAGAAGACGGTTTACCTTGGGCATCAGAGATTTCTTAGACGTGATCACCCATATCGTAAGATGAAAAAAGCTTTTAATGGATGCCAAGAGACAGAAGAAGCTCCGGCGGCCTTAATTGGAGAGCAGGTTTATCAGAGGGTAAAGGGCATCGATGTTATATTCGGCAAGTCCAAAAAGAAAGGTAAAGCTGCTGAGAAAAACATATGGAAGAAGAGGTCGATATTCTTTGATCTTCCATACTGGCGCAAGCTTGATGTCGATAATCGCATTGATGTGATGCATGTGGAGAAAAATGTGTGTGATAGTGTGATCGGGACGCTTCTCAACATTCAGGGCAAGACAAAGGATGGTGTCAATGCTCGTCTTGACCTCGTTGCTATGGGTACACGAGAGCAGTTAGCTCCAGTTGTTGAGGATGGTAAGCGGACTTATTTGCCGCCAGCATGTCATACTTTGTCAAAAAAAGAGAGACAAAGTTTCTGCGGGTCTCTTCAGGGCATCAAAGTTCCACATGGTTACTCTTCAAATATGAAGAGGCTTGTCTCTAGTGATCTTAAATTGGTTGGCTTAAAGTCTCATGATTGTCACATCTTGATGCAACAACTTCTGCCCATTGCTATTCGTGGTATTGCTCCAAAAAATGTGAGACATGCCATTACTCGGTTGTGCTCATTCTTCAATTCTATATGTAGCAAAGTCGTTGACCCCCGTATGTTGGATGACTTGGAAGTTGAGGCTGCTACAATCTTGTGCCAATTGGAGATGTATTTTCCTCCTTCCTTTTTCGACATAATGGTTCACTTAATTGTTCATTTGGTGAGGGAGATTAGATTATGTGGGCCGGTTTTTCTGAGATGGATGTACCCAGTTGAGCGCTACATGAAGATCTTGAAAGGGTACGTGAAGAATCCTCATCGTCCGGAAGCATCTATTGTTCAAAGGTATGTTGCAGAAGAAGCTATTGAGTTTTGTTCGGACTACCTTCATAACACGGATCCTATAGGGGTTCCTAAGCCTCGGCATGATGAGATCAGATGTCAAGGTAAGGGTACACATGGCTTAAGAATTAATAGCAAGGGTCGGGAGGAAGTGCTTCAAGTTGTATGTATTGAACAACATCGATTGTGTTTAACCTTTCTTATTTGAACATAAAAGAAAAGTCAATCAAGAAAACCCTCGAATGAGCGAAAGGTGGTTGTTGAACAAGCATAACAAGACTTTCTTACCATGGTTCAAGGAAGAAATGCTTAAGGATGGTAGTACTGCTTCTGATGACGTAAGATGGCAAGCACGTGGGCCTAGCTTCAACGTCATATGTTGGAGCGGATACGACATAAATAACTTTTCCTTTTATACAAAGGAACAAGATAACAAGAGTACCATGCAAAATAGTGGGGTTATGATTGTGGCCGAAGCAATGCACTTCTCTAGTGCAAAGGACACAAAACCCGTTAAAGCACCGACACCTTACTTTGGATATATTGACGATATTTGGATGCTCGATTACACTAAGCTTACGGTGCCGGTTTTTAAATTCAAGTGGGTTGATAGTAACGGTGGTGTACAAACCGACGAATTGGGGTTCACATTGGTAGACCTCAACAAGTTAGGTCATATAAATGAGCCTTTCATAATGGCTTCCCAAGCAAAACAAGTGTTCTACATCACTGATCCTTCTAACAAAAGGTTGTCCGTGGTTCTCCAAGGAAAAAGCATGTATAATGGTAGTGATGAAAATTAAGATTCAAATCTTGATATTCCCGAGACTTCTTCTTTTTCAACAAACATGCCTACTATAATCGAGGAGACACAGGTGGACGATGTACATGCCACTCGTGATGATCATCACGAAGGGATATTGATATAGGTAGTTTAAACTTAGTATACATTTATTTTTATTTATACTTCTGTATTTATTTTGAGTTATAACCTATGTTAATAAATATATATTGTTTCTGAACATGCATACATATGGATCAGTCGGATAGCCCACATGCACGGGAGGACACTGTGGGGGCTACGCAGGACCCGATCGCGCCTACACCTGATTCTAGTGTAAGTTTACATGTTATATACTATCTTTAGTCCTTCTTTTTAATGTAAGTTTATAATGTTACAACCCTCTATTTTATTATTTTTTTTGTCCATACAGACATCACAGGCTCATAGGAAACGGGGTAGAGGAGTCACGACGTTGAAGAAACTAGAGAAGGACAGGCAAAGCGGATAGAAGCTTGATGTGTCCTTCGATGCTAATCTAAATGCCCAGGGACCCCGTGCTAAAGAATTTAATAAGTGGGTGTTTCTACAAGCGAAGCAGCACGTAAGCATCAACTACAACCACTGGAATGACGTTCCACAGAACGTTAAGGATCAGATTTGGGAGTCTATTACGGTATTTTACCTTTACATTCGTTTGATTTACATTATTAGATAATTATCCGATTTATAATCCATCCAGTTGTTATGTATTTAATGTGTAGGTAGCTTGGACTGTGCCAAATGACGAGGATCATCGTCATAAATGTATGAAAATGGCATCAAAGCGTTGGAACGGGTTCAAGCATGATCTTACCAGGTACTATGTATCTGGGAAGAAGTGTCTTGATAAAATGTTCTCGGATTATCCCTGGATTGATCAGGATACTTGGGATATGTTTGTTAGGAGTCGACAGGATGGAGAATTTCAGGTTGGTTGATTAAGTTAATTTTGTATGCTTCTTATAGATCATGTAACTGTATTTAATTATGTGTTTTTGTTTGAATAGGCTAAGGCAGATAAGGGTCGGCAGAATCAGGCGAAGAACGTCCACCGCCACACCATGTCTCAGGGTGGGTACCAGACTCGGATCGAGGAGATGATGGCGGATAGGCTGAGGGTGAAGCAGGAAGAGCACTCTGCTAGGATTGAAAGAGGAGAGGTGCCTGAAGGCACACCATTAAATCCTCCGTCGGACATCGACCGCGAGGATGTCTGGTTAGCCGGCCGCATGACAAAGACGGGATCTTTTAAAGTTGATGCCACTCGCGAAGTAGCAGATAAGATTGTAAGTAAATAATTAACTTGATTTCAAATGATATTTGTATAGATATTTTTAACACTTTTCACTTGCACGTTTTTTCATTTTTTTCATTGTAGATGGATCTTAAAGCACAATCCTCCCAGGGCTCATTCGTCCCTTCTGGACGGCGGGACGTCTTGATGACTGTTCTAGGCAAGAAAGACCATCCTGGTCGGGTTATCGGTGTTCCTGGGAACGTGACCATCAAAGAATATTATGGCAAGTCTACTTCACGAAAGCGGGTGGTCGATGAAGCATCAATTTTGGATGACATTACTCAACACCTCATGTCCAACCCAGCTATTACAACACATCTGATGCAAAGCTTAATATCCAACCCAGAATTCAAGCAGGCGCTTGCCAGAGAGCTTTCCTCCGTCGGTTCATCCCAGGACACCGCAGGGCATGCCAACCCTTCACATGTGAGCACAAAAGAGAGTTATAGTAGGGCACATGTGGAGGACGATGAGTTGGCAGCTAGGGAGCGGGAGTTCGAAGTCCAACGCCATGAGCTTGAGTTGGAAATGAAAAGGCGTGAGCTTGAGTTGGACTTCAAACGACGTGAGCTCAAAATGTTAACAAAGGTATGTATTCATTATTAATGTCCAAATTAGTCAAATAATTACTTGTGTTTTTTTTAGTTATCAACAACTTATCTATTTTATTTTTCCTAAATTGAAGGCCAAGTCGACGTCGGTGTCGCTGTCACCTGTCACTCGTTTGTTCTCACTTGGTGAGAATTATGCGTTTGAGATTTTTGAATGTCCATTGGAGCACGATGGATGGGTGGCATGCCCAGATCAACAGAGGATATTTTCCTTCTGTGGTGAAGATCTCGGGCATGCCTGCAGAAATAACGTCTGGATGGCCAGCACGGTTTTGAGTCTCTGGTGAACGTAAGTTAATTTTAATTTTATAACTTATTTATTTTTGGTATTTTTCCATTTAATAATTTATTTTAATTTCAATATATATATATATATATATATATATATATATAATGTAATTAACATCCACACATTTTCATATCTTAGGTATCTCCATCGTCTTCAGCTTGATAAGGGCGTTGCATCAGTTTACGGCTTCTTAGATCCGTCAATCCTTGTGCCCAAATTCTTTGCTGGCGATGCATTTAGTAAATACATAGGGAACTTGTTGGGAGACAATCAGAAAGAATTATATCTGGCTCGCTACTGTATGAAAAACCATTGGCAGTTGTTCGTACTTCACCCATCTAGGCATATTGTCATATTCTTATGCTCTCTCCACCAAAAGCCGCCACAGGAGGTGGTGGAAGCTGTAAATAAGTAAGTAACTAATCTTAAATTTAATTTAAGTTTTAATATCAGTTGTTTTTAGTTTATTACACACATGATATATGAATTTGTTAATTGACATGATTATTTGTTTATGATAGCGCACTGAAGGCGAGTAGCATAAGTTGCGCCAACGGGAGAAGTAGGACTTCTAAGGCTAAAGCAAATCCTGAATGGATCATCCTCAAGGTTTGGTAGTTTATTTATCAAATAATTAATATTATAATTACTAATTTATATGTATAATCAACTGACATTGAAATTAATTTTGTTTGTAGTCTCGATTTCAAATTGACGGGTGGTCGTGCGGCTATTATGTGATGCTTCATATGCTGAACATAGTCTCCGCATCTATTACGGATGGATGGAATAAGGTAATATTTAAACAACTTGTTAAATTATATATTATAGTTTTGAAGATGACTTGCGTTAATGTTATTGTTATTATTTGAACGTGTGTAGGAATTTAACGACCAATCGCCTCTTCAAGAAGATGAGTTAAGAGACTTGAGGATGCGCTTGGATGAATAGGTTTTTTGTTAGACTTTAGAAACTAATTAATAACATGTATATATATCGTTAGATTGGTAGTTTTGTTTTTAGACATTAGAGACTAATATATATATATATATATATATATATATATATATATATATATATAATATTATATATATATATATATATATATATATATATATATACTTGTAGATAGTTATGTTTTTCCTATACATGGGTTTTGGTTTTAAGTCCCCCCATTGTTCCTTTGTATATTTCTATTCTTTTTGTTAATATTGAAATTTAAGGGTAGTGTTTGCAATTCTGTAATGTGTGTGATATTCTCTCAGACATCGGGATATTTACTAAATGCAGGGGATAGCCGAGGGGAGTGATATTTTAAAACTGAATTTAAAAAAAAAATCTATTAACGTCAGTTGTATCAAAAACTGACGTTAATATTATTTTATAAAATATACAGTACACTATTAACGTCAGTTGTAATAAACAATTGACGTTAAAATTAAAACCTTTAACACCAGTTCTTTACCACAACTGACGTTAGTTTTAACAAAATTAATATCCATTGTGTTAAAGAACTGACGTTAATAGTTTTATGTTTAACATAAGTTGTTTAAACAACTGACGTTAATTTTAACAAAATTAACGTCAGTTGTGTTAAAGAACTGACGTTAATAGTTTTATATTTAACGTCAGTTCTTTACCACAACTGACGTTAAAATATTAACTATTAACGTCAGCTGTATTTACGTCAGACAATATTCTGACGTATAAAATCAATTTTAACTGACGTAAAAAGCACTTATTGCACTAGTGTGTATAGCTTCAATTGGAAGTGATCATGGGGGAGAATTTCTCAATGAGTTATTCCATGAGTTTTGTGAAGAAGGTGGTATTCAACACAACTTCTCAATACCAAGAACACCACTGTAAAATGGTGCGGTAGAGAGAAAGAACAAATATCTTCAAGAGATGGCTAGGACTATGCTCAATGACAATTATGTCCCTAAGCACTTCTGGGCTGAAGCTGTAAACACCGCCTGCTACATTCAGAACAAAATATACATTAGACCTATTCTGAATAAGAATCCTTATTATTGGTAATGGCTACAATCTCAAGAGGGGGGGGTTGAATTGAGATATTGAATAGTTTTTCAATAATTTAAAGCAAACCAGAGTTTTCTTAAAGAAAATTGGTTTTCACTCAATTTTAATTCCCAAGAATCAGCTTATGTAACAAGTAATGATGTTAAGAAGAATTATAAGAAGAAACAACAAGTTTAACACAGATTGCAGATCAAAGATTCAAGTTAACAAGCATTCTTAAAAGTCATTCACAACACACAAGTGTATATAACAAGTATATGGAGTTTAGAGATGAGAAGAACACGCAAACCGATTTATCCTAGTTCGGCTACCTCCTCTGGTAAGCCTACATCCAGTCCCACACCTCTGTGGTTTTCTCCACTATAACCAGAAATTACAATATCCAATTACAACATTCACAAGGATAACCTCCTTGCTCAAGAACACACCAAAGCACACTTGCTTTTCTATACCCAAGGATCCCTTCTATCCTTGTTCAATCCTAAGAGATACCCTCTCTTAATCACACCGTTTCGCAGAAAGAATTGAGTAGAAGAAAGACTCTAAAAGTTTGATTATACAAATTGAATTCTAGAAAAAATATCACACTTTTCTCTCAAAGATGAAGCACTTTTGGAAGCTTTTGAATCTTTCGAATTTTTTACTTTCAGAATTGTTATTGGTGTTAAAAAGTGTTCCTTTGATCCCTATTTATATAGAAAACAAGTTATAGTCGTTGGGATCAATTAAAACAGATTTGGATATGATTTAACAAAATCTGTTTTCTTGATTCTCGTTCTTGAAATAAGATTCTGATTGTTCTTGTAGAATTCGCGTCCATCTTGAAAATAACTGTTTCCATCTAGCCATTAAGATTTTACATTCGGATGGGCTAGTAGACGAGCTTCATTTAGTACTTTAGTGGATGGAGCTTCTCATTAAGGACTTAGTAAGTCCAAAGAGCATAACCTTAGTAGACGAGCTCCATTTGCCACTTTAGTAGACGAGCGCTTCTTGTTACTTCAGTAGACGAGCGCTTCTGTTACTTTATTGGACGTAAGCTTGTCACTTTAGTAGACGCGGGCTTCTGTCACTTTAGTGGACGCTAGCTTTTTAGTAGTTCATTGGACGTCAGCTTTTTATCACTTCATTGGACGTCTGCTTGTTTCACTTCATTGGACGTCTGCTTCTGTTATTCCAGTATTGGACGAGCACTTATATTATTCCATTGTTGGACGAGCGCTTATATTATCCCAGTGTTGGACGAGCGCTTATGAAATCTTATTTCGAAAATCATTTTCATTTACGAAGACTTATTCCTTTTAATGCAGGTTATGAAAAATGATTTTCTTCGTGCATCTTTTCAAATGAGCTTTTTGTGAATAAGAGATTTCATCTCTTGTAGATCATCTCAGATTTAAAACTAATTCCTTCGTTAAGCTCTTGTCTTCTTAAATTTAAGTGCTTCACCTAAGAAATCAAATGTGCTATTTTTACAATAGCATATAAAGTATGAGATCTTCATTGCTTGATGCTTTAGTCCTTGTCCATTGCTTTGTGTCCTTGGTCTTCCGTCCTTTAATCCTTGATTTATCTTTTTCATGAGTGATCTTGCATACAACTTAACACATAATAAGTGCATAGTCAAAATCAAAAATCTTATGCAAAATACACTTTGTTTGTCATACATCAAAACATGAATGAGGGCTTAGTCTTATATGAATTTTGGAAAGGTAGAAAACCCAACATTTCATATTTCCACCCTTTCGGATGTAAATGTTATATTTTGAATACAAAAGATCAACTTGGTAAATTTGATGCTAAAGTAGATAATGGAATCCTTCTAGGATTTTATGAAACTTCAAAAGGCTTTAGAGTTTATAATTATAGAACTTTAGTTGTAGAGGAATGTATTCATGTAAAATTTGATGACAAACAGCCTGATAAGAGACTATCAGAGGTAGATGAAGCTTTTACAGATCTTGATCTAAATGTCTCAGGAGAGAAACCAGAAATCAAGACCGATATTCAAGAAGATGACACTTCTCAAAAACAACCAGAAACTTCCACCTCTCAACAGGAAAATGCTCAGAAATCTTGGTATTTCAGCAATTACCATCCTCAAGATCAAATCATTGGCGACCCCAATGACAAGCTAAGAACTAGGTCAACCTTCAGAGAACAAAGTGATCTTGCTCTTGTCTCTGAATGTGAACCGAAGTCAGTGGACGAAGCTCTACTGGACGAAGGATGGATTCTTGCTATGCAATAAGAGCTAAATCAGTTTGAGAGAAGTGGAGTCTGGACTCTTGTACCCCTTCCTGAAAACAAGTAAGTCATTGGAACAAAGTGGGTCTATAGAAACAAGCTTGATGAAGATGGTAAGGTTGTGAGAAACAAGGCAAGACTTGTTGCTCAAGGCTACTCTCAAGAAGAAGGTATAGACTATACTTTGAAACTTTTCTTTGTTGCTAGGCTAGAAGCTATAAGAATTTTAATATCTTTTGCTGTACATCATAGCTTTATGCTTTTCAAATGGATATTAAAATTACCTTTTTAAATGGCTTTATTAATGAAGAAGTATATGTCATGCAACCTCATGGCTTTGAAAATACAAATCACCTGAACATGTTTATAAGCTTAAGAAAGCACTGTATGGACTTAAACAAGCTCCTAGAGCATGGTACGATAGGTTAAGTTCATTTCTAATGGAAAGTGGTTTTAACAGAGGAAAAGTAGACACAACTCTATTTAGAAAATCTATTAAGTCAGATTTCATTATAGTACAGATTTATGTTGATGATATCATTTTTGGTGCTACTAATGAATCTCTGTGCAAGGAATTCTCTAAGTTAATGCAGAAATAATTTGAAATGAGCATGATGGGAGAACACAAATTCTTCCTTGGACTTCAAGTTAAACAGTCTATGGACGAGGTGTACATCCATCAGACTAAGTATACAAAGGAACATCTAAAGAGGTTTAAGATGGATGATTGAAAACCAATGAATACCCCTATGCATCCCACTTCAATACTGAACAAAGATGATAAAGAGAAAAAGGTAGACCAAAAGGTATATAGAGATGTGATAGGATCTCTATTATATCTGACTGTGTCTATGCCTGATATAATGTTCAGTGTTTGCTTATGTGCTCGTTTTCAATCTGATCCTAGAGAGTCTCATCTCTCAGCAGTTAAAAGAATATTTAGATATTTAAAAGGTACTACTAATCTGGGTTTGTGCTTTAAGAAAAATGATGATTATAGATTAGTTGGGTTTTGTGATGCCGACTATGCTGGAGATAGAATTGAAAGAAAAATCACTAGTGGAGGATATCACTTCATTGGAGCTAACCTAGTATCATGGTCAAGCAAAAGGCAAAGTACCATTGCTCTATCAACTGCTGAAGCAGAATACATATCAGCTGCAAGCTGCTGCTCACAACTTCTATGGATCAAACACCAATTGGAGGACTACAATGTATTTGTAAGTAGTATTCCACTTATGTGTGATAATACTGCTGCAATCAATTTATCTAAGAATCCAACTGCATTCTAGAGCTGAGCATATAGAAATCAAACATCATTTTATTAGGGATCATGTGCAAAAAGGTGTGTTTGATGTTTAATTTGTAGATACTGACCACCAATGGGCAGATATCTTCACTAAACCTCTTGCTGAGGATAGATTTATCTTTATAAGAAAGCATTTGAATATGTTGTATGTGGATTGAGCTAGTATATTTATTGTTAATTTGGTCGTCCATTGCATGTTTTCTCTGCATGTCCACTAGTCATGGCGTCCAGAGCAAGTGGATTCTACGCGTCCACTACCTATGTCTTTGCACGTCCACTCTTAGTCTTGTGTGGACTCGTCTATGCACACATTTAAATATAAAACGGTTCTCTTTCCTTGCTGAGTCAGCTACCCTCATCAATCCCATCAAGACCATTTTATGGTCCCAAGTTACCAATGCCGTTTTATCATAATGACATGTCATATCAAAAGTTTTTTTTTTAATCGGTTGATATTCAAAATTCTTTTAAAAGAAATCTTTTCCCTCTGACAAAGACTTTACGCTTTCACAATCTCTCGAGCTATCTCTCTTTACCTATCTCTGCTCTCCAAACCCTAAGTTCTTTGATAATCATCTATAATGTCACCTTCAACCTTCAACGTGGTCAAACTCAACTTAGCTATAGAGCATCATTTCAACCTTAATATGCTAAAAGACTACAATCTTGACATAAGCAAATATGTCAATGCAGATGGCTGGGAAGGACTCTTCGCGGAGAAAGTCTCTGTTTTCCCAAATCTTGTCAGGGATTTTTAGAGAAACATCCAACCGACAGAAACTGACTTCTACTCAACCGTATTAAGAAGGAAGATTACAGTCTCGGAGAAGACTATTGCTGAAGCAATCTTCTGTGCTCAGTGTTTAGACACAGCTTCAGAAAATGTGTTCTTTTGATTTGAGCTTCTGAGATACCATTAATGCCAAAGAGTCGTTCTGTATAGACATTAAATGCTTGGGAACGTTTGGCTTTGACAAGGTTGTCCAAGAGTACATTTTAATCTGAATCAGTTGTTATATCAGAGTAGGCAACAACAGGCTTCTTGTACTTGTAGCAGAGAGCTTTCCTCTTTTAGTGCAACAGTCAGTTCACTTTCCAGAAAGCACTTTTACTTTGTACTAAAACAGCTGAAAGGTTACTGCTGTGATACGAAGATTACGTGTTTATTCTTTAAAACCTTGAAACAAACGTTCTTTATTCTTTATCTTTTGAGCTATTGTCCAGAGGTCTTCGAGATACTTAAGGAAGGCATTTAATATGAATAAGATGACTTGGACTTCATTTCTGACAAACGGACATTATACCAGAGTTGGAAAATCAGACGGGTGAGAAGTAATCAGAAATCAGACGAGTGCTCAAGTAGTCCAAAAACTAGACGGGTGATCATGCAGTCCAAAACTAGACGGCTTATGTTAGTTCTTTTTGTCAGGGTTTGAACCATGACCTCTAACTCATTCAACTACTTATACCCTTAGCTCAAAACCAATTGTGCTACCCCATTCTGGGTATAATAAAAGATAAGTCTATGAACTTAGAAAAATGGCAAATATGTCTTTAATTTGTTGTTTGTTAAGCAAACTTTCTGAGCTGATCAGTGAGTATCAGATAATAAATTCGAGGTTATAAGAGGCATGGCTGAATTGTGGAGAAGTATCACTCGTTGATAAAGTCACACATAACTAATAAGGATCAAGAAGGAAAGATATATATTGATCCCATAACATAAGCTTCTGCTATTCGGGGAATCAGGTCTCGATGTAGCATATAATAAAGAAGAAAACCAGCATGGAGAAATCGAAACAAAGAAAAGAATAAAAGTGTGGCAGGAGTTCAATATAGTATTTTTTTTTTCTCTTTTCAAAAGGGGATCACTAATGGTCCCCCACTTCCCCCTATAATATGACTCTCGTGCCCGCAACCCATAGGAGCAGGCGTAATCAGTACGGGGCCACGAGAGAATCTCGCTCCTCAACAACAAGAGTATCTTCAATGAGAGTTGTTTAACAAGTTCTTAAAATTAAAGACAAGTTCTCATTGAGTTGTAAGATTGAGCAAGTTGATGTGGATGACATATGTAAGGACCATTGCTTCTATAAGCAACCGGTTCTTATACAAGAACCTTCGGTAAGAAAAGGAGAGAGAAAAATAATATAGAATTGCATTAACTACATTCATTCAAAAATTAAAATTAAAGTAAAAATAAATAAATGATATGAGTAACTTATGGGGACCTATTTAGTGAACTTTATAGAATTGCATCATTGGAGTATAGAGGTTGCTTATGGTAGTATAAATAAAAAATCACTACAAGAATAAGGTTAATTAGCGACGGAATTTTTGCGACGACCTCAAATCCGTCGCTAATTTTATGTTTTGCGACAGCTTAAGCCGTCGCAAATGGTAGAAGAGATTACTAACGGAAGTTCCTTCGCAAATCTGTCAGTAACGTTCCCGCCATTTACGCGAAATGTTGGCGCCAATTTGCGACCGGCATGGCCGTCGCTAATGTGCAAATGTTTGTCCAAGGTCATTTGCAACGGCCATATTGGTTTGCGACGGACCGTACTTTTGCGACGGTCATTCTCAATTTGTGACGGAATCATAATTTGCGACGGCCCAGCCGTCGCTAATATTAAAAGGCCGTCGCTAATTTTCAATAAGTAACTCGAATAGTTTTCTTCCTCCCTCAGTTGTCATCTTCGCCATTTCTGCTCCCTTTGCTCTGTCTCTGCTCCCTCTGCTCCGTTTCTGCTCCCACATCGTGCCACCCAAGCAGCACCTGCCGAAGACCAACGAAGACCAACGAAGACCAAACCTCTGTCGGCATTTTTGTAACAGTATCTTTCTCCCAAGGTACTTTTCTCTTTCTCTCAAGATTCTGTGATTATGTGATCATCTATTTAAGTGTGAAGGTCTTCCGTTGTCAACTTCACATTTCTCTTGTTCTTTAGATACTCGATCTGCATTCCAATCTCTGTTATAGGTACTTTGTTCTTCAATCTTCAATTTACCCTAATATCTCGATTCCATAATGTTCTTGAGTTGAAAAATCTGGAAATTCCAAACCATTGTTACCTATTTTTGGATTCTCTATCTCAATTTGAGAAAGTAAATACTCGAATTTGGAAATTTTTTGTTTCATGCTTGTCTAAACTTATGTAATGTGCCTTTTTATTTTGGGCTCATATTTCAGGTTTAGGTAATTATATTGAATTGAGGTTCTGCCCAAACAAGGCAGGAAATAAGCAAATTTGAGTTCTATTTTAGTTCTGTTTAGTGAAAGGTATATGGGTCATCTACATTTAGTTGTTATGTCATAATATATAATATATTCATATAAGGTGAAGGTCAATATTATGTAATGCGACTATTGAGTTCTATTTTAGTGGATTTATTTTACTCTTGTGTAACACTCCCCTGTATTGTTTTGTTGCCTGATATCATAGTTGGTGGAGTCTTTTAGTTTTAGAGGACTGGAACATGTGTTAGAAGAATAGTATTGCTTATATCTAAATAAAATGAAATGCGCTAGTGTTTTTATACTTTGTTTTTGCTCTTTCTGGTCACACTATACTTTTTAGCTAGTTTAGATATATATATATATATATATATATATATATATATATATATATATATATATATATATATATATATCTTTCAACATCAACATTATGGTGTCAAGATAATCTGACACTCTTATTGAACGTCTTTCTTGCAGAGTCTTCTGTATCTGAAAATTGCTAGATGTTATCTATTCTTTTGCCATTCCCTCTCACGCAAATGGACGGTTGGAGTAGAATCTGGTTTGGGTTCTTCTCCTCATAGTAAGGTTTGAGTATTTATCTATGTTTGCACATGTTGAGATTGTCACTTTGGCATTAATTTGTAGTCTCCATGTTTTGGTTGGTCTGTTGATGCAAACACTTGATGAGTTTATTTTTGCCTGTACTAACTTTTATACTCTTTAAGATAGTTTAGAAATCTTACTTCAATGTCCTGAGATATAAGAATATTATGTGAAACTTGATGTGAAAATTGATAAATTTGTTAAAATATGGTTTGTTGATACTTTCACTGTCGTGACTAGTTTCTATATGTGTTAAATGTTGGTTGATGAGTTTGATTCCTTTTACTGAAAATAATTTGGCTTTGAATTTGATTGCTTGATTGTACACTAAGCATACCACATGTAAATCCCAAATGGAAATCATCTATGGACTCATTAATTATCTCAGACAGGATAATAGTTCAATATGTTCACTTTGATAACATGTCAATTATTTAGGTAAAAAACTTGAATTGAATTTCCCTTAGGTGTGAGGGTGAAGGACTCTTTTTTTTCGCTTCAGCAGTTTTAATTCTTCTAAGAAGGGTTAGAATTTCTCTTATTGTATTTTTTGTTGTGGAAATATGATCTAAATTTTGAAGGATTTGTTTTAAGGAGGTTTGAACTTGAATGAAGACTTAATTTCAAAATGACTGTGGATTTTGTTAGCTTTATAAAAACTGATTTGGGCTAGATATTTAGAAGAGTGTTTCTTTTTTTTTACAAGATACAAGTTATTGGAAATAAGCAATTTGTACTTGTATATGATACATGACCAACATCTATTTTTCTGGTTTCAACATGTTAACAGGTGCAAAATCATTATTTTGTTTCTCTCTTCTTCAGTTTTGTGTTGGATGGTTGTTCTTATCCAATGGTATTTAGATATGGTTATTTTTCATGGTGAGTTTCAATAAATTTAATGAGAAGAGTATGGCTAGGATCATCACTTATTAAGCTTCTTTTTTATTTCTTTGTTTGATTTTGCCACTGTGATTTGAATTCAGCAGTCCTTGTGGATTGTTTTGTCCTGAACTCCGTTTTTAATTGAATTCAGCCGTGA
Source organism: Sophora flavescens (assembly GCA_030762895.1). NCBI lineage: Eukaryota > Viridiplantae > Streptophyta > Magnoliopsida > Fabales > Fabaceae > Sophora > Sophora flavescens. The sequence continues at coordinate 81,852,174 of CM061063.1, forward strand.
TTTGAATTCAGCTGTGATATGAAAACATGATTCAAACTTAAGTAAGAGTGTTGTCGAATATTGAAGCTTCATTCAATTTGGGGATTCAGTTTGTACATTGTCCTTTTGAAGAAAAATAAATGGGTATCAGTTTACATGATAAAGTCCAGTGAAATCAAAGTCACGGTAATGGTTCAAGTTCAATCAAATAAACCTGTTACCTTCAATTGTTTAGCACTTTTGTACACTAATCAAATAAATGGGTATTACTTTCTATATAAGGATACTTTTGTGTGCTATGCACTATGCAGTCACTACTTATTAGTGACAAGGGAGCCTGTTATATTTTTGAAATTTGGTTCTCTAGTTAGAGTTTTGTTTCTTCTAAAAAATCATTGATCTTTATATCTGGCTACATTTTACCTTCAATTGTTTAGCACCGATGAAGAATGATGGTTAAGTGGTTTATGTGTGGGGTGTGTGTATATTGTACATATTGTCTCCTATATGTATCCAATTTGTTTGATGAAAGATTTAAAAGACCTTTTTGTTGTTGATCTAACACTGTTAAGCATTATGGTATTGGTGAAACTCTTGTTGGCATTGCTGGAATATGAAGACTTAGAGTCTTAAAAAGCAATTTATTTTCTTGAATCTGTAGCCACTCAAAATAGTTGATTGATGTTTGATCTTGGAAAGAGAGAAATCTCTATCTTTGATTTCAAGTAATTTGGGTCCAAATAAATGTTAAGTTAATAGTGTTACTAAAATTAAAGTTTGATTATACTTATAATAACATGAATCCTTTGATTTTAATATGGTGCACTTGGCGTTGGTGTCCTTTCCTACTTGAGTAGAAGAACTTTGCTAAGACTAGCAATACCCATAGATAAGAAAAGAAAGCTAGTGTTGCTCTCATTCTAATTGGTAAGTGATTTTAATTACTTTTTCCATGTGGTTTAATGTAGTCTATTAAGTGGTTACTGTTGATGCTGTCTTTGCTCTTTAAAAATGAACTATTATGTAACATTAACAAATAAGATAAATGAGGATAAACATGAGCATGATAAGAATATTACACAATCAACTATGCATGTAACCTGACAATTTTTTTATGATTGTGCTATCGTTTATAAACAACACCATGTGCTTTGTTTTTTCCTTATTCACTATATGGTTACTACAATTAAGTTGAAATTTTGCATCATTAATTTTTGTTCCATATTTAATCTCATAATTGCTGCATATATTTGTTTATGAATTAGTTCTGGAGAGTCACGTTCACTGAGAGAGTAAGAACGCGACTTTGAGGTTCAACAAGGGAAAATCGCTTCCAAGCAAACAAAGCAAGAGAAGGTGTGTTTTTTTTTAGTTAATTGAAAGAATGTTTGATATTGATTTGATCATTTTTTGGTGCACCTTGATATGAAGATTGTAATTGTTTTGGTAATATAATACCTTTTGATTGATGTCTATAATCTGTTTGTTGAATCACCTAAATGCTTTTAGGTTGGAATGTGGTCATGTTATAGGTGGTTGTGTTAGTTTTCTTTTGATATTAATGGCTGAATTGGTGAGTAGCTTGAATCATAATCTCTTCTTGTGCTGAATGGACTATGAATTTTATTTATTGGTTTTGTGTATTTTTGACAGGGTTTTGGTTATCAATATTATATTAAATGATCCTTATATCTTTTTGTTCACTTTTGCCTATATCTGTTAAGTGTTTTAAGTTTTAAGTTTCTTCCCTATATTATATTAAATGATTCTTATTCTTATAATGTTGTTTATGTTTTGTTTCAAGTATGTTGGGGATATTATAAATTGTCTTTATAATAAATATTTATTTTCTAGATGAGTTGATCGTCGAGAAAAACCTTAGTTACCCGTTTGAGGTGCAATATTTTAGAGCACGTGTACTGTTGCAAGTCATTGTGCTCTTGATATTGGACCTCGAATTGTCCAAGTGGGACAGTTTGAGAAAAAACTTTTTCTTTACTAGTATAATAGCTATTCATTAATTCTTACGTGATATATCTGATGAAAATTTGGTCTGACGCATTACCATTTGTTCTCTGGGTACATACTTGATTGTGATATCTCACCCTGGTCAAGTCATGTACTTGGAGACCAATGGGAAATGCTGCTGAAATTTCGTCAGATATTAGACATGAGAAGTGATGAGTAACTATTATACTAGTGCTGAAAAAGGTTTTTCTTGAATGGGATAGGGCCATACCAAATAAAGAAATGGAGCAGTTCTGCGAGTTTGCCCAAAATAGTTTTTCATTGTAGTTATCTTTTTTTGGCGCAAATGCGGAGGATGGAATTTGTTCCTTTGAATCGTACTTGGATGTATGATAGGGTTTATCCGCGTAGAGGGGGATTAAAACAATCTTTCTTAGATGGTGTTGAAGAATTTATTACCAAGGCAAGTCAGCAAGATACTTATAACAATGGGGGGTTGATTAGATGTCCTTGTGTGAAGTGTGACTGTACCCGAATTAAGAATGTAGACGATGTGAGGGTCGACCTGTATAAAGTTTGGTTTAGGCCTAATTACTGGATTTGGACAAATCATGGAGAAGAAATGCCGCAATTTGATTTTGGCATTGACCAGAATTGCACCGGTGGTTCAAGTAGTGGTGCAGAAGCTGGATATGGAGATCATATTGTTTCCATGGAGGAGATGGCGTGTGACGCTCTTATGATGTCCTGGTCGTTTGAGCCCAATAATACAGAAGAGCCTCCTAATGCAGATGCACAAAAATTTTATAATCTCCTAACAGAGGCAAATAAGCCTTTGTGGGAAGGGTCCCCCGACTCGAAGTTATCGATGTGTGTTCTACTGTTGTCTGCCAAGTCCAATTTGAGCATACCCGAGTTAGGCTTGGATTTCATTGCCAAAATGGTTTTGGCCGGGACACCTTTCAAAGGAGGATTACCCGACAATTATTATGATGTGAAGAGGTTAATGTCCAAGTTAGGATTGGAGTCCAAGAGGATTGACTGTTGTCAGAATGGGTGCATGATCTTTTACGATAATGAATTCGACAAAAATGATGGCGCATTGGTTGAGTGCAGATTTTGTCACGCACCAAGGTATCGTCGGCCGCAACGCAAGTAGATGTAATCTGAAACCAGTTCCGGTAAAGTCGATGTTCTACTTGTCAATCATTCCTAGATTACGAGAGGATGTTTGCATCGCAGACTGCAGGAAAAATGACATGGCACCATGAGAATAGGAGGAATACAGGAGTGTTACGCCATCCTTCTGATGGTGAAGCATGGAAGCACTTTGATCGGGTGCATCCGGATTTTGCCGTTGATCCTCGTAATGTACGACTTGGGTTATGCTCGGATGGCTTTACCCCATATATCCAAGCCTCGGCATCACCTTATTCATGTTGGCCAGTTGTTGTTACCCCTTACAATCTTCCTCCCGAAATGTGTATGTCAAAGCCATATATGTTCTTGACTTGCCTGATTCCGGGTCCATCTAATCCAAAGGCAGGCATTGATGTATACTTGAAACCTTTGATTGATGATTTGAAGAGGTTGTGGAATGGTGTTATGACGTACGATATTTCTCAAAAACAAAATTTTACAATGAAGGCAGCGTTGATGTGGACAATTAATGACTTCCCTGCGTATGACATGTTGTCTGGCTGGGGGACGCATGGGAAGCTTGCATGCCCGCATTGTATGGAGCATACTAAGGCATTTACCTTAAAATATGAGGGGAAGTCGTCCTGGTTTGATTCCCATCGCAGGTTCTTACCGAACGATCATCAATTTAGAAGGAATAAGAATGCCTTCAAGAAGGGGGTTGTTGAAATGGATGGACCGCCTCCGAGGTTAACACCAGAACAAATTTGGAGTAGAATCAGGGACTTGCCAAAAGTGACTGAAGCTGGGGTTTCCAAATTAGATGGTTACGGGCAGTGGCATAATTGGACTGACCGCGCTGTCGCCACGCGCCAAAAAAAAACGAGCGATTATAAAAGAATGCAGTATAGTGCGACAACTCGGATCGTCTCTCAAGGACTCTTTAGGTGTTGTTATTATTAACAGAAAATTAGTAAAAGTTAGAAATGGGGGTTTTGAGATTGAAACTAAAATAAAGGAAACAAAATAAAAACAGAGAAAAGAAGCAAAGCAGTTTAAGAAATTAGCAAATAAACAAAAGCGATTAACCTACTGTTTTCAGTTTCCCACTATCATTGGTTCATGCAAATCCTAAGCAGATACTAATCCCCTCCCGGTTGTAGCAACAATTAACAAACGAAAACCGCTACTACAGATGTATGTTCCTATTCCCGAAATAACAAACGGGGTTAAGCTCTCATGAACAAACGAACATGAATGAACACACGCGAAATAACAAACGCGATTATATATAAGAACATGGCATCACCGAAATGAATCAATACAACACTATACATTCCTGAAATAACAAACAGAAACATATAGCATTGCATTGAAAAGAGAAAAGCATACAAAACAGGAATACAAGAACCTCAAGTGTTAACAGAAACCAATTACAGTAGATTAATCTAGGAGACTAGTTCTCCATTACAAAAGCAAAACAAAAGAAGAGAAAATAAGACTAAAACTAATTAACTACTAACTGAGACTTAGCCAAAACTGACTAGCCACCCTTTCATTCTGCCATAGAGCAGTTTATATACAACTTCTGAAATTCAAGGCCTCGCGAGGCGAAGCAATGCTCGCGAGGCAAATAACACGAAAGGTCTGCAACTCTTGGTCTTCTCGCGAGGCGAGCATCGCTTCGCGAGGCGAACGCTTCAAATTCCCAAACTGCAACGCCCGTGACCTTCCACACGCCCAAACCGTGATGGCTTCTGACTTTCACGACTCGCGAGGCGAAGGGATGCTCGCGAGGCGAACGCTTCAACTTCAAAATTGCCACGGCCATGACCTTCAACACGGGCAAGCCGTGATCGTCTGACTTTTTCAGGGTTGCAATACTCGCGGGGCGAGACATTCTTCGCGGGGCGAGTGGCTCCAGATTTATTTTATTTTATTTTATTAACCTGAAAAACAGAAAATAAAAGTAAATACTTTATTCACTCTAAATCAACTAAATTAACTTAAAAACACTTTACAGACTCAAAATACTACTTAGAGACAATCAAGTCTAATTTGGGTAAAAATGACATAAAATAAGCACAAAGCCAAGGTCTTTACTAGTTATAAAACCAGTCAAACAGAGGCTCATCATGGACAAAGAGGAGTATTTTTTGGGATCTTCCTTATTAGAAAGATAATTTATTGAGGCACAATCTTGATGTAATGCACATTGAAAAAAATTTCTTTGACAACATTTTCAACACTGTGATGAACGTGCATGGCAAGACCAAAGACAACGATAAGGCTAGAATGGACTTAAAGTTGTACTGCAGGAGACCGGATTTGGAGCTGAGACATCAGGATAATGGGAAGATGTACAAGCCAAAGGCCAATTATACCTTGACTATCCAGGAAGCAAGGTTAGTTTGCCAATGGATAAAGGGGCTCAGGATGCACGATGGTTATTCTTCTAACTTGGCAAGATGTCTTGATGTTATAAAAGGCAAGTTGCATGGGATGAAAAGCCATGATTGTCATGTGTTTATGGAGTGCTTACTTCCTATCGCCTTCAGTTCGTTTCCCCCCCATGTTTTGAATGCCCTTACTAAAATAAGTCAATTCTTCAAGGACTTGTGTTCTGCAACTTTAAGGGAAGACGATTTGACCAGGATGGAACAAAACATTCCACTCATTTTGTGCAAGCTGGAGAGAATATTCCCCCCGGGCTTCTTTGATTCAATGGAGCATCTTCCGATTCATCTTGCATATGAAGCCAGACTTGGTGGTCCAGTTCAATATAGGTGGATGTATCCATTTGAAAGGTAATTTAAGTATCACAGTTATTGATCCACTTTCATGCATATTATTCAATTAATAATAACCTCGTCATTTTTTAATAGATTCATGGGCGAGTCAAAATGATCGGTGAAAAATAAGTCTAGGGTTGAAGGTTCGATATGTGCGTCTTACTTACACCGTGAGACAATTCATTTCTGCTCTCATTATTTCAAACACATGGTTTTGTCTCCAACAAGTAGAAGGAACGAAACGGAAAATGAAAGTGGAAGACGACCTGGAACCTTATCAATTTTTTGTCTTCCCGGTCGTCATTCCGGAAAGGAGTTGACACATTATTTAACGGAGGCAGAGTGGAACTCGGCTCATGTTCATGTATTGATCAATTGCGTCGAGGTTAAACCATACCATGAGTAAGTATGAGCTTATAATTTTTATTCCTTCGATAGCATATGTCAATTTTCATAGATGTTATCCATATATGTTCAGTGCATTCTTGTCTTCTCGTGATCCATATGCTCGTACTCATGAAGATTTTCCAAAATGGTTTAAGCAACAAGTAAGTATCTTCCCATTTATCATTCTGTTATTCACTATAATGTATGCAGATAAAAACATATATCGTTAAACTTTGTGAATAGGTTTACAATGAGGCACCTACTGTCATTAATCAACATTTACGAAACTTGGCTGACGGTTCTCTGACACAAGTCAAAGAATGGCACACATACTTCATGAATGGGTACAAATTTCATACTCAATCATGGACAGAAGACAAAACAACAATAAATAGTGGTGTTTACGTAAAGGGTGAGCCAGGCGGAGTTGCAGATGACTTTTATGGTGTCATACAACACATATATGAGTTGTCATATCATTATTTAGATTACCCTAAGATAATAATGTTGTTTTATTGTAATTGGTTCGATCCATCTAGTAGAGGCACTAATTTGAATAAAAAATATAATATTACGGACATCCAAATGAGTAGAAGATATCATATGTTTGATCCGTTTATCATGGCACATAATGTGAGACAAGTATATTACGTTCCTTATCCAGCAACTCATACAGAAAAACGAGGTTGGTGTGTTGCAATCAAGACAAAACCAAGGGGTCGCATTGAAATAGATGTTTCAAAGTTGGATGAGCCATATCAAACGGATGAAATGTCACATGCAAATGAGGTCATTGAAGTTGAACCAATCTCATGTTTACAAGACACACAAGTTGTAGGGGAAGAAGTGGATACCTCCAGCTTGACATCAAATCAAGTCATTCCGGATGAAGATGTTGAAGAAGCAGAATCAACAGAAGATGAAGAAGATGAATATGGCTATGAATATGACACTGGCTCAAATTCTGAATAACAATTACTTTATTTATTTTAGTGATATATTTTGTATTAAGTTGTATTGTCATTGTCATAACTTTAAGTTCATTATGATTAGCATCATTTTCCATTATTTACAAATGTGTGTTTGTGCTTACTTGAAGTTAATTATTATCACCATCAATTTCCATTATTTGCAAATTTGTGTTTTGGTTACTTTTAATTAATTATTATTAGCATCATTTTTCACTATAGACATGACTGATGGTAAGGGAAAGGGTAAGGCACTGCTGGAGGGGCACGTCGTCGTGGTCGACCCCGCTTTGTGACACGGACAGATCGATGACGGATTCGTGTCCCTCCCGTCTACATCTGTTACACTACGCCCACCGCCCACACCCATGCCTCCACATGATATGGCACCGGCATCCCCACCTGTTGCTCCTACACCATGTCCATCGCCCACACCCGTGCCTACACATGTTCTGACACCTCCCTACCGACCTGTTGCTCCAGCCACTCAGTTCATGGACACCTCCATTGGGATCACGATGATGCCCACCCCAAGGATTCCGACTCAGACCCATGGAGACAATTCCAGACAACCAGATGTATCAGGGGTGGATTTGCCCATGGACGGTGATCATCAGTCTAATGGTGACGACGAGGAGACTTATGGATATTCCTCGCCTATATCATCAGATGATGAGGAGATCGAGGTTATGTTAGATGGCCGAGTTATTGTTACCCCGAAATAGGTAAAGGGTAAGAAAGATCTCAAATATTGTTATTTTATTGTTGAGTGCAGATTTTATATGTATGTGTATTGATTGTTCTCATGTTCTATTGATAAGGTTACTTCCGTCGAGAAAATCTGCAGATGCCGTCACGTATGCAGTTACATCTCAGTTTGATCGGGCCTGGAAACATTGGAGTGAGCTTGAGGATCAAGATCGGGATCGATTCTTTGCGGCTTTTAAGGTATTTTGTACTTTTGAATTTACTTCCATTTTTTAGTTACTTTTAATGTTTCTTTAGTTTATTATTATCCTAAAAAATATTATATTCTCCTTATTTACAGGAGAAGGCTGCTTGGAGAGTAGAGCATTCCACTGATGTAGAGATAATTTTTCATAAAAAAGCGAGCAAACGCCTCTCCGAGTTGTTGACGAGATATCGGAAAAAGGGACAACGTCCAAAATGGTGTTTCCCACCCATTTGGGAGGAGCTATGTGCTTACTGGGCTACACCTGAATTTAAGAAAAAATCCGCCCAGGCAAAGCTCAACAGGGCCTCGGAAAAGGGTGGGAGCCTGCACACCGGGCGGCAAGATCGTGAATCGAGAGCATGCTCGACGCCTTGTAAGTTCCAACATCATATTTTGTTAATTCATTAGATGTCTGGCTATTAAGGTAGTGTAACTTCAAATATGAACAAGTTTTTTTTTTTGTGCAGGCTAGGGAGCTTGGCCGTAGCGTCAAGCCGGTTGAGCTTCATGCCCGAACTCATACTAGGAAGGGTACCGGCGAGTATGTAGATGAGCGCTCTAGACGCACTCAGGTGATTTACATGTCTCTTTGTTGGAAATTATTTTTATTTTATATTTAATAATTATGGTCATTCTGTATGATGATGTGCATCAATTTTAATGACAGGAGGACTATCGTGATAAGTTATCTCAGGTTCGGTCTCGGCAAGATCATCATCTTCCCCTTCCACCACACTTGACCCAGAGGTGGAAGCCCAATTGGAGTTGCAGGCATGGGTCGAGGTTGCTGGTGGTAAGAACAAGGGTCGCATATACGGTATGGGAGACCTAGCCGGTAACTATCGACGTGGGTGCTCCAACATCTTCACTCAGCAGAGTCGAGCATCGTCCAGTACTAGGCCCCGCCAATCTCATGAGTCTGCGGAGATGGTCAAGATGCGACAGAAACTGGCAGCTCAGGATGAGATCAATCGGCAGCTGCTTACTCAACAGACACAAATGATGGAGCAGATAGAGATGATGGCAGCTACACAGAGAGAGCTCATGCTGCCTTTAGGAACCAGCACCCTCGACCACGATCGCAGCAGACCAACACCTTCACAAGACACCCCTCGATCCACAGCCACCACCGTCCCAGCCTGAGGGTCATCAGCAGACCAGTGACGAGGATGATCAATCATTTACAGATTTGTTAATGCGGGGCTATAGAGAGGGTTATTAGTTTCTTTAATATTAGATTTTATTTTGTATGATGTATGCACTATGTCAAAACAATTTTGCTTTTCTTTATGAATTTCATTTATTGTTTAAAATTATTATTCATTTATCATAATATAGTCTAAATTATAATTAATATAAAAAATAACTAATGTTTATATTAATTTTGAATTTTATATTAAATATTAAATAATTAATTAAAAATAATTCATATTTTAAATAATTAATTAATAAAAAAATAGTTAATTAAATTATTTAGTTTTATAAAAATGTGTTGCAATTTACGACGGCTAAGCCGTCTCTAATTAGCGACGGTCATTTAAAAAAACCGTCAGAAACTGTTTGCGACGACCCAACATGTGACGGATTTGTGGCCGTCGCAAATCCGTTAGAAACATGTGTTTTGCGATGGATTTAAACTGTTTGTGACGGCCTTTGGCCCTCGCTAAATTCATTTTTTCTTGTAGTGAATAGTGAGGTGACATGATAAGACCTATAAAAGAAAAGGAGTAAAGCAACTGTCGCATCATTAGAGATGCTCTAATGGACTGTATTAGTCTTGTTTTAGTCGGTACACGTATTATTGTAAAATATATATATTTTAAATATTTTTTCTGTTTTATATATAAAGCACTCAACTTTCATCCAAAAATGATCCATATATATTTCTTTTTGAAATTACAGTCGTCTAGCCATGTCCTTTAAAGACAGATCATACACGCTCAAACTAGGAAACTGGTATATGTGGAAGTCGAATCCATTACCATGCCATCCATATACGATAACGACATCCTTATTATCAATCCATGGGATTGTTTCTTATATTTCTTAACTACACAGCATTCAACAATAAAAACATTAAAATGTGATTTTTATTTAATTTCTTAATAATTGCCCAAATGTGAGTTGGGTACGTAAAGTAAATAAAAACAAGAGGCAAACATTTATAATTAATTAATCACTGCTCTGTGCAATCCGTGGGCTTGAAGGAGACAGCTTTGTGTTGAAGGTCATAGCCAACCAAGAAGTTCTGTTGCGCCAAATTCCCAAAGATGGAAATATCTGGAGATGAAATGAAAGCCAAACATACAACATCATCATCAACTTGAACAAAGGTGTTGGCACCATTCAAATTGACATCTGCACCACGAAAATGTGCGGTGATCACTGGAACCTTGAGATTATTTGAAGTAAATTTGTAGCAAAGGCTCAATGTTTGTGAAGGGTCCTCGGCACGCTCCAGATCAACTGCATCTGCAACTGCTGATTCCAATCTAGAGTAAACATCGTCTGGCAAAATAGTGAGGGTTGTACCTGAGTCAATGATGATGTTACCAGGTTTACCAACCATGCCAGAGGAGGGGCTTCCAAAATCTATTTTGTTATCTCCCACACTAAACCCTTCCAAGTTTAGGTAGTAAAAGACTTCTGTGGCCATGGGAGTTGAGACGACACCACGACCAGAAACCACAGCATCATCTCCAAAATTGAGTTTGCTTGAGAAATTAGAACTTGAATAAGGCACCATACAATAGGAGAATTTGCCACTTATTGAAGAACCTAGTTGAGATATAAGGGACACAGGTCCATTTCCAAGGCCAACTATACCAGAGCTTGGCCCCTGGAAAGACACGCTATTACTGAGGCCACATCCAATCACAGTTTTAGGAAATTGGATAGGAGAGCCACCCGTGGAACCTAAAGTGAGAGTCTCTAAACTAAGATCTCCTTCTGACTGTGACCCGTCCCCATATTGAATAACATAATTGCAATTTTGTCCATCGTCAGGAGAGCAAGAAGTGTCTCTCACAGATTTACATGTAGTAGAAAGGCAAGGAATATTTTTGTATGTCCTTGATTTTGAAGGGTTGAATATTGGAGTGGTTTGGTTGAAACAGGGATCACAAGGCTTGCATTGCAACCAGACAATGTCGCTACCCGTATCAGCAACACCAACAAGTTGAAATGGCGGGGTGCCAACTGAGTAACTCATGAGGTATTCACCTCGATCGGGTGTTACATCAGACTCAACTTTATTTGTAGAAACAGATGGTTTGTTGAAATGATTGGGACGCTTGATGGAACGTTGAATTGCTTTGGCTACTCGTTGGAAATGAGTTTCTGAGGGAAGATAAAATGGTGATTTTGAAGAATCGCGGTGAATGAGCTCTACACTAAAACCCAAAGCCTCAATGAGGGAGATGCCACAAAGGCAAAGCAAGAGAAAAACAAGAGATGAATTCTTTTTTCCCATGGCTTGATTTGATACTCTTGATACAAAATTTTCAAGTGTCTTACCACTAGGGCATTCTAATGGCTTTTTATAGGGCTTTGATGGGGACGACGAATTAGCGTGTCAAATAACTTGTGAGTGGGAAAAGGTGCTACACAAATATGGAAATGAGAAAAGGTAAAAAGAATTCCAAATCTTTAGATATTGGAATTAATCTTTTGGTTACATAAATTTATCCAGATTTAAAAATTTACTCGTAAAACACACACACACACAGATAGATATATATATATATATATATATATATATATATATATATATATAACTTTACCTTAAAAGAAATGTTTTTATTAATATATATATAAAAGGAAAATTTACATAGGATTTGTTGCCAAATAGGACCATACTTATATGAGATATAATTTACTTGCAAAACTTATATATATATATATATATATATATATATATATATATATATATATATAACATTTCTCATAAAGTCAACTTTTACATATGTATGTTTGAACCTAATAGAACTATTCATAGCACATACATATATAAAACTTTTTTTTAACTGGAATATAAAACTTTAAGAGAAATGTTATTAAATGTAAAAGGAAAATTTACATAGGATTTGTTGCCAAATCGGACCATACTAAAATTATTTTGGAAGTTATTACTTGGCAATATATTTTGTAATATATATATATATATATATATATATATATATATATATATATATATATATATATATATATATATATATAGCATTTCTCTAAAATTCAAGTTTTACATATGTATGTTTGAACCATAAAGACCTATTCATTGCACATACATATATATAAAAAAAATTTTGGTACTCACCCTAAGTATCCCCACGGCTTAGATCCTTTAGACCTGCTATGGGACTAATCTCCAAGTCGGCCGCACGGTCAGTAAAGCCTGGCCAAGGGTTGTTGCATTCCCAAGGATCGAACTCGGGCAAAGCCCGAACGATTCGTTCTTAAATAGCAATGCGTTAACCACTTGCACTCAATTACTTGGTTAAAACTTTAAGAGAAATGTTATTAATATATATATAATGAAAATTTACATAGGATTTGTTTCCAAATCGGACCATACTAAAATGATTTTGGAAACTATTACTTGGTAATATATTTTGTAAAATATAATGGTATTAATGAGATATATTTAATGTTCATTTAAAATATTTATTTTTTATACTTAAAATTCAGGAGTTTAATTGGAATACACTGTCAGTGTAAGAGTCTTTTACACTATGAACCAATAATAAATCTCCACGTCATTGAAAATCTTTGATTTTTATTCAAATCATCTTAAAATACTTTACACTGACGGTGCATACCAACTAAACTCAAAATTCAATCGTATATATTTACTTCAAAAAATGGTATGTGCAAGGAATCTCTGTGCAAGGAATTCTCTAAGTTAATGTAGAAAGAATTTGAAATGAGCATAATGGGAGAACTCAAATTATTTCTTGGACTTCAAGTTAAATAGTCTATGGACGAGGTGTACATCTATCAGACTAAGTATATAAAGGAACTTCTAAAGAGGTTTAAGATGGATGGTTGCAAACCAATGAATACCCCTATGCATCCCATTTCAATACTGAACAAAGATGATAAAGAGAAAAAGATAGATCAAAAGGTATATAGAGGTATGATAGGATCTCTGTAATACCTGACTGCGTCTAGGCCTAATATAATGTTCAATGTTTGCTTATGTGCTCTTTTTCAATCTGATCCTAGAGAGTCTCATCTCTCAGCAGCTAAAAGAATATTTAGATATTTAAAAGGTACTACTAATCTGGGTTTGTGCTTTAATAAAAATGATGATTACAGATTAGTTGGTTTTTGTGATACTGACTATGCTGGTGACAGAATCGAAAGAAAAAGCACCAGTGGAGGATGTCACTTCATTGGAGCTAACCTAGTATCATGGTCAACCAAAAGGCAAAGTACCACTCTATCGACTGCTGAAGTAGAATACATATATCAACTGCAAGCTGCTGCTCACAACTTCTATGGATCAAACACCAATTGGAGGACTACAATGTATTTGTAAGTAGTATTCCACTTATGTGTGATAATACTGCTGCAATCAATTTATCTAAGAATCCAATAGTGCATTCTAGAGCTAAGCATATAGAAACCAAACATCATCTTATTAGGGATTATGTGCAAAAATGTGTGTTTGATGTTCAATTTGTAGATACTGACCACCAATGGGCAGATATCTTCACTAAACCTCTTGCTGAGGACAGATTTATATTTATAAGAAAGCATTTGAATATGTTGTATGTGGATTAAGCTAGTATATTTATTGATAATTTGGTCTTCCATTGTATCTTTTCTCTGCACGTCCACTAGTCATGACGTCCAGAGCAAGTGGATTCTACGTGTCCACTACCTATGTCTTTGCACGTCCACTCTTAGTCTTGTGTGGACTCGTCTATGCACACATTTAAATATAAAATGCTTCTCTTTCCTTGCTGAGTCAGCTACCCTCATCAATCCCATCAAGACCTTTTTATGGTCCCAAGTTATCAATGCCGTTTTATCATAATGACATGTCATATCAAAAGTTTTTTTTATCGTTTGATATTCAAGATTCTTTTAAAAGAAATCTTTTCCCTCTGAGAAAGACTTTACGCTTTCACAATCTCTCGAGCTATCTCTCTTTACCTCTCTCTGCCCTCCAAACCCAAAGCTCTTTGATAATCATCTACAATGGCACCTTCAACCTTCAATGTGGATAAACTCAACTTAGCTATAGAGCATCATTTCAACCTTAATGTGCTAAAAGACTACAATCTTGACATAAGCAAATATGTCAATGCAGCTGGCTGGGAAGGACTCTTAGCGGAGAAAGTCTCTGTTTTCCCAAATCTTGCCAGGATTTTTGGAGAAACATCCAACTGACAGAAACTGACTTCTACTCAACCGTATTAAGAAGGAAGATTACAATCTCGGAGAAGACTATTGCTGAAGCAATCTTCTGTGCTCAGGAAGGACTAGTTTTCACTGAGTCTTGGGAATAAGACTTGGGCGGCTATGAGACTATAGAAGTCTGTCTCATGAAGGAGGACACGGTCAGGACTCACTCATGGAAGGCTGTTGAAATGAAGTATATCGTTTGTATCCTTCACCAGCTTTGCAACAAAGTGGTGCTTCACAAGGTTGGATCAAAGGAAAATCTTTCATCTCTTCACAAGTTTTCTCTCTGTCATCTTCTCACAGAGACAAGAATCAATCTTCCAAGAATCCTTTATGGAAGATTCAGATACTCAATAATGAACAAGAAAATACTCTCTACACTTCCCTTCTACCACCTTCTCTCGAAGATTTTCAAGGCACAAAGGAAAGATGCCAGTAGTAGAAAACATAATGCTGGATCTCAATTCCGAACCCTTTGACCACTCACAAATGTATTATATTCAATCCTTGCCAATTGAGATGGTCAATGAGGCTAGTTATGTAGGAGCCTTCTGGCAATCCCACCTAATTCACTGCACCAGAGAGGCCTCCACTTCTGGCCTGACTGCTGAAGAGAAGGAGAAAACTCCAAAATTCAGAGGAAGACGTGGACTCTCTCGTATCAGATATCTGATCTTCAAGGATTTGTGGGGTTTGCCAATAACCAGCCGTGATGTGGAAATTCCTAAACCAATTCATCGGGGAAAGGATATCCTTGAGCCAGTTATACAATATGCTTTTGCCACAGCTTCAACCTCATCCTTTGAGCATACAACTGATGAATTAGTTGGGGAAGGCCCTGAGTTGAATGTAGAAATCCTTTCAAAACCTGCTTCTGAACCTTCAACTCCCTTACCTGTTGTAGTTGCTACTGTTGAGCCAACTCTGCCAGAACAGTCTGATGAGATATGTGCTTCTAAGCAAGGTGCTGAGTCTGCTAAGACATCTTCTCAACCATTAGCTCTTGCTATGGTTCATCCTACAACCCAAGCTCAAGACACTGTCTCAGACTATGCTGAGAGCTCAAGACAATTATCCTTGCCATCCAATCTTGAAGACATCATTGGCAGAATTGTTGATGATAAGGTTGGAAAGATAGTTGAAGAGAAGACTGAGCAGATGGCACAACAAATTGAAGAAATAGTACAAAAGCAAGTGCAAGATACCTTAGCCCCTACAAATGCCATGGTGACTCAAATGCTGGCCTTGTTAATGGAATTTAAGAAGAATCAAAATCCAAACCAACCCCCTCCACCACCTCCTTCTTCTTAAAATCTCTTTTTTCTTATTTGTTTTGCTGACAATGATGGTCCACTCCCTTTTACCTTTTTGGCTGATGACAAAAAAGGGGGAGAAAGGAAAAGAAAGAAAATTATATATAAAGTCTTTTGTTGAAAAGCTCTTATATGTTTGCATTTGCATCTACTTGATAAATTGATCTGCTTTACTTATATTTGCTTTGATATCTATTGCTCTGATATACTTGTGATTATATAAGAATGATAAGTGTTTGTACCTATCTGGTAGTCTGATTATGTATTTGATTGCTTTGTCTTAGGGGGAGCCCTGCAAGCTCTCTTAGACTTTGCTTTTCAAATTTAAATAGTTTTGTCATCATCAAAAAGGGGGAGATTGTTGGAACCAAAATGGTTTTGGATTTAATAATCTCTAAGTTTTGAGATGCTAACAAAAGGATTAAATTTGCTTGGCAAAGTGTTAGTTGAGATCTAACAAGTGAGTTCATTTTATGCAGGAATATCCAAAATAATATAAGGTATATAATGCTTGGACTCGTGCAAAGAATTACCTGTCCAAAGGTTATTTAAACTGTTTATAATTTAATCGATAAGTAGATTGGTTTTCCTTAGTAGACGAGGCTATAAATGAATACCTAAATAACTTGTTAAGAACAGCAAGTCCAAAGACTTGAAAATAAGCATGTCCATTTTGCCACGTCAGCAGACGAGTGCTATCCTTGAAACTCAAGTATACATCCATAGTGCCTAACTAAAATTCAGTAGAAGTCCATAGTGCCACGTCATTGGACGGAGGTTCTCTAAGGACTTAGCAAGTCCAAAGACTTGTGTGGACGAGCGCTTTTGCCACATTAGTGGACGAGCGCTTCTGCCATGTCAGTGGACGAGCGCTTCTGCCACGTCAGTGGATGAGCAGAAATAAAATCTTGTGTAGAAGCGTTCTTAAAACTAAGTAGACGACTCTATATGTTTACTACCTTGAATTTTATTTAATGCAATCTGGTCAACAACGAATTTATTTCAAATGATTGATATTTATTTCAAATGAATATTTGTTCTTCCCATTTGTTTTTATCCGATTTAATGTCTTGTTTCCCTTGAGAAAATTCATAGTACTATCAAGGAAATACAAAAGGTAAAATGTACAATTGGAATTGCTAAACGATCTGTACGATGACATCTTTTTACTGAACAAAAGCTGGGTTATACACAAAGGATGAAAGAAAGTTTTTAAGGTACAAATTGCTCATAATAGTGAGCCTCCATTTTTTTTGATTTTCTGATAACCAAGGATACTTTTGAACATGGAAAAAATCAAGCTATCAGTCACAATGGATACCATGCATTAAATGCTATCTCTAAACGGGATTATTCAAAGTAACCGTTGAAGAATTACAAGAGAATAAGAAGGTCACTATAAATTGAAGACCTCGGATACTGAAGAAACAACTTTTGCCTGCACAATCTTGCTAGAAGAACTTTTGCCATTTGATTAGTTAAAAAATCTTCAAAGCTCATACTCTTGTGGTAAAGCAAAAGCTTGTAACTCTTAAGGTTGAATATTTGTAAAAATATTCAGTAGATCTTAAACCTTCATACTCTCACATATAGTGAGTTAGAAAGATCTTAGAAAAATCTCTTTGTTAGAGTTAGAGCCTGAAGAGGCTTGGTAGAGAAAGAATACTTGTAGCCTGAAGAGGTGTTGAATACTTGTTTGTAACCTATTTGGAGAATAGTGGAGAAAATCCTTCAAGTTGAAGGGACTGGACGTACCTCTTGGTTGGAAGAGAGTGAACCAAGATAAAATCTCTTGCATGAATTTTCTATCCCTAAACTCTTCAGTTTTATTTGCTTATACTAACTGTGGGGTTTCGATATTTATTTTGTTAATCTTTTAAAAAGGATTTCTTGTGTGCTTAATCTTTTTATCTTCTGCTTGCCAAAAAGTTGTTCAAAAAGGTTTTTTGAGAAAATAATTAACAAACACAATTCAACCCCCCTTCTTGTGTTTGCCTGTGCCAACTTCTGTTGCTATCAGAGCTCAACCTTAACAGGGTTGAGCATCTAACAAGTGCTTAGGCAGTACGATCCTACAATCATGAATGCAAAAGGACAAGCTATCAACAGACCTCCACTCTTTGATGAAATTGATTATGATTATTGGAAAAAGAGGATGATGGCATTCTTGGATGCACAGAATGCTGACATATGGGAACTGATAGAAAATGGCTACACTGAGCCAAGGCGTGAAGCTGGAGCTGCAGTGCCTAGAAATAAATGGACTCACGAGCAGAAAAGCCAACATCAACTAAACTTGAAAGCTAAGCACTATCTCATGTGTGCTATCACCATATCTGAGCATGACAAGGTTCATTGTTGCAACACAGCTAAAGAAATCTGGGATACTCTTGCACTAGCTCATGAAGGTTCCCCACAAGTGAAGGAATCAAAGATAAGCATGCTGGTTCACCAGTATGAACTATTCAAGATGGCTGAGCATGAAACTATAGACTAGATGTTTGGAAGATTCCAAACAATCACCAACAGTCTCAGGTCTCTTGGAAAGGTCTATGAGAATAGAGATCATGTGAGAAAAATTTTGAGAAGTCTCTCAAAGCAGTGGAGACCTAAGGTAACTGCTATCCAGGAAGCAAATAATCTAAATACACTTTCTCTGGAAGAGCTTCTGGGGTCATTAGAAGTTCATGAACTTGAACTTAATGAAGCGGAAAACTCCAGAAAAGGAATGTCCATTGTCTTAAAGGCCAAGAAAGCCAGTTCCTCAAAGATGCTTAAAGTTGCCGAGTCTTCAGATGAAGCTGATTCATCAAATAATGAAGATGACTCTGATGAGGATGAACTATCTTTCATCTCCAGAAAAATCCAACACATGTGGAAAAAGAAAAATGGATTCAGAAGGAAGCAGTTCAACAAAAAATTCTCCAAGGAGAAGTCAGATTCCAAGGAGAAAGGTCCACCCATTTGGTTTGAATGTAAGAAACCAGGACATTTCAAAGCTGACTGCCAAGAGCTGAAAGAGAAAAAGAAATTCTTCAAAAAGAAGAAAACTTGATGGCTACTTGGGAAGATCTTGATCTATCTTCTTCAGATGAAGAAGATGAAGCAGGAGAAGAAGCAAACATTTGCTTCATGGCTGACACTGCATCAGAAAGTGAATTCACTGATGCTGAGGTAATTGAATCCGATCCATCTACTCTTCAAACTGTTTTTGATGAATTGCTGCATGAATCATGCATACTGTCTAAAGAGTATAAGAGTCTAAAAAAGAAGTTTATTAAACTTTCTAGAGATTATGATAAGGTCTGCACAGTAAATCAAAACCTTAGGGATGAGAATGAAACATTAAAATCAAACAATGTTAGTCTGACTGACAAGACTAAGTGTAAGTCTAATAGCCCTTGTGAAGTTGAACAACTGAAACAAGATGTGACATACTTGACAGACTCTCTGTCAAAACTGGTTGGTAGCTCAGATAAATTAAATCTTATATTAAGATATTCTAGATCACCACATGACAAATCTGGCATTGGTTATGATAAAGAGAAGCAAGATGCATCTCTGAGTAAACCAAAAGGTCATACACAATATAAGGCTTCTAAAGTCCGTCCACAGTACACCAAGTCAAAACCAAGCCCTTCCAATATCTACTGCTAAGTATGTGGTAAAGGTGGGCATGTGTCATCTAAATGCATACATAACAAGCATGCAAAGCATTGACGACCTATGATCACTAACAAGAAAGGACCCAAGTCAATTTGGGTTCCTAAAGATAAGATAATCCCTATTGCAGATCTGCTTAACAACAGGAAAGAAACATAAGTCCTGGTACTTGGACAGTGGGTGCTCACGACACATGACAGGAGAAAGGTATATGTTCCAAGACCTTAGGCCCAAAGATGGTGGCTGGGTCACTTTTGGAGGAAACCAAAAAGGAAAGATCATTGGTATAGGTAAAATTGGTAAACATCCTTTTCCCACCATTGATAATGTTCTGTTAGTTAATGGTCTTAAACACAATCTGCTTAGCATTAGTCAATTATGTGATAGTAGGTTTACTGTTTCTTTTAATAAGAATATGTGTTTTGTTAAGAAAGCTGATGGATCACTCTTATTCACCGCCCAGAGGCAAAACAATATGTATAAGATTGACTTAGAGGACCTCTCAAATCAAAGTGTGACATGTCTAGTGTCCATTGAGGATGAACGATGGAGTTGGCACAAAAGGTTGGGTCATGCAAGTTTGAGATTAATCTCAAAACTGAAAAAGCATAACCTTGTAAGAGGACTACCAAACCTTAGTTTCAAATCTGATGCTCTCTGCGATGCATGTCAGAAGGGAAAACAAGTCAAAGGTTATTTTGAATCTAAGCATGTTGTTAGTACCAACAGACCACTAGAATTGCTACACCTTCATCTCTTTGGTCCAACAAGGACTGCTTCCGTCAGTGGAGAGAAATATGGTCTTGTCATAGTAGACGACTACAGTAGATGGACATGGGTTATGTTCCTTGCTCACAAGGATGAGTCATTGAAGGTCTTTTCTGTATTATGCAAACGTGTACAGAATGAAAAAGACATGTGTATAGCTTCAATTAGAAATGATCATGGGGGAGAATTTGTCAATGAGCTATTCCATGAGTTTTGCGAAGAAGGTGGTATTCAACACAACTTCTCAATACCAAGAACACCACAGCAAAATGGTGTGGTAGAGAGAACGAACAGATCCCTTCAAGAGATGGCTAGTACTATGCTCAATGACAATTCTGTCCCTAAGCACTTCTGGGCTGCAGCTGTAAACACTGCCTGCTACATTCAGAATAGAATATATATTAGTCCTATTCTGAATAAGACTCCTTATGAATTGTGTAAAGGTAGAAAGCCCAACATTTCATATTTCCACCATTTCGGATGTAAATGTTATATTTTGAATACAAAAGATCAACTTGGTAAATTTGATGCTAAAGTAGATAATGGAATCCTTCTAGGATTTTCTGAAACTTCAAAAGGCTTTAGAGTTTATAATTCTAAAACTCTAGTTGTAGAGGAATGTATTCATGTAAAATTTGATGACAAACAGCCTGATAAGAGACTATCAGAGGTAGATGAAGCTTTTACGGATCTCAATCTAAATATCTCAGGAGAGAAACCGGAAATCAAGACCGATATTCAAGAAGATGACACTTCTCAACAACAACCAGAAACATCCACCTCTCAATAGGAAAATGCTCAGAAATCATGGTATTTCAGAAATTACCATCCTCAAGATCAAATCATTGGCGACCCCATTGACAAGCTAAGAACTAGGTCAACCTTCAGAGAACAAAGTGATCCTGCTCTTGTCTCTGAATGTAAACCGAAGTCAATGGACGAAGCTCTATTGGACGAAGGATGGATTCTTGCTATGCAAGAAGAGTTAAATCAGTTTGGGAGAAGTGAAGTATGGACTCTTGTACCCCTTCCTGAAAACAAGTCAGTCATTGGAACAAAGTGGGTCTATAGAAACAAGCTTGATGAAGATGGTAAGGTTGTGAGAAACAAGGCAAGACTTGTTGCTCAAGGCTACTCTCAAGAAGAAGGTATAGACTATAATAACACTTTTGGACCTGTTGCTAGGCTAGAAGTTATAAGAATTTTAATAACTTTTGCTGCACATCATAGCTTTATGCTTTTTCAAGTGGATGTTAAAAGTGCCTTTTTAAATGGCTTTATTAATGAAGAAGTATATGTCATGCAACCTCATGGGTTTGAAAATACAAATCACCCTGAACATGTTTATAAGCTTAAGAAAGCACTGTATGGACTTAAACAAGCTCCTAGAGCATGGTACGATAGGTTAAGTTCGTTTCTAATGGAAAGTGGTTTTAACAGAGGAAAAGTAGACACAACTCTATTTAGAAAATCTATTAAGTCAGATTTCATTATAGTACAGATTTATGTTGATGATATCATTTTCAATGCTACTAATGAATCTCTGGGCAAGGAATTCTCTAAGTTAATGCAGAAAGAATTTGAAATGAGCATGATGGGAGAACTCAAATTCTTCTTTGGACTTCAAGTTAAACAGTCTATGGACGAGGTGTACATCCATCATACTAAGTATACAAAGGAACTTCTAAAGAGGTTTAAGATGGATGATTGCAAACCAATGAATACCCCTATGCATCCCACTTAAATACTAAACAAAGATGATAAAGAGAAAAAGGTAGACCAAAAGGTATATAGAGGTATGATAGGATCTCTGTTATATCTGACGGCGTCTAGGCCTGATATAATGTTCAGTGTTTGCTAATGTGCTTGTTTTCAATCTGATCCTAGAGAGTCTCATCTCTCAGCACTTAAAAGAATATTTAGATATTTAAAAGGTACTACTAATCTGGGTTTGTTCTTTAAGAAAAATGATGATTACAGATTAGTTAGTTTTTGTGATGCTGACTATGCTGGATATAGAATTGAAAGAAAAAGCACTAGTGGAGGATGTCACTTCATTGGAGCTAACCTAGTATCGTGGTCAAGCAAAAGGCAAAGTACCGTTGCTCTATCAACAGCTGAAGCAGAATACATATCAGCTGCAAGCTGCTGCTCACAGCTTCTAGGATCAAACACCAATTAGAGGACTACAATGTATTTGTAAGTAGTATTCCACTTATGTGTGATAATACTGTTGCAATCAATTTATCTATGAATCCAATACTGCATTCTAGAGTTAAGCATATAGAAGTCAAACATCATTTTATTAGGGATCATGTGCAAAAAGGTGTGTTTGATGTTCAATTTGTAGATACTGACCACCAATAGGCAGATATCTTCACTAAACCTCTTGCTTAGTACATATTTATCTTTATAAGAAAGCATTTGAATATGTTGTATGTGGATTGAGCTAGTATATTTATTGATAATTCGGTCGTCCATTGCATGTTTTCTCTGCACGTCCATTAGTCATGACGTCCAGAGCAAGTGGATTCTACGTGTCCCCTACCTATGTCTTTGCACGTCCACTCTTAGTCTTGTGTGGACTCATCTATGCACATATTTAAATATAAAACGCTTCTATTTCCTTGCTGAGTCAGCTACCCTCATCGATCCCATCAAGACCTTTTTTATGGTCCCAAGTTACCAACGCCGTTTTATCATAATGACATGTCATATCAAAAGTTTTTTTTAATCGTTTGATATTCAAGATTGTTTTAAAAGAAATCTTTTCCCTCTGAGAAAGACTTTACGCTTTCACAATCTCTCGAGCTATATCTCTTTACCTCTCTCTGCTCTCCAAACCCTAAGTCTTTGATAATCATCTACAATGGCCCTTCAACCTTCAACGTGGACAAACTCAACTTAGCTATAGAACATCGTTTCAACCTTAATGTGCTAAAAGACTACAATCTTGACATAAGCAAATATGTCAATGCAGCTGGCTGGGAAGGACTCTTCAGGAGAAAGTCTCTATTTTCCCAAATCATGTCAGGGATTTTTGGAGAAACATCCAACTGACAGAAACTGACTTCTACTCAACCGTATTAAGAAGGAAGATCACAGTCTCGGATAAGACTATTGCTGAAGCAATCTTCTGTGCTTAGGAAGGACTAGTTTTCACTGAGTCTAGGGAAGAAGACTTGGGCGGCTCTGAGACTATAGAAATCCATCTCATGAAGGAGGACACGGTCAGGACTCACTCGTGGAAGGCTGTTGAAATGAAGGATATCGTTGGTATCCTTCACCAGCTTCTCAACAAAGTGGTGCTTCACAAGGTTGGATCAAAGGATAATCTTTCATCTCTTCACAAGTTCTGTCTCTGCCATCTTCTCACAGAGACAAGAATCAATCTTCCAAGAATCCTTTATGGAAGATTCAGAGATGTAGTAATGAACAAGAAAAGACTCTCTGAACTTCCCTTCTGCCACCTTTTCTCGAAGATTTTCAAGGCACAAAGGAAAGATGCCAGTAGTAGAAGACATAATGCTGGATCTCAATTCTAAACCCTTTTACCACTCACAATTGGATTATATTCAATCCTTGCCAATTGAGATGGTTAATGAGGCTAGTTATGCAGGATCCTTTTGGCAATCCCACCTAATTCACTGCACCAGAGAAGCCTCCACTTCTGGCCTGACTGCTGAAGATAAGGAGAAAACTCCAAATTTCAGAGGAAGATATGGACTCTCTCGTGTCAGATATCTGATCTTCAAGGATCTGTGGTGTCTGCCAATAACCAGCCGTGATGTGGAAATTCCTAATCCAATTCACTGGGCAAAGGATATCCCTGAGCCAGTTATACGATATGCTTTTGCCACAGCTTCAACCTCATCCTCAGAGCATACAACTGAAGAATTAGTTGTGGAAGGCCCTAAGCTGAATGTAGAAATCCTTTCAAAACCTGCTTCTAAACCTTCAACTCCCTTACCTGTTGCAGTTGCTACTGTTGAGCTAACTCTGCCAGAACAGTCTGATGAGATATGTGCTTCTAAGCAAGGTGCTGAGTCTGCTAAGACATCTTCTCAACCATTAGCTCTTGCTATGGTTCATCCTACAGCCCAAGCTCAAGACACTGTCTCAGACTCTGCTGAGAGCTTAAGACAATTATCCTTGCCATCCAATCTTGAAGACATCATTGGCAGAATTGTTGATGATAAGGTTGGAAAGATAGTTGAAGAGAAGACTGAGCAGATGGCACAACAAATTGAAGAAAGAGTACAAAATCAAGTGGAAGATACCCTAGCCCCTAAAAATTCCATGGTGACTCAAATGCTAGCCTTGTTAATGGATTCTCAGAAGAATCAAAATCCAAAGCAATCCCCTCCGCCACCTCCTTCTTCTTAAAATCTCTTTTTTCTTATTTGTTTTGCTGACAATGATGGTCCACTCCCTTTTACCTTTTTGGCAGATGACAAAAAAGGGGGAGAAAGGAAAAGAATGAAAATTATATATAAAGTCTTTTGTTGAAAAGATCTTATATGTTTGCATTTGAATCTACTTGATAAATTGATCTGCTTTACTTATATTTGCTTTGATATCTATTGCTCTGATATACTTGTGATTATATAAGAATGATAAGTGTTTGCATCTATCTGTTAGTCTGCTTATGTATTTGAATGCTTTGTCTTATGGGGAGCCCTGCAAGCTCTCTTAGACTTTGCTTTTCAAATTTAATTAGTTTTGTCATCATCAAAAAGGGGGAGGGGAGATTGTTGGAACCAAAGTGGTTTTGGATTTAATAATCTCTAAGTTTTGATGGTAACAAAAGGATCAAATTTGCTTGGCAAAGTGTTTGTTGAGATATAACAAGTGAGTTCAGTTTATGAAGGAATATCCAAAATAATATAAGGTATATAATGCTTGGACTCGTGCAAAGAATTACCCGTCCAAAGGTTATTTAAACTGTTTATATTTTAGTCGATAAGTAGATTGGTTTTCCTTAGTATACGAGACTATAAATGAATACCTAAATAACTTGTTAAGAACAACAAGTCCAAAGACTTGAAAATAAGCGCGTCCATTTTGCCACGTCAGCATACGAGTGCTATCCTTGAAACTCAAGTATACATCCATAGTGCCTAACTAAAATTCAGTAGAAGTCCATAGTGCCACGTCATTGGACGGAGGTTCTATAAGGACTTAGCAAGTCCAAAGACTTGTGTGGACGAGCGTTTCTGCTACATTAGTGGAGGAGCGCTTCTGTCACGTCAGTGGACGAACAGAAATAAAATCTTGTGTAGAAGCGTTCTTAAAACTAAGTAGACGGTTCTATATGTTTACTACCTTGAATGTGATTTAATACAATCTGGTCCACAACGAATTTATTTCAAATGAATATTTGTTCTTCCCATTTGTTTTTATCCGATTTAATGTCTTGTTTCCCTTGAGAAAATTCATAGTACTATCAAGGAAATACAAAAAGCAAAATGTACAATTGGAATTGCTAAACGATATGTACGATGACATCTTTTTACTGGACAAAAGCTGGGTTATACACAAAGGAGGAAAGAAAGTTTTTAAGGTACAAATTTCTCAGAACAATGAGCCTCCATTTTTGTGATTTTCTGATAACCAAGGATACTTTTCAACATGGCCAAAATCAAGCTATCAGTCACAACGGATATCATGCATTAAATGCTATCTCTAAACGGGATTATTACAAGAGAAGAAGAAGGTCACTATAAATTGAAGACCTCGGATACTGAAGAAACAACTTTTGCCTGCACAATCTTGCTAGAAGAACTTTTTGCATTTGATTAGTTACAAAATCTTCAAAGCTCATTCTCTTGTGGTAAAGCAAAAGTCTGTAACTCTTAAGGTTGAATATTTGTAAAAATATTCAGTAGATCTTAAACCTTCATACTCTTACATACAGTGAGTTAGAAAGATCTTAGAAAAATCTCTTTGTTAGAGTTAGAGCCTGAAGAGGCTTGATAGAGAAAGAATTCTTGTAGCCTGAAGAGGTGTTGAATACTTGTTCGTAACCTATTTGGAGAATAGTGGAGAAAATCCTTCAAGTCGAAGGGACTGGATGCAGCTCTTGGTTGGAAGAGAGTGAACCGGGATAAAATCTCTTGCGTGAATTTTCTATCCCAGCAGCAAGTCCACAAGTGGCCAAACCTCAAACCACTGGAAGAGTGTTTACCGTGAGGGGAACTGAATCCTCTCAATCTGATGATCTTATTCAAGGTATGTGTTGTTTGACTCAGGCGCTACACATTCTTTTATTTCGCAAGAGTGTGTGGATCATTTGAACTTAACTATTTCCAAATTACCTTATACCCTCGCAGTGTCTACTTTAACCAGTAATCCTTTGACTACTATGTCTGTTTGTTTACAGTGTCCTATCGTTGTTGAGAATAGGACATTTATTGTAGATCTTATCTATTCGCCTATGCAACAGATAGATGTTATTCTTGGCATGGATTGGCTTTCGGTTAACCATGTAGTGCTAGATTGTTCTAGAAAGACTTTATCATTTCTTGAACCTTTTAGTGTAGCATATGCCAATGAAGGAGTTTCTACGAGGAGTGACAACTCTCAACAGTTTGTGATGCTTTTCGTAGTGGAGGCTAATGAGACTCCTAGCATAGATTCGATGCCTATTGTGAGAGAGTTTCCTAAAGTTCTCCCTCCAGACATTCCAGGTTTGCCACCGGAAAGAGAAGTGGAATTCACTATAGATCTCGTACCAGGGACAGGGCCTATATCTATAGCACCTTATCGGATGTCACCGGTTGAGTTGGAAGAGTTTAAGGAACAATTGGATGGCATGTTAGGAAAAGAGTTTATCAGACCGAGTGTTTCACCATGGGGAGCACCAGTGTTATTTGTTAAGACGAAGGATGGAAGTGCGAGATTGTGAACGGATTACAGGTAGTTGAATAAGGTGACGATTAAGAATAAGTATCCGTTGCCTAGGATAGATGATTTGATGGATCAATTGAAAGGAGAAGTAGTGTTCTCTAAGATTGATTTAAGATCTAGGTACCATCATATCAGAGTAAGAAAGGAAGATATACCCAAAACGAATTTTAGGACGAGATACGGGCACTATGAGTATTTAGTTATGCCTTTCGGTGTAACTAATGCGCCAGCCGTGTTCATGGATTATATGAACAAAATTTTCAGACTGTTCCTCGATAAGTTTGTTGTTGTGTTCATCGACGATATTCTTATTTATTCTCGTACGCGGGAAGAGCATGAGGAACATTTGAGATTGGTATTGCAAGTTTTGAAGGATAGGCAGCTTTATGCCATACTTTCCAAGTGTGAGTTTTAGCTAGAAGAAGTACAATTCCTAGGTCATGTGATTAATAAAGAAGGAATAGCTGTAGATCCAGCTAAGGTTGAGTCAATTCTTAAGTGGGAACGGCCTAAGTCAGTAAGTGAAGTATGGAGTTTCCTAGGACTAGCTGGATATTATTGGAGGTTCATAGAGGGATTCTCGAAGATTGCGTTGCCTATGATGCAGTTAATGAGGAAAAATATAGGTTTTGTATGGATGGACAAGTGTGAACAAAGTTTTCAAAAGCTGAAGGACAAGTTGACTACATCACCTGTGTTGATCTTACCAGATCCACTAGGACAATTTGACGTATATTGTGATGCGCCATACCAAGGTTTAGGCTGTGTCCTGATGCAAGAGGGAAGAGTTGTGGCTTATGCTTCCCGACAGTTGAGAATTCATGAGAGAAATTATCCGACTCGTGATTTGGAGTTAGCAGCAATAGTGTTCGCATTAAAGATATGGCGACACTTTTTGTATGGAGCAAAGTTTAATGTCTCCAGTGACCACAAGAGCCTGAAGTATCTATTCGATCAAAAAGAATTGAATATGAGACAGCGAAGATGGATGGAGTTTATCAAGGATTATGATTTTGAATTACTGTACCATCCTGGGAAGGCCAATGTGCTAGCAGATGCTTTAAGCAGGAAATCCTTGCACGTGTCTGCGATGATGGTTAAGGAGTTAGAATTGTTTGAACAGTTCAGGGATTTGAACTTAGGAATGGAATTGGTTGAGAATAAGATTTGTTTAAGTATGATCACTATTAGTAGTGATTTTATGAAAGATCTTAAAGATAAACAAGTTCAGGATCTATACCTCCAAGAAGTAAGTAGAGGAATCGATGAAGGTAAAATTTCTGAGTTTAATAGAGGAACGGATGGCGTGTTAATGTTTAGAGATAGAATATGTGTGCCAGAGGATGCAGAACTTAGGAAGACGATTTTAGAGGAAGCACACAAGAGTAAGTTGAGTTTCCATCCTGGATCCACAAAAATGTATCAGGATTTGAAGAAAATGTTTTGGTGGACAAGGATGAAGAAAGAAGTAGCAGAGTATGTTTTATCTTGTCTGGTGTGTCAGAAAGCTAAGATTGAACATCAGAAGCCAGCAGGATTACTACAATCTTTAGATATCCCATAGTGAAAATGGGATAGTATAGCTATGGATTTTGTGTTCGGATTACCACGAACTCCTAAGAAGCATGATGCGATTTGGGTTATCATTGATAGGTTGACGAAGTGTGCTCACTTCTTATCTATTGGTGAAAGTTATAATTTGGAAAGGTTGACTCAGACTTACATCAAAGAAATTATTAGATTGCATGGTGTGCCATCGAGCATTGTCTCAGACCGAGATCCTAGATTCACATCTAGATTTTGGAGACAATTGCAAAATGCCTTGGGAACAAAGTTGAGGATGAGTTCTACTTATCATCCCCAAACCGATGGACAGTCAGAAAGGACAATTCAATCATTGGAGGATCTATTGAGAGCTTGTGTATTGGAGCACACTAGCGGTTGGGATGAGCTCTTACCATTGATTGAATTTACTTATAACAATAGTTTCCATAGAAGTATCGGAATGGCACCATATGAGGCTTTGTATGGCAGAAAGTGTAGGACCCCGCCGTGTTGGTATGAGACTGGTGAGAACCAAGTTTTGGGTCCAGATGTGGTGCAACAAACTACAGAGCAAGTCAGGAAGATACGGGAAAAGATGAAGGAAGCACATGATAGGCAAAGGAGCTATAGTGACAAGAGGAGGAGACCATTAGAATTCCAGGAAGGCGATCACGTGTTTTTGAGAGTTACTCGGAAAACTGGAATTGGCGGAGCTATCAAATCCAGAAAACTTACTCCTCGATTCATTGGACCCTTTCAGATTCTTCGACGAATTGGTCCAGTAGCTTAACAAATTGCCTTACCACCCAATCTTTCCAACCTTTATGATGTCTTTCATGTTTCTCAGTTGAGAAAGTATTAAGGATCGCAGATAGACGGATGAAGGAGCTTCGCGGTAAACAAATTCCTTTGGTTAAGGTCGTATGGGATGAAACTACTGGAGATGCTACTTGGGAACGCGAGGAGGATATGCAACTACAATATCCACATCTTTTCTAAGGTATGTAAATTCCGAGGACAAAATTTTCTTTTAAGAGGGGTAGTAATGTAACATCCTGATTTTAATTATGCTGTTTAACCGGTTAAAATATAATTAAATTATATTTTAAATTTGAGACCTAGAAAGTGTTTTTGATTAAAAGAAAATCATATTCATAGTCTACTTTATGGTAGATGGTTACGGTAAACATTTTGGTTGAAAATTCAGACGAAAGCCGATCTGCGTTTTCACTGCCGGTACTAGTTTACTATGCAGAAAACCTAATTTTGACCCGTGAACGAGATAGTTAGTATTTTTATTATGTTTCCTTAAACTTTGGTTATTTTGAAAATTTTTGTTCAAAAATAAAATAAAATATTTTATTCGGGTGAAAACGTCGGAAGAATTATGATCAGAAATGCAACCGGGTACGAAATGGAGCAGAATAGGAGACATAAAAGGCTTGAGGTGAGATGAGGGAGTGAGGTGACTTACTAGAGGTATGGCCTAAGCTACCTCCTAAAAAGTGGTCATGATGGACTTTTTGAAATATATCATATTATATTCTAAAAACCTATTTTTCTCTTTCCTCTTTAACCAAACAAGGCACAAGGTCAAAACTTGCTCTCCAAGCTCATTCCTCTCTCCTGAATTTCGTGCCACTCTCTCCCCTCTCTATATATACCCCTTTCATTTTCACTTCATCATCTTCCTCCTTCAACCTCCATTAAACCTTCATCTTCTTCTTTCTTCTAAAAGTTCAAGCTCTTAAAGCTTTAGTTTTTATTCATCTTTTCTACTTAAGTTCTTCATTAAATTTCTTCCTTAAACTAAGGGTAATGCTCTAATATGAATCTTTTTGCATGTTTCATCTTTTATTTCTTAGTTTACTTTATGTGTTCTTTATATGCTTTAAACTTCTAAAATCTCTCTAAAATGGTAGAAAACTCCTTTTGAGTTGAAACCACTTTCTATAGTCTTGTATTAACTTATATTTTCACATACTAAGAGGTTGTGTAAAACAAAAATCTCTATCCATCTCTTCCAATGAAGGCCGAATGCTTGCATTTGTGACCTAGGAAGTTCTTGTTTCAACTTTTGGAATATGATCATGTGTTTGAGTTTCTAACTATCCCTTGATCTTGAATCTATAAATCTTGGAAGTTTTGATAGCTTGTTCCTATGATGGCCGAAAAATATGAATAAGTAGGCCTATGATACTATGTTTCAACTTTCCAAGTATTGATCATGGATTTAGAACTCTTAATACCTTGTGATTCTAAACCTAAGAGTTTTTGTTAAACAAAGAATATTTTCCACATCATCCTATGATGGCAGAAACTTAGTGTTTAGGTTCTAGGATGTTTGAGTTTTTATTTTTCCAAAATGATCATGGACTTAAGCTCCATAAGATATTTGGATGCTAAGTGTAAGAGATTGGAAAGTTTAAGGATTTCTAACTTATTTATTCTATGTTATTAAAGCTAGGATGTATTACTTTCATTTTTCCAAGATGATCATGGACTTGAGCTCCATAAGATATTTGGATGCTAAGTCTAAGAGATTGGAAAGTTTAAAGATTTGTAACCTATAAATCCTATGAAGGCCGAACCTAGAAGGTTATGGACCTAGGATACTTTGTTCTTATTTTTCCAAAATGATCATGGTTTTGAGCTCCTTAATACATATGGATGCTAAACCTAAGAGATTGGAAAGTTTAGTGAATGCTAGCCTATTTTACTAGCCTTGGCCGAATACCCTAAGTTTATAAGTTAGTGGGATTTTAATTCAACTTTGTTAAGTGATCATTGTTTATGAACTCCTAACACTTAAGGATCATAAATCCATGAGTTGTAAAATTTTCGGGAATCTCTAACCCTAAGAACTAGTCTTGGCCGAACCTATACCTTGTGGTTTAGCGTTCTTGTTTGATTTTAACTTGTGATTTTGTGTTCATAACCTTAGGCTCCCATCGCTGAGGAAACGAGGACGTTCGTGGTATACCTCTTCGAGCATCTAATCTCCTTACCTTCATAGAAGATGGAGTTAGTACTTTGTGGTGTGACAACGAGGAGCTTCGAGTTCGGGAGTTCGGTGATAACCCAGGTGGGGGAAAGAACCAACCTATCGTCGGAATGGATAAGTAGTAGATTATATAATAATTGTGTAGGGCGACCTAAACCCTACTAGTAGTCGAGTAATCGACAAGACCAAAATCACATTGGAAATCTTTTTCTAAAAAACTAATGTCGATTCGGGGATTGTAGGTTTATCGATATTAGGTTGATTTTAGATTGTTGATGGCTGATTTGATTTTAGTACCTTTATTGAATTGATTTTGTGATATATAGGTGATATGGAAATATTTTGATTGATATTGTGTTATGCATGATCTGCCTGGTTTTAATTATTATGCTTAGTGAATTTTAAGCAAATATATATATGTTGTCTAAGAGATTATTGTTTTGGGTGTGAGGATAATGATGATTTAGAAGTGCCTAACCTAGATGATGTATGTTAAAGAGGTGTTATGGCATAGAATATGTCTCAAGTTCTAATGGAAGGTTAAGGCACTAGGATGTTGCTAAAACGGGTTGGTGAGATTCAAGTATAGGTGTTGTTGTCCACAACCGTGTATTGGTAATATAATATACAAGGACAAAAGTGTGTTGGTAATATAATACACAAAGACGAAAGTGTATTGGTAATATAATACACAAGGACATCTGTGTATTGGTAATATAATACACCGTGTATTGGTAATATAATACACGTAAAACCACTTCTGTGTATTGGTAATATAATACACCATGTATTGGTAATATAATACACGTAAAACACTTCTGTGTATTGGTAATATAATACACATAAAATCAAGAGTTCTCGCGAGACCACTTCCACCTTAGGAAATAGGTGTGCAACTATGGTGTCTTTGAGTAGCATGAGATTGGGGGTAGAGGATGATATATTAACTTGAGGGTGATCTATTAGTCATGTGCGTTGTTTGTCTGTGACAATTAATGTATGATTTGCTATTACTCTTTTCCGTTTTTTTATGATAGAACTGTTTCTTATCCCCTATGTTTTTGTATTCTTGTGGATTACTTTACTTACATTAGAAGACCCGATGGAGGATTATGTTGCCGAGGAGCTGGACGGAGCTCTGTATGAAACGGAGGTTGATGAGGAGTTGGATGGAACTCCTTACGAACCAGACGCTGGAGGTCGAGCTGTGATCCATGGCGAGTAGAGTATAGATAGTATGGCCAGTGTGTCTAAGAAGGAGTATTTTTATATGTTTCCGCTAAGTATGGCTTTTATTTTAAGTTTATGCCTGTGAGGGATCCTACTGAGAGGATTCCTTCAACAGTGTTTTGGTAATGTAATAAATAAACATGTGTGTATTTATATATTACAACCTTGGCGTGTTTAATTTCCAAAAGTTATATGATTGTTTAAATAAAGTTTTAATTTTACGTACTTTTCACGCTAAGCGCGTGATTAAGGAATTAATTAATAAGGTTTTAAGCTAATAAAATATCGGGGCACAACGAGGTGTCTCAAAGTCCGAAGGTAACTACTATCCAGGAAGCAAAGAATCTAAATACTCTTTCTCTGGAAGAGCTTCTGGGGTCATTAAAAGTTAACGAACTTGAACTTAATGAAGTGGAAAACTCCAGAAAAGGAAAGTCTATTGCCTTAAAGGCCAAGAAAGCTAGTTCCTCAAAGATGCTTAAAGTTGCTGAGTCTTCAGATGAAGCTGATTCATCAAATAATGAAGATGACTCAGATGAGGATGAACTATCTTTCATCTCCAGAAAAATCCAACACATGTGGAGAAAGAAAGGTGGATTCAGAAGGAAGCAGTTCAACAAAAAATTCTCCAAGGAGAAGTCAGATTCCAAGGAGAAAGGTCCACCCATGTGCTTTGAATGTAAGAAACCAGGACATTTCAAAGCCGACTGTCTAGAGCTGAAGGAGAAAAAGAAATTCTTCAATAAGAAGAAAGGCTTGATGGATACTTGGGAAGATCTTGATCTATCTTCTTCAGATGAAGAAGATGAAGCAGGAGAAGAAGCAAACATTTGCTTCATGGCTGACATTGCATCAGAAAGTGAATTCACTGATGCTGCAGTTATCGAATCTGATCCATCTACTCTTCAAACTGTTTTTGATGAATTGCTGCATGAATCATGCATACTGTCTAAAGAGTATAAGAGTCTAAAAAAGAAGTTTATTAAACTTTCTAGAGATTATGATAAGGTCTGCACATTAAATCAAAACCTTAGGGATGAGAATGAAACATTAAAATCAAACAATGTTAGTCTGACTGACAAGACTAAGTGTAAGTCTAATAGCCCTTGTGAAGTTGAACAACTGAAACAAGATGTGACATACTTGACAGACTCTCTGTCAAAACTGGTTGGTAGCTCAGATAAATTAAATCTTATATTAAGATATTCTAGATCACCACATGACAAATTTGGCATTGGTTATGATAAAGAGAAGCAAGATGCATCTCTGAGTAAACAAAAAGGTCATACACAATATAAGGCTTCTAAAGTCCGTCCACAGTACACCAAGTCAAAACCAAGACCTTCCAATACCTACTGCAAAGTATATGGTAAAGGTGGGCATGTGTCATCTAAATGCATACTTAAAAAGCATGCAAAGCATTCACGACCTATGATCACTAACAAGAAAGGACCCAAGTCAATTTGGGTACCTAAAGATAAGATAATCACTGTTGCAGATCTGCTTAACAACAGAAAAGAAACATAAGTCCTGGTACTTGGACCGTGGGTGCTCACGACACATGACAGGAGAAAGGTATATGTTCCAAGCCCTTAGGCCCAAAGATGGTGGCTGGGTCACTTTTGGAGGAAACCAAAAAGGAAATATCATTGGTATAGGTAAAATTGGTAAACATCCTTTTCCCTCCATTGATAATGTTCTGTTAGTTAATGGTCTTAAACACAATCTGCTTAGCATTAGTCAATTATGTGACAGTCGGTTTGCTGTTTCTTTTAATAAGAATATGTGTTTTGTCAAGAAAGCTGATGGATCACTCTTAGTCACTGTCCAGAGGCAAAACAATCTGTATAAGATTGACTTAGAGGACCTCTCAAATCAAAGTGTGACATGTCTAGTATCCATTGAGGATAAACGATGGATTTGGCACAAAAGGTTGGGTCATGCAAGTTTGAGATTAATCTCAAAACTGAAAAAGCATAACCTTGTAAGAGGACTTCCAAACCTTAGTTTCAAATATGATGCTCTCTGCGATGCATGTCAGAAGGGAAAACAAGTCAAAGGTTCTTTTGAATCTAAGAATGTTGTTAGTACCAACAGACCACTAGAATTGCTACACCTTGATCTCTTTGGTCCAACAAGGACTGCTTCCGTCAGTGGAAAGAAATATGGTCTTGTCATAATAGACGACTACAATAGATGGACATGGGTTATGTTCCTTGCTCACAAGGATGAGTCATTCAAGGTCTTTTATGTATTCTGCAAAGGTGTACTGAATGAAAAAGGCACGTGTCTAGCTTCAATTAGAAGTGATCATGGGGGAGAATTTGTCAATGAGCTATTCCATGAGTTTTGTGAAGAAGGTGGTATTCAACACAACTTCTCAATACCAAGAACACCACAGCAAAATGGTGTGGTAGAGAGAAAGAACAGATCTGTTCAAGAGATGGCTAGGACTATGCTCAATGACAATTCTGTCTCTAAGCACTTCTGGGCTGAAGCTGTAAACACTGCCTGCTACATTCAGAACAGAATATACATTAGTCCTGTTCTGAATAAGACTCCTTATGAATTGTGGAAAGGTAGAAAACCCAACATTTCATATTTCCACCCTATCGGATGTAAATGTTGTCTTTTGAATACAAAAGATCAACTTGGTAAATTTGATGCTAAAGTAGATAATGGAATCCTTCTAGGATTTTCTGAAACTTCAAAAGGCTTTAGAGTTTATAATTCTAGAACTCTAGTGGTAGAGGAATGTATTCATGTAAAATTTGGTGACAAACAGCCTGATAAGAGACTATCAGAGGTAGATGAAGCTTTTACAGATCTTGATCTAAATATCTCATGAGAGAAACCAGAAATCAAGACCGATATTCAAGAAGATGACACTTCTCAACAACAACCAGAAACATCCACCTCTCAACAGGAAAATGCTCAGAAATCTTGGTATTTCATAAATTACCATCCTCAAGATCAAATCATTGGCGACTCCAATGACAAGCTAAGAAATAGGTCAACCTTCAGAGAACAAAGTGATCCTGTTCTTGTCTTTGAATATGAACCGAAGCTAGTGGATGAAGCTCTACTGGACGAAGGATGGATTCTTGCTATGCAAGAAGAGCTAAATCAGTTTGAGAGAAGTGAAGTCTAGACTCTTGTACCCCTTCCTGAAAACAAGTCAGTCATTGGAACAAAGTGGGTCTACAGAAACAAGCTTGATGAAGATGGTAAGGTTGTGAGAAACAAGGCAAGACTTGTTGCTCAAGGCTACTCTCAAGAAGAAGGTATAGACTATTCTGAAACTTTTGCACCTGTTGCTAGGCTAGAAGTTATAAGTATTTTAATATCTTTTGTTGCACATCATAGCTTTATGCTTTTTCAAATGGATGTTAAAAGTGCCTTTTTAAATGGCTTTATTAATAAAGAAGTATATGTCATGCAACCTCCTGGCTTTGAAAATACAAATCACCCTGAACATGTTTATAAGCTTAAGAAAGCACTATATGGACTTAAACAAGCTCCTAGAGCATGGTACGATAGGTTAAGTTCGTTTCTAATGGAAAGTGGTTTTAATAGAGGAAAAGTAGACATAACTCTATTTAGAAAATCTATTAAGTCAGATTTCATTATAGTATAGATTTATGTTGATGATATCATTTTCGATGCTACTAATGAATCTCTGTGCAAGGAATTCTCTAAGTTAATGCAGAAAGAATTTGAAATGAGCATGATGGGAGAACTCAAATTCTTCCTTGGAATTCAAGTTAAACAGTCTATGGACGAGGTGTACATCCATCAGACTAAGTATAAAAAGGAACTTCTAAAGAGGTTTAAGATGGATGATTGCAAACCAATGAATACCCCTATGCATCCCACTTCAATACTGAACAAAGATGATAAAGAGAAAAAGGTAGACCAAAAGGTATATAGAGGTATGATAGGATCTCTGTTATATCTGACTGTGTCTAGGCCTGATATAATGTTCAGTGTTTGCTTATATGCTCGTTTTCAATATGATCCTAACGAGTCTCATCTCTCAGCAGTTAAAAGAATATTTAGATATTTAAAAGGTACTTCTAATATGGGTTTGTGCTTTAAGAAAAATGATGATTACATATTAGTTGGTTTTTGTGATGCTGACTATGCTGGAGATAGAATTGAAGTAAAAAGCACTAGTGGAGGATGTCACTTCATTGGAGCTAACCTAGTATCATGGTCAAGCAAAAGGCAAAGTACCATTGCTCTATCAACTGCTGAAGCAGAATATATATCAGCTGCAAGCTGCTGCTCACAACTTTTATGGATCAAACACCAATAGAAGGACTACAATGTATTTGTATGTAGTATTCCACTTATGTGTGATAATACTGCTGCAATCAATTTATCTAAGAATCCAATACTGCATTCTAGAGTTAAGCATATAGAAATCAAACATCATTTTATTAGGGATCATGTGCAAAAAGGTGTGTTTGATGTTCAATTTGTAGATACTGACCACCAATAGGCAGATATCTTCACTAAACCTCTTGCTGAGGACATATTTATCTTTATAAGAAAGCATTTGAATATGTTGTATGTGGATTGAGCTAGTATATTTATTGATAATTTGGTCGTCCATTGCATGTTTTCTTTGCACGTCCACTAGTCATGACGTCCAGAGCAAGTGGATTCTACTCGTCCACTACCTATGTCTTTGCATGTCCACTCTTAGTCTTGTGTGGACTCGTCTATGCACACATTTAAATATAAAATGCTTCTATTTCCTTGCTGAGTCAGCCACCCTCATCAATCCCATCAAGACCTTTTTATGGTCCCAAGTTACCAACACCGTTTTATCATAATGATATGTCATATCAAAAGTTTTTTTTTAATCGTTTGATATTCAAGATTCTTTTAAAAGAAATCTTTTCCCTCTGAGAAAGACTTTACGCTTTCACAATCTCTGGAGCTATCTCTCTTTACCTCTCTTTGCTCTCCAAACCCTAAGCTCTTTGATAATCATCTACAATGGCCCTTCAACCTTCAACGTGGACAAACTCAACTTAGCTATAGAGCATCATTTGAACCTTAATGTGCTAAAAGACTACAATCTTGACATAAGCAAATATGTCAATGCAGCTGGCTGGGAAGGACTCTTCATGGAGAAAGTCTCTGTTTTCCCAAATCTTGTCAGGGATTTTTAGAGAAACATCCAACTGAAAGAAACCAACTTCTACTCAACCGTATTAAGAAGCAAGATTACAGTCTCGGATAAGACTATTGCTAAAGCAATCTTCTGTGCTCAGGAAGGACTAGTTTTCACTGAGTCTTGGGAAGAAGACTTGGCCGACTCTGAGACTATAGAAATCTGTCTCATGAAGGTGGACACGGTTAGGACTCACTCGTGGAAGGCTGTTGAAATGAAGGATATCGTTCGTATCCTTCACCAGCTTCTCAACAAAGTGGTGCTTCACAAGGTTGGATCAAAGGACAATCTTTCATCTCTTCACAAGTTGTCTTTGCCATCTTCTCACAGAGACAAGAATCAATCTTCCAAGAATCCTTTGTGGAAGATTCAGATATGCAGTAATGAACAAGAAAAGACTCTCTGAAATTCCCTTATGCCACCTTCTCTCGAAGATTTTCAAGGCACAAAGGAAAGATGCCAGTAGTAGAAGACATAATGCTGGATCTCAATTCTGAATCCTTTGACCACTCACAAATGGATTATATTCAATCCTTGCCAATTGAGATGGTCAATGAGGCTATTTATGCAGGAGCCTTTTGGCAATCCCACCTTATTCACTACACCAGAGAAGCCTCCACTTCTGGCCTGACTGCTGAAGAGAAGGAGAAAACTCCAAATTTCAGAGGAAGACGTGGACTCTCTCGTGTCAGATATCTGATCTTCAAGGATCTGTGGTGTCTGCCAATAACCAACCGTGATGTGGAAATTCCTAATCCAATTCACTGGGCAAAGGATATCCCTGAGCCAGTTATACGATATGCTTTTGCCACAGCTTCAACCTCATCCTCAGAGCATACAACTGAAGAATTAGTTGTGGAAGACCCTGAGCTGAATGTAGAAATCCTTTCAAAACCTGCTTCTGAACCTTTAACTCCCTTACCTGTTGCAGTTGTTACTGTTGATCCAACTCTGCTAGAACAGTCTGATGAGATATGTGCTTCTAAGCAACGTGCTGAGTCTGCTAAGACATCTTCTCAACCATTAGCTCTTGCTATGGTTCATCCTACATCCCAAGCTCAAGACACTGTCTCAAACTCTACTGAGAGCTCAAGACAATTATCCTTGCCATCCAATCTTGAAGACATCATTGGCAGAATTGTTGATGATAAAATTGGAAAGATAGTTGAAGAGAAGACTGAGCAGATGGCACAACAAATTGAAGAAAGAGTACAAAAGCAAGTGCAAGATACCTTGGCCCCTACAAATGCCATGGTGACTCAAATGCTGGCCTTGTTAATGGAATTTCAGAAGAATCAAAATCCAAACCAACCCCCTCCACCACCTACTTCTTCTTAAAATCTCTTCTTTCTTATTGGTTTTGCTGACAATGATGGTCCACTCCCTTTTATCTTTTTGGTTGATGATAAAAAAAGGGGGAGAAAGGAAAAGAATTAAAATTATATATCAAGTCTTTTGTTGAAAAGCTCTTATATGTTTGCATTTGCATCTATTTGATAAATTGATCTGCTTTACTTATATTTGCTTTGATATCTATTGCTCTGATATACTTGTGATTATATAAGAATGATAAGTGTTTGTTCGTATCTGTTAGTCTGCTTATGTATTTGATTACTTTGTCTTAGGGGGAGCCCTGCAAGCTCTCTTAGACTTTGCTTTTCAAATTTAAATATTTTTGTCATCATCAAAAAGGGGGAGATTGTTGGAACCAAAGTGGTTTTGGATTTAATAATCTCTAAGTTTTGATGCTAACAAAAGGATTAAATTTGCTTGGCAAAGTGTTAGTTGAGATCTAACAAGTGAGTTCAGTTTATGCAGGAATATCCAAAATAATATAAGGTATATAATGCTTGGACTCGTGCAAAGAATTACCCGTCCAAAGGTTATTTAAACTGTTTATATTTTAATCGATAAGTAGATTGGTTTTCCTTAGTAGACGATGCTATAAATGAATACCTAAATAACTTGTTAAGAACAGCAAGTCCAAAGACTTGAAAATAAGCATGTCCATTTTGCCACGTCAGCAGACAAGTGCTATCCTTGAAACTCAAGTATACATCCATAGTGCCTAACTAAAGTTCAGTAGAAGTCCATAGTGCCACGTCCTTGGACGGAGGTTCTCTAAGGACTTAGCAAGTCCAAAGACTTGTGTGGACGAGCGCTTCTGCCACATTAGTGGACGAGCGCTTCTGCCACGTCAGTGGACGAGTGCTTCTGCCACGTCAGTGGACGAGGAGAAATAAAATCTTGTGTAGAAGCGTTCTTAAAACTAAGTAGACGGTTCTATATGTTTACTACCTTGAATGTGATTTAATGCAATCTGGTCAACGATGAATTTATTTCAAATGATTGATATTTATTTCAAATGAATATTTGTTCTTCCCATTTGTTTTTATCCGATTTAATGTCTTGTTTCCCTTGAGAAAATTTATAGTATTATCAAGGAAATACAAAAAGTAAAAAGTACAATTGGAATTGCTAAACGATCTGTACGATGACATCTTTTTGCTGAACAAAAGCTGGGTTATACACAAAGGATGAAAGAAAGTTTTTAAGGTACAAATTGCTCTAAATAGTGAGCCTCCATTTTTTTGATTTTCTGATAACCAAGGATACTTTTCAACATGGACAAAATCAAGCTATCAGTCACAACGGATATCATGCATTAAATGCTATCTCTAAACGAGATTATTCAAAGTAACCATTGAAGAATTACAAGAGAATAAGAAGGTCGCTATAAATTGAAGACCTCGGATACTGAAGAAACAACTTTTGCCTGCACAATCTTGCAAGAAGAACTTTTGCCATTTGATTAGTTACAAAATCTTCAAAGCTCATACTCTTGTGGTAAAGCAAAATCTTGTAACTCTTAAGGTTGAATATTTGTAAAAATATTCAGTAGATCTTAAACCTTCACACTCTCACATATAGTGAGTTAGAAAGATCTTAGAAAAATCTCTTTGTTAGAGTTAGAGCCTGAAGAGGCTTGGTAGAGAAAGAATACTTGTAGCCTGAAGAGGTGTTGAATACTTGTTTGTAACCTATTTGGAGAATAGTGGAGAAAATCCTTCAAGTCGAAGGGACTGGACGTAGCTCTTGGTTGGAAGAGAGTGAACCAGGATAAAATCTCTTGCATGAATTTTCTATCCCTAAACTCTTCAGTTTTATTTGCTTATACTAACTGTGGGGTTTTGATATTTATTTTGTTAATCTTTAAAAAAGGATTTCTTGTGTGCTTAATCTTTTTATCTTCTGCTTGCCAAAAAGTTGTTCAAAAAGGTTTTTTGAGAAAATAATTAACAAACACAATTCAACCCCCCTTCTTGTGTTTGCCTGTGCCAACTTCTGTTGGTATCAGAGCTCAGCCTTAATAGGGTTGAGCATCTAACAAGTGCTTAGGCAGTACGATCCTACAATCATGGATGCAGAAGGACAAGCTATCAACAGACCTCCACTCTTTGATGGAACTTATTATGATTATTGGAAAAAGAGGATGATGGCATTCTAGGATGCACAGAATGCTGACATATGGGAATTGATAGAAAATGGCTACACTGAGCCAAGGCGTGAAGCTGGAGCTGCAGTGCCTAGAGCTAAATGGACTCAAGAGTAGAAAATCCAACATCAACTAAACTTGAAAGCTAAGCACTATCTCATGTGTGCTATCACCAGATCTGAGCATGACAAGGTTCATTGTTACAACGCAGCTAAAGAAATCTGGGATACTCTTGCACTAGCTCATGAAGGTTCCTCACAAGTAAAGGAATCAAAGATAAGCATGCTGGTTCACCAGTATGAACTATTCAAGATGGCTGATCATGAAACTATAGACCAGATGTTTGGAAGATTCCAAACAATCACCAACAGTCTCAGGTCTCTTGGAAAGGTCTATAAGAATAGAGATCATGTGAGAAAAATTTTGAGAAGTCTCTCAAAGCAGTGGAGACCTAAGGTAACTGCTATCTAGGAAGCAAAGAATCTAAATACTCTTTCTCTGGAAGAGCTTCTGGGGTCATTAGAAGTTCATGAACTTGAACTTAATGAAGAGGAAAACTCCAGAAAAGAAAAGTCCATTGCCTTAAAGGCCAAGAAAGCTAGTTCCTCAAAGATGCTTAAAGTTGCTGAGTCTTCAGATGAAGCTGATTCATCAAATAATGAAGATGACTTAGATGAGGATGAACTATCTTTCATCTCCAGAAAAATCCAACACATGTGGAGAAAGAAAGGTGGATTTAGAAGGAAGCAGTTCAACAAAAAATTCTCCAAGGAGAAGTCAGATTCCAAGGAGAAAGGTCCACCCATGTGCTTTGAATGTAAGAAACCAGGACATTTCAAAGCTGACTGCCCAGAGCTGAAGGAGAAAATGAAATTCTTCAATAAGAAAAAAGGCTTGATGAATACTTGGGAAGATCTTGATCTATCTTCTTCAGATGAAGAAGATGAAGCAGGAGAAGAAGCAAACATTTGCTTCATGGCTGACATTGCATCAGAAAGTGAATTCACTGATGCTGAGGTAACTGAATCTGATCCATCTACTCTTCAAACGGTTTTTGATGAATTGCTGCATGAATCATGCATACTGTCTCAAGAGTATAAGAGTCTAAAAAAGAAGTTTATTATACTTTCTAGAGATTATGATAAGGTCTGCACTGTAAATCAAAACCTTAGGGATAAGAATGAAACATTAAAATCAAACAATGTTAGTCTGACTGACAAGACTAACTAAGTGTAAGTCTAATAGCCCTTGTGAAGTTGTACAACTGAAACAAGATGTGACATACTTGACAGACTCTCTGTCAAAACTGGTTGGTAGCTCAGATAAATTAAATCTTATATTAAGATATTCTAGATCACCACATGACAAATCTGGCATTGGTTATGATAAAGAGAAGCAAGATGCATCTCTGAGTAAACAAAAAGGTCATACACAATATAAGGCTTCTAAAGTCCGTCCATAGTACACCAAGTCAAAACCAAGCCCTTCCAATACCTACTACAAAGTATGTGGTAAAGGTGGGCATGTGTCATCTAAATGCATACATAACAAGCATGCAAAGCATTCACGACCTATGATCACTAACAAGAATGGACCCAAGTCAATTTGGGTACCTAAAGATAAGATAATCTCTGTTGTAGATCTGCTTAACAACAGGAAAGAAACATAAGTCCTGGTACTTGGACAGTGGGTGCTCACGACACATGACAGGAGAAAGGTATATGTTCCAAGACCTTAGGCCCAAAGATGGTGGCTGGGTCACTTTTGGAGGAAACCAAAAAGGAAAGATCACTGGTATAGGTAAAATTGGTAAACATCCTTTTCCCTCCATTGATAATGTTCTGTTAGTTAATGGTCTTAAACACAATCTGCTTAGCATTAGTCAATTATGTGATAGTCAGTTTGCTGTTTCTTTTAATAAGAATATGTGTTTTGTCAAGAAAGATGATGGATCACTCTTATTCACTGCCCAGAGGCAAAACAATCTGTATAAGATTGACTTAGAGGACCTCTCAAATCAAAGTATGACATGTCTAGTATCCATTGAGGATGAACGATGGATTTGGCACAAAAGGTTGGGTCATGCAAGTTTGAGATTAATCTCAAAACTGAAAAAGCATAACCTTGTAAGTGGACTACCAAACCTTAGTTTCAAATCTGATGCTCTTTGTGATCTGATGCTCTCTGTGATGCATGTCAGATGGGAAAACAAGTCAAAGGTTCTTTTGAATCTAAGAATGTTGTTAGTACCAACAGACCACTAGAATTGCTACACCTTGATCTCTTTGGTCCAACAAGGACTGCTTCCGTCAGTGGAAAGAAATATGGTCTTGTCATAGTAGACGACT
This sequence comes from Sophora flavescens, assembly GCA_030762895.1. Taxonomy (NCBI): domain Eukaryota; kingdom Viridiplantae; phylum Streptophyta; class Magnoliopsida; order Fabales; family Fabaceae; genus Sophora; species Sophora flavescens. The sequence continues at coordinate 81,896,235 of CM061063.1, forward strand.
ACAATAGATGGACATGGGTTATGTTCCTTGATCACAAGGATGAGTCATTCAAGGTCTTTTCTGTATTCTGCAAACGTGTACAGAATGAAAAAGGCATGTGTATATCTTCAATTAGAAGTGATCACGGGGGAGAATTTGTCAATGAGCTATTCCTTGAGTTTTGTGAAGAAGGTGGTATTCAATACAACTTCTCAATACCAAGAACACCACAATAAAATGGTGTGGTAGAGAGAAAGAACAGATCTCTTCAAGAGATGGCTAGGACTATGCTCAATGACAATTCTGTCCCTAAGCACTTCTGGGCTGAAGCTGTAAACACTGCCTGCTACATTCAGAACAGAATATACATTCGACCTATTCCGAATAAGACTCCTTATTATTGGTAATGGCTACAATCTCAAGAGTGGGTGAATTGAGATATTGAAATCTTTTTCAATAATTTAAAGCAAACCAGAGTTTTCTTAAAGAAGATTGGTTTTCACTCAATTTTAATTCCCAAGAATCAGGTTATGTAACAAGTAATGATGTTAAGAAGAATTATAAGAATAAACAACAAGTTTAACACAGATTGGAGATCAAAGATTCAAGTTAACAAGCATTCTTAAAAGTCATTCACAACACACAAGTGTATATAACAAGTATATGGAGTTTAGAGATGAGAAGAACACGCAAACCGATTTATCCTGGTTCGGCTACCTCCTCTGGTAAGCCTACATCCAGTCCCACACCTCTGTGGTTTTCTCCACTTTAACCAGAAATTACAATATCCAATTACAGCATTCACACGGATAACCTCCTTGCTCAAGAACACACCAAAAAACACACTTGCTTTTCTATGCCCAAGGATCCTTTCTATCCTTGTTCAATCCTAAGAGATACCCTCTCTTAATCACACTGTTTCACAGAAAGAATTGAGTAGAAGAAAGACTCTAAAAGTTTGATTTTACAAATTGAAGTTCTAGAAAAAATATCACACTTTTCTCTCAAAGATGAAGCACTTTTGGAAGCTTTTGAATCTTTCGAATTTTTTACTTTTAGAATTGTTATTGGTGTTAAAAAGTGTTCCTTTGATCCCTCTTTATATAGAAAACAAGTTATAGTCGTTGGGATCAATTAAAACAGATTTGGATCTTATTTAACAAAATCTGTTTTCTTGATTCTCGTTCTTGAAATAAGATTCTGATTGTTCTGGTAGAATTCGCGTCCATCTTGAAAATAACCGTTTCAATCTAGCCATTAAGATTTTACATTCGGATGGGCTATTAGACGAGCTCCATTTAGTACTTTAGTGGACGGAGCTTCTCATTAAGGACTTAGTAAGTCCAAAGAGCGTAACCTTAGTCGACGAGCTCCATATGCCACTTTAGTAGACGAGCGCTTCTTGTTACTTCAGTAGACGAGCGCTTCTGTTACTTTATTGGACATGAGCTTCTTTGGTAGACGCGAGCTTCTGTTACTTTAGTGGACGCCAGCTTTTTAGTAGTTCATCGGATGTCAGCTTTTTATCACTTCATTGGACGTCTGCTTATTTCACTTCATTGGATGTCTGCTTCTGTTATTCCAGTGTTGGACGAGCGCTTATATTATTCCACTATTGGACGAGCGCTTATATTATCCCAGTGTTGGACGACCGCTTATGAAATCTTATTTCCAAAATCATTTTCATTTACGAAGACTTATTCCTTTTAATGCAGGTTATGAAAAATGATTTTCTTCATGCATCTTTTCAAATGAGCTTTTTGTGAATAAGAGATTTCATCTCTTATAGATCATCTAAGACTTAAAACTAATTCCTTCGTTGAGCTCTTGTCTTCTTAAATTTATGTGCTTCACCTAAGAAATCAAATGTGCTATTTTTACAATAGCATCTAAAGTATGAGATCTTCATTGCTTGATTCTTTAGTCCTTGTCCATTGCTTTGTGTCCTTGGTCTTCCATCCTTTAATCCTTGATTTATCTTTTTCATGAGTGATCTTGCATATAACTTAACACATAATAAGTGCATAGTGAAAATCAAAAATCTTATGTAAAATGCACTTTGTTTGTCATACATCAAAACATGAATGAAGGCTTAGTCTTATATGAATTTTGGAAAGGTAGGAAACCCAACATTTCATATTTCCACCCTTTCGGATGTAAATGTTATATTTTGAATACAAAAGATCAACTTGGTAAATTTGATGCTAAAGTAGATAATGGAATCCTTCTAGGATTTTATGAAACTTCAAAAGGCTTTAGAGTTTATAATTATAGAACTCTAGTTGTAGAGGAATGTATTCATGTAAAATTTGATGACAAACAGCCTGATAAGAGACTATCAGAGGTAGATGAAGCTTTTACAGATCTTGATCTAAATATCTCAGGAGAGAAACCAGAAATCAAGACCGATATATTCAAGAAGATGACACTTCTCAATAACAACCAGAAACTTCTACCTCTCAACAGGAAAATGCTCAGAAATCTTGGTATTTCAGCAATTACCATCCTCAAGATCAAATCATTGGCGACCCCAATGACAAGCTAAGAACTAGGTCAACCTTCAGAGAACAAAGTGATCCTGCTCTTGTCTCTGAATGTGAACCGAAGTCAGTGGACAAAGCTCTACTGGACGAAGGATGGATTCTTGCTATGCAAGAAGAGCTAAATCAGTTTGAGAGAAGTGAAGTGTGGACTCTTGTACCCCTTCCTGAGAACAAGTCAGCCATTGGAACAAAGTGGGTCTACAGAAACAACCTTGATGAAGATGGTAAGGTTGTGAGAAACAAGGCAAGACTTGTTGCTCAAGGCTACACTCAAGAAGAAGGTATAGACTATACTGAAACTTTTGGACCTGTTGCTAAGCTAGAAGCTATAAGAATTTTAATATCTTTTGCTGCACATCATAGCTTTATACTTTTTCAAATGAATGTTAAAAGTGCCTTTTTAAATGGCTTTATTAATAAAGAAGTATATGTCATGCAACCTCCTGGCTTTGAAAATACAAATCACCCTGAACATGTTTATAAGCTTAAGAAAGCACTGTATAGACTTAAACAAGCTCCAAGAGCATGGTACGATAGGTTAAGTTCGTTTCTAATGAAAAATGGTTTTAACAGAGGAAAAGTAGACACAACTCTATTTAGAAAATCTATTAAGTCAGATTTCATTATAGTAGAGATTTATGTTGATGATATCATTTTCGGTGCTACTAATGAATCTCTGTGCAATGAATTCTCTAAGTTAATGCAGAAAGAATTTGAAATGAGCATGATGTGAGAACTCAAATTCTTCCTTGGACTTCAAGTTAAACAGTCTATGGACGAGGTGTACATCCACCAGACTAAGTATACAAAGGAACTTCTAAAGAGGTTTAAGATGGATGATTGCAAACCAATGAATACCCCTATGCATCCCACTTCAATACGGAACAAAGATGATAAAGAGAAAAAGGTAGACCAAAATGTATATAGAGGTATGGTAGGATCTCTGTTATATCTGACTGCGTCTAGGCCTGATATAATGTTCAGTGTTTACTTATGAGCTCGTTTTAATCTGATCCTAGAGAGTCTCATCTCTCAGCAGTTAAAAGAATATTTAGATATTTAAAAGGTACTACTAATCTGGGTTTGTGCTTTAAGAAAAATGATGATTACAGATTAGTTGGTTTTTGTGATGCTGACTATGCTGGAGATAGAATTGAAAGAAAAAGCACCAGTGGAGGATGTCACTTCATTGGAGCTAACCTAGTATCATGGTCAAGCAAAAGGCAAAGTACCATTGCTCTATCAACTGCTGAAGCAGAATACATATCAGCTGCAAGATGCTACTCACAACTTCTATGGATCAAACACCAATTGGAGGACTACAATGTATTTGTAAGTAGTATTCCACTTATGTGTGATAATACTGCTGCAATCAATTTATCTAAGAATCCAATACTGTATTCTAGAGCTAAGCATATAGAAATCAAACATCATTTTATTAGGGATCATGTGCAAAAAGGTGTGTTTGATGTTCAATTTGTAGATACTGACCACCAATGGGCAGATATCTTCACTAAACCTCTTGCCGAGGATAGATTTATCTTTATAAGAAAGCATTTGAATATGTTGTATGTGGATTGAGCTAGTATATTTATTGTTAATTTGGTCGTCCATTGAATGATTTCTCTGCACGCGCACTAGTCATGGCGTCCAGAGCAAGTGGATTCTACGCGTCCACTACCTATGTCTTTGCACGTCCACTCTTAGTCTTGTGTGGACTCGTCTATGCACACATTTAAATATAAAACGCTTCTCTTTCCTTGCTGAGTCAGCTACCCTCATCAATCCCATTAAGACCTTTTTATGGTCCCAAGTTACCAACGCCGTTTTATCATAATGACATGTCATATCAAAAGTTTTTTTTAATCGTTTGATATTCAAGATTCTTTTAAAAGAAATCTTTTCCCTCTGAGAAAGAGTTTATGCTTTCACAATCTCTCGAGCTATCTCTCTTTACCTCTCTCTGCTCTCCAAACCCTAAGCTCTTTGATAATCATCTATAATGGCACCTTCAACCTTCAACATGGTCAAACTCAACTTAGCTATAGAGCATCATTTCAACCTTAATGTGCTAAAAGACTACAATCTTGACATAAGCAAATATGTCAATGCAGCTGGCTGGGAAGGACTCTTCACGGAGAAAGTCTCTGTTTTCCCAAATCTTGTCAGGGATTTTTAGAGAAACATCCAACTGACAGAAACTGACTTCTACTCAACCGTATTAAGAAGGAAGATTACAGTCTCGGAGAAGACTATTGCTGAAGCAATCTTTTGCGCTTAGTGTTTAGACACAGCTTTAGAAAATGTGTTCTTTTGATTTGAGCTTCTGAGATACCATTAAAGCCAAAGAGTCGTTCTGTATAGACATTAAATGCTTGGGAACGTTTGGCTTTGACAAGATTGTCCAAGAGTACATTTTAATCTGAATCAGCTGTTATATCAGAGTAGGCAACAACAGGCTTCTTGTACTTGCAGCAGAGAGCTTTCCTCTTTTAGTGCAACAGTCAGTTCACTTTCCAGAAAGCACTTTTACTTTGTACTAAAACAGCTGAAAGGTTACTGCTGTGGTACGAAGATTGCTTGTTTATTCTTTAAAACCTTGAAACAAACGTTCTTTATTCTTTATCCTTTGAGCTATTGTCCAGAGGTCTTCGAGATACTTAAGGAAGGCATTTAATATGAATAAGGTGACTTGGACTTCATTTTTGACAAACGGACATTATACCAGAGTTGGAAAATCAGACGAGTGAGAAGTAATCAGAAATCAGACGAGTGCTCAAGCAGTCCAAAAACTAGACGGGTGATCATGCAGTCCAAAACTAGACGGCTTATGCAAGTTCTTTTTGTCAGGGTTTGAACCATGACCTCTAACTCATTCAACTACTTATACCCTTAACTCAAAACCATTTGAGCTACCGCATTCTAGGTATCATAAAAGATAAGTCTATGAACTTAGAAAAATGGCAAATATGTCTTTAATTTATTGTTTGTTAAGCAAACTTTCTGAGCTGATCAGTGAGTATCAGATAATAAATTCTAGGTTATAAGAGGCATGGCTGAATTGTGGAGAAGTATCACTCGTTGATAAAGTCACACATAACTAATAAGGATCAAGAAGGAAAGATATATATTGATCCCATAACATAAGCTTCTGCTATTCGGGGAATCAGGTCTCGATGTAGCATATAATAAAGAAGAAAACCAGTATGGAGAAATCGAAACAAAGAAAAGAAGAAAAGTGTGGCAGGAGTTCAATATAGTATTTTTTTTCTCTTTTCAAAAGGGGATCACTAATGGTTCCCCACTTCCCCCTATAATACTCTCGAGCCCGCAACCCATAGGAACAAGCATAACCGGTACGGGGCCACGAGAGAATCTCGCTCCTCAACAACAAGAGTATCTTCAATGAGAGTTGCTTAACAAGTTCTTAAAATTAAAGACAAGTTCTCATTGAGTTGTAAGATTGAGCAAGTTGATGTGGATGACATATGTAAGGACCATTGCTTCTATAAGCAACCGGTTCTTATACAAGAACCTTCGATAAGAAAAGGAGAGAGAAAATTAATATAGAATTGCATTAACTACATTCATTCGAAAATTAAAATTAAAGTAAATATAAATAAATGATATGAGTAACTTATGATGACCTATTTAGTGAACTTTTTAGAATTGAATCATTGGAGTATAGAGGTTACTTATGGTAGTATAAATAAAAAATGGTGAGGTGACATGATAAGACCTATAAAAGAAAAGGAGTTAAGCAACTGTCGCATCATTAGAGATGCTCTAATGAACTGTATTAGTCTTGTTCTAGTCGGTACACGTATTATTGTAAAATATATATATATTTTAAATATTTTTCTGTTTTATATATAAAGCACTAAACTTTCATCCAAAAATATCCATATATTTCTTTTTGAAATTCCAGTCGTCTAGCCATGTCCTTCAAAGACAGATCATACACGCTCAAACTAGGAAACTGGTATATGTGGGAGTCGAATCCATTACCATGCCATCCATATACGACATCCTTATTATCAATCCATGGGATTGTTTCTTAACTACACAGCATTCAACAATAAAAACATTAAAATGTGATTTTTATTTAATTTCTTAATAATTGCCCAAATGTGAGTTGGGTACGTAAAGTAAATAAAAACAAGAGGCAAACATTTATAATTAATTAATCACTGCTCTGTGCAATCCGTGGGCTTGAAGGAGACAGCTTTGTGTTGAAGGTCATAGCCAACCAAGAAGTTCTGTTGCGCCAAATTCCCAAAGATGGAAATATCTGGAGATGAAATGAAAGCCAAACATACAACATCATCATCAACTTGAACAAAGGTGTTGGCACCATTCAAATTGACATCTGCACCACGAAAATGTGCGGTGATCACTGGAACCTTGAGATTATTTGAAGTAAATTTGTAGCAAAGGCTCAATGTTTGTGAAGGGTCCTCGGCAGGCTCCAGATCAACTGCATCTGCAACTGCTGATTCCAATCTAGAGTAAACATCGTCTGGCAAAATAGTGAGGGTTGTACCTGAGTCAATGATGATGTTACCAGGTTTACCAACCATGCCAGAGGAGGGGCTTCCAAAATCTATTTTGTTATCTCCCACGCTAAACCCTTCCAAGTTTAGGTAGTAAAAGACTTCTGTGGCCATGGGAGTTGAGACGACACCACGACCAGAAACCACAGCATCATCTCCAAAATTGAGTTTGCTTGAGAAATTAGAACTTGAATAAGGCACCATACAATAGGAGAATTTGCCACTTATTGAAGAACCTAGTTGAGATATAAGGGACACAGGTCCATTTCCAAGGCCAACTATACCAGAGCTTGGCCCCTGGAAAGACACGCTATTACTGAGGCCACATCCAATCACAGTTTTAGGAAATTGGATAGGAGAGCCACCCGTGGAACCTAAAGTGAGAGTCTCTAAACTAAGATCTCCTTCTGACTGTGACCCGTCCCCATATTGAATAACATAATTGCAATTTTGTCCATCGTCAGGAGAGCAAGAAGTGTCTCTCACAGATTTACATGTAGTAGAAAGGCAAGGAATATTTTTGTATGTCCTTGATTTTGAAGGGTTGAATATTGGAGTGGTTTGGTTGAAACAGGGATCACAAGGCTTGCATTGCAACCAGACAATGTCGCTACCCGTATCAGCAACACCAACAAGTTGAAATGGCGGGGTGCCAACTGAGTAACTCATGAGGTATTCACCTCGATCGGGTGTTACATCAGACTCAACTTTATTTGTAGAAACAGATGGTTTGTTGAAATGATTGGGACGCTTGATGGAACGTTGAATTGCTTTGGCTACTCGTTGGAAATGAGTTTCTGAGGGAAGATAAAATGGTGATTTTGAAGAATCGCGGTGAATGAGCTCTACACTAAAGCTCAAAGCCTCAATGAAGGAGATGCCACAAAGGCAAAGCAAGAGAAAAACAAGAGATGAATTCTTTTTTCCCATGGCTTGGTTTGATACTCTTGATACAAATTTTTCAAGTGTCTTACCACTAGGGCATTCTAATGGCTTTTTACAGGGCTTTGATGGGGACGACGGATTAGTGTGGAGAACTTGTGTGGGATCAAAGTGTTGTGTTATTTGAACCGATAATGTATGTGACATCATAAATATTTTTTGTTTCTGTCTAGATACGGTATGTTTCTTTCTTTTTAGATACGGTATGATGCCCTAATTTTGTGTTAACAAAATATTTTTTTTTAGAAAAGGTGCTACACACCAACATGGTATGGTACATGTACAGTTGATAGATAATTGAGTCCCTTAAGTATGTGATCAGGAGTTCGATTCCTGACTCATGCGTATGGAAGAACATTTCTTGGGAGAGGTCAACCCCTTAAATAAATCTCACAGTATTTCAAGGGATTAGTCTCTGGCTTTCGAACGAAGGATACCCGGACTAAAAAAAAGAAAAGAAAAGATACTACACAAATATGGAAATGTCTATCGGCTAGTATTGGGCCTAATCCGTTCCGCTATAATTATGACTACAATTGCTTATTTCAAAAATAAAAGAAATCAAGATCTTTCAAAATCGGGATTAATTTTTCCGTTACATGAATTTACAAATTTACATGTATGAAGAAGGAAAGGCGACCTTGTCGAGATTTGTATATATATATATATATATATATATATATAGATTTGTTGACAAATAGGATTAAACTAAAATCATTTTGGAAACGATTATTTTGTAATATCTTTTAAAAGAAATTGGTACTGATGAGATTATTCTGTATCAATTTTTTTTATGGCAAATATTCTGTATTAAAAAAAAAATCATTAACTATTATATTAATATGAGTAGTCTTTACTTAATTTATCAGATAACAAAACATCTTTACAAATATGTAGGATAACTATAATGCTAAAATAACAAAGTATGTAATGTAGGATTTTCACAACATTAAGAAGAAATTCTCTTGAAATGAGAATAAGCCAAAATTTCTGGACAATCTTAAACCAAATCACGCAGAGAAAGGTAAAAATTCAATAGTTATAAAAAAGAATAGCTGTCATCGAATTTGGCTTATTCTCATTTTTTCAATTTGATTTTTTTCTTAATTGGAATTAACTGTTATACCATAAATAGTTTTTTATTGTAGCATTATAGTTATGATATGAATTAAATAAAAATGTATCCATATTAATTTAATATTTAATGATTTTAAATATAATACTGAATACTCTTATTAGTACCAGTATCATTTTAAAAGATTTTGTCAAAAAAAGAGAGTATCATTTTAAAAGATATTTCCAAAATCAACTCCTATCTATTCAAAGAGACAGCTCACTCTTTGCAATCAGTCACATGTTTGTCGTAGGTTATTGACGTTAAAATTGGACGACAAAGTGATAGAGAGACCTAATTGTAAGAGATAGTTGGATGACCTAATTGATGCAATTGAAATATGGGGACCAAAATTACACAATCGTGATAAATACATGAAGGACCAAAAGTTTAATTAAGCCGTTATTTTTCTATTTTATATAGCATATATTTTTACTCTATAATTTTATTTATGGAATAAATTTATAAATATTAACTATGTATGAATAAGCCTTCTAAAATAATTATGTATGAATAAGGCAATATTTAAAGCACGTACTCTTCTAAGGCTCTGTTTGGTGGCAACTAGTAATTAGCAGATGAGCTTATAGCGGATAGCAGATAAGTTATTCAATAGCACATAATGGATAAGCTAACGTATTGGATTTGAAGTGTATGATAAAATTAGCTGTTGAAGTAGTTGATAAATATAAAATGACATATAAGGACATGTTTATATGCTTCTTTTATATAAGTTCAATTTATATATATTATTTATTCCAAAATGATTATCATTTTTAATACTTTAGTTGTTTTAAATTATTAGTTAACATCTCAAAATTAAGATATCAATTTTAATTCATAATTTATTTTTAATAAATAAAATGAGATAATAAAAATAAAATGACATATTAACAAAAAGCATAAGACGTGAATAAAATATTAGGATTAAAATATTCTATTTTATTTAGCAGAAGGTAAAGAAGAAATTTAACTCAAATAATAACGATAAAAATAGAAGAAAAAATAATAAGCTATAAGTTATGATCTCAAAGTTTCAAATGCCACTTCAATTAGTATTCAAAAAAATACTATAAGCTAGTGAAAAAATGTTATAAGATAATAAAAAACGTTAACTAAGCTGAGTTATATATATATATATATATATATATATATATATATATATATATATATATATATATATATATATATATATATATATATATAGTATGCTAATATATTCATTCTAATAAACAAATGGAGGTACCCTTTATTATATTATTTTCGATATTCTAGTTTATTTTATAAATAAATAAAAAAATATACATGGGAATGCACAAAGTGAAACAATCAAATTATGATATATTTAATTAAATTTTAGAATAAAAAAGAGATTAAAATGAAAATTATAAAAATTCTCAATTTCAATGTCTTCTGAAAAATAAAGCAACTAAAGGCGTCAAAATAATTAAATTGACATTTTGTGTTTTTTTAGAAACTTCATTTCCCCAACTTACCCAACTATGAGTTTGATTTTATATACTGTAAGTGTGAAAAATGTTATATTATCAATTAATTACAAATCATTTTAGGTGTAATTTTTAACTTTTATTTGGATGGGGTAGTGTGAATTAATAATTAAGTAGGTTGGAAAGAAGTGAGAGAGAAGTGATAATGAGCAAGAGTATTTTTGATTTGCCAAATCAACTAGCGTGTAACGGATAGTTTATAGCGAATGGAAAAATAATCTCATTTGGTAACCGTTTTTAAAATTAGCGTATAACTTTTTTTCACTAGCATACAACGTTTTTCCCAGATGCTACTCGAAGTAGCGTTTGAGCTTATAGCATATAACTTATCATTTTTTCTTCCATTTTTATCCGTACTATCTTAATTAAATTCCTCACATCCTTAACTAATAAAAGTTTTTTATACTGTCAACCAATCACAAATCATGGAATGAATGACTTTTAAGGTGATTTGGATAAGAATCAAAGATTTTCAGTAATGTGGCGATTTATTATTTGTTGACAGTGTAAAAAATTTTACACTAATAATGTATACCAATTAAACTCTAAAATAAAATACTAATCATTTAACATAGCATATAAATAAAAATTAATTTAACTATTTAGATTTATATTTAAGTTAAAAAATAGAAAATATATTTTTATCTATAAAAAATAAAATTTATATAAAAAAACATATCAATATTTAATTTTATTTTGATTATTACATTTTATTTATTAAAAATAATTAAAACTAAATTAATATTAAAATTAATAATTAATAATTTGATTTCTTTTAAATGATAAATAATTTAAACTAAATTAAAGTATTAAAATCAATAATTATTTTAAATTAAATAATATCTAAATATACATATAATTTATACATAAAATAACATGCAAACATATCCTTTTATGATCAACATGATGTGACATCGTTGGTAGATAACTGAACTCCTTAAGCATGTGGTCAGGGGTTCGATTCCTGATTCATTTGTATGGAAGAACATCTGTTGGGAGAGGTCAACCCCTTAAATGGATTTCAGATTCTCAGTACTTCGAGGGATTAATCTCTGGCTCCCGATCGGAGGATACTCGGGTTCACCAAAAAAAAAAATCATTTTATGTCATTTTACATTGATCAGCTAGTTCAATCCCTAGTTTTATCAAACACTTCAAATCCAATTCGTTAGTTAATATGCTATCCGCTATCAGCTAACTTATCCATTATCCGTTATCAGCTAGCTTACCCACTATTCGCTAGCTTATCCGCTATCCGCTAGTTTTTACCAAACAGAGCCTAAAAGTATATTTTTAGGTTTTGATTGTTCCTAAAAAAAGTTTGGATCGAAAGAAATAGAAGAGAAAAAAAAATATCATATATTGGAGCATAATTTTTCTCATATATTAACTTATATTGATCAGCTTATGGTTAATTTGTATTAGTCACACGTCGTTTAATGTGAAAAAACTAAAAAACATGATAATATATTCAGTGATGTCAAATATTCTTATATAGATGTTGCCAAGTGTACTAGCGAATATATATATATATATATATATATATATATATATATATATATATATATATATATATATATATATATAGCGTTATACATAAGATATAAAACCTAAAATAATGAGATTATTCTGCATTATATTAATAAAGGATCATTAACTATGTACACCTAAACAAAAAAGATCGTTAACTTTTTTTTTTGACTAAAAAAAGATCATTAACTATTATATTAATATGAATAATCTTTACTTAATTTTTTTTATTGAATAATCTTTACTTAATTTATCAGATAACAAAACATCTCTACATACTCTTCAAAAAAAAGAAAAAAGAAAAAAAAATCTACCCTATAATAATGGAGTGTAATTGTTATGTTTTTATACTGTCAACCAATCACAAATCATGGAATGAATGACTTTTAAGATGATTTGGATAAGAATCAAAGATTTTCAGTAATGTGGCGATTTATTATTGATTGACAATATAAAAAAAAATTACACTAACAATATATACCAATTAAGCTCATAATAATGCTAAAATAACAAAGTATATACCGTAGGATTTGCACCACATTAGGAGGAAATTCTCTTAAAATGAGAATAAGCCAATCTTTGTGGACAATCTTAAACCAAATCACGCAGACAGGTAATAATTCAATGGTTTATAAAAAAGAATAGTTGTCACCAACACAAAAAAAAAAACGAGTAGTTGTCATCGAATTTCGCTTGTTCTCATTTTCAATATGATTTTAATTGGAATTAACTGTAAAAATCCTACCATAAATAGTTTTTTTTTTTGAATGATCATAAACAGTTTGTTATTGTAGCATTATAGTCGTGATATGAATTTAATAAAAAAATATCCACACTATGATAATTAGTTCAGCAATACAAGGTGGTGGATGATAAAAAACCTGGAGACTAGCTAAGAAAAGTGTTGCTCTTGCAAGGCTATGAGCCACACTATTCACTTGTCTCCTAACGAAAATAATAAATCCCTACAAGCCTTAACCACAACTCCAAACTCTGACCGGTCTTCTCTTGGATTAGTAACATTATTCACAACCTCTTGCAATCAAGTTCAAAGGTGACATTTGTAAGACCTATGCTACGTACCCACTGAACAGCTCTAAGAAGGCGAATGGCTTCGCCAGTAGACACAGGGACGCAGTGAGGGAGCCACTCAGTTCTGGTCGAAACAAATCTCCCATGCCCATTCCTTATGCACATGCCGAAACTGGTTCTACCAATGTCACCTATAAAAGAACTGGGGTGCTGAAGTATCTTGGAGGATGAAGGTTGTTTGTTCTCCCACAGCTTTTGATTCCTCTCATACCAGATACCCCACGTCATGGAGGCAAAAATGACCCGCTCTTCAAGCTCCATGGTGGCCAACATCCGAAAGCACAGGTCAGGGAAAGACTGTGAAATCTGCAGCAACGGATGGATATAGTGCCATAGATGAAGCCGCGTCCAACATTCAACGCTGGTAGGGCAAGTAAGCATTAAGTGTCCGTTAACGTTGGTTTTTGGTTTCTGACCAAAATTCCTTCGTGACAAATAATTAGAGATCAAACGAGTGTGGGACCTACGAGTTATGCGGTAATCTCGTCAAGAATTTGTTATTTTGAAGGTAATGTCTGCCAAGTACACGTTTGACAACTTAGTCAAATTTGGTAATATACTAGCAAAGACTAGTAGTCTGAATTTAACAAGTGAGAAAATTGACAATGCACATTGTAACAGCCTGATTTTAATTATGCTATTAAACTGGTTAAAATATAATTAATTATATTTTAATCTGAGTTAGGAAGTGGTTTTGAATAAAATAAATTCACATTCATAATCCATCTTATGGAAGCAGGTTATCGTTAAATTTTGGGTTGAAAATTCAAACGGAAACTGGTCTGTTTTTTCACTGACAGTACATTTTGTACTGGCCAGATAAGTAAAATATGTCAGATCAATAATAACTCACTATGAATGTTCTTGATTAAAATATTTTGATAAAATATCTACACTAGCTAATGTCCCTAATGCTCTTAAGATCCTAATTAATTACCCCTTTATAAAACTTCTTGGAGAAGTTTACTTATTCTCTCCCTTGCTAATCTCTTCTCACCCGTATTCCTTCTCTTTCCAAGTCTCCCTTCTTTTTCTTCAAAACACAACACATTTTCTTCTTCTTTTCTCCATAACCCCAACCTTATCTCCCTCCACTTTGCTTGAACAAACTACAACCGTCGCCCCTACACGACCACGACGGCCACCACCGTACAGAAAATCGGAGCCGCTGCTCGCCGACGCAGTAGAGGAGCCGCGCGCCGCCTGTTCTGCGCCTAGGCCGAGCTCTACCGCGCGAATCACACCTCCACCACGGTAAGCACCGTGAGCCTCCGTTTTCGTGGTGGTTTCCACCATGTGGGTTCCTTCCAAGCTTCTTCTTCTTCCCTTGTGTTGAGGTGTCTTCTTTCTCTCTTTGTTTTACAGAAAACCGCCCCTGCCGCCGCTGTCACAGTCGTGCGCCGCCGCCATTAGCACCACCACAAGCTCATCTTCTTCATTGGGTGAGTGTTTTCCTCACTTCTTTGGTTCATTTTCAAGAAACCCCAAGTTTTCCCCAAACTCAAACCCTGACTTTAATTTCAGAGTTTGAATTTTGAAATTAATTGGTATTTTATGAAATTGGGATTATGATTAAGTGTTCCCCTAAATCAATTTTATCAATCGCTTGTTAAATTGATTTTTCTCAATTTTCACCTTGAGCTTAAAGACCCCCAAATCTGTTTTGACTTAAACCAATGAGAATTTTTAAGAAATTAAATATGCTATTGAGCTATAATTATAGTGTAATTGTTGAGAAATCAATTTGGCGATTTGTCTGGCTGTTTCTATGTTTGGATTGACTCTATGGGTTGTCGTTAGTGCTCGTGTTTGCTTAGAAGAGACTGAAATTACTCTCTGGGGACTCTGACTGCGTAACTGACAAGTAGCTGGATATTGCTGAACATCTTTCAGGTGGGGGAAAGAACCAATCTACCGTCATAATGGTTAAGTAGTGTATAATATAATAATTGTGAAGGGCGACCTAAACCTTACTAGTGGTCGAATAATCGACAAGACCAAAATCATATTGAATGCTTTTCTGAAAAATCAATGATGATTTGGGAATTGTGGATTTATCGATGTTAAGTTATTTATAAAGTATTTTGAGGTTAATTGACTTTAGTATTATTGGATTGCTATGATGTCTTTGGTGGTGATAAATTACTTTGTGATATTTGAATATTTATGATTGTCTGTGTTATGCATGATCTGCCTGGATTATTTCTATGCTTAGTTGACTTTAAGTGAGGATATGTGGTTGTTCGGAGATAATTGTTTGGGGGAGAATGAAATGACTTAGAGTTGCCCAGCCTAAACTAATTATTTAAAGATGAGTGGTGACATAGAACATGTGTTGAGGTTTTGGTGGAAGGTTAAGGCACTAGGTGGTTAATGTGGGTTGGTGAGGTTCGTGTATTGGTATTGTTGTTCGCGATCGTGTGTTGGGAACATGCGAGGTTGGAGTATCCGATCATGGATACAGGATGTCACGGGTCAGTTCTCTAACGAGAATGGGGAAAACTACCGTGATACCCTTATAGTTCTGGGTGAGTCGTCCCATATCCTAACGGGAATGAGGATACTTTTGTATTGTGCAGCTATTCCCTAACGGGAATGGGGAAATAGTATCATTCTTGGAATGAGCATCCTAACGAGAATGGGGGTGTGCATCAGTTTTTGGGGACGCGTCGCTTGGATGACTGGCTAACATCCTAATGGGAATGAGGATACTTTGGTATTGTGCAACTATTCTCTAACGAGAATGAGGGAATAGTGTCATTCTTTGAATAAGCATCCTAACGGGGAAAGAGGGTGTGTGTCATTCACTGGGTGAACATCCTAACGGGAATGAGGATGTGCACGGGGTGGAACACCTTAACGGGAATGGGTGTGGACCACCCTAACGGGAATGGAGGTGTGCATGGGGTGGAACACCTTAACGGGAATGGGGGTGGAACACCCTAACGGGAATGGATGTGTGCACTAGGTGGAACATCCTAACTGGAATGAGCTTATGCCCCGATGCAAATGAGGGATGGTGGCAGGAGTGGTAGTGGCCACGTTAACGTAAAGACATGGTGACAAGATTAGAGAGGTTATGTTAAAATAAAATGTTAGATTGCATGAGAGTGAGGGTAGAGGATGACAGGGGTATGGTTGAGGATGATTTGTGATGTTAGGTGTTGATTGTCTGTGACAATTACTGTATTATATACTATGATTCTTTTTCACTTTTTGATGATAGAAATGTTTCTTATCCACTGTACACTTTCTGCATGTTGTATTTTGTTTTATTATGGAATCGTACTAGAAGACCTGGTGGACAAACTTAATGATGAGGGATTGGACGGGACTCCCTATGAGCCGGATGCCGGAGCTCGAGTCTTGACCCATGGTGATTAGGGTCAAGGTAGTATATGGCCAGTGCGTCTTGTGAGACGTTTTAGATGTTTTCAGTTGTTTAGTATTTTTGTCTAAGTCTATGCCTGTGAGGGCTCCTACCGAGAGGATACCCTCAACAATGTTTTGGTAATGTAATAGATAAACATGTGGGTAGTTATTATTATAACCTTGCGAATATTTTATGTTATTAATGAAAACTGTGTATGTGCATGACAAACGAATTTGGGATTACTGTATCTTTTTATCTCCTAAGTCTTTATCACGACTGGAGTTTGTGTATTTATTTTTCCGCTCCTGGCAGTTGATGTAAGACCAGAGACCAATTATGGTTGGATAAAGTTTTGAAGTTATAAACTGTCTATCAGGTGTTTTTCCCGACGTCATACAAATCTCTGATTTTTTAAAGGGGATATTTCGAAAATGAATTATGAAAATCTCTAACTCTAAACGTACGATTAAGGAATTAATTAATATGGTTTTAAGCTAATAAAACACCGGGGCACAACGGGGTGTCTCATTTGGTATCAGAGCAGTTTGGTTCTAAAACGGACTGTGGGTTATGTCCGATCAGAATCAAGAACTGCGAGGCTTAGGATGTTGTTACTGGCCGTGTCTAGTTGAATCCACATCGGATTTTGACTATGCTTAGAAGTTGGGTATTGTGTCCGAATCTGATGTGAGAGGTTGATATTAGTCTGGCATATGGTATTTATATACTTGTCTATGTAGTATTATATGTCATACTAATAAGAGCGGATGATTTCTTTTAACAGAATCATGGCTCGCGGAAGAGAACGTCCAACTAACAGTGGTGGCGGAACTGCAGAAAGGATTATTGGAGCTGTCAATGGTATTGCCGACAATACTGAGAATGGAGGAGGTCCATCTTCGACTCCAAGTGCAATGGAAACCCTAGCTGCTGCTATGCTATTGCAAACCCAGCAGAATGCTGAGCTGCTGCAGATGAGCAACTAGAAATTAAGAATCAGAGAAGGGCGGTAGCAGCTGAAGATGCAGGATTGACTAATTTTATGAACGGAAACCCACCTCAATTCCGAGGAGAGTATGACCCAGAGAAGGCGGAATGGTGGATACAAGAGATCGAAAAGATATTTTCTACTATGCGCTGCAACAAAGAGAAGAAAGTGACCTATGCTGCCTTCATGTTAACCGAAGGAGCTGAATTCTGGTGGAAGGGAAAGAAAAGACTGTTGGAAGCTGAGGATAGGAACATTAACTGGAAGTTTTTCACTGATTGCTTTTTCGAAAAATATTTTCCGCGTCTGGTTCGACACGAGAAGGAAAAGGAATTCACAAACCTCAAACAAGGCAACATGTTTGTTGGTGAGTATACGTCACGTTTTGAGGCGCTAATCAAGTTCTCGGAGTTCTATCAGAGGTTTCCAAGTGAAGAGTGGCAATGTAGGAGATTTTAGGAAGGACTTAGAAATGAACTACAGAGGGCGGTAGTGTCTCTGGACATACAATATTTTCCGGAACTGGTTGAGAGATGTAGCACTATTGAAAGTATAGATTTGAGGATGGTTGCTGAACAGAAGCAACAAAGGATTGGAGGTCCTATTCGATCATATATTCAGAGGAGATTAGATAGTAGTCCTCAGGGGAGGCGGGAACCATATCCCAGACCAGTGCAGATAATGACACCAACACCAATTGCTACTACACAAGTGGTTAGAACGGGCCAGCAACAGCAGAAGGGCTTGACTTGTTTCAGATGCGGGGGACCGCATTATGTGAGAGATTACTAGAGATGCGCGTTTGCTACATCTGTGGTGAACCAGATCACTTGGAACGTGACTGTAGACAGCGGGATATGCAGCAGACTGTAGTTGCTGGTAGAGGAGCTGGAAGAGGAGTCTCAGCAGCAGGACCACATGTGGCTAGACCTCAGGCCACTGGAAGAGTATTTACCATGAGAGGAGTTGAATCTTCTCACCCTGCAAATCTCAAAGAAGGTATGTGTAAGAGTAGTATAATCTGGATTAGTGGAATACGCTCCAAGGATATTTAGTTTAAGATACGATTACATGATGCTACCTAGTTTCGAGATACGAAATTCTGAGGACAGAATTTTCTTCTAAGAGGGGTAGTAATGTAACAGCCTGATTTTAATTATGCTATTAAACTGGTTAAAATATAATTAATTATATTTTAATATGAGTTAGGAAGTGGTTTTGAATAAAATAAATTCACATTCATAATCCATCTTATGGAAGCAGGTTACCGTTAAATTTTGGGTTGAAAATTCAAACGGAAACTGGTCAGTGTTTTCACTGACAGTACATTTTGTACCGGCCAGATAAGTAAAATATGTCAGATCAATAATAACTCACTATGAATGTTCTTGATTAAAATATTTTGATAAAATATCTACACTAGCTAATGTCCCTAATGCTCTTAAGATCCTAATTAATTACCCCTTTATAAAACTTCTTGGAGAAGTTTACTTATTCTCTCCCTTCCTAATCTCTTCTCACCCGTATTCCTTCTCTTTCCAAGTCTGCCTTCTTTTTCTTCAAAACACAACACATTTTCTTATTCTTTTCTCCATAACCCCAACCTCATCTCCCTCCCCTTTGCTTGAACAAACTACAACCGCCGCCCCTACACGACCACGACGGCCACCACCGCACAGCAAACCGGAGCCGCTGCTCCCCGACGCAGTAGAGGAGCCGGACGCCGCCTGTTCCGTTCCTAGGCCGAGCTCAACCGCGCGAATCACGCCGCCACCACGGTAAGCACCGCGAGCCGCCGTTTTCGTGGTGGTTTCCACCATGTGGGTTCCTTCCAAGCTTTTTTTTCTTCCCTTGTGTTGAGGTGTCTTTTTTCTCTCTTTGTTTTACAGAGAACCGCCCCTACCGCCGCTATCACAGTCGTGCACCGTCGCCATTAGCACCACCACAAGCTCATCTTCTTCATTGGGTGAGTGGTTTCCTCACTTCTTTGGTTCATTTTCAAGAAACCCCAAGTTTTCCCCAAACTCAAACCCTAACTTTAATTTCAGAGTTTGAATTTTGAAATTAATTGGTATTTTATGAAATTGGGATTATGATTAAGTGTTCCCCTAAATCAATTTTATCAGTCCCTTGTTAAATTGATTTTTCTCAATTTTCACCTTGAGCCTAAAGACCCCCAAATCTGTTTTGACTTAAACCAATGAGATTTTTTAAGAAATTAAATATGCTATTGAGCTATAATTATAGCGTAATTGTTGAGAAATTAATTTGGCGATTTGTCTGGCTGTTTCTATGTTTGGATCGACTCTATGGGTTGTCGTTAGTGCTCGTGTTTGCTTAGAAGAGACTGAAATTACTCTCTGGGACTCTGACTGCGTAACTGACAACTAGCTGGATATTGCTGAACATCTTTCAGGTGGGGGAAAGAACCAATCTACCGTCGGAATGGTTAAGTAGTGTATAATATAATAATTGTGTAAGGCGACCTAAACCCTACTAGTGGTCGAATAATCGACAAGACCAAAATCATATTGAATGCTTTTCTGAAAAATCAATGATGATTTGGGAATTGTGGATTTATCGATGTTAAGCTATTTATAAAGTATTTTGAGGTTGATTGACTTTACTATTATTGGATTGCTATGATGTGCTGGTGGTGATAAATTACTTTGTGATATTTGAATATTTAAGATTGTCTGTGTTATGCATGATCTGCCTGGATTATTTCTATGCTTAGTTGACTTTAAGTGAGGATATGTGTTGTTCGGAGATAATTGTTTGGGCGAGAATGAAATGACTTAGAGTTGCCCAGCCTAAACTAATTATTTAAAGATGAGTGGTGACATAGAACATGTGTTGAGGTTTTGGTGGAAGGTTAAGGCACTAGGTGGTTATTAATGTGGGTTGGTGAGGTTCGTGTATTGGTATTGTTGTTCGCGATCGTGTGTTGGGAACATACGAGGTTGGAGTATCCGATCATGGATACAGGATGTCACGGGTCAGTTCTCTAACGGGAATGGGGAAAACTACCGTGATACCCTTATAGTTCTGGGTGAGTCGTCCCATATCCTAACGGGAATGAGGATACTTTTGTATTGTGCAGCTATTCCCTAACGGGAATGGGGGAATAGTATCATTCTTGGAATGAGCATCCTAATAGGAATGGGGGTGTGCATCGGTTTTTGGGGACGCGTCGCTTGGATGACAGGCTAACATCCTAATGGGAATGAGGATACTTTGGTATTGTGCAACTATTCTGTAACGGGAATGAGGGAATAATGTCATTCTTTGAATAAGCATCCTAACGGGGAAAGAGGGTGTGTGTCATTCACTGGGTGAACATCCTAACGGGAATGAGGATGTGCACGGGGTGGAACACCCTAACGGGAATGGGGGTGGAACACCCTAACGGGAATGGAGGTGTGCACGGGGTGGAACACCTTAACGGGAATGGTGGTGGAACACCCTAACGGGAATGGATGTGTGCACTAGGTGGAACATCCTAACGGGAATGAGCTTATGCCCTGATGCAAATGAGGGATGGTGGCAAGAGTGGTACTGGCCACATTAACGTAAAGACGTGGTGACAGGATTAGAGAGGTTATGTTAAAATAAAATGTTAGATTGCATGAGAGTGAGGGTAGAGGATGACAGGGTATGCTTGAGGATGATTTGTGATGTTAGGTGTTGATTGTCTGTGACAATTACTGTATTATATACTATGATTCTTTTTCACTTTTTGATGATAGAAATGTTTCTTATCCCCTGTACACTTTCTACATGTTGTATTTTGTTTTATTATGGAATCGTACTAGAAGACCTGGTGGACAAACTTAATGATGAGGGATTGGACGGGACTCCCTATGAGCCGGATGCCGGAGCTCGAGTCTTGACCCATGGTGATTAGGGTCAAGGTAGTATATGGCCAGTGCGTCTTGTGAGACGTTTTAGATGTTTTCAGTTGTTTAGTATTTTTGTCTAAGTCTATGCCTGTGAGGGCTCCTACCGAGAGGATACCCTCAACAGTGTTTTGGTAATGTAATAGATAAACATGGGGGTATTTATATATTATAACCTTGCGAATATTTTATGTTATTAATGAAAACTGTGTATGTGCATGACAAACGAATTTGGGATTACTGTATTTTTTTATCTCCTAAGTCTTTATCACGATTGGAGTTTGTGTATTTATTTTTCCGCTCCTGGTAGTTGATGTAAGACCAGAGACCAATTATGGTTGGATAAAGTTTTGAAGTTATAAACTGTCTATCAGGTGTTTTTCCCGACGTCATACAAATCTCCAATTTTTTAAAGGGGACATTTCGAAAATGAATTATGAAAATCTCTAACTCTAAACGTGTGATTAAGGAATTAATTAATAAGGTTTTAAGCTAATAAAACACCGGGGCACAACGGGGTGTCTCACACATTGACAGGTAATTAATTGGATACGAATATTAGACAGATAATACTATCTAACTTTAAAATAAGAAACATATGCTTATAAGTAGAAAGTGTAGTTATTCAATAAAGATGATAAAAACAGTTTCTGGAATTGAAATAATTGATGATGAAATACTTGACAAGAAGTAGAATTTAGACTTAAAAAAGTAAGAACAACGTAAAAAGTGGTTATTTATTAAAGAAATAATTTCTGGAAAATTAACTAGAGAATGAGTGAAAAATGTTGGTTTGGATGAAAAGATACTAAACAAGAAACTACTTAAAAATGCTAAAGTAAAGGGAAACTTGATTAAACAAATACTAAATGCATAATAGTAATGATCATAGTAAATGGAAACTGGATTAAACAAGTATTAATTTGTCGAAAAATAATGGAGTTTAAAGAAATAACTTGAAGATGATTATAAATAAACTGGAAAATGCATGAAGAACTATTGAAGAAATATTAAAAGTTAATAAAAAATAACAAAGAAATAAGATGAATCCGCCATCACAATATTGCAGGCCGTAAAATAAAGAAGTGTAAGAACACTAGGAAGAACATGACGAATAAACTGGAAAGTATATGAAGAACTTGAAGGAAATGAACCAATATTGTATTGAAATTGAACATTGTATTGATGATAACAGGGTGGAAGGAGTACTTGAGTTAATCCGCCAGTCTGCTGTGTGATCGAGACGGGTAGGATGTTTCAAGTTCCAACCTTTATTACATTGTAATAACTAGTATTTATAGGCAAATAAAATAACTACCTAGTAGTAACTTCCTATCTAAATGACTGCCACGTATCTTGGTTGTTTTCTAAATTTCAATTTTAAACTGCTTGTCAAACAACTCTGATAACTGCTCAATTTCTTGAACCGCTCCGTGTCAACTTGATTGTCTTTAACGGTTTGGCTACTTGACTGCTTATCTTGCCAATGCCTTGTCAGTCTTGAGGACTTAGCCATTTTCACACTTCTCTGTATGTTTGACAACTCTTCTTAATACTTTGTCAAAAAGCTTGGTTGTCAATTTATCCTTTCTGTCGACCAGTATTTTCTTGTCAACTAAATATTTTCAATACTTAGAAAATATTAGTCATTACTCTGATTGTCAAAATGCATCCATCAATAATCAGAAATTTCACCCCTAACAGATGCGCCCCAAGTTTTGCTTTTCGACGGCCTTGTTTGTCTGACATGTCAACTGAAGAACTTCTTGTAAACTCCACACTTGTCAATTCTTCTATAATCTTCTGAATTTGACGTTCTTCTTTATGTCAATTTTTTCTGTGAACTTTCTGTCTGTCGACTTAGCAATTGTCAACTTACTTTTACCCAAAACAATATATATCAATTTTGGGACTTCTTTCTCAATTTTTATGTAGCCTCTTTCTGTCTGTCTAACGAAAGCTCAAATTTGAAAATTCACTCATAACAGATGCCCCCTAAGTTTTGTCTTTCGACGGCATAGGTAGAGAGGCAAAACTTCAACAATCGCCAATCTTGATGCCATCAATCCTCCTGAACAACCAATTCATTGTTCACCAACTCCTCAACAAACTCTAATTCCCAGTCACATCTTCCACCTCTTCCGACAGACACCTTGTCTACTGTCGTCAAACCAGTGAAAGTTCCTGAATCTAAACTTGAAGACTTAATTGATTTTTTGCCAGAGGCTGGTCATCAGAATTCATCAAGATCTGCCCATTTTTCAAATTTGACAGGGTAAGATTCGAGTGATTATCAAACTGTCAAGTTTATGCAAGAGCTGAAATCCCTTTTCAAGCATCCACTTGACATCCTATGTTCAGATTCAGTCGTCCATTCAACCATGGTCAATCTTCTCCAACAACTTAATCCAATTAAGAACAATCTGCCAACTTCAAGTAGGGGCACTTTGGCTTCTATCCAAGACTACTTTGATGGTCTGACAGACAAATTGTCAACCATAAATGATGTTATGTCCCCTTTTGAAGTCGAAGAAACCAGCAGGGACAATATGTTGGGGACTCTACACACCATGAAGGCCACAAGAGAATAAGAGATTCATGTCATTGCTGACAACGTCAAAGCTGACTTGGCAGTAGACAAAGAGATTGTTGACTTAGAAGTTGCTTTAACTTAAGCTAAAGAGAAAAAACTTCAACTTGCCCAAACTCTGTCGGCCATCAAAGAAAAGGTCAATAAAATTGACGATGAATCTAAAAAGTCAGGGGTGACTGCCAGGACAATTGTCAACATTCTAATAGCCATGCAATCTAAATATCTGGCAGCCAAGGCTGATAGAGAGGCTCTGGAGAAGGCTTGGGAAGAAATCAGAAATTCTCAATCTTAGTTTAGTTGGCATTTTTTTTTATGTGTATGTCAACTGAACATATTTTTAACTTATCTTTTTGAATGCTCATAATTCGACACACATCTGTGCATGCCAACCGTCAGTTTTCCAGCTCGCTCTCTTAGGAATAAGTTAGCTTTAACTGACAGTATGTACTTTTGACAATGTAAAATTGTATTGCCAAATCAATGAAAAAAACTTATGTTCTATCTCATTTACTGTCAATTTTTACTTCCAACATTGTCGGTTTATATTCCTTCAAATACTTGCCATTAATTGACTTAATTTTCAAGCCAGTATGAACATTGACAAGTGCATAAGCATTTACAGAAAATGCTTTATCAACTCTAAATGGTCCTTCCCATTTTGGTGACTATTTTCCATATTCTTGACAACTTTTATCCATGGGCAATATGACTTTCCACACCAGATCATCTACCTTTAATGATTTGAACTTAACTCGACTATCATAGAATTTTGCAATTCTTTCCTTCTGTCGAATCAAATTTTCTAATGCAATCAATCTTTCATCACTTAACTCATCCAATTCGTCCAACATTGCATTCCAATATTGGTTGGTAGGCAAGTCATTTTTCCTTTGAATGCGAGTAGACTGAAGATTGATTTCGACAGGCAACACAGGATTGTGTCCACAAGTTAGCCGATATGGTGAAGTTCCTATCGCCTGCCTGGGTGAATTTCTATATGCCCATAGTATTTGATCAAGAGTATTATGCCAATTCTTAGGTTGTCGACCCACATGCTTTTTTATAAGACTAATAATGATCTTATTCATTGCCTCAACTTGGCCATTAGCTTGCGCATAGTATGGTGTAGATGTGAGCATTTTTATATGCCTAGAACCAGTGTATTCCACAACTTTCTTGCCGACGAATACTGACCCTTGATCTGTTGTCAAAGTTTGGGTTATGCCAAACTGACAAATAATGTGATTTTCAATAAAATCAATTACATCTTGTTGGGTGACTACTTTAAGGCAAACTGCTTCTACCCATTTGGTAAAATAATCAACTCCAACTAAAATGAATTGATGTCCTTTCGATGAAGAAGGATGTATTTGACCAATTAAATCCAAAGCCCATCCGCGGAATGGCTAAGGCTTGACAATAGAATGTAATTCGCTGGCCGGTACATCTTGTATATGGCCATGTTTCTGACATTGTTCACAAGACTTGGCAAACAAAATACAATCTTTAATCATAGTTGGATAATAATACAAACTTCGTCGAAGAATTCATTTCATTTTATCTCCCGCCTGATGGGTGCCATATATGCCCCCCCATTTTTGTGTTGAGTCTTGATGTGATTGAATAGCACTCAAGGTATTTTGAGAGACGATATGAGTCATTCCTTATACTACAAGCTAGTAGGGATTTGTTCTGTAATTTGAGTGAGTTCGGCAGCTCACCAAATTTTGGCGCCATTGACGGGGACCATTTCGAGTATTCAATCATATTAGATAGTGTTTATATTAATTTCTAACCTGTTTATCCATTGAATTACTGTTTGTAGTGAAACCAGTGCCATTTTGGTAATATTTTGCTGTCATAATTTTTGTGCTTCGATTGCTCTCCAAATTTCCCAGAAAATCCGAAAAAAATCAGGAAATAGAACTCCCCATAGTACGGAGTACTTCGGGACATAGGGCCTCCGGAGCCAAAATTCCATCGTTTAGGCCACTTTTCTAATTTTTTATAAGTATTTTACCATTTTTAAAAATTCCAAAAAAAATTTGTATTTGCTTTGCTGACTTTTTAGAGTTTTTATGTGGTGATCTTATATTTCTTTAAAATCTATTTGGTACGATTTTCCAATTTCTGTGTCTTTTTAGCATTTGTACTTGTAGTGTTTTGAGATGGTTCTTGCTCTCCTGGCCTATATGTGTGTATGACTAGGTCCCAACCTGGTGATTTAGTTGCATACGACCCTGAGATTGAAAGGACCTTGCATCAGTTGAATAGGACTCAGAGGAGATTACTTGATCAATTTGATAATTCTGTTGTTTCTGATTCTGTTGTTTTTGATTCTGATTTAACTGATAATTGTGCTAACATGGCTAACAATAGAACTCTAAAAGAACTTCATGCACCTGATGTGAACTACCAACCATTATGTATCCAATATCCTACTCTTGAGGTTGATTTTGAATTAAAATCTGGATTAATACACCTTTTGCCTAAGTTTCATGGTTTAGCAGGTGAAGACCCACATAAGCATTTAAAAGAGTTTCATGCGGTTTGTTCCACCATGAAACCATATGCTGTTCCTGAAGATCACATCAAGCTTAGGGCATTTCCTTTCTCATTGGATGGTGCAGCCAAGGATTGGCTTTACTACCCTCAACCAGCCTCCATAGCATGCTGGAATGACATGAAAAGACTGTTTCTGGAGAAGTTCTTCCTTGCATTTAGAGCTGCTGCAATCCGAAAAGACATTTGTGGGATTAGGCAGAATGGTGATGAAACTTTGCATGAGTATTGGGAGAGGTTCAAGAAATTGTGTGCAAGCTGCCCTCATCACCAGATTAGTGACTAGTTGCTGATCCAATATTTTTATGAGGGGTTGATGTCTATGGAGAGGAGCATGGTTGATGCTGCTAGTGGTGGTGCTTTAGTTGATAAAACCCCATCTGCTGCAAGAGATTTAATTGCCAACATGGCTGCCAACTCTCAATAGTTTGGCACCAGAATGATGAGTTCCACCAGAGGAGTCAATGAGGTCCAAGTTTCAACTGCTGATCAACAAAGAATGGAGCATAGACTTGATGAGCTGACTTCCTTGGTGAGGCAAATGGCTATGGAACAACAACCTACATCTATGCAGACCAATGCAAGAGTCTGCAGCATATGCTCCAATCCATCTCATTTCACAGATTCGTGTCCCACTTTGCAAGAAGACAATGTTGCACTCCAAGACCAGTTTGTAGCTGCAGCAGGTGTGTTTCCTGGTAAGCCTCAGTTTCAGCAGCAGCAAAGGTATGATCCCTTTTCCAACACCTATAATCCTGGCTGGAGAGACCACCCCAACTTGAGATATGGTAATGCACAACAACAACCTCAACAACAGCAGTATAGGTAACCATTCCAGCAATAAGGCAAAAGCAGTTTCAAACTCAAGCTGGACCAAGTAGGCCATTCCCACAGCAGCCAATGCAGAATCAAGCTACTGCAGCACCAAAATCTGACCTTTCATTTGAAGATCTAGTGAAGCAAATGGCCACCAACAATCTCCAATTCCAGCAGAGAACAGAAGCTACAATTCAGAATTTGGAGACTCAAATTGGGCAACTAGCTTCCTCCATGAATCAGCTACAAAGCCAAGGCAGTGGCCAACTTCCTGCGCAGACCATTCCTAATCCAAAAGGTAATGTAAGTGACATTATGCTGAGAACTGGAAAGATTATGGCAACTGACCCCCAACCACCATGCAAGTCAAGGAAGCAGAATTCTGCAGAAAATTCAGATGAAGGAGTAGCAAATTCGAATTCTGCAGACTTCAAAGAAGTAGCACAAGATTCTGCAGAAAATCATCAATCCAACTCTGCAGCAGAAAATTCCAAATCTGCAGATCATGTCACAATGCAGCAGAAGTCAGATTGTGCAATTCCACTCCCATTCCCACATCGAGCAGTCATATCCAAGAAGGCAGATGAAGTTGAGAAAGATAAGGAACTTTTAGAGACCTTTAGGAAGGTGGAAGTCAACATTCCATTGTTGGATGCAATCAAAAAAATTCCTAAATATGCCAAGTTTCTAAAGGAACTCTGCACCCACAAGAGGAGGCTGAAAGGAAATGAACGAATTAGCATGAGTCATAACATTTTGGCTCTCATTCAACCTATGCCTCAGAAATGCAAAGATCCAGGGACTTTTACAATTCCATGCATAATAGGAAATTCTAGATTTGAGAATGCCATGCTAGACTTAGGCGCTTCAATTAATGTAATGCCTATGTTTGTTTTTAATTCTCTTGGACTTGAACCTTTGCATTCTATAGGTGTGGTGATTCAATTGGCAAATAGGAGCAATGCATATCCAGCTGGACTGATTGAGGATGTGTTAGTATGAGTGGATGAGCTGATCTTTCCTGCAGACTTCTACATCTTGGAGATGGAGGGTGAGTCCCTAACCAGCAAGGCCCCACTATTCTAGGAACACCTTTCCTTAAGACAGCTCAGACCAAGATTGATGTGCATGCAGGAACTCTTTCCATGGAGTTTGGAGACTCAATTGTGCAATTTAACATTTTTGATGCTATGAATCATCCCATGGAAGAGCATTCTGTTTTTCATATTGATGTCCTTACCAAATTAATTGATGCTGCATGTGATGAACTATGTGCTGTGG
The DNA here is from genome assembly GCA_030762895.1 of Sophora flavescens. Taxonomy (NCBI): domain Eukaryota; kingdom Viridiplantae; phylum Streptophyta; class Magnoliopsida; order Fabales; family Fabaceae; genus Sophora; species Sophora flavescens. Next base: position 81,925,008 of record CM061063.1, read on the forward strand.
ATTTTACTGATTTTGATGGTTTTTCTGATTTATCTAATTCTGTATGCTACACTGGTTGTGATGGAACTGTTTTATGTGATGCATGTAATGAAATTGCTACATTCTTAAGTGTTGATGATTCTGTTTTCATAACTGATAAAACTGGTGCAGATTATACAGGAAATTCTGATTTTGCACAGCTTAAATCTGCAGAAGATGTGCAGCCCACCAGATTACTTCCCTCTACAGTGCAACCACCCAAATTGGAGCTAAAACCACTGCCTGCACATCTGAAGTATGCCTACTTAGCAGATCATGAGCAACTTCCGGTGATTGTGGCCAAGAACCTCCTTGCTGAACAGGAGAAGAAGCTGTTGGGGAATCTGAGGGAGAATCAGAGAGCAATAGGATGGACACTTGCAGACATTCCTGGTATAAGCCCTTCCACCTGCATGCATCGGATACTACTTGAAGATGAAGCTAAACCAGTGAGGCAATCCCAGAGGAGGCTAAATCCTCTCATTCTAGATGTGGTGAAGAAAGAGGTGACCAAGCTACTGCAGGCTGGTATCATCTACCCTATATCTGACAGTAAGTGGGTGAGCCCAGTGCAAGTAGTTCCCAAGAAATCTGGAGTGACAGTAGTGACAAACCAGAAGAATGAGCTTATTCCGACCCGAGTGCAGAATAGCTGGAGAGTTTACATTGACTACAGACGCCTCAACCAAGCCACTCGGAAGGACCATTACCCCCTTCCATTCATTGATCAGATGTTGGAGCGGCTGGCTGGTAAGTCCCATTATTGCTTTCTGGATGGCTACACTGGCTACTTCCAGATTCACATTGCCCCAGAAGATCAAGAGAAGACCACATTTACCTGTCTTTTCGGCACCTTTGCCTACAGACGCATGCCTTTCGGCCTCTGCAATGCCCCTGGTACCTTCCAGCGGTGCATGGTGAGCATATTTTCTGATTTCTTAGAGGAGTGCATGGAGGTATTTATGGATGACTTTACTGTGTATGGTTCTTCTTTTGATTCATGTTTGCATAACTTGTCTAGGGTGCTGCATAGGTACATTGAGACTAACCTTGTTCTTAATTTTGAGAAATGTCATTTCATGGTAGAACAGGGTATAGTATTAGGCCATGTAGTATTGCAGGCCGTAAAATAAAGAAGTGTAAGAACACTAGGAAGAACATGACGAATAAACTGGAAAGTATATGAAGAACTTGAAGGAAATGAACCGATATTGTATTGAAATTGAACATTGTATTGATGATAACAGGGTGGAAGGAGTACTTGAGTTAATTCGTCAGTCTGCTGTGTGATCGAGACGTGTAGGATGTTTCAAGTTCCAACCTTTATTACATTGTAATAACTAGTATTTATAGGCAAATAAAATAACTACCTAGTAGTAACTTCCTATCTAAATGACTGCCACGTATCTTGGCAATTTTCTAAATTTCAAATTTAAACTGCTTGTCAAACAACTCTGATAACTGCTCAATTTCTTGAACCGCTCCGCGTCAACTTGATTGTTTTCGATGGTCTGGCTGCTTGACAGCTTATCTTGCTAATGCCTGGTCAGTCTTGAGGACTTAGCCATTTTCACACTTCTCTGTACGTTTGACAATTCTTCTTAATACTTTGTCAAAAAGCTTGGTTGTCAATTTATCCTTTATGTCGACCAGTATTTTCTTATCAACTAAATATTTTCAATACTTAGAAAATATTAGTCATTACTCTGATTCCTTCGCCAGCCTGTCAAAATGCATCCGTCATTAATCAGAAATTTCACCCCTAACAGATGCGCCCCAAGTTTTGCTTTTCAACGGCCTTGTTTGTCTGACATGTCAACTGAAGAACTTCTTGTCAAATCCACACTTGTCAATTCTTCTATAATCTTCTAAATTCGACTATCTTCTTTATGTCATATTTTTCTATCAACTTTCCATCAGTCGACTTAGCACTTGTCAACTTTCTTTTAGCCAAAACAATATATATCAATTTTGGGACTTCTTTCTCAATTTTTATGTAGCCTCTTTCTGTCTGTCTAACGAAAGCTCAAATTTGAAAATTCACTCCTAACAATGCCATAGGTTTTCAAAGTCCCTATTGCAACAAACACTTATGGTAGGGCAAGAAACACCTTTTTTATCCAGCTGAATTCTCGTAGGGAGATTGTCTGTGCATGCACGCCACATAAGCAGCTTTATACGAGCTGGCACTCTCATTTTCCAGATTAACATCCAGTCTCCCTCCTTTCGTAAGTGATCACAGTCAACCAAAGAAGTTGTGGCCAAATGGTATGCGGTTTTGACATATTACATACCATCTTTATTGAGCTTCCATATCAGCCTGTCTTCTTCCACTAAATCCAATAAGGGAATCTTGAGAATCTCCATAGCAATAGGTGCATGAAAATTGCTACGGATCAGATTAGTATCCCATTATTACAAATAAGGTAGCCAAAGATCACTAACCTTCAGAGCGACTCCAAGGGGAGGGACATATCAAAATGCAGCTTTCGACCTTCACTCAACCAAGGGGACTCCCATAAAAGAATATTTGTACCAGTCCCAATGTGCCATCTAACTCCATGTTGCACCAACGACTTTGACATCCAAATGCTTCTCCAAGCATAAGAAGGGATGTGCCCCAAATTGGCCTAAAAAAACTGCCTTGTGAGAAGTATTTTGCTTTGAAGATCTTTGTCACAAGAGCATCCGGCTTAGATATAAAATTCCAAGCTTGCTTGCCCAATATAGCTAAGTTAAAGGCATACATGTTCCGAAAGCCCAGGCCACCCCACCTCTTAGGAATAGATAGCTTATCCCATGATAACCATAGAATACCTTTATCTTCATTATTACTCGATCCCCACCAAAATGAATTAAGCATTTTTTCAATCTCATCCCCAATAGAGGGAGGAATGAGATACATGCCCATACAATAGGAAGGAATAACTTGGACTACTGATTTAATCAACACTTCTCCACCCGCCACAGAAAGCATATTCCCTTTCCAAGAACTCACCTTGTTCCAGATTCTATCTTTCACACAGTTAAAGATTTGATGCTTGTTGTAACACCCTTCGTTACATTAGTAACCCAAAACAAATTGTATAAAAATCCTTTAATACATTTAATTAAAATATGTTAATCATAAAATTTTTAACAATTATATAAGTCTGGAAAATGTCTCATATTAAATAAAATAGTAATAATGTATCAAAGTAATAAACAATAAATCCATACGTCCAAATAAAAACCCCAAGCCTCAAAACCGGACGTCTACTAATAAACCCAACGATAAATAAATAAAAACGTCTAGCCACATACGGCCCCTTATTTAAGAAAACACTAACCAAGCTAGGAATAATAACTAAGAAAATTCGCTAGGTCTTCAATCCTCTCCAGTCCCAGTGATGTCGTCCTCGTGCTCTGAAAACAACACTTTTAATGAGATATAATCCCAGTGAATAAAAATAATCGTTGATTGAAAAGGTTCGCAAATAGTGTTGTTTTCAGCCGGCTGTAACCGGAAAAACATTCATGGTACCCGCTAATTATTAAAATATCGATTATAATAAACCTCCAAAATAATAAATATATAAATAAAATTAATGTCAAGAATTTAAAGTACAAACTCATAATCTCAGCAACGGTCACATCTCATTGCATTTAATCACATTCACCATGCAAACTCTACACAATGCAACTCCTCAAACATGACTCGGTGATTCCCAGAATCACTTAACTTGACTCTTTGGTTCCCAGAATCGGTGTGAATCCCAGATCCACTAAGGTCTATGAGCTCATTCCATGCAATGGCGTCCCACTGCCTTCCCCATCCCGGATGGGGGTATCTAATATCCCAACCCAGATGTGGATATTTTCAATGGATTGATATCCCATCCCAGATGGTGACATCTCTCATCCTATTCCCGGAATATAATGTACAACCGTCACCCCTTCCCGAAAGGTGATGACCAACTCGTATGTACCATACAATATGTCATCCCAGATGACTACCAAATATTTTTTCAAATTCCATATCACAAACAATGATATAATGTCATGCCGAGTCAACGCTATCACATCATAAAATACATATAGGCATGTCAATCAACAATAACTCATACCAACCAAATATATTTGTTAACAATTACTAAAGTATTTTATATATATATATATATATATATATATATATATATATATATATATAACAATTAAAATAATTCAAAGCACCACAAACATAAACTATGCGACAGGGACATAATAAGGAATTGTGGTTCCAATTCATGTGATTAGTTTTATTTCTTTTAAAAGGAGCATTTGACGTGATGCGTATTTTTAGAATATAAAGGCAAGTGCACCTTGTCGCAAACAAGTAATACGGTGGTGAGACCGGTTATCGTCCTCAGGGATCGGTTGTCAATTACCAATTCACAAACTCAACAACTATCTAGACTAAATTAAGGTATGAAAAGATCATAAAATAAGGAAATAAAATATTTTTGGTCTTTTGGGAATTTTATCGAACACTTGGTATGCAAACAGAGATGTGGCTAAAATTGTCAGGGTTAGACTACACTAATCCTCCCTTAATTGCAATGAAATGGTTATCAACACAAATCCTAATTCAATAATGACAATCAAGCCTTTTCTAAAATACTCAAGCCCTAATGTCTTAGGTGGAATGAGCCTAAAATCACAAATTAAACCCTAATGTCTTTGGTGGATTAACCTGAGATTTTGCATTAAGTCAAGACTTATAAGATTGAAAGCAGCCAACACCTATGTCTAGATTCTTGACCTACTTGGCATATGATTCATGAGCATGCCTTAACATCAATCTGTCAATTGTCTATCAAAGCAACATATCATTCCTATGGGTAGCTAAGCCAAGGAAAGCATTAATCACCGAATCACATACTCATAAAGAAATAGAGACTTGCATTAAAACAACCAAATCAAAATACAAACAAGTTCAGAAAAGCTACATCTAATCCCAACAAATAGGGTTTAGTTGCTCATATTTACAGAAAACCAAACCAGGGAAATAGGAGAAGAGGAGAGAAGAGGCTCCATGGGAGCTTTCCTTCTTCTTCACAGCAACCCCTCTCAGCAACTCCCTATTAGGGTTGAAACCCTAGCCCAGCCACAGCCTCCAAGTGCCTCCAAATGCCTCCCTCTGGACCCCCTTTTTCTGTCTGCTGCGTTCTTATTTATAGGGAGGCCACGCGTCACGGCCGTGATGTCCATCACGGCCTGGCCGTGATGTCCATCACGGCCTGGCCGTGACGCGTTCTGCCCAAGGCGTGTTTTTCCATTTTTGACTCTCGCGAGGCGAGAGAAGTATTCGCGACGCGAGCCCTTAAAATTTAGCCTGTCACGACCGTGATTGGAATCACGGCTAGGCCGTGACAGTTTCTGACTTTTGCCTTCTTCTCTGCTTGATCATGGCCGTGATGGGCTCTGTTTGGCTCATATTCTTCACTTTTCAAGCTCTATTTCATCCAAGCTCCATCAAGGCTGATTTTGATCATTTTTACATTAATGCCTGCAAAACAACACCAAGAAACCGCTTCACCCGTTCTAAGGGAAAAACTAACTAAAATCAAACTAAGAATGCCTAATCTATATGAAAAATGCATGCAAAAGTATATAGAAAACATGATGTAAAATCACACTATCAAATCACCCCAAGCTTATTCAATTGCTTGTCCTCAAGCAATCACTAAGGCCGAAGATAATTAAACAAAGCATGGATAGTGAATCAAGAACCCGAGTAAATACTAATCCAAGTAATAGGCATTTCAAACAATTCAACAAGAGACAATCAATTCAAGTCCAATTAGGGGCTTAGGTTCCTTAGACTCATATTCTCACTGATTTGGGCACTCTTTCTCACCTGAAGCTCACCCCAAGCTTATTCATTTGCTTGGCTCTCTTTCTCACCTCACTCAAGTGTTAAGGATATAAGACAATTCGCTCCATTTTCCTCAAGGAATGAATCCTACCATAGGCTTGACTATCAACCAAATCTCCACTTCATTAATGAAAACAATTTAGAATCAAGAGGTCTTTTACTTGGTTGTAACGTGGCCATGGGATTAATCATTAGGTACAGAATTCAATAAAAGGAAATTTCAAAAGGCTACACAAAATCAAACATTTCGACACATGACACCTTCTAAAATACCTTATTGGGTTTTCAATACATTTTTCCACCTTTCTTTTCTTTCTTTTTCTTTTTATTTCTCATTTTTCTTTTGTCATCCCCTTCTCTATATATTTTTATTTTTCTTTTGTTTTTCTTTTATTTGGAGAAGGGGAGTTTTTCAACTCAAGAGAATTATTGATTCTTTTCATCCCAAACTTTTTCAACTACCTTTTCACCCTTTTATAATACTTTAGAAGGTATCCTACCAAGCATATTTATCAAAATTTTTCAGGGTACCAAGAAAAGTATTTCATTCTTTCAAGCTCAAAATTGGGCAACTAAGGGGTAGCATTTAGTCATTCAAAGCTCAGAAGGCCAGAAAAATACCTAATGCCTCAATCATTTTCAAAAATGTTTCCAAAAAAATTTTTAAGCTTCAAAATGGTTTCAAGTCAAGTTCTAGAGAAAATCATCCAAGAGGAATAACACTCTAACACAAAGAACGGGGTAAAATTTTGTGAGTACCCCTTTTGGCTCAAAATCTCACATTTTAGTAGTTCAAGAATCAATGAAAAACACAAATCTATAGAACCATATGCTAATTATCAACTATCCAAGATTATCTCAAACATTTTCATTTTCAGCCTTATCACAAGAATGAAAAAATTGGGTTCAAAAATTCACTATCACAATTTATTTGGCACTTAGTTCTCACAATTGGATGCAAAATCTAAACAAAGGCAATCTAATTGTATGATCATGCAAAACTATCATGCAAAACTATATGAATGCAACATGAAAAATGCAAATGCAAAATATCCCTACCCCAAGCTTAAAAATTTACATTGTCCCCAATGTAAACAATCAAGATGGAGAAAGGAGAAAAGTAAAATAAATTAAAAAAATTTGGAACGGCTTACCGAGGCGGTAGCGGGTGTTGACTTTCATTCCAGTCAGAAACTTGCTGGGAAATGCATCACGGCTGTGAGGGGTGCTGACTTTTCTTTTTCTTGTCTTCTTGCTCTTCCCTCCTTCCTTCTTACCCTGGAATCACTTGGCAATTTTATTAGTAAAAGAAAACTCTTGATCTTCTCAAATTATTCAAGAGTTAAAATCAAAAACAAAAACTAACTAAAGAGAAGGAAAAAGAAAAAAAAGAAAAAAAAAAGTGGGTTGCCTCCCAATAAGCGCTTCTTTAACGTCACTAGCTTGACTCATTAAGAAGCATCCACCTGGATCCCATAGCCTGTGATACAGCGGCCGCGAAATGCTCAAACTGTATGATCCTGCCGGATCCCATGGCCTGCCGCTTAAATATGGGAGTGAGCGCTTGAAAATCATGGTGACCTCACCAAATGTGGCGAACTTCTCACTCCCTCTTGGGTCAAAATTGACCCCTTCATCGACAAAATCTTCCCAATAAAAATGGGGTTCAACCTCTTGGACTGGCCATAGTGCCTGCATATTTAAAGATCCAAAATCCAATTTCTCAGGCAGAGGCTTGAACTCCATCGTGGGTTGCTTCACAGTGTGAGGTGGCAAACAAGTCGAGAGGATCACTGGTGCTGCTTTGGCTTTTGTACAATCTTCATTCACCGAATCACCAAATCCATCACCTTCCATATATGCAGAAATCTCAGCACAAACCACACAAGTGTTTCTCCCATCACAATCGACACATGCATAGGAATCAATAGAATCATCTAATTCCAAAAGTTCTTCATCATCCCCAAGCATGGTGACATAGATGTCCTCCAAACGCCTCTTCCTTTCAAGCTCTTTAGTCAAGGGTTCAATGGGAGATGGTGCAACTTTGTTCTCCAAAACAGGGTCTTCATCTCTTAATTCAGTTGCTCCCACTTCTTCATCTTCCTCATCATCCATTATTGCATCATCTTCATCATCATCCATCAAGTTCCCATTTGGCATTTCGGATAGTTGGTTAGAGAGTTTCTCAATACGTACCCCGAGACTTCGAATGGTATCTTCTTGATTTCTTAAACTTTCCATTGTTGTTACCATGAAGTTCTCCAAAATATCCTCTAAGTGAGACCGACTATCCGGAATAGGTTGCTCAGAATTGACTACGAATTCGGATTTGAAGTTCTCCCAAGCAACTTCCAATGGTGATGGCTCATCATACCATTGAGATGGTTGTGGTTGATATGAAGATGTGGAAGATTCCCAATGTTCCTCTTGATCAATCCAAGTATTGTTTGGAGGATTCCCCCACCACGGAGTGTAAGTGTTGGGATATTGATTTCCCCATTCAGAAGAGCCTACCACTGGTGGAGAGAGAGACTGTTGCACTCGATAACATATTGCTCACCTGTTGGATGTTTATGGACAATTCTAGCATATCTGCCCGCAGCTGCAGCTCAGATATCTCGATTTCTGCATCAGATGGCTGATAATAATTGTAGTCCATGATCCTGTCAAATCAATTTTCACCTCACAGACAATTAAGCCCAAGATCAAAGAAACATAAAAACAAATATATACAAAACTAACAAAAGAAAGAGATCAATTATATACAGAAAAATAAAATAAAAATGTCTAAACTAGTTGTCTCATTTGTTACTACTGATATTGGCAAAGCCAATCCCCAAACAATGGCGCCAAAAACTTGATGCGTATTTTTAGAATATAAAGGCAAGTGCACCTTGTCGCAAACAAGTAATACGGTGGTGAGACCGGTTATCGTCCTCAGGGATCGGTTGTCAATTACCAATTCACAAACTCAACAACTATCTAGACTAAATTAAGGTATGAAAAGATCATAAAATAAGGAAATAAAATATTTTTGGTCTTTTGGGAATTTTATCGAACACTTGGTATGCAAACAGAGATGTGGCTAAAATTGTCAGGGTTAGACTACACTAATCCTCCCTTAATTGCAATGAAATGGTTATCAACACAAATCCTAATTCAATAATGACAATCAAGCCTTTTCTAAAATACTCAAGCCCTAATGTCTTAGGTGGAATGAGCCTAAAATCACAAATTAAACCCTAATGTCTTTGGTGGATTAACCTGAGATTTTGCATTAAGTCAAGACTTATAAGATTGAAAGCAGCCAACACCTATGTCTAGATTCTTGACCTACTTGGCATATGATTCATGAGCATGCCTTAACATCAATCTGTCAATTGTCTATCAAAGCAACATATCATTCCTATGGGTAGCTAAGCCAAGGAAAGCATTAATCACCGAATCACATACTCATAAAGAAATAGAGACTTGCATTAAAACAACCAAATCAAAATACAAACAAGTTCAGAAAAGCTACATCTAATCCCAACAAATAGGGTTTAGTTGCTCATATTTACAGAAAACCAAACCAGGGAAATAGGAGAAGAGGAGAGAAGAGGCTCCATGGGAGCTTTCCTTCTTCTTCACAGCAACCCCTCTCAGCAACTCCCTATTAGGGTTGAAACCCTAGCCCAGCCACAGCCTCCAAGTGCCTCCAAATGCCTCCCTCTGGACCCCCTTTTTCTGTCTGCTGCGTTCTTATTTATAGGGAGGCCACGCGTCACGGCCGTGATGTCCATCACGGCCTGGCCGTGACGCGTTCTGCCCAAGGCGTGTTTTTCCATTTTTGACTCTCGCGAGGCGAGAGAAGTATTCGCGACGCGAGCCCTTAAAATTTAGCCTGTCACGGCCGTGATTGGAATCACGGCTAGGCCGTGTGACGTTTCGACTTTTGCCTTCTTCTCTGCTTGATCATGGCCGTGATGGGCTCTGTTTGGCTCATATTCTTCACTTTTCAAGCTCTATTTCATCCAAGCTCCACCAAGGCTGATTTTGATCATTTTTACATTAATGCCTGCAAAACAACACCAAGAAACCGCTTCACCCGTTCTAAGGGAAAAACTAACTAAAATCAAACTAAGAATGCCTAATCTATATGAAAATGCATGCAAAAGTATATAGAAAACATGATGTAAAATCACACTATCAAATCACCCCAAGCTTATTCAATTGCTTGTCCTCAAGCAATCACTAAGGCCAGAAGATAATTAAACAAAGCATGGATAGTGAATCAAGAACCCGAGTAAATACTAATCCAAGTAATAGGCATTTCAAACAATTCAACAAGAGACAATCAATTCAAGTCCAATTAGGGGCTTAGGTTCCTTAGACTCATATTCTCACTGATTTGGGCACTCTTTCTCACCTGAAGCTCACCCCAAGCTTATTCATTTGCTTGGCTCTCTTTCTCACCTCACTCAAGTGTTAAGGATATAAGACAATTCGCTCCATTTTCCTCAAGGAATGAATCCTACCATAGGCTTGACTATCAACCAAATCTCCACTTCATTAATGAAAACAATTTAGAATCAAGAGGTCTTTTACTTGGTTGTAACGTGGCCATGGGATTAATCATTAGGTACAGAATTCAATAAAAGGAAATTTCAAAAGGCTACACAAAATCAAACATTTCGACACATGACACCTTCTAAAATACCTTATTGGGTTTTCAATACATTTTTCCACCTTTCTTTTCTTTCTTTTTCTTTTTATTTCTCATTTTTCTTTTGTCATCCCCTTCTCTATATATTTTTATTTTTCTTTTGTTTTTCTTTTATTTGGAGAAGGGAGTTTTTCAACTCAAGAGAATTATTGATTCTTTTCATCCCAAACTTTTTCAACTACCTTTTCACCCTTTTATAATACTTTAGAAGGTATCCTACCAAGCATATTTATCAAAATTTTTCAGGGTACCAAGAAAAGTATTTCATTCTTTCAAGCTCAAAATTGGGCAACTAAGGGGTAGCATTTAGTCATTCAAAGCTCGAAGGCCAGAAAAATACCTAATGCCTCAATCATTTTCAAAAATGTTTCCAAAAAATTTTTAAGCTTCAAAATGGTTTCAAGTCAAGTTCTAGAGAAAATCATCCAAGAGGAATAACACTCTAACACAAAGAACGGGGTAAAATTTTGTGAGTACCCCTTTTGGCTCAAAATCTCACATTTTAGTAGTTCAAGAATCAATGAAAAACACAAATCTATAGAACCATATGCTAATTATCAACTATCCAAGATTATCTCAAACATTTTCATTTTCAGCCTTATCACAAGAATGAAAAAATTGGGTTCAAAAATTCACTATCACAATTTATTTGGCATTTAGTTCTCACAATTGGATGCAAAATCTAAACAAAGGCAATCTAATTGTATGATCATGCAAAACTATCATGCAAAACTATATGAATGCAACATGAAAAATGCAAATGCAAAATATCCCTACCCCTGCTTAAAAATTTACATTGTCCCCAATGTAAACAATCAAGATGGAGAAAGGAGAAAAGTAAAATAAATTAAAAAAATTTGGAACGGCTTACCGAGGCGGTAGCGGGTGTTGACTTTCATTCCAGTCGAAACTTGTCTTGGGAAATGCATCACGGCTGTGAGGGGTGCTCACTTTTCTTTTTCTTGTCTTCTTGCTCTTCCCTCCTTCCTTCTTACCCTGGAATCACTTGGCAATTTTATTAGTAAAAGAAAACTCTTGATCTTCTCAAATTATTCAAGAGTTAAAATCAAAAACAAAAACTAACTAAAGAGAAGGAAAAAGAAAAAAAAGAAAAAAAAAAGTGGGTTGCCTCCCAATAAGCGCTTCTTTAACGTCACTAGCTTGACTCATTAAGAAGCATCCACCTGGATCCCATAGCCTGTGATACAGCGGCCGCGAAATGCTCAAACTGTATGATCCTGCCGGATCCCATGGCCTGCCGCTTAAATATGGGAGTGAGCGCTTGAAAATCATGGTGACCTCACCAAATGTGGCGAACTTCTCACTCCCTCTTGGGTCAAAATTGACCCCTTCATCGACAAAATCTTCCCAATAAAAATGGGGTTCAACCTCTTGGACTGGCCATAGTGCCTGCATATTTAAAGATCCAAAATCCAATTTCTCAGGCAGAGGCTTGAACTCCATCGTGGGTTGCTTCACAGTGTGAGGTGGCAAACAAGTCGAGAGGATCACTGGTGCTGCTTTGGCTTTTGTACAATCTTCATTCACCGAATCACCAAATCCATCACCTTCCATATATGCAGAAATCTCAGCACAAACCACACAAGTGTTTCTCCCATCACAATCGACACATGCATAGGAATCAATAGAATCATCTAATTCCAAAAGTTCTTCATCATCCCCAAGCATGGTGACATAGATGTCCTCCAAACGCCTCTTCCTTTCAAGCTCTTTAGTCAAGGGTTCAATGGGAGATGGTGCAACTTTGTTCTCCAAAACAGGGTCTTCATCTCTTAATTCAGTTGCTCCCACTTCTTCATCTTCCTCATCATCCATTATTGCATCATCTTCATCATCATCCATCAAGTTCCCATTTGGCATTTCGGATAGTTGGTTAGAGAGTTTCTCAACACGCACCGAGACTTCGAATGGTATCTTCTTGATTTCTTAAACTTTCCATTGTTGTTACCATGAAGTTCTCCAAAATATCCTCTAAGTGAGACCGACTATCCGGAATAGGTTGCTCAGAATTGACTACGAATTCGGATTTGAAGTTCTCCCAAGCAACTTCCAATGGTGATGGCTCATCATACCATTGAGATGGTTGTGGTTGATATGAAGATGTGGAAGATTCCCAATGTTCCTCTTGATCAATCCAAGTATTGTTTGGAGGATTCCCCCACCACGGAGTGTAAGTGTTGGGATATTGATTTCCCCATTCAGAAGAGCCTACCACTGGTGGAGAGAGAGACTGTTGCACTCGATAACATATTGCTCACCTGTTGGATGTTTATGGACAATTCTAGCATATCTGCCCGCAGCTGCAGCTCAGATATCTCGATTTCTGCATCAGATGGCTGATAATAATTGTAGTCCATGATCCTGTCAAATCAATTTTCACCTCACAGACAATTAAGCCCAAGATCAAAGAAACATAAAAACAAATATATACAAAACTAACAAAAGAAAGAGATCAATTATATACAGAAAAATAAAATAAAAATGTCTAAACTAGTTGTCTCATTTGTTACTACTGATATTGGCAAAGCCAATCCCCGGCAACGGCGCCAAAAACTTGATGCGTATTTTTAGAATATAAAGGCAAGTGCACCTTGTCGCAAACAAGTAATACGGTGGTGAGACCGGTTATCGTCCTCAGGGATCGGTTGTCAATTACCAATTCACAAACTCAACAACTATCTAGACTAAATTAAGGTATGAAAAGATCATAAAATAAGGAAATAAAATATTTTTGGTCTTTTGGGAATTTTATCGAACACTTGGTATGCAAACAGAGATGTGGCTAAAATTGTCAGGGTTAGACTACACTAATCCTCCCTTAATTGCAATGAAATGGTTATCAACACAAATCCTAATTCAATAATGACAATCAAGCCTTTTCTAAAATACTCAAGCCCTAATGTCTTAGGTGGAATGAGCCTAAAATCACAAATTAAACCCTAATGTCTTTGGTGGATTAACCTGAGATTTTGCATTAAGTCAAGACTTATAAGATTGAAAGCAGCCAACACCTATGTCTAGATTCTTGACCTACTTGGCATATGATTCATGAGCATGCCTTAACATCAATCTGTCAATTGTCTATCAAAGCAACATATCATTCCTATGGGTAGCTAAGCCAAGGAAAGCATTAATCACCGAATCACATACTCATAAAGAAATAGAGACTTGCATTAAAACAACCAAATCAAAATACAAACAAGTTCAGAAAAGCTACATCTAATCCCAACAAATAGGGTTTAGTTGCTCATATTTACAGAAAACCAAACCAGGGAAATAGGAGAAGAGGAGAGAAGAGGCTCCATGGGAGCTTTCCTTCTTCTTCACAGCAACCCCTCTCAGCAACTCCCTATTAGGGTTGAAACCCTAGCCCAGCCACAGCCTCCAAGTGCCTCCAAATGCCTCCCTCTGGACCCCCTTTTTCTGTCTGCTGCGTTCTTATTTATAGGGAGGCCACGCGTCACGGCCGTGATGTCCATCACGGCCTGGCCGTGACGCGTTCTGCCCAAGGCGTGTTTTTCCATTTTTGACTCTCGCGAGGCGAGAGAAGTATTCGCGACGCGAGCCCTTAAAATTTAGCCTGTCACGACCGTGATTGGAATCACGGCTAGGCCGTGACAGTTTCTGACTTTTGCCTTCTTCTCTGCTTGATCATGGCCGTGATGGGCTCTGTTTGGCTCATATTCTTCACTTTTCAAGCTCTATTTCATCCAAGCTCCACCAAGGCTGATTTTGATCATTTTTACATTAATGCCTGCAAAACAACACCAAGAAACCGCTTCACCCGTTCTAAGGGAAAAACTAACTAAAATCAAACTAAGAATGCCTAATCTATATGAAAAATGCATGCAAAAGTATATAGAAAACATGATGTAAAATCACACTATCAAATCACCCCAAGCTTATTCAATTGCTTGTCCTCAAGCAATCACTAAGGCCAGAAGATAATTAAACAAAGCATGGATAGTGAATCAAGAACCCGAGTAAATACTAATCCAAGTAATAGGCATTTCAAACAATTCAACAAGAGACAATCAATTCAAGTCCAATTAGGGGCTTAGGTTCCTTAGACTCATATTCTCACTGATTTGGGCACTCTTTCTCACCTGAAGCTCACCCCAAGCTTATTCATTTGCTTGGCTCTCTTTCTCACCTCACTCAAGTGTTAAGGATATAAGACAATTCGCTCCATTTTCCTCAAGGAATGAATCCTACCATAGGCTTGACTATCAACCAAATCTCCACTTCATTAATGAAAACAATTTAGAATCAAGAGGTCTTTTACTTGGTTGTAACGTGGCCATGGGATTAATCATTAGGTACAGAATTCAATAAAAGGAAATTTCAAAAGGCTACACAAAATCAAACATTTCGACACATGACACCTTCTAAAATACCTTATTGGGTTTTCAATACATTTTTCCACCTTTCTTTTCTTTCTTTTTCTTTTTATTTCTCATTTTTCTTTTGTCATCCCCTTCTCTATATATTTTTATTTTTCTTTTGTTTTTCTTTTATTTGGAGAAGGGGAGTTTTTCAACTCAAGAGAATTATTGATTCTTTTCATCCCAAACTTTTTCAACTACCTTTTCACCCTTTTATAATACTTTAGAAGGTATCCTACCAAGCATATTTATCAAAATTTTTCAGGGTACCAAGAAAAGTATTTCATTCTTTCAAGCTCAAAATTGGGCAACTAAGGGGTAGCATTTAGTCATTCAAAGCTCAGAAGGCCAGAAAAATACCTAATGCCTCAATCATTTTCAAAAATGTTTCCAAAAAAATTTTTAAGCTTCAAAATGGTTTCAAGTCAAGTTCTAGAGAAAATCATCCAAGAGGAATAACACTCTAACACAAAGAACGGGGTAAAATTTTGTGAGTACCCCTTTTGGCTCAAAATCTCACATTTTAGTAGTTCAAGAATCAATGAAAAACACAAATCTATAGAACCATATGCTAATTATCAACTATCCAAGATTATCTCAAACATTTTCATTTTCAGCCTTATCACAAGAATGAAAAAATTGGGTTCAAAAATTCACTATCACAATTTATTTGGCATTTAGTTCTCACAATTGGATGCAAAATCTAAACAAAGGCAATCTAATTGTATGATCATGCAAAACTATCATGCAAAACTATATGAATGCAACATGAAAAATGCAAATGCAAAATATCCCTACCCCAAGCTTAAAAATTTACATTGTCCCCAATGTAAACAATCAAGATGGAGAAAGGAGAAAAGTAAAATAAATTAAAAAAATTTGGAACGGCTTACCGAGGCGGTAGCGGGTGTTGACTTTCATTCCAGTCAGAAACTTGCTGGGAAATGCATCACGGCTGTGAGGGGTGCTCACTTTTCTTTTTCTTGTCTTCTTGCTCTTCCCTCCTTCCTTCTTACCCTGGAATCACTTGGCAATTTTATTAGTAAAAGAAAACTCTTGATCTTCTCAAATTATTCAAGAGTTAAAATCAAAAACAAAAACTAACTAAAGAGAAGGAAAAAGAAAAAAAAGAAAAAAAAAAGTGGGTTGCCTCCCAATAAGCGCTTCTTTAACGTCACTAGCTTGACTCATTAAGAAGCATCCACCTGGATCCCATAGCTTTGTGATACGCGCGACGCGAAATGCTCAAACTGTATGATCCTGCCGGATCCCATGGCCTGCCGCTTAAATATGGGAGTGAGCGCTTGAAAATCATGGTGACCTCCCCAAATGTGGCGAACTTCTCACTCCCTCTTGGGTCAAAATTGACCCCTTCATCGACAAAATCTTCCCAATAAAAATGGGGTTCAACCTCTTGGACTGGCCATAGTGCCTGCATATTTAAAGATCCAAAATCCAATTTCTCAGGCAGAGGCTTGAACTCCATCGTGGGTTGCTTCACAGTGTGAGGTGGCAAACAAGTCGAGAGGATCACTGGTGCTGCTTTGGCTTTTGTACAATCTTCATTCACCGAATCACCAAATCCATCACCTTCCATATATGCAGAAATCTCAGCACAAACCACACAAGTGTTTCTCCCATCACAATCGACACATGCATAGGAATCAATAGAATCATCTAATTCCAAAAGTTCTTCATCATCCCCAAGCATGGTGACATAGATGTCCTCCAAACGCCTCTTCCTTTCAAGCTCTTTAGTCAAGGGTTCAATGGGAGATGGTGCAACTTTGTTCTCCAAAACAGGGTCTTCATCTCTTAATTCAGTTGCTCCCACTTCTTCATCTTCCTCATCATCCATTATTGCATCATCTTCATCATCATCCATCAAGTTCCCATTTGGCATTTCGGATAGTTGGTTAGAGAGTTTCTCAATACGTACCCCGAGACTTCGAATGGTATCTTCTTGATTTCTTAAACTTTCCATTGTTGTTACCATGAAGTTCTCCAAAATATCCTCTAAGTGAGACCGACTATCCGGAATAGGTTGCTCAGAATTGACTACGAATTCGGATTTGAAGTTCTCCCAAGCAACTTCCAATGGTGATGGCTCATCATACCATTGAGATGGTTGTGGTTGATATGAAGATGTGGAAGATTCCCAATGTTCCTCTTGATCAATCCAAGTATTGTTTGGAGGATTCCCCCACCACGGAGTGTAAGTGTTGGGATATTGATTTCCCCATTCAGAAGAGCCTACCACTGGTGGAGGAGAGACTGTTGCACTCGATAACATATTGCTCACCTGTTGGATGTTTATGGACAATTCTAGCATATCTGCCCGCAGCTGCAGCTCAGATATCTCGATTTCGCATCGAGATGGCTGATAATAATTGTAGTCCATGATCCTGTCAAATCAATTTTCACCTCACAGACAATTAAGCCCAAGATCAAAGAAACATAAAAACAAATATATACAAAACTAACAAAAGAAAGAGATCAATTATATACAGAAAAATAAAATAAAAATGTCTAAACTAGTTGTCTCATTTGTTACTACTGATATTGGCAAAGCCAATCCCCGGCAACGGCGCCAAAAACTTGATGCGTATTTTTAGAATATAAAGGCAAGTGCACCTTGTCGCAAACAAGTAATACGGTGGTGAGACCGGTTATCGTCCTCAGGGATCGGTTGTCAATTACCAATTCACAAACTCAACAACTATCTAGACTAAATTAAGGTATGAAAAGATCATAAAATAAGGAAATAAAATATTTTTGGTCTTTTGGGAATTTTATCGAACACTTGGTATGCAAACAGAGATGTGGCTAAAATTGTCAGGGTTAGACTACACTAATCCTCCCTTAATTGCAATGAAATGGTTATCAACACAAATCCTAATTCAATAATGACAATCAAGCCTTTTCTAAAATACTCAAGCCCTAATGTCTTAGGTGGAATGAGCCTAAAATCACAAATTAAACCCTAATGTCTTTGGTGGATTAACCTGAGATTTTGCATTAAGTCAAGACTTATAAGATTGAAAGCAGCCAACACCTATGTCTAGATTCTTGACCTACTTGGCATATGATTCATGAGCATGCCTTAACATCAATCATCAATTGTCTATCAAAGCAACATATCATTCCTATGGGTAGCTAAGCCAAGGAAAGCATTAATCACCGAATCACATACTCATAAAGAAATAGAAACTTGCATTAAAACAACCAAATCAAAATACAAACAAGTTCAGAAAAGTAATCATCTAACCCCAACAAATAGGGTTTAGTTGCTCATATTTACAGAAAACCAAACCAGGGAAATAGGAGAAGAGGAGAGAAGAGGCTCCATGGGAGGTTTCCTTCTTCTTCACAGCAACCCCTCTCAGCAACTCCCTACTAGGGTTGAAACCCTAGCCCAGCCACAGCCTCCAAGTGCCTCCAAATGCCTCCCTCTGGACCCCTTTTTCTATCTGCTGCGTTCTTATTTATAGGGAGGCCACGTGTCACGGCCGTGATGTCCATCACGGCCTGGCCGTGACGCGTTCTGTCCAAGGCGTGTTTTTCCATTTTTGACTCTCGCAAGGCGAGAGAAGTATTCGCGACGCGAGCCCTTAAAATTTAGCCTGTCACGGCCGTGATTGGAATCACGGCTAGGCCGTGACAGTTTCTGACTTTTGCCTTCTTCTCTGCTTGATCATGGCCGTGATGGGCTCTGTTTGGCTCATATTCTTCACTTTTCAAGCTCTATTTCATCCAAGCTCCACCAAGGCTGATTTTGATCATTTTTACATTAATGCCTGCAAAACAACACCAAGAAACCGCTTCACCCGTTCTAAGGGAAAAACTAACTAAAATCAAACTAAGAATGCCTAATCTATATGAAAAATGCATGCAAAAGTATATAGAAAACATGATGTAAAATCACACTATCAAATCACCCCAAGCTTATTCAATTGCTTGTCCTCAAGCAATCACTAAGGCCAGAAGATAATTAAACAAAGCATGGATAGTGAATCAAGAACCCGAGTAAATACTAATCCAAGTAATAGGCATTTCAAACAATTCAACAAGAGACAATCAATTCAAGTCCAATTAGGGGCTTAGGTTCCTTAGACTCATATTCTCACTGATTTGGGCACTCTTTCTCACCTGAAGCTCACCCCAAGCTTATTCATTTGCTTGGCTCTCTTTCTCACCTCACTCAAGTGTTAAGGATATAAGACAATTCGCTCCATTTTCCTCAAGGAATGAATCCTACCATAGGCTTGACTATCAACCAAATCTCCACTTCATTAATGAAAACAATTTAGAATCAAGAGGTCTTTTACTTGGTTGTAACGTGGCCATGGGATTAATCATTAGGTACAGAATTCAATAAAAGGAAATTTCAAAAGGCTACACAAAATCAAACATTTCGACACATGACACCTTCTAAAATACCTTATTGGGTTTTCAATACATTTTTCCACCTTTCTTTTCTTTCTTTTTCTTTTTATTTCTCATTTTTCTTTTGTCATCCCCTTCTCTATATATTTTTATTTTTCTTTTGTTTTTCTTTTATTTGGAGAAGGGGAGTTTTTCAACTCAAGAGAATTATTGATTCTTTTCATCCCAAACTTTTTCAACTACCTTTTCACCCTTTTATAATACTTTAGAAGGTATCCTACCAAGCATATTTATCAAAATTTTTCAGGGTACCAAGAAAAGTATTTCATTCTTTCAAGCTCAAAATTGGGCAACTAAGGGGTAGCATTTAGTCATTCAAAGCTCAGAAGGCCAGAAAAATACCTAATGCCTCAATCATTTTCAAAAATGTTTCCAAAAAAATTTTTAAGCTTCAAAATGGTTTCAAGTCAAGTTCTAGAGAAAATCATCCAAGAGGAATAACACTCTAACACAAAGAACGGGGTAAAATTTTGTGAGTACCCCTTTTGGCTCAAAATCTCACATTTTAGTAGTTCAAGAATCAATGAAAAACACAAATCTATAGAACCATATGCTAATTATCAACTATCCAAGATTATCTCAAACATTTTCATTTTCAGCCTTATCACAAGAATGAAAAAATTGGGTTCAAAAATTCACTATCACAATTTATTTGGCACTTAGTTCTCACAATTGGATGCAAAATCTAAACAAAGGCAATCTAATTGTATGATCATGCAAAACTATCATGCAAAACTATATGAATGCAACATGAAAAATGCAAATGCAAAATATCCCTACCCCAAGCTTAAAAATTTACATTGTCCCCAATGTAAACAATCAAGATGGAGAAAGGAGAAAAGTAAAATAAATTAAAAAAATTTGGAACGGCTTACCGAGGCGGTAGCGGGTGTTGACTTTCATTCCAGTCAGAAACTTGCTGGGAAATGCATCACGGCTGTGAGGGGTGCTGACTTTTCTTTTTCTTGTCTTCTTGCTCTTCCCTCCTTCCTTCTTACCCTGGAATCACTTGGCAATTTTATTAGTAAAAGAAAACTCTTGATCTTATCAAATTATTCAAGAGTTAAAATCAAAAACAAAAACTAACTAAAGAGAAGGAAAAAGAAAAAAAAGAAAATAAAAAGTGGGTTGCCTCCCAATAAGCGCTTCTTTAACGTCACTAGCTTGACTCATTAAGAAGCATCCACCTGGATCCCATAGCCTGTGATACAGCGGCCGCGAAATGCTCAAACTGTATGATCCTGCCGGATCCCATGGCCTGCCGCTTAAATATGGGAGTGAGCGCTTGAAAATCATGGTGACCTCACCAAATGTGGCGAACTTCTCACTCCCTCTTGGGTCAAAATTGACCCCTTCATCGACAAAATCTTCCCAATAAAAATGGGGTTCAACCTCTTGGACTGGCCATAGTGCCTGCATATTTAAAGATCCAAAATCCAATTTCTCAGGCAGAGGCTTGAACTCCATCGTGGGTTGCTTCACAGTGTGAGGTGGCAAACAAGTCGAGAGGATCACTGGTGCTGCTTTGGCTTTTGTACAATCTTCATTCACCGAATCACCAAATCCATCACCTTCCATATATGCAGAAATCTCAGCACAAACCACACAAGTGTTTCTCCCATCACAATCGACACATGCATAGGAATCAATAGAATCATCTAATTCCAAAAGTTCTTCATCATCCCCAAGCATGGTGACATAGATGTCCTCCAAACGCCTCTTCCTTTCAAGCTCTTTAGTCAAGGGTTCAATGGGAGATGGTGCAACTTTGTTCTCCAAAACAGGGTCTTCATCTCTTAATTCAGTTGCTCCCACTTCTTCATCTTCCTCATCATCCATTATTGCATCATCTTCATCATCATCCATCAAGTTCCCATTTGGCATTTCGGATAGTTGGTTAGAGAGTTTCTCAATACGCACCCGAGACTTCGAATGGTATCTTTTTGATTTCTTAAACTTTCCATTGTTGTTACCATGAAGTTCTCCAAAATATCCTCTAAGTGAGACCGACTATCCGGAATAGGTTGCTCAGAATTGACTACGAATTCGGATTTGAAGTTCTCCCAAGCAACTTCCAATGGTGATGGCTCATCATACCATTGAGATGGTTGTGGTTGATATGAAGATGTGGAAGATTCCCAATGTTCCTCTTGATCAATCCAAGTATTGTTTGGAGGATTCCCCCACCACGGAGTGTAAGTGTTGGGATATTGATTTCCCCATTCAGAAGAGCCTACCACTGGTGGAGGAGAGACTGTTGCACTCGATAACATATTGCTCACCTGTTGGATGTTTATGGACAATTCTAGCATATCTGCCCGCAGCTGCAGCTCAGATATCTCGATTTCTGCATCAGATGGCTGATAATAATTGTAGTCCATGATCCTGTCAAATCAATTTTCACCTCACAGACAATTAAGCCCAAGATCAAAGAAACATAAAAACAAATATATACAAAACTAACAAAAGAAAGAGATCAATTATATACAGAAAAATAAAATAAAAATGTCTAAACTAGTTGTCTCATTTGTTACTACTGATATTGGCAAAGCCAATCCCCGGCAACGGCGCCAAAAACTTGATGCGTATTTTTAGAATATAAAGGCAAGTGCACCTTGTCGCAAACAAGTAATACGGTGGTGAGACCGGTTATCGTCCTCAGGGATCGGTTGTCAATTACCAATTCACAAACTCAACAACTATCTAGACTAAATTAAGGTATGAAAAGATCATAAAATAAGGAAATAAAATATTTTTGGTCTTTTGGGAATTTTATCGAACACTTGGTATGCAAACAGAGATGTGGCTAAAATTGTCAGGGTTAGACTACACTAATCCTCCCTTAATTGCAATGAAATGGTTATCAACACAAGTCCTAATTCAATAATGACAATCAAGCCTTTTCTAAAATACTCAAGCCCTAATGTCTTAGGTGGAATGAGCCTAAAATCACAAATTAAACCCTAATGTCTTAGGTGGATTAACCTGAGATTTTGCATTAAGTCAAGACTTATAAGATTGCAAGCAGCCAACACCTATGTCTAGATTCTTGACCTACTTGGCATATGATTCATGAGCATGCCTTAACATCAATCTGTCAATTGTCTATCAAAGCAACATATCATTCCTATAGGTAGCTAAGCCAAGGAAAGCATTAAGCACCGAATCACATACTCATAAAGAAATAGAGACTTGCATTAAAACAACCAAATCAAAATGCAAACAAGTTCAGAAAAGCTACATCTAATCCCAACAAATAGGGTTTAGTTGCCCATATTTACAGAAAACCAAACCAGGGAAATAGGAGAAGAGGAGAGAAGAGGATCCATGGGAGCTTTCCTTCTTCTTCACAGCAACCCCTCTCAGCAACTCCCTATTAGGGTTGAAACCCTAGCCCAGCCACAGCCTCCAAGTGCCTCCAAATGCCTCCCTCTGGACCCCCTTTTTCTGTCTGCTGCGTTCTTATTTATAGGGAGGCCACGCGTCACGGCCGTGATGTCCATCACGGCCTGGCCGTGACGCGTTCTGCCCAAGGCGTGTTTTTCCATTTTTGACTCTCGCGAGGCGAGGGAAGTATTCGCGACACGAGCCCTTAAAATTTAGCATGTCACGGCCGTGATTGGAATCACGGCTAGGCCGTGACAGTTTCTGACTTTTGCCTTCTTCTCTGCTTGATCATGGCCGTGATGGTCATCACGGCCAGGCCGTGATGGGCTCTGTTTGGCTCATATTCTTCACTTTTCAAGCTCTATTTCATCCAAGCTCCATCAAGGCTGATTTTGACCATTTTTACATTAATGCCTGCAAAACAACACCAAGAAACCGCTTCACCCGTTCCAAGGGAAAAACTAACTAAAATCAAACTAAGAATGCCTAATCTATATGAAAAATGCATGCAAAAGTATATAGAAAACGTGATGTAAAATCACACTATCATGACGCATAAGGGCTATTCTCCATTTTATGAATTATAAGACTCAGGGAAGCTTGGAATTGAAAACGGGAATTCACGTGAGACTTCCTTTGGCAATTGTCTTTCCATAAAACAATTAAAAGAAAGATGTTTACACAATACGATAATTTAATATAAAGCCATTTCATTATAAATTTCAAGAAAATCCGCTTATTAAGTTAATTCCTCAACACAACCAATATATTTTAAGAGTCTCAAATTATACTATCACTCTTTTACACTAAATCTCTTATTTATATTTTATTTGCACTATACTTTTTAATAACTTATTATTATTATTATTTATTATTTATTTAATTTTTTTTTCAAATTAATTATGTTAGAATTTTAGGATGTTACACTTGTTCCTTCCAATCAAAGAGGGAAGTTCAAGATACTTGCCAACCTCTTCATGGCTTTGGACACCCAACAAACCACTAAGTAACTCACAGGTTTGAGGAATAGTATTTTGGCTTACAAATAAGAGGGACTTATCCAAATTGATTGCTTGACCCGAGGTCAACTCATAGAAAGCAAGGATTTCTTTCACTTTAAGCACTTCATTTTCCTTAGCTCTCTGATAAACATTATTTGCATGCATTGAAGATCCCTCATTTTTAGTACTTTTTACAAGCTAAATATGCATAATTGATTTAGTCTAGCAATGATTTATGAGTTTGGGCCTCATTGGGCTTTATTGCAAATTTTCACTAATTCATGATTATAGACGTTGACTCTGTATTTTAGCAATATCTTGAGTTCCGGGCATCTAAAAATTATGAAATTTATATTTTAGGAAATATAAAAGGAAGCCCAACAACTTTCATGAAGGACTCAGATGCTGAATTGGATGTATAGTGGTTCATATTGGGCCTTGAAGTCAGAACATAATTGCTGTCGCTGGAACCTGAACTGGTCATGAATATTGGGCCATAACTTGGGCTGTAGATATCGTTTGGAACTGAAACCAGTGGCAAATGAAAGAAGAAACACGGAGCTTTAACTCTCATGAAGACCATTGTTCCAAACAGAGTCGTTTTGAGGGGCTGCAATCCATGGGAAGTCAGAGGTCGTTTCAGCTGCCCTATGAGTTGAATGTGGATATAACTCTCTCATCTTAATTCGTAATTAAGCAAATTAAGTGGCTTTGGAAAGCTAAGAGGCAGAGGTTGAAGTTAATTGAAGGAGCATTCAGATATTGAGAGGTGGTCTCGAGAGAATTTGTATAAATAGGAGCCAGAATAGGAGACCGGTGGTTCCTTTAGTTTTCTGCTGCTTAATTAAGTTGTTTGTTATTGTTTTCGTATTTTTCTTTTCTCTTCCTCAAGCCTCCTTGGACTGTAGCCATGGAAGGCTAATTCTGAAATCAATCCACGGTTCTTGAAGGAATTTCGTTTGGCTTGAGACTTTTATACTTCAACTTTCATTTTGAATTCAAGTAGTTTTTATCTTCTCTTCTCCTTACAAATCAGAATTCGTGATGCATGAATGGTGATTACTATTTGTGTATTCGAAATTATGAATTAGGAATGTGATATTGATTGATAATTCAATATCTCATTCTCTGAGTTGAAGTAAATTAAAATACAGATTTGTGGTTTAAGGTTAATTGGTTCTTGTATTTAAACTTGCACTGATTTTATAGATTTGTAAAATCGTTTGTCAGTTAAATCCTAGATGATTATCTAGTAGTGAACCTCAATTCCGATGAAGAGATCTCGGTTGAAATTGAATTAACCATTACTTGGATTCAGTTTGAGTATTCCGTGGTCTATGATAGCCAAAATTGGAATTCTGGTTAAGTGTCTTGGATAGGTTGATTTCTCACTTGATTTCTCTTAGTCTAAATTTATCTTTGTAATCTAAAATCACAACCCCCCCCCCCCCCCCACCCCCCATTTTTGTGTTGAGTCTTGATATGATTGAATAGCACTCATGGTCTTTTGAGAGACGATCTGAGTCATTCCTTATACTACAAGCTAGTAGGGATTTGTTCTGTAATTTGAGTGAGTTTGGCGGCTCACCAAATTTTGGCGCTGTTGCCGGCGACCATTTTGAGTATTCAATCATATTAGATAGTGTTTATATTAATTTCTAACCTGTTTATCCACTGAATTGTTGTTTGTAGTGAAACCAGTGGCATTTTGGTAATATTTTGGTGTCATAATTTTTGTGCTCCGATTGCTCTCAAATTTTTCCAGAAAATCCGAAAAAAATTAGGAAATAGAACTCCCCATAGTACGGAGTACTTCGGGACATAGGGCCTCCGGAGCCAAAATTCCATCGTTTAGGCCACTTTTCTAATTTTTAAGTATTTTTACCATTTTTAAAAATTCCAAAAAAAAATTTGTATTTGCTTTGCTGACTTTTTAGAGTTTTTCTGTGGTGATCTTATATTTTTTTAAAATTTATTTGGTACGATTTTCCAATTTCTGTGTCTTTTTAGCATTTGTACTTGTAGTGTTTTGAGATGATTCTTGCTCTCCTGGCCTATATGTGTGTATGACTAGGTCCCAACCTGGTGATTTAGTTGCATACGACCCTGAGATTGAAAGGACCTTGCATCAGTTGAATAGGACTTAGAGGAGATTACTTGATCAATTTGATAATTGTGTTGTTTTTGATTCTGATTTAACTGATAATTGTGCTAACATGGCTAACAATAGAACTCTAAAAGAACTTGCTGCACCTGATGTGAACTACCAACCATTATGTATCCAATATCCTACTCTTGAGGTTGATTTTGAATTAAAATCTGGATTAATACACCTTTTGCCTAAGTTTCATGGTTTAGCAGGTGAAGACCCACATAAGCATTTAAAAGAGTTTCATGTGGTTTGTTCCACCATGAGACCACATCTTCATTCCGAAGATCACATCAAGCTTAGGGCATTTCCTTTCTCATTGGATGGTGCAGCCAAGGATTGGTTTTACTACCTTCAACCAGCCTCAATAGCATGCTGGAATGACATGAAAAGGCTGTTTCTGGAGAAGTTCTTCCCTGCATCTAGAGCTGCTGCAATCCGAAAAGACATTTGTGGGATTAGGCAGAATGGTGATGAAACTTTGCATGAGTATTGGGAGAGGTTCAAGAAATTGTGTGCAAGCTGCCCTCATCACCAGATTAGTGACCAGCTGCTGATCCAATATTTTTATGAGGGGTTGATGTCTATGGAGAGGAGCATGGTTGATGCTGCTAGGGGTGGTGCTTTAGCTGATAAAACCCCATCTGCTGCAAGAGATTTAATTGCCAACATGGCTGCCAACTCTCAACAGTTTGGCACCATAATGATGAGTTCCACCAGAGGAGTCAATGAGGTCCAAGTTTCAATTGCTGATCAACAAAGAATGGAGCATAGACTTGATGAGCTGACTTCCTTGGTGAGGCAAATGGCTATGGGACAACAACCTACATCTATGCAGACCAATGCAAGAGTCTGCAGCATATGCTCCAATCCATCTCATTTAACAGATTCGTGTCCTACTTTGCAAGAAGACAATGTTGCACTCCAAGACCAGTTTGCAAACAGAGGTGTGTGTGTTTCTGGTAAGCCTCGGTTCGAGAGCAAAGAAAGGTATGATCCCTTTTCCAACGCCTATAATCCTGGCTGGAGAGACCACCCCAACTTGAGATATGGTAATACACAACAGCAACCTCAACAACAGCAGTATAGGCAACCATTCCAGCAATAAGGCAAAACCAGTTTCAAACTCAAGCTGGACCAAGTAGGCCATTCCCACAGCAGCCAATGCAGAATCAAGCTAATGCAGCACCAAAATCTGACCTTTCATTTGAAGATCCAGTGAAGCAAATGGCCACCAACAATCTCCAATTCCAGCAGAGAACAGAAGCTACAATTCAGAATTTGGAGACTCAAATTGGGCAACTAGCTTCCTCCATGAATGAGCTACAAAACCAAGGCAGTGGCCAACTTCTTGCGCAGACCATTCCTAATCCAAAAGGTAATGTAAGTGCCATTATGCTGAGAACTTGAAAGATTGTGGCAACTGACCCCCAACCACCATGCAAGTCAAGGAAGCAGAATTCTGCAGAAAATTCAGATGAAGGAGTAGCAAATTCGAATTATGCAGACTTCAAAGAAGTAGCACAAGATTCTTGTTGGTGACTCCGGCAAGTGTACCGGGTCGTCGCAAGTAATAAAATAAACACGGTAAGTAATTACCAAGGTCGAACTCAGGGATTGGGCTACCAATTCGACTAATTTCGCGAGAAATCCGATGCGTTTGGTCAAGTAACTAAAAGTGGTTGAGAGAGAATATAGGATTGCAGTTCTAATTAACAAATCAAATCAAATAAGATATGGTGATGAAATCTGGAATTAAAAGCATCTAAGGTTTCGAATCCACCTACCCAATCATGCATAGTACCCAAGTGATGATATTCTCCTCCCTAAGTTCAATTTTAATGTCAACCGGGACCCCCCAATTTCTCCTATATCCACTTCCGTGCTCAATAGGACGTATTCGACGATTGGATTAATTACTTACTAGGTCTCATAATCCTAATCTCGAATTCTATTAATTCTTGTTCCCTATAGGTTGCACTGATCTCCTACTCACTCTCGTGCAATACTCGACCGATGACCCCAATTCAAGTTCTAAAACGCGAATCGCCGCTAGGCCTCAACACGTTTAACTAGTCGATCACGCTAGCATATAATCGACACAATGAAAACAGAATTGGAAAACAATAATTGAATTAAAGGAGGGAGAGTTACATTACATGAACACTATGCCGCCATGGGTGGCTTCATCGATCCCTTAGACAAGAGGATTAGTTCCTCATGTCCGTAACAACGACGCACGTACAATCGGAATTCATCCTAGAAGTAAGAAATAAAAGAAAAGAAGGGGAGACGCAGCTCCAGAATAAGGATTCTAAACTATCTCTGAAAAGTTCTGATGCCAAAGGGTTCTTTTTTCTGTTCTGATCTGCTCTATTTATAAGGAGGCCACGTGTCACGACCGTGATGGCCATCACGGCCAGGCCGTGACGCATTCTGGAATGGGCGCGCTTTCAACTCTTGAGCATCACGGCCGTGAGCCTCATCACGGCTAGGCCATGATCAATTCTTCCTGACATGTCACGGCCATGATGTGAATCACGGCCAGGCCGTGATAGCTTCTGTCTCCACCATCTGTTCTGTCACGGCCGTGAGAGGTGTCATGGCTAGGCCGTGATCAATTCTGACTTTTGCCTCCTGGATTGTCACGGCCGTGATAGGCATCACGGCTAGGCGTGTGACATTCTTGCCGACTTTTGCCCTTCTGCTCTACTTGATCAAGGCCGTGATGGTCATCACGGCCAGGCCGTGATGGGCTATGTCTGGCTCATATTCTTCACTTTTAAAGCTCCATCTTCATCCAGACTCATCATGGTTGATCTTGAGCATTTCATCCTTGATTCACGGAGCTTCACTTCTAACCTGAAACACTAAAAAGACACAAAAAGCGTAATTCTATTCAAAATAGATTAAAAACTACTAAAAATGCCTAAAACGAGTCAAAGTCCGGCTTAGGAACGAAACAAGGCAAATTTGGGCGAAAACGAGAGTGAACTCGAATAATTTGTACAGAAACCACAGACCATCTAGTCATAAAACTAGATAAGCCAGAGGCTTATCAAAACACCCCAAACTTAAACCTTGCTTGTCCCCAAGCAGGCTAAAACTCAAAAACGACTCAAGACTTGGCAAGCCTAAAGGAATCAATCGATTTCGCACAAATTTCATGCAATCAAAACAGTTTTTCTCCAATGACCCCCCCCCCCCCCCCCTTACATCAATGTAATCCCCACACTCATTTACTTTAAACAATTGAGAACTTATCATTCATGTAATCATTAATCTAAGTTGAGGATCAAAGCGACACACACAAAGGAAGATCACCTATTCCAAACAATTGCCTTCCTCACAAGGGTATGTAAAATTTCACTCATTCGCTCAAGTTTGTCTAGGCTATCAACTTTTCACTCACTTTCACATTCTAAGAGCACTTCCCATGAATTTGATTTTCATCTCAAAAGTAGTTCCCACGAAAACATGCATGCAACATCAGAAGGTCTTTTAAAGGTTGTAATGGGGCCTGGCTGAGGGTAAGATATTCAAAGGATAGAGGCTAAGTCCCTAGGAACTAAGAGAGCATGAGCATTTTGACACTTTTTCCGCTCAATTTCCTTTTTTCATTTTTCTTTTTGTCTCGGGTGACTACAACCTTTTCCTTGCTAATCTTTTTGTTTTGCCCCTTTTCTTTTGGCAATTTTTTTTTTGTTTTCTTCTTTTCTTTTCTTTTTGCTTTGGGTCAACCTTTATTTTCTTTTTCTCATCCCAATATGACATATCACCTCGTAGCCACCCCAAACTTAGTTTCTCAACTCTTTTCTCATTAAGCTTCCATGCTCTCCTAATCCTAAGATTGGGTTAACATGGTTTTTTCAGATTTCGGCTCATAATATAGGGTCATAAAGAAACAATAGGCTAATTAGGCTCAATGTGGCTGACTAGAGAACATGCATGAGGGATGGTTCATTTTAGGCCAAGTAGTTATTTCAAAGAAAATCGCCTAAATCATGTGATGCAACACATAATCATGCAAACCATAAAGAGATTCAAGCAAATTCGGGAAAGTGCAACTTAAAAGTGATTTCACACAATCAAAAATAGAGTTGGAGGCTCAAATCCTCACCTGGACATTTTGCAAATTGTTTGACCGAGATACAATTCCTAGTGTGTGCACCCCCCTCACCCCAAACTTATCATAAATCAAGTAATCACAATAAAATTCTCAAAGTTCAGTTTTCAATTTTTAACATGGGGATTAATTTTTCTAATTTCACAACCTAGGGGGAAATCATCAATGGTCAAATAATTCATGCAATCAGTTTATGCTCAATTTAATCAAAATCCAACAAGCTTCCCGACACGACATTCATACAACAACTCTTGATCTTCTCAAATTATTCAAGAGTCACAAACAAAACAAAAAAACACAAACAAAAACAAAAGTGAGGAGAGGAGAGGGATACCTAGCTTGGGTTGCCTCCCAAGTAGCGCTTGTTTAACGTCCCGAGCCTGACTCAAGTCACCCCTAAGGGTTAATCCGGACGTAGATCTTGCTTGCCATTCCATGCCTCAGTCCGTATTCTGTAGGCTCTTGCCCTTTCATAAGCTCTCCTACTGTTCCCGGACAACTCATCTAAGTCCAGCATCCTTCTATAATCAGCACGAACTCTCCACCCCGTGATGGTCTTTTTTGGGATCAACTCATTGTTTGCATTGACCACCACGGTTGTGCCACCTTTCAACCTTGGTGCTTTACCCTTCTTTTTCTTGCCCTTGCTGCTGAGCTCTTTCTTTGCACATTCTTCCCCTGGGAGACTCGGTAAGGCTTCCATGTCTTTCAACCACTCGAGACAGACCTCATCCCCCAAAGGGTCTTTTTCCTCACTGTCCCCATCATGGGATTTTACCGACACTTTTGCAAGTGAAGAACCATGGGCTTCTATAGTTGCCCTTGCCTTGGCAGTTGGATCCACCATATCCAATCGATACACTTCCGTCTTCTCTGCAGGGTGCTTCATTGTTTCAAAGAGATTGAAGACTACCTCCTCATCTTGCACCCTTAGAGTGAGTTTCCCTTGTCGCACATCTATCAAGGCACCCCCAGTGGCCAAGAAGGGCCTACCCAATATGAGAGGGATCTCGGCGTCTTCATCCATATCAAGCACTACAAAGTCCGCTGGAAATATAAGCTTGTCCACCTTCACTAACAAGTCTTCGACCACCCCATAAGGATATTTTATAGAGCGGTCGGCCAGTTGGAGCGACATCCGTGTATCCTTGACTTCTTGGATCCCCAACCTCTTCATCATAGAGAGGGGCATCAAGTTGATGCTTGCCCCTAGATCACATAATGCCTTCCCTACAGTCATCTCCCCAATGGTACATGGTATCGAAAAGGAACCGGGATCCTTCAACTTTGGAGGGAGTTTTCTCTGAAGGATGGCACTACACTCCTCTGTCAAAGCAACCGTTTCCTCATCCTCTATTCTCCGCTTCTTGGTGAGAAGATCCTTCATAAACCGGGCATATGATGGCATCTTTTCCAAGGCTTCCGCAAATGGAATGTTAATCTGAAGTTTTCGGAAGACATCAAGGAATTTGTTGAACTGCTTATCCTGTTGAGGCTTCTTCAATCTTTCAGGATACGGTACCTTCATGTAAGGTGGGAGGTCTTGGGGTTCAACCCACTTCTTCTTTCGGAACTCATCATCCACAAGCTTCAGCCTTCCCCCTTGCTCCGGTTCCTTGTCACTTGCTAACTTCTCTTTTTCAGGCTGCTCTTCTTTAACATGTGGTTGTTCCGGGGCCTTGTCATCCTGAGAACTAGTTGCACCCCTGATAGGTTCCAACACCCTTCCGCTTCTAGTAGATATGACATTGAATTGTCCCTTGGGGTTGTTCTCGGTATTACCTGGGAAAGTGCCTGGGAGACACTCATTAAGTTGCTTTGCAAGCTGGGCCATCTGTGTCTCTAGATTGTGAATTGCCGCCCCTGTATGCGTTGTTAACTTGTCAACTTTCGTATTTATGTCGATTGACAATTTCTCCACTGCTGCATTCATCTTCTCAAAAATTGTGCCTGTAAAGGTTGACAACTTCTCAAAAGCCAGCTCCCACGGTTGTCTTCCACCATCTGTTATTTGCAACTGATTAGGCCCTGGAAGAGCCTGCTGGGTATTGCACTGCTGGATTCCAATGTTTGGCCTCAGACCCTGTGGAGGTTGTTGCCAATTCGGTTGAGGATGTTGTTGCCCGGCTAGACCACCATTAGCATTACTCCAAGCGAAACCCGGATGGTCTCTCCTCATGTACCCCCTATTCTGATTCTGATTGTAGTCATTTTTGTACATTCCTCTGATAGTTATTCTGGGGCACAGTGTCATAAAAGTTGTGGCATGAGTCCACATGTTCCTGAGGGAAATTGAACTGGCAGCTCCGAGTGTCATGATCTCCATTACAATTTGCACAACCCGGAGGCATTCCCTCGTGTATCGCATTAACCCTCTTGTTCCCAGACAAAGCCTCATTCTGCATCTTCAAAAGTCTGTTTTGCTCTAAAATGGCTTCCATTGTCCCGAAGGCGATTCCACTTGAGGTCTCCCTACCACGGTTGTAATCATTATATGACATCTTCTCTAACAATGTCCATCCATCCTCCGCTGATAAATAAGAGAAAGAACCGCCAGTTGCGGCATCACAGTTCATCTGATAGCGTCCCCTCAACCCATTAAAGAAATGCTGAACTTTAGAGACGGGGTCAAAGAACGCTGAAGGGCATCTTCTCAATAAGCCATTGTACCTCTCCCAAGCTTCATTATAGGTTTCATCTTCTGTCTGCCTGAAAGATGTAACGGCTATTCTTGCTTGTGCCGCTTTCTGAGGAGGAAAATATTTGGTTAGGAACTTTTGTGCCATTTGCTCCCAAGTTCTGATACTGTTCCTATCCAAGCTGTCAACCCAATCGCGAGCGACATCCCTAAGAGAGAGAGGGAAAAGTCGCAAGCGAAACTCATCTTGTGAGACTCCTCTTGTCTTCTGTAAGTCACAAGCTTCAAGGAAGCGAGTGATGTGTCTATGAGGGTCCTGTTTGCCACTCCCATCAAACTGATTCTCACGGATCTGGAATGTGACACATGCTTCCACTCTGAAAGAGTCTGTATTCAGGTTGCCCCTCACAATAGAAGAATCACAATCACCCAAGCTGGGTAGATCGTACTCGAAGGAGGCTTGTAACCAGAAGAATGAGCTTATTCCGACCTGAGTGCAGAATAGCTGGAGAGTTTGCATTGACTACAGATGCCTCAACCAAGCCACTCGGAAGGACCATTACCCCCTTCCATTCATTGATCAGATGTTGGAGCGGCTGGCTGGTAGGTCCCATTATTGCTTTCTGGATGGCTACACTGGCTACTTCCAGATTCACATTGCCCCAGAAGATCAAGAGAAGACCACATTTACCTGTCCCTTCGGCACCATTGCCTACAGATGCATGCCTTTCGGCCTCTGTAATGCCCCTGGTACCTTCCAGTTGTGCATGGTGAGCATATTTTCTGATTTCTTAGAGGAGTGCATGGAGGTATTTATGGATGACTTTACTGTGTATGGTTCTTCTTTTGATTCATGTTTGCATAACTTGTCTAGGGTGCTGCATAGGTGCATTGAGACTAACCTTGTTCTTAATTTTGAGAAATGTCATTTCGTAGTAGAACAGGGTATAGTATTAGGCCATGTAGTATCTAGTAAGGGTATTGAAGTAGACCTTGCTAAGATAGATGTTATTACCTGTTTATCTTACCCCACATGCGTGCGGGAAGTGCGTTCATTTCTTGGTCATGCAGGTTTCTACAGGCGTTTCATTGCAAATTTTAGCAAAATAGCCGTTCCTCTATCCCACTTGCTGCAAAAAGATGTCGATTTTGTTTTTGATGAGAAATGCAAGGCAGCATTCGACCATCTGAAGCAAACTTTGACCAGCACACCCATTATTCAGTCACCGGATTGGACCCTTCCATTTGAGCTGATGTGTGACGCTTCTAATTATCTTTGTGGGGAGCAGTTTTAGCACAAAGAGTGGGGAGAGCATCTCATGTGATTTATTATGCTTCCAGGACTTTGGACGCTACTCAAGCCAATTACACAACCACTGAGAAAGAGCTTTTAACAATTGTTTTTGCTTTAGATAAGTTTAGATCGTATTTGCTTGGCTCTAAAGTTGTTGTATTTTCTGATCATGCAGCTCTAAAGTTCCTTTTAAAGAAGCCAGACACCAAGCCACGACTAATTAGATGGATGCTACTACTTCAGGAGTTTCATCTGGAGATCCGAGATAGGAGTGGAGCAGAGAACCTAGTGGTGGATCACTTGAGTAGGATTGAGAGGGCCTCAGATCCCGTGCCGATTCAGGATTCTTTCCCAAATGAGCAGCTTTTGCAGCTACAGGGTAAGGTCCCCTCTCCTTGGTTTGCTGACTTAGTTAATTTCCTGGTTGCTAGAGTGTTACCTGCATATTCCACTAGGGCTCAGTCTGATAAGCTGAAAAGTGAGTCTAAGTATTATGTGTGGGATGATCCTTATCTGTGGAGATTTTGTAGTGATCAGGTTATTAGGAGATGTGTGCCTAATCATGAGTTTCATTCTGTTCTTAGTTTTTGTCATTCATTAGCATGTGGTGGGCATTTCGGTCCCCAACATACAGCTAGGAAGGTGTTAGATTTTGGATTATATTGGCCCACCTTATTTCATGATGCATATCTGTT
This sequence comes from Sophora flavescens, assembly GCA_030762895.1. Lineage (NCBI taxonomy): Eukaryota > Viridiplantae > Streptophyta > Magnoliopsida > Fabales > Fabaceae > Sophora > Sophora flavescens. The sequence continues at coordinate 81,959,772 of CM061063.1, forward strand.
TTGTAAGTCTTGTGAACAGTGTCAGAGAACAGGAAACATTTCTCGCAGGAATGAGATGCCCAAGCAGCCTTTGCTGTTTTGTGAGATATTCGACGTATGGGTATTGATTTCATGAGACCTTTTCCTGTTTCTTTTGGTTTTGTTTACATATTGCTGGTTGTTGATTATGTATCTAAATGGGTGGAGGCAAAATCCACTCGGATTGATGATTCCAAAGTTGTTGTGGATTTTGTTAGATCACATATTTTATGCAGGTTTGGAATCCCGAGGGTCATCATCAGTGATCAGGGTTCACACTTCTGCAACCGGAGCATGGAGGCTTTGATGAGGAAGTATGGAGTGTTGCACAAGGTGTCTACACCTTACCACCCCCAGACCAATGGACAAGCTGAGGTTTCCAACCGCGAGATCAAGCATATCCTTGAGAAGACAGTCCAACCTAATAGGAAGGATTGGAGTTTGAGGCTTGAAGATGCTTTATGGGCTTACAGGACTGCCTACAAGACTCCGATTGGGATGTCCCCATATCGGATTGTGTTTGGGAAGGCATACCACCTACCGGTGGAGATTGAGCATAGAGCATTCTGGGCGGTTAAGCAGTGCAATATGGACTTACACCAGGCGGGTGTGTAAAGGAAGCTCCACTTACAGGAATTGGAAGAGATCCGATTGGAGGCCTATTAGAGCTCTCGCCTCTACAAGGAGAAGACCAAAGTTTTCCATGATAGGATGCTTACGCGAAAAGAATTTGTGGTCGGCCAGAAAGTCTTGTTGTTTAATTCCCGACTTAAGTTGATGCCTGGTAAATTGAGGTCTAGGTGGGAAGGTCCCTTTGTTGTTACTAATGTTTTTCCTTATGGTGCAGTTGAACTTCAGGATGTGACAACAAAGCGGATTTTCAAGGTTAATGGGCATCGGCTCAAGCACTTTTATGAGAACGTGCCAGAGTCCACCATGGAGGAGGTGGCCTTGCTAGATGCTATATATCCACCATGAGGGCGCCTCTTTCCACTCCTTTCCTTTTTACTGTTTTCTGTTTTTTCTGTGTCTGCATTTTATTTTCTGTTATTGCATTTTTTCTGTTATCGTCTTTTAAAGTTGTTTCCATTAATGTGTAAGATGTGTGAAAGTTGTGAGTTTGGTTTCATTTTAAAGTTAAGTGTCATAGCATGTGTGGAATTTATTGTCTTTCATCATAATCACAGGTTTCGTTATGGTTTTTGGTTTGCTGGTTTTAGTTTGGTAGATTCATCCATGCCTTGTGAGATTTTGTGCCTATTGTTGAATGGTTTATGCGTTTGTACCATTTTTTTTCCCTTTCCTGTGTGGTTGTCACTCATGATTTTTGTTACTCTAGAACTTTCTTTATTTCTTTTTGAAGCTATATCTCTGCTTGCATACATGGACATGATTGAGGCATTCTTCTTGCTGAGCTACTTTGGCCAAATAAGCCTACCTTGCATCATTTTCCCCTTGATTAGCAACCTTGAGCCTAATTGTCTACTCATTGTTTTTAGCTCATTTCTTGCCTTAAGTGAAAAACCATGTTTTGACCCAACCTAAGCGAGTGAGAGAGCATTGTTTCTTTGGAGGCGTTCTTATTTCTTACGAACAAGCAATGGTCCAAGTGGTGGGGGGTGGGGGGGTGAAATGCTGGTATTTGGTGAAAATTGGGTATTACAAAAAAGTTGCACATTTTTTTAAAAAAAAAGAGAAGAAAAAGAAACAAACAAGAATACAGTCACACGGTTGTGAAGATCAATAAAGGAAAATGTGAAAGATTGTGCATTTTTGTGGATTTTTTGGGTAAATTTTCACCTTTTGCTAATTGAGTCCTTCTCCAATGCTCTTTTACTCTCTTTGGTTCTTAACTTGCCATATCATTTCCTTTGCTTTTGACCTCATTGCAACCTTGATAAAGTCCTCTTGATTTGTGTGTGCACGTGTTTTTAATAGTGGAGAAGTAGAATATGAGCAAGCTTATGGTAGTGCAATTTTCATGAGTTGATTTGAGTGAAATCTTTACCTTCTAAACACTTGAGGGATTGAGAGTGTATCTTGTGTGAGGATCTACCATTCTTGATCTATGCTTTCCAATTAAAGTTACCTTGTTGATTTGAGATGAAAGGAAATGTAATTTCATTGATGTTGTGATCTCTTGGCTTTGATGGTTACCTTGCTCATGGACTTTTGCCTTCTTGAATATCTTTGGAAATTGAGTCTTGTAGAGTTTTTAGGTTTTGTGTTTTGTTCTTGGTGTTGTGTTTCAATTTCAAGTTTACCCGGGACGTGCAAGAGCTAAGTGTGGGGGACGGGACGTGCAAGAGCTAAGTGTGGGGGAATGTGATAAACATTATTTGCATGCATTGAAGATCCCTCATTTTTAGTACTTTTTACAAGCTAAATGTGCATAATTGATTTAGTCTAGCAATGATTTATGAGTTTGGGCCTCATTGGGCTTTATTGCAAATTTTCACTAATTCATGATTATAGACGTCTGTATTTTAGCCATATCTTGAGTTCCGGGCATTTAAAAATTATGAACTTTATATTTTAGGAAATCTAAAAGGAATCCCAACAACTTTCATGAAGCACTCAGATGCTGAATTGGATGTATAGTGTGTCACATTGGGCCTTTAAGTCAGAACATAATTGCTGTCACTGGAACCTGAACTGGTCATGAAGATTTGGCCATAACTTGGGCTGTAGATGTCGTTTGGAACTGAAACCGGTGGCAATGAAAGATCAAACACGGAGCTTTAACTCTCATGAATACCATTGTTCCAAACAGAGACGTTTTGGGGGGATGAAATCCATGTGAAGTCAGAGGTCGTTTCAGCTGCCCTATGAGTTGAATGTGGACATAACTCTCTCATCTTAATTCGTAATTAAGCAAATTAAGTGGCTTTGTAAAGCTAAGAGGCATAGGTTGAAGTTAATTGAAGGATCATTCAGATATTGAGAGGAGGTCTTGAGAGAATTTGTATAAATAGGAGCCAGAACAGGAGACTGGTGGTTCCTTTAGTTTTCTGCTGCTTAATTAAGTTGTTTGTTATTATTTTCGTATTTTTCTTTTCTCTTCCTCAAGCCTCCTTGGACTGTAGCCATGGAAGGCTAATTCTGAAATCAATCCAAGGTGCTTGAAGGAATTTCGTTTGGCTTGAGACTTTTGTACATCAACTTTCATTTTGAATTCTAGTAGTTTTTGTCTTCTCTTCTCCTTACTAATCAGAATTCGTGATGCATGAATGATGATTACTATTTGTGTATTCGAAATTATGAATTAGGAATGTGATATTGATTGATAATTCAATATCTCATTCTCTGAGTTGAAGTAAATTAAACTACAGATTTGTGGTTTAAGGTTAATTGGTTCTTGCATTTAAACTTGCACTGATTTTATAGATTTGTAAAATCGTTTGTCAGTTAAATCCTAGATGATTCTCTAGTAGTGAACCTCAATTCCGATGCAGAGATCTCGGTTGAAATTGAATTAACCATTACTTGGATTCAGTTTGAGTATTTCGTGGTCCATGATAGCCAAAATTGGAATTGTGGTTAAGTGTCTTGGATTGGTTGATTTCTCACTTGATTTCTCTTAGTCTAAATTTATCTTTTGCAATATAAAATCACAAACTCCCCCCCTCCCCATTTTTGTGTTGAGTCTTGATATGATTGAATAGCACTCGTGGTCTTTTGAGAGACGATCTGAGTCATTCCTTATACTACAAGCTAGTAGGGATTTGTTCTGTAATTTGAGTGAGTTCGGCGGCTCACCACTCTCATAAACAAAAAACTATCATCGGTAAAAAGAAGATGAGTGATGATAGGAGCTCTCCTACAGATTTTGATACCATGTAAATCCCTTATACTTCCTGTATTCTTAATGAGGGCAGACAAACCTTCCTTACATAAGATATAGAGATAGAGGATCCCCTTGCCAAAGACCTCTACCTGCCATCACCGAGCCTGCCTCTCATTATTCATAAATACTGAGTACTGAATTGAGGTGACACATATCATCATCCAAGAAACCTATTTCTCAGCAAAACCAATTTTCAGAAGAATTTCCCGGAGATAGACCCAACTAACACGATCATAGACCTTGCTCACATCTAATTTCAAAGCAGCATCACCTCTAGCACCCTCTTCTAGCGCTTCTTACACTTAGTTAATTTTTAGTGACTCGTCTAGCGTTTCTGTTTTGGACCCGCGATGCTTTTGGACTTTTCAAAAGAAACTTTAGACTAGTTTCCTTGTCTAGCGATAATTAAAACAAACCTGCATACTAGAATAGACAAGTTAATTCACAACTTAACTTTTCCATACAAATTTAATATTTTTCTTTACATTAAAACTTAAGAGATTATTTAACCAAAACCATTTTGCTTCCAACAACTTACACACACGTATGTGAAAGTAAAGGCTTGTTGGTCTATTTAAATGTAAAAGCTTGTTGGTCTACTTAAATGTAAAGCCTACTTGCCTATTATTTGTGAAAGTCTAGTGGCTTCTAGATCAAGTCAGGCTTTGATGTAGGTCAGGGTCAGCCTTAAAAGTTGGCCTATATCAGGCTAAAAGACCAGGCTCAGGACTTGAGATTCGGACACAGGCTAGGCCTAGTTATGTCAAGGCCGACCTCGGCCTAGCCTATTCCCACCCCTATTTGTAATGTCTTTATTAATAGATCTGAGCGAATTTGCAAATATCAACATCACCTTTCTTTTGGAGTTCGGGAGTTCAAGTTTTTTTGGTGAAATATGTTTAGTTCTATCACCTTTAATGTATCCACATTTGATTTGTGCAATACATGCTGCATTATCTTTATGCAATATTGTTGACTTGTCATATTATTTCACCAATCCACATGCTTCTAATGTATTGGGTTATAGTTTTTAGCCATGTGCACTCATGACTTTCTTCATGAATAGGCAATGTAACATCCCGATTTTTCGCTGCTTTCTAATATTAGAAATTTATATAAATACGTTTATATTTTTATCTGAGACTTAGAAAATGTTTTTAAATAAACCGAAACCTTATTCCTACTCTAATTAATGGTAGAGAGTTACGATTAAAATTTAGGTTGAAAAGTCAGGCGAAACACGGTTCAGTGAATTTCAGCGACAAGTATATTCATCTTGATCAGATGACCTAATTTTAATTCGTGAATGAGAAACTTAAGGTTTTTATTTAATTTCCTTCGATTTGGTATTTTTAAAACATTTCGTTAAAAACGTGAAAATAATATATTCTATCCGGTGTAATATTAATCAAGTAAGCGACGGAGCTGAATACGAGATTTTGGGGACCCGCTAGCGGATAATATCAATGAGTCATATAAGATGACTCACCCTTGTGAATGCATTTATGATGCACATGGTAATGATGACAATTTCTATGGAAATTACATTTTGGTACTTAAACTTTTAAGTTTTGCAAATTGGTCCTTAATCAATATTGCACCTTGGTCCTTAAGTGACAAAATGCCTTGCTCCTTGCCCCTCTTTTTGGTGCAGTCACACCCCTATAAATACCCTCCCTCGCATTTCATTTTCTTCCTATTGCCTTTTGTTCATAAACTCATAAGTCATAAGCTTTTCTATCATCATTTTGTGAAGTAAGTCTTTGATTCTTCACTTGTTTTTGATCTTCAAGAGGTAAACCTTGTTCTTCATCATCAATCAAGTTCATGTTCTTCAAGAAATTTCATGATTCAATGCTTTGTTCATCCATGTTCATCATTTACAATTCCTAGATCTAGAAACTTTGAAAATCTCTATAAAATTGTAGAAAAATCCAATGATCATGAAACTAATTTCTATGATCTTGTGTTCATGTCTATATTGTATATCCAAGTGTATGACTTGAACCAAAATTTCCTCCCTATTAATCCTAAAGAGGCCGAACCCTATTTTTTGGGTGTAGGAGGTTTCTGTTATTTTTTTTTAGAAAATGATCTTGTATATCATCTTTTTAATATGTATCTATGTTGAATCCAAGTTCTTATATCAAACTAAAATCTCTTGCCCTATTTTTGTGCCTTGGCCGAATTTATACATTGAGGAACTTGAAAGTTTTTGATTCAATCTTTGTTGATTAATCATTAATCTATTGTCTTAAGTATTATGGATCATTAATCCAAAGACTTAAGAAATTGTAGAAAATTTTTAGTCACCAAACCCTAGCGTGGCCGTGACTTGCTTATAGGGAATAGTCGATTTTATTTGTTTGATTTTGATTGGTTGATTGTGGTTTGTTGAAGGATAAAGAATTGTACCGTGTACGTGTGTCGATGATTTCTGGATTTGAAGCAAAGTTTTTAATCGGAAGTTAAGTTCTTCGAGAGGTAAGAGGGGATTGCCCGAAAGATTTTTCCGATAGCTACGTGCTATCTAGTTGATGTCTGTATTATTTATCTGTGGTGTTTGTTTCAGTTGTGTTATTTTTATCCGTGATGGGTTATTTGCACTTAATTGTTTATTTGCAGATATATATTATAATGTTGTCATGCATGATCTGACTGGGAATATTGCTATGATGTTGTTATTGAATGTTGTTTGAGAAGCCTGACAGTGGTCAACGCCCAATCAATTAACCAGATAAAAGCTTTAAGAAGCTTTATAAATTATATTCAATGTTTTAAGGGTGAAATATTGGAATATAATATTGATGGAAAATAGTATTTGGGAAAAATAAGAAATGTTGAAAAATATTATTATTTTAATGATTTATCAGTGTAAAAGTAAACTATGAGTCACAGCTACGTAACCTTGAAATTAATTTTGTACTGCTAATTTTTACGTAAGAAATTATGTAATATTATAAAAAGTTATTTTATGAAATTAATCTTCGAAAATAACTTAATTATGATTTTAGAAAAATATTTTAGTGGAAAAGTTTAAGAATTGGCTTAAATGGCTTTTAAAACGTTAGACGTCAATTAGTTCAGAAAAAGCGGTTACAGAAAGTATTTTTCTTAAAACAGTAGTATTTTTGAAGTCTCAAGTGACTCTTCCTTTTTTTGAAACCTAAGGTTTTCAGGGAAAAAAAAGATTTCAAGTAACTGATGATTTTACAAAGGATTTTATGTAAATGAGTTTTACTAAACGGTGTTATTTCCGACAACTTGTATAAGTTGCAGAGACTTTGTTTTGGATTTGTTTTTAAAAGTGTTAACGTTGAAACACTAACCTAGTATCAGAGACATCGCAGTACTAGTGTTATTTAGTATAAGCACGAAGATCTATGATCCGTGTTACATTGTTATGGACTTTGTGTCCTATCCACGTTGTGGGTTACGTTGTTAAAGTTGAATGTTGTTTTCTATCACCACGAACCTAAGACTGATTGCAAGGTCTAAGGTGTTGTAACTAAGCACTCGGACTTCGTGTCCCGTGTTAACGTTGAAAAGTCTAACATGTTGAAAATTACGAATAGTCGTAAGCCATCTTGAGCTTCGACAAGAGAAGAATGAACACAAAGAAAAATGACGAGAACAAAATGTTTTGTATGCATTCATTGGCAGACGTGCCCACATTGTTATGTATGGTGCCTTAATAAATAAGGTATTCCATGCTACGTTGTTATGTATGGTGCCTTAATAAGTAAGGTATTTCATGCTACGTTGTTATGTATGGTATTCCGTGCCACGTTGTGTCTAAAATACCTTACAATTGAGCTTGATCAGCTCATTTACACGTTTTTGGGATCTCCGAAGATTAAGTGAAAAGTTAGACGTTGAAAGTTGAAGTGTTCATGCATTTGTTTTCAAAAGACGATGATCGGGTATGAAACCCAGTGATAGACTACTTGTTTATTTATAGAAATGTATATGTATTATATGTTTTCTTTTGTGTCGCGCATGTAGTTGTTGAGTTAAATCCATATATTGGTTTCTCACTCTTGCATTAATCTGTTTGGATTTTCTCTGTTATGCTCTATATTTGGGAAGTCCAGATGAACCACTCAAGGGACTTGATGACTACAGGAGGAAGTTCCCTTAGTTCGGAGCATGACGATGTTTCTTTGCTACTATTATGTTTGTCTTATAGGTGTGACTAGCTTAGGTTTTATTTATGCTATGTTGTTGTTTTTCAATAAGAACATATACTTATAAAGGTCTAGGTGTGAAAACGGTATGATGTAGTATAGTTGTATGATGTTATATATATATACATACATATATATACATATATATATATATATATATATATATATATATATATATATCCACATACGGTTATACTTACGTTGTTGTTGTGGTTGTCGAAAAGTTGTTGTAAAGAAAAAGAAAATTTTATTTATCACCGTTTTGAGAGATGATGACAACTTAAGAAAATATTATTTTCCGAAAGCAACCAGTGAATTCAAGTTTTATTTTCCGTAACGGGTTAACCATGTGATGCCCCAAAGGAGGGGTGTTACATGCAATGTTAATTAAATTTTGAATGATTTGATGAGGTAGTAGTGATTGTTTGCTTCACGCACCACCATGAAATAACCATTTTTACACATAAAGACATAATATGTTTGCAACTGAGCTTTGTGAGGATTGGAAAGATGTCCAACATCAGCATATCATGTTGATTATGACTTTACTCCATTTGGTTAAAACAAACTCATATAAGATGTATCACAAATATAATAGTGAACATGTTTGACTCGAATCCAATGTCTTTGAGTTGGTATGTGGAAACAAAACTTGCAAATAAGTTAACTACAAAAGATATACTGGTCAGTGCTCTTTGCAAGATACAAAAGTGCTCCAATGGCACTAAGATATGGTACTTCAGGACCAAGAATTTCTTTTTCATCTTCTCCTAGACGAAAATGATCTGTTTCACATAAAGTAAACGAACATCCATTGGAAAGCTTAATGGATAAGTGATGAATGTGCAAAATATGTTAGTTTGGAAGTGTAATTAGGAAAGAGTTTGTAAATAATCTTTGGAATCATAGGGAAAGTGATAGGAAAATACACACTTTGATATGAATAAAGTTTAGATTCATTGGATATTTATATGTATGAAAATTATACTCAAAATATGTCGAAAATATGTAGGATTGAAGTCCTAGCGCTCAGCTCTGGAATCGAGCGCTCAGCACGGACAGAAACTGAAGAAATCAGCAGTGCATAAAGTGGACCCGCCAGCACCCAGCGCTGAGTTCAGGGCGCTCAACGCCACCAGAAGAAAACAACCCAGCTCTTAGCGTTGGTATATGGGCGCCCAGCACCAGCTTTACAGCAAGCTGCTGTTTCGCATACAGTGGAGCGCTTAGCGTAGGCCAGGGGAGCCCAGCACTGGCGACATGTAGACACTCTATAAAAGCACATTTGAACAAAGTTTGAGGGATCTTTTGCTCACTTTTACACATTTCTCACCTTGGTTCATCACTTTCTCTCCACTTCCTTGAAGATTCAAGCTTGGGAACAAGATTTGGAGTTTCCATGGAGTCTTCCACACTCTTCCACTCAAGTTTTTCTCTCTTTTCCCTTTCTAATATGAGTAGCTAGATCATTTAGGTTAGGTTTAGGATGATTTCAATTTGAAGCTTGATGTAATTGACTTCTATCTCCGATTTCAATTCTATTTCATTCAGTTTGGTTAATTTCTTCTATGCTTATTGCTTTTCTTGGATTGATCAACCTAGAATTGATTTTGGATTCAATTTCATAATTGGAAAATTGGTGATTGAGTTGGAAATGAAGTTAATTAATATTGTGATGTTGTGTCTAGGAGTAGAACTACATTGCAATACATTCTTGTGAATCTAATGCTTAATATTTGTTCTAATCTTGCATCACCTACGGGATTAGGGTTCTTGATTAGTACAAAATGATTATCACCTAAGGAATTAGGGATAAATCTAGGTTAGTGATTTGAATGTCAATTGAATGGAATGAATTGGAATTTGGATTGAATAAAGTTACATCAAGTGAATAATTGGAGGATTCCAATACCTAACCACTTTAGCTATATTGAATTCATTTGTCACTTGCATTGCATTCATTCATTCTTGTGACAATTTGTAATCAAAAAGTCATAAACATTCTTATAACTATGAATTTCATTGGTTCAAATATCAATTTCTTAAGCCACGTTGTTACTTGAAACGCAATCCTCGTTGGGATGATACTCTACTCTCACTATTATTACTTGTCGCGATTTGGTGCACTTGCCAAACCATCAACAAGTTTTTGGCACTGTTGCCGGGGATTGTTGATTTCAATATCAACGAAGCAAAGGCATTGTTAATTTGGAATTTTTTTTTTTTGTTAATTTTCTGTTTTTGTTTGAATAATTGATATATTGGATATTCTCATCTTTTCTATTACTTTGGATTCTTGTTTTGTGAGGAAAGTATCCACTACAGACCATGGACATATTTGAAGCTACGCTTCTCACTCAAAGAAAACTTATTGCAAAACAATTGGAGTTGATGTCTAAACAACTTCAAGTCATGCAATTGAAGGCAACGAAACAATTGCAACCTACATGTGATTTTTGTGGTGAATACCATAAACTTGAAAATTGTGAGGTTCAATTCAATGCACAAGAGGAGGTTTATTACATGGAGAACCTTATGTGGGAACAAGATGAACAACCTCACCACCAATCCAATGATTTATTGGATAGAGTTTCCAACCTTGAAAATGTTTTAACTCAATTCATTGAAGCTACTCAAGCGAATTTTAAGAACACAGAAGCTTTGAGCACGAATCTTGAGATTCAAGTTGGGACATTATCTGAGTAATTGGGTTGTTGTGTGCAGAAAAAGATAGAGTTGGTAAGAGAGCAAGAGTCACATGTTTGGGAAATGGTTGAGCAAGAAGAAGAAGTATTTGTAGAAATGGAAAGTGAACATGACTTAAGAGAAGTGGTGGAAGAAAAACAAAAAGAAAATATAGTTGTAGTATTAGATGAAAAACAGAAAAACAAAAATAGTGACATGGAAGAGAAGCCAAGGGTGAGGCATGAAGAGATTCATATGATCGAGACTCAACCTTTGGTGATTAAAGAGAAGAGTCCCATGCGAGATGAGTTTTATATACTTCAAGAATGGGGAAACACATATTCCAAATGCCTAATTGTTGGGGCATGGGAACATTTGCTTCCTTATAGTAAATACATGGGACGACTTATGAAGAAAAGAAAGCGGAAGGAGGATATATTCTTCTTGTCGTATAAACCATACTAAGAAAAGAGCTCAAATGTCAAGCTAGTGACGTTAAAGAAGCGCTACTTGGGAGGCAACCCAAGCATTTTCTCCTTGCATTTTTGTTCTTTTTGCTTCTATCATGGAAAAAAATAAGTAGTTCATTGAGTTGTTGAGTGGTTCCTTGATGTGTAAGCCATTTAATGTGGTGGAATTGTTTTGAATTGTTGTGCAGGCACATCTAAGGAAAAAGGACCAAAGGAAGGGGAGAAATGACACAAAAGAAGGGTGAAAATGGCCCTGTGTGGGCGTCGGGCGCTACTGTGAGCGCTGAGCGCAAACAGAAAGCAGTTTCACCAGAAAATACTGCACCTTGGGCACTGAGCATGGATTCCTAGCGCTGAGCACTAGAAAATGTAAAAATAAAAAAATAAATTTTTTTTACACATGCTCATCCATTGTGCAGAAGAAAGGGGGTGCTCTAAACTCTATTAATTTTTTTTACCCTCTTTAATTGTTAGTTAGTTGTAGTCGAATAAATTGTCCAAACTTGTATATTTTGCACAAACTTGTGTTTTGAGTGGATTTTTGTGTAGATTCTCTAGTGAGCATAGAACTTTTGCTTGGCTGAAATCTCTAACATGATGCATTGCGTACTTGGTGAGTACATGATTTCATTGAAACCATTGATCCTTGTGAATTGTTTGTGACAATTTTTCATGCTATGATTGATGCAATGTTGGATGTATGGATTTCTCTTGCACATGATCATAAACTGTGAGATTTTGAGCCCAAATGCTCTGGCACATTATCCAGATGACTTGATTTCTTTCATGTGTGATTGTCCATCACTTGCATGTTCTCACTTTTTCTTGCCTTGATGCTTCTCACTATTACATTGTTCTTGTATATGCATATATGATTGAGGCACTATTTCTTTGCTTAGCTCAGGGCCATAATTGCTATCCTATCATTTGCCATTAGTATGCCCAATAGAGCCTTGACCTATTTTTCTTGGCACGATAGCACATTACAAGCCAAAAATCGAAAAAACAATTTTGTCCCACTATTTTGGCTTAGAGGAATGTTTGGACTTAAGTTTGGGGTTGTTCTCTTGCTTAGGGACAAGCAAGAAAATAAAGTTTGGGGGTGAGAGTAGGCTACTAAAGATGCCTACTAGAAAAAAAAAAATGAAAAAGAAAAAACTGAAAAAGAAAATGCCAAAGAGAAAAAGAAACAAAGAAAGTATACAAAAGTGAGAAAAAGGTAAAATAGAAAGATGAAAAAGAAAAGAATGAAAAGAGAATGAAACAAGAAGAAACAAAACAAAAGAATAAGAGAAAATGAGAGTTATAAATAAAATAAAAAGGGAAATAGCACAAATTGTGTGCTATGTGCTTGTGTATTAGCTAAGTAAGGGAAGCCCTAAGAGAGTCCACATTCCTTGAAGCCAAAGTAGTCTAGCCTATATACATGATTTTATCCACCCCCACCTTAGCCCCATTACAACCAAATAAAAGACCTCATAATATGTGTTGCATTGACATTTGTGATGTGTGTTCTTAGCATCTTGTCAAGATTAGGATTGGGGAGTGCATGATGATTGGAATTGAGAGCAATTATCACCAAGTGAGGATGTGTGAACACTAAATAGAGAGGTTGCAAGGGATTTTCTTGTGCATTCAATGGAGCTAATTTTGTAGTATGTTTGATTGTTCTAAAGCATGAAGCATGTGATCAATTGGAATGGATGCAATGATTGTGTGATGCTTATGCATTTTGAAAAGTGTTAAGGAATTGAAGTTTTGCATGAGTAATGTGTTTCACAAGGGAATTGAACATGAAAACCATCTCATTCACCCCTGTTTTGAATTTAATTGTTTGCTTGAGGACAAGCAAAATCTCTAAGTTTGGGGTTGTGTGAATGTGCAAAATATGTTAGTTTGGAAGTGTAATTAGGAAAGAGTTTGTAAATAATCTTAGGAATCATAGGGAAAGTGATAGGAAAATACATATTTTGATATGAATAAAGTTTGTATTCATTGGATCTTTGTTTGTATGAAAATTATACTCAAAATATGTCGAAAATATGTAGGATTGAAGTCCTAGCGCTCAGCTCTGGAATCGAGCACTCAGCACGGACAGAAACTGAAGAAATCAGCAGTGCCGAAAGTGGATCCGCCAGTGCCCAGCACCGAGTTCAGGGCGCTCAGCGCCACTAGAAGAAAACAACCCAGTGCTCAGCACTGGTATATGGCGCCCAGCGCCAGCTTTACAACAAGCTGCTGTTTCGCGTACAGTGCAGGCCAGCGGCGCCCAGCACAGGGTGACGTGCAGAAACTCTATAAAAGCGCATTTGAACAGAGTTTGAAGGATCTTTTGCTCATTTTTACACATTTCTCACATTGGTTCATCACTTTCTCTCCACTTCCTTGAAGATTCAAGCTTGGGAACAAGATTTGGAGCTTCCATGGAGTCTTCCACACTCTTCCACTCAAGTTCTTCTCTCTTTTCCCTTTCTAATATGAGTAGCTAGATCATTTAGGTTAGGTTTAGGATTATTTCAATTTGAAGCTTGATGTAATTGACTTCTATCTCTGATTTCAATTCTATTTCATTTAGTTTGGTTAATCTCTTATATGCTTAATGCTTTTCTTGGATTGATCAACCTAGAATTGATTTTGGATTCAATTTCATAATTGGAAAATTGGTGATTGAGTTGGAAATGAAGTTGATTAATATTGTGATGTTGAGTCTAGGAATAGAACTACATTGCAATACATTCTTGTGAATCTAATGCTTAATGTTTATTCTAATCTTGCATCACCTAAGGGATTAGGGTTCTTGATTAGTACAAAATGATTATCACCTAAGGAATTAGGGATAAATCTAGGTTAGTGATTTGAATGTCAATTGAATGGAATGAATTGGAATTTGGATTGAATAAAGTTACATCAAGTGAATAATTGGAGGATTCCGATACCTAACCATTTTACCTATATTGAATTCATTTGTCACTTGCATTGCATTCATTCATTCTTGTGACAATTTGTATTCAAAATGTCATAAACATTCTTAGAACTATGAATTTCACTGGTTCAAATATCAATTGCTTAAGCCACGTTGTTACTTGAAACGCAATCCTCGTTGGGATGATACTCTACTCTCACTATTATTACTTGTCACGATTTGGAGCACTTGCCAAACCATCAACATGTTTTTGGTGATAAGCTTTATCCATATAAAATCATTTTATATAAGATTATTGATGAATAAGTATTCCATATGCCAAATGACATTCAACTTGAAATCCAAGACAAAATTGTGTCTTCTCAACATCTTTCTTTTAACACTCATTCTTTTAGTATGTACTCTGTAGTCTTTGATATCTCTTATAGAGTCCCTATTATGTTTAAGTCATCAATACAAACAACAACTATTGCAAATCCAAAAAATAAGAACACACAAGGACAAACAACTGAAACTAGCTTATTCTCGTGCATGTTTTTTTGCAACATATCCCAAATTAGCCATAGGTAGTTTTCTAGGAATGATCCCTTAATGACTTTCTCCTTGAGGTTTAGAAGTGTTTAGAAATTCCCATATGCTTTAAAAGTGATTTAAATAGGTAATTTTTGAGTAATTTAGGCTCAATTTTGCCTAGATCTTCCTTTGTCCCGACTCCAACTTCAAATGGATTTTTCTAAGTCAAAACGAACTCAATGGCTTCATAAGAATTGTAGTTCAGTTTCTTAGATTTCCATAGAAACCAAACTCATCCTTATTGGATTCTTGTAGCTTGAGTGATGATCCAATACGTACAAGCTATTAAAATCCTAGCGCCGACATTGCTACTTCTGACTTATAGCCCAATTTTGACCCATTAAATATCAGCTACAACTCTTGGACTCTTCATGAAAATATAGATATTTATTTTAGTTTTCCGACAATACAAAGTTCATAAGTTTTTCAATAGTTATAACTTAAGATATGAATGGAATATATAGCTGAGTGATGGGTGCCCAGAGCCTAAGCACGTGTGTGTTGGCTTCCCTGATGTCACGCTATCTTGATTTTCACATTTTGAGGTTTTGGGGCCCTATAAATTGGTTTTTAATATCCCTAGCAAGCCATTTTGAACTCTAATACTACCTAGGAAATCAATGGAGACTTGTGAAAGATAAATTCAAGGTTTGGGAAAGAAAAATCAAAGAAGAAGAAGAAGAAGAAGAAGAAGAGATGAGGAGGAAGAATGAGAACATAGACATGAAGAAAGGGAATTCAATGAGGGCTATCTTAGAGCTTTTAGAACACCAAAGTGAAGGTCTTAAAGAGGTGATTAAACACTCTTTTCCCACACATCCATGGTACAAATTTTATAGGGTTTTGGTTGAAACTTGAAATTAAAAATGAGGTTTTGAGTGATTCGATGTGAAAATTGGAAATTTTCTAATTTAGGGTTCAAGGACATAGGATCTTGTCAATGAAATTCGGGGTTTTTCCTTTAGGGTTGAAGTTAATGTTATTAACTTTTTGTTTGGTACAATGTTATTAACTTTTATTGTTGAGTGATTGAACTGTCTTATGCTCTTTGATGCAATTGTTGATTTGTTTGTTAACCCTTTTGGTGCAATGTGATGTTTTATGATGTGGTGGTGTAACACCCTGTATTTCACTGTTTTAAATAACAGTAATACATATAAATATGTTTATAGGTTTATTAGAGTTTTAGAAAATTATTTTGAATAAACGGAGTTTACCACTCAATTCTACTTGAGTGTAGGAAGCTACGATTAAAATTTAGGTTGGAAAGTCAGGCGAAGCCCGGCCTGCGAATTCCATTGACAGTATTATAATACTGCTCAAAAGACCTAATTTTAATTCGTGAACGAAAGACTTAAGGTTTTGATTTTATTTCCTACAATTCTACTTTTTTTTGAATTATTTCAGAAAAAAATAAAATAATTTACGTTTTGCGGACGAAATACGTAATCGGGTGAGCGACAGAATGGATTTTGGAGTTTCTAAGAGCCGATAAAGAGTTTATCTTAGGATTTTGAGATGATTCATGGGGATGAATCATATTTCTAAGTCTAGAAGGTTCTACAGGGTTAAAGTGAAAATTTAGGAATTTTACGCTTAAGTCCCTGAACTTTCTGTTAATTACCCTTTTGTCCCTAAGTTAGTTTCTAATTTTTTTAAAAGTGAATTGGGCCAGAATCTTTGTTCCCAAACCCTTATTGGACCGTGGCTATGAATCCCAAAATTCTTGTCCATGGATTGATTCCATAAAGCCCATTTGGAAACTATACAAGTTTCCTATGTCATACTTAAGCTTAAATCTTTTGGTGGGCCCCACAAAAATGAATCCAAGCCCAAATTTAGTAGGCCCATACGCAAGCCCATGAGGGAAAAGGGGCTGCCCTCATAAATTTTGGATGAATCAAGAATGTTCTGGAATGTTCTACATTCTTCCACATTATTCTAGAACATTCTCAAATCTTCTTCAACATTCTAGGGTTTTCCTAAAATATCTATGAAAAAATAAGCCCAAAATAGTCAAGATAAGACCACATTTAATGTGGCAAATAATCATCATTACAATTTATGGGCAATTTGCAAAATAGTCCTTATACTTTTGGAATCTTTGCAAAATGGTCCCTAGGAATTATTTGCATTTCAATCCTTTGAACAAGCCAACTCATTCCTACTAGATCCTTCTAAAGTGGCACAACCAACCCCTATAAATACCCTCCAAACCGTGGCCTCCCTCACCATTTCACTCATCTTCTTCATTCTCTTCGTCTTCCTCACCAACTAAGTTACAAAACCCTAAGAACACCGAATCCCCACCAAACATATGACCCTCTTCCTTTCTGAAACTCGTAAAACACTCAACATAAAAGTTGTTCCTCTTTCTCTATTCTTTCCAACAAGCTAAAGATCATCAAAAACGGATAAGTGTATTGGGAGATAGGAGCAAAATACCGAAACTGCCCAGAATTCTCAGCAACCCACGAAACAGCAGAAAGAAGTCCCTTTTCACCCCTGTTATGATCCAAACCAAATGAAACCTTAAACACAAAAGTTGTTCCTTTTCTTCTTATCTTTCTATCAAGCCAAAGTTCGTGATTTTGGGATGAGTATATTGTGAGATACACTCACAATACCATCACACCCTCAAGCTGTCCAGTTTTCAACATAGTGAAGGTTAATCATTTTCTTCATTTCTTCAATCTTCAAGAGGTAAAAGCTCTTCTCATTAATCATCTAAGTCTTCTCCTTCATTTATTTTGTAAGATCAAGCCATGATCATCAAGTTTTCATAAATTTCCATTCCCAGATCTAGAACTTCAAATAAATCTAGAAAATTGTAGAAAAATCCTTTTAATGTGAAACCAATTTCTATGATCTTGTGATGTCTTCCACTTTCATTATCCAAGAGCATGTAATCAAAAACATTTTCATTCCCTATTTTCTTTAAGTGGCAGAATCTCACTCAAGGGAGGGTTTGAGGATTTTGTTTTCATTTTTGAAATCTAATGCTTGATTTGAGCTCTCTAGTACTTATATGATCTAAATCCAAGAGCTTGAATCCAACTAAATTTCCTAGCCTATTTTTATAATATAGGCCGAAACCCTAACCCTAAAGGTTAGAGGATTTTGTTTCAAATTTTAGTCTTGTAATAAGTAATCTATGTTAGTTAAGACTCTAGTAACTAGGATCCAAAAGATGGCATTAAGAAGATAACCCTAAACCTATTTTCTAAGTCATGGCTGAACCTAGCCCTAAAGTGTCATAGATGGTTGTTATTTGATTAATTATAGTTATGTTGTTTGGTTCAAGGTGAAACTATTAAGCTGTGGTGTGATAGCGAGGAACGTCGAGTTCAAGATTTTGGTGCTAGCTCAGGTGGGGGAAAGAATCATCCTATCGTCGGAATTGATAAGTAGTATATTCTATAATAATTGTGTAGGCCGACCTAAACCCTACTAGTAGTTGAGTAATCGACAAGACCAAAATCACATTGGAAACCTTTTCTGTAAAACCAATGGTGATTCGGGGATTGTAGGTTTATCGACATTAAGTTGATTTTAAGTATTTGAGGATGTTTGATTTTATGTTATCAAATTTACTGTGATACACTGGTTGAGGTATTCCATCTGCATGTGACGTATTATTTCGGTGTTTGAATATTTATGATATTGTGTGATGCATGATCTGCCTGGGTTTAATACTATGCTTAGATGATTTTAAGGAAAGATATATATTGCTCGGAGGTATTTTGTTTGGGTGAGAGTTTTGAATATGAATTAGAAGTGCCTCGCTATTCTTTTATAGAAGTGATGTGATATAGAATGTAAGTGGAGGTTGTGAGGAAAAGCTTGAGGTACTAGGTTGCTATTGATAAAAGTCATTGAGAATCATACCGTGCTTATGCACTATTTCCTATTAGAGATTAGGAAATAGTGGCGCACCGAATTACAAGGTCTTTTATGCTTATGTGCTATTTCAAATGGGGGGAATAGTGACACATATCGTGCTTATGCACTATTTCCTATGAGAGGTACGGGAATAGGGGCGCACCGAGTTATTATTTATTATATGCTTATGTGCTATTTCCAATGGGGGCAATAGTGACGCATACTGTGCTTATGCACTATTCTCTATGAGAGATTGGGGAATAAATGGCGCACCGAGTTATTATTTATTATATGCTTATGTGCTATTTCCAATGGGGGCAATAGTGACGCATACTATGCTTATGCACTATTCTCTATGAGAGATTAGGGAATAAGTGGCGCACCGAGTTATTATTTATTATGTGCTATTTCCAATGGGGGCAATAGTGACACATACTGTGCTTATGCACTATTCTCTATGAGAGATTAGGGAATAAGTGGCGCACCGAGTTTTGACCCCAAATAGTTCTGGACTACTGACTAGTGTGACAGGAGTATAGATGTCCATATTAGTATAAATGTTGAATTACCGGAGTTGAAAGTAGAGGGTGATATCGTAATTTGAGGATGATTGCTAGTTAGGTGTGATGTGTGTGGTTGATGGTTATTATATTTTATGCTATGATTCTTTTCCATTTTGATGATAGAACTGTTTCTTATCCCCTATCTCTTTTTGTGTGTTGTATTTTATTTTTTATGTGATCGTACAAGAAGACCCGATGGAGGAACCAATTACTGAGGAGTTAGATGGAACTCCGTATGAACCGGATGCTGGAGGTCGAGCTGTGATCCATGGCGATTAGAGTATAGACATTATGGCCAGTGTGTTTAAGGAGTATTTATATTTTCGCTAAGTATGTTTGTAGTGAAGTTTATGCCTGTGAGGGATCCTACTGAGAGGATACCCTCAACGGTGTTTTGGTAATATAATAAATAAACATGTGTGTATGTATATATTACAACCTTGGTGTGTTTAATTTGTAGAAGTTATATGATTATTAATTAAGTTTTAATTTTTACGTATTTTCAACAATAAGCACGCGATTAAGTAAATAAATATTAAGGTTTTAATGTAATAATACAATAGGGCACAACGGGGTGTCTCAGGTGGCATGTTCATGACCATTGTTGTTTATGCAATGAGCTTTATGTTATGCTTGGAGGTCATTGTGAATGACCATATAGTGATATGCTTATGCTTTGAGTTGTTTCATTGATGCATATGTATTGGATATCTCCTCTTTGAGGGGATTACTAGTCAAGAGACCCTCCGCTCGGAGAGTGAAAGATAAATACCTTTTCTTGAAGCAGAGAAAATAGTTATGTCCTTATTAGAGGAGAAAACGGATATCTCCTATTTGAACCTCTTTGAAGGGATGGCAGATGATGGATATCTCCTTTTTCATGGGAAGGCAGTAGGACATCATTACATGATTATCATGAGTTCATAAAACTTATAAGACTGATTAAATAGATGTTGAGTATTAAATTATGAATAATCAGATGAAGGTTGTTTAGACATGTGAGTGAATTATCTTTTGGCATTGGTTTGATTTTTATTATTACTATTCATGGTTTGAATATTACTTGAATGATCGATGTTGATTGGTACACCTATGATTTATTAATTAATTATTATGTATGATGTTATTTTCTTAAAGTGGCAATGTATGAGTTATTTATAATTTTTTTAAATTAACGGGTACCATGGTTATTTCTCTAGTTAACACGTCGGCTAATAACAACATATTTTCAAAAATATTTTACAATTGTGTTTATTCATTGAGATTTACAATCTCGTTAGTGGTGTTGTTTTCAAAGTTTACAGTAGAAGTTAAATTAAAAAAAAAAAAACTTGAGTCATCCCTTGGAGTGGGAAGGCTATAGTAACATAACAAGTTTGCATTTGTATTAGATGCCCAATTTTAGGTCATGTATTTTCAAAAGTAATTGATTTTCTCTATCTAATTTTTGAGCTATTCTTTGATGTTTGTATAAATTTGATATTTACAACGATAACTAGATGCATATGATATCATTGCATGATGTAATTTCGAGGATATTACATTTTTTCAATATATATTCCCTAAAACAAGTGTACTACATGCATCCTAATTGCTTTAATTCATATAAGGATCTTTGTAATTTAACATAGTACATATTTTGAGGTTTCGAATTACATGCTTCAGACATCTTAAATCATTCCAAGATTTTTCATATGTATGTCATTATCCAATGACCCGTACATGTATATATGTTGTCACTGCTTCCATTAGATGCACGTCTAGTCCTTCGCAGACTGCCAAAATAATAGAAAATTTCGGTTTATATAAGTTTTTGAATCCTGAATAGTGCATGGCTTTTGGTGCCATGGGCGAACTAAAGAAATAGTGCCCTCATAATCGTTTGAAAATTGTCCTTCTTGTATTTTTTGCTGCAAAATCATTAATAATCCGTTCATAATCAATATTCTTTAAAAAGTCATTTTTGATAAAAATCAAAGTAAGATTATGCAATCAAAGCAAGCGAATGGGAGAATTAGGGAAAAGAAAGCCTAAATAGTAAATAAATTAGGAGTGTATCAAATTTTAAATTATAGTAAATTAAAAAGATATTCTAATATATACATATACATTTGCCATATTATTTTTTATCACTCTATTATAATTTTTTTGGAATAATTATTTTTATTGGTAAAAAAATAATTATATAAATTTTTATTTAATATCTATATATACTATATAATAATATTTTACCTATTATTTGGTGCCCCAAATAAAAAGGGGCCTTGGGCAGTCGCCCACCTCACCCGTGCTCAGGGTCACCCCTGTCTATATCTGGCCACTGTGACAAACATTGTACTATAAGGAGTGCTTTAAATCTCACGATTTCATTAATTCATTTCTTTTACATACAAAAACCCACTTTATTCCAAATGGGTTTGACATCTTCATATGGATGGACTACAAGTCCAAAAACTTTATGTTTGATCAATGAGTCCAACTTAGCTTGTATTGCCTCTTTCCATTTTGATCAATGATGTTGACGTTCTTCTACAGTTTGAGGCTCAAACTCATTATCATTGATAATTTCATAAGTAGTTGCATATGAAAAAACATTATCAACAATACTTCACATATTTTCCTCATATTTCCAGATTTTAACGAGATATCTTGATTTGTCAGTATTGGGATCACTTATGGGGAAATTTTTCTATAAATATGGGGTTGTTGATTTATATTTATCTTAACCTCTTCTAGAGTGTCACTTTGCAGTTTCTTCATTTCCTTTTTCTTACAAGGAACAATATCCTCCGCCCCAATAGGTCTACCATGCTTCCACCATACTTTGGATTCATTAGTTGTCATACCTGCAAGATGTCCTTTAGGGAAAATTGATCGTGAAGGAACATTTGTAGCTGGGAACATGCAGGGCCGGCCCAAGGCCCAAGCGAGTGAAGCCCTTGATTTAGGCCTCAAAAAAATAATTTTTTCTTTTAAAAAAAAGCCCAAGTTGTAGTTTTTTATATTATATCTTTTTGATACTTTTAGTACATGAACAAAAATAAGCTGGCCCACTTGGTATGAAAGGTTATCATTAGCTGCAAGGTCTATGGTTCAACTCCTCATTCTGTATCATAAAAGTATTTTTGTATGAGAAAATTGTTGGCTTAATTTATTTTTATTTTTTAAAAAGTCTTGCCACAAAGTTTACTTTAGGCCTCAATAGATGTTGGACCGGCCCTGGGAACATGTGATTTAATGACATTTTGAGTGTTTGTAAAAATATATCCAATTTGCAGAATACTTATTTGGGAACTTAACTAGGTCGTAAACATACTTGTTGTATTGCTTATAGAGGCATTGAGAATATTGTTATACTCATTTGCTTGGAGAGGCACTGTTGTAAAGAATACTCTTAATGAATAATCCGACTCGGTTGTTGGGGTTTATGCATAGGCACAAGTGAGCTGAATCAGGATATATATATATATATATATATATATATATATATATATATATATATATATATTTGTATTTATCTTCTTTTCTCTAACATTGCATATTTGTTTTATTTTCTTTTCTCTAACATTTCATTTTAATGCAAATGTTGTGTTTCTACTTTCAAGATATTTTTCTTTTGAAGTATACTAAAATTTGTTTGGGTTTCTCAAGTGTTTAAAAAGGCTTAAAACCATAATTTAACCTCCTTGTTGTATTCTTTGTTTCACTTTCACATTCAAGTTCATATTTTTCTTAACATATTTGTGTTGCCCCTTATATTTCTTTTTGAAATTACAATCAGATAATGACATGTACTTGAAAGTAAGGGTGTTCTTGGATGCTGGTCAACCTGATGAACCCAATAACCCAACCAAACCCAATTTAGTTGGTTTCAATTTTTCAATGAACGGGTCCAACCTCACCCAACCCGATTAAACCCGATCATGTTTGGTTCGGGTAACGAGTTTATGATTATGAACCCGTGGACCCAACCCATATACTAAAATAATACATGCCAAAATGAAGGATTTTAGGTTAACTCAAAATGTCCCTGCGCCTGTCCCACCGTTCTGGTTAAATCAACATGTCCATGTCCCTTGTTCGACTCCGTTGTTCCCTCGTATGACGTCTCCATCCCTAACAACCGGCACGTCGTCCCTGCTTCACCATGTGTTTCCCAGCTTCGTCTATCTCCCTCATCGTTCTCTAGTCCTCACCATCACGCACCCCATCTTTGTTTGTCGTCATTCTTCTTCTCTGGCCAACAACAACCTCGAGCTGCTTCGCTGCACGTCATTCTTCTTATTATGGGCATTGCGTGCCGCTCCTCCTCAAATCGGGTGCCACTGACGGCGGACGACCTCCTCCTCCGTGTCTCACATCTTGACGTTTAGATCCTGTGCCACGTACTGTAACACCCCCCTGGGGCATTACTTTGTAACACTTGCAGAAATAAATTAAAAAGAAATTTGCTGGTTGTTTTCGGAAATTGATTTACTTTAAGTCAAAAAATATGGGTGTGAAAAAAAAATTCTCCTTACCCCTTCGGAAGAATGTGATACAAACAACACAATATTACATTCATCCCATACTTGATATCACACACATACTAAACATCTTAATACATACATCCTCAAACATAAACCTAAGCTGGTCGCTCTACAAGACACTCACTGATAAGACCCCGTGATCATCCCTATGATCACACACCTCTTCCCGCAATCCGGATTTAAGTCTCCAGGTGACTGAAGGAACTCCTCTGCAACAATTGTACTCATGTACCAAGGTACAATAGCAAAACCAGAAGAACAAGTATATGCAAGGGTGAGAACCAATATATGGATTTTAAAATGATAACTACATACGCGACACACACAAAATAGCATATACACATATATATTCACAACCACATAAAATCATCATAAATGAACAAGATAGTTTATCAAGGGGTCTCATACCCGACAATGATCGTCATTTGCAAAAATGCACGACATTTCAAGGTTCATTATCTAACTTTTATACCTAATCTCCGGATATTCCAAACTTCTTTTCACTTGAGTGGATCAGGCTCTTACATGGCGCATTGCTCAAACTCCTGGCACAATGGTCATCACGAAACATGGCGCATCGTCCAAAACTCCTGGCACGATGGTCATCACAATAAATGGATCATTTTGTCCATAAAAACACATTGCTCGTTAAGGTACAATGATCAAATTTACATGACGCATTGTCCGTCAAGGTACAATGATCATCGTGATAAATGGAACATTTGTCCATAAAAACACATTGTCCATTAAGGTACAATGATCAATACGGACACGTCTGCCAATTAATGCATGTAAAACATTTTGTTTTTGTCACTTTTCTTTTTCATTCATTCTTTCCTTGTCGCAGCTCAAAAGCTTACGACCTTCTCAACTTTTAAACATTTAAGTTTGTCTTTTAATTTCAACAATAGGACACAAAATCCGAGTGTGCAAATCACGAAGGTCTAGACCGATGTATTTAGCCTTAGGTTCGTAGATTCTAAAGCACAAAACTTACACAATCTTTATAGGACAAAATAGTCCATAACTTCACCTTTAGGACATACTGTCCATACCATAGAACACTAGAACACCGACGTCTCGGCAACTAGGTTTGTTTTTCAATTTTAAAATCATTTTCGTTCTGTGAAACACAAATCCAAAACAAAACCTCCGCAACTTATCCAAGTTATCGGAATTAATACCGTCATGTAAAACTAATTTACAAAAAAAATCCTTTTTCGTTGGAAATCCGTTTATAAAATCATCAAATCACCCAAAAACTCATCTTCCTCTGAAAATCTTTATTTGAACCTTTAGTTCTAAAAATATCGTTTGAGACTAAATCTATGTTTAAACAAATACTGCTGTTTTTTAGAATGCTTTCCATAAATATTTTCGGAATTAACCGACGTTTAGCATTTTAAAAACGTTTTAAGTCAAAATTTGATTATTCGAGTAAAATAATTTTCTGAACACCATAAATAAATTATTTTTGAAACTTAACTTTTTATAATATAATATTCTAATATTTTGAAATTTCTTACGTAAAAATTAGCAGTACTAAAATATTTTCACGATTACGTCCTCATTGTGACTCATAATTAGTACTTACGCCGCTAAATCATTAAAATAACAATATTTTCAACTATTTCACACTTTTAACCAATCACATAATTAACAATCAACACTCAACAAACTACATCCATAAACATTCTACATCAACATTATAGCATATAATACAGTTTATAACATGCATTAAAACACGATAACAATTAACTGTAGATAATCAATTAAAAGCAGGTATTAACTACAAATAAATTAACTATGCAAGATAATTTAAAGACACCACAAACACACTCAAATAAATTATACAGGCCACATACTAATAACATATAGCTATCGGAAAAAATCCCTCAGGTACTCCCCTTACCTCTTTAAAGTTACACACTTTCCTTGTCACGAATCCTCGAGTTAGAATCCGGTTATCGTCAAAACACTTAGACAACGAAATCAAGTATTATTTTCCATAACAAACACAATAAAAAATAACAAGATCAAACAACAAAATCACTCAATAACTACATGATAGGTTCGACCATCACTAGTTTAGTTGGCTAAACATGATAAAATTTTTTTAAGCTTTTGGGTTAATGATCCTTAAGTATAAGAGTTAAATAATCAATTGTCATTTGACAAAGGTTGAATCTGAAACTCATCTAACTCAAATAATCAGGGTTTCGACCATCATGATTAAAATAGGCTAGAGTTTGATTTGATTTCTAATCTCTTGGAATCAATAATCATAGGTATTAAAGAGGTGATATTAAGTATTACATGACAAATATTGAAACAAAATCCATTTACACCAAAACCTAGAGTTTCGGCCTTGCTTCATAAAATAGGCTAGATGTTTCAAAAATTAGCAAGCTTCTAGATTTAATAACAATAGGTATTCAAGAGCTTAAGTCAATTGTTCTATGTCAAAAATTGAAACAAAACTACTTTGCTCCTTTTCTACCTAGGTTCGGCCACTTTAGGAAAAATAAGATAGAAATTTTTGTTTGATTCATGCTCTTGGATACTAAACATAGAGATGATTACAAGATCATAGAAATTGGTTTCATGGTCATAGGATTTTTCTACAATTTTCTAGAGATTTTAGAAGATTCTAGATCTAGGAATTTTATGTGATGATCATGGCATAAACTTGTAAAATAAATGAAGATGAAGACTTATATGAGCAAGGTGATGAGGTTTTACCTCTTGAAGCTTGAAGAAATGACAAGAAACGATAATGTTCTTCACAAAATCAAGTTTGTGTTCTTATGTTTTTGAGAGAAAAGCTAAGGAAAAAGGTGAAAGAAATGAAAAAAAAATGCCTAAGTGTGGTTTAATGAGGATGGGCAGCGTACATAAGGAGGAGTGAGGGCAGTTTTGTCCATCAAAAATTGCCTTGAGGACAAAATGGTAAAAATATACATGGGGACAAACTTGTAATTCCTTTAAAGTTCAAGGACATTTCACACCTAAATTAATCATGGAAATCGATTGGTTGAGGTTGAAGGAGAGGTAACTGATTTGTGACCACAAAACAAGGAGGAAGTAGCCAATTTGCACTTGTCTTGCCTTACCAATGGTTAATGTTTAACTAGGATAGGTTAGGTTAGGGGTATTTTGGTCTTTTCACACATAAACTCATAATTACTTTCATTAATTGTAGGTGAGTCACCCCCGGATGACTCATTGTCTTCATCCATCTGGTGTCGGATTTTGTCTCTGCAAATCGATTCTCGACTCATTCGATTACCCGATTTAGGTTTTACGCCCGAAATAACTTATTTATTTTGAAACATTTTCAAAATAACCACTATCGTTGGAAAATTGATTAAAAAAACCTTAATCGTTTGATTCACGAGTCAAAATTAGGTTTTCAGATCAGTAAAATCTTACTGTTAATGAAAACGCAGACCGATTTCCGTCTGAATTTTCAACCCAAAATTTAACAGTAACTCTCTACGATAAAGTAGAGTATAAATATGACTTTGGTTTATCCAAAATAATTTTCTAAGTTCATATAAAAATATAAACATTTACTTATATTTATACAGATATTAGAAAGCAGAAAAATCGGGGTGTTACACGTACAGGGTACTACTTTAATTTCTGATACTTTTTTCATCCCTTTTGAATGTTATTGTATATTGATCGACCCTTGATCCAGAGAGGATTCTAATTTGCTCTTGTTGCCGATCCGATCCACCCGACCTGAACCAACATGTGTTTGGTCGGGTTGGTTTGGTTCGGGTTTGCATAAGTTTTTGCACAAACCCGACCCAACCTGAGAGATATTGATTAGTTCGATTAACGGGTTTGGTCAAAATCGACCCAACCTAACCCTTGTACACTCTTACTTGAAAGATGAATCATACACATTGAGACTAGGAAATTGGTATATGAAGGACTTGAATCTAACCATTAATTTAATCATATATGACATACACATCAATCCACAGGATTGTTTCTAATATTTCATAACAACAAAGCATTCAACAATAAAAAAAATTGCCCCAATAAAATGTGAATTTTTTCTTAATTCCTCAAATGAGAGTAGGGTAAATTAAGTAAATAAAACCAAGAGGCAAATATTTATTTTTAATCACTGCTTTGTGCAATATGTGGGCTTGAAGGAGGCAACTTTCTTTTGAAGGTCATAGCCAACCAAGAGGCTTTGTTGTGCCAATTTCCACAATATGGAAACATTTGGATCTGGAGATGACCTGAAAGCCAAACATACAACCTCATCATCAACTTGAATAAAGGTGTTGAGAGCATTCAAATGGACATCTGCACCACGAAAGTGTGTTGTGATTACTGGAACCTCCAATTTATTTGAAGTAAATTTGTAGCAAAGGCTCAATAATTGTGAAGGGTCCTCAGTACGGTCCAATTTAACTGCATCTGCAACTACTGATTCCAATCTAGAGTAAACGCCTTCTGGCAAAATAGTGAGGGCTGTGCCTGTGTCAATTATGATGTTACCAGGTTTACCAATGCCAGAGGAGGGGCTTCCAAAATCTATTTTGTTGTCTCCCACACTAAACCCTTCCAAGTTTAGGTAGTAAAAGAATTCTGGGACCATGGGAGTTGAGACGACATCACCACCAGAAACCACAGCATCATCTCCAAAATTAAGTTTTCTTGAGAAATTAGACTTTTCAAAAGGCACTAAACAATAGGAGAATTTGCCACTTATTGAAGAACCCAGTTGAGATATAAGGGACACGGGTCCATTTCCAAGGCCAACTATGCCAAAGCTTTGCCCCTGAAAAGACATGGAGTTACTGTGGCCACATCCAACCATAGTCTTAGGAAATTGGATAGGAGAGCCACTAGTGGAACCTAAAGTGAGAGTCTCTAAACTAAGATCTCCTTCTGATCGTGACCCATCCCCATATTGAATAATATAATTGCAATTTTGCTGATCGTCATAAGAGCAAGAAGTGTCTGTCACAGATTTACATGTAGTAGAAGTGCAAGGAATACTTTTGTATGTCCTTGATTCTGAAGGGTTGAATATTGGAGTGGTTTGATTGAAACATGGTTCACAGGGCTTGCATTGCAACCAAACAATGTCGCTACTCGTATCAACAACACCAAGGAGTTGGAATGGTGGGGTGCCAACTGAGTAACTCATGAGGTATTCACCTCGATCAGGTGTTACATCAGACTCAACTGTATTTGTAGAAACGGAACGTTTGTTGAAATGATTGGCACAGTTAATGGAACTCTGAATAGCTTTGGCTACTCTTTGGAAACGATTTTCTGTGGGAAGATAAAATGGTGATTTCGAAGAATCACGGTGAATGAGCTCTACACTAAAAGCCAAAGTCTCAATGAGGGAGATGCCACAAAGGCAAAACAAGAAAAAGAAACAAGAGATGGATTCATTTTTCCCATGGCTGATTTGAAACTCTTGAGACAATTTTTTCAAGTGTCTTATCACTAGGGAATTCTAATGGCTTTTTATAGGGCTTTGATGGGGACGACGAATTAACGTGTCAGATAACTTGTGAGTGGGAAAAGGTGCTACACAAATATGGAAATGAGAAAAGATAAAAAGAATTCCAAATCTTTCGATATTGGGATTAATCTTTTGGTTATTATTAATATATACATATATATATATATATATATATATATATATATATATAAAAGGAAATTTACATAGGATTTGTTGCCAAATAGGACCGTACTAATGAGATATAATTTACTTGCAAAACTTATATATATATATATATATATATATATATATATATATATATATATATATATATAGATATATATAACATTTCTCTTAAAGTCAAGTTTTACATATGTATGTTTGAACCAAATATAACTATTCATAGCACATAAATATATAAAACTTTTTTTTAACTGGAATATAAAACTTTAAGAGAAATGTTATTAAATGTAAAAGGAAAATTTAAATAGGATTTGTTGCCAAATCGGACCATACTAAAATGATTTTGGAAGCTATTACTTGTAATATATTTTGTAATATATATATATAAATATAACATTTCTCTAAAATTCAAGTTTTACATATGTATGTTTGAACCATAAAGGACTATTGATTGCACATACATATATAAAACTTTTTTTTTCATTTTGAGTGGAATATAAAACTTTAAGAGTAATGTTATTAATATATATATATATATATATATATATATATGAAAATTTACATCGGATTTGTTGCCAAATTGGACCATATTAAAATGATTTTGGAAACTATTACTTGGTAATATATTTTGTAATATATATATATATATATAACATTTCTCTTAAAGTTTACATATGTATGTTTGAACCAAAAAGAACTATTCATAGCACATACATATATCAAACTTTTTTTTTCTACTCACCCTAATTAGTCATTGGGATCGAGTGAGCTCTCGAACTATCCCACGGCTTAGATCCTTTGAACCTGCTATGGGACTAATCTCCGAGTCGACCGTGCGGTTAGTGTAGCCTGGCCAAGGGTTGTTGCATTCGCAAGGATCAAACTCGGGCAGAGCCCGATCGATTCGTCCTTAAGTAGCAATGTGTTAACCACTTGCACTCAACCACTTGGTTAAAACTTTAAGAGAAATTATATATATATATATATATATATATATATATATATATATATATATATAAGGAAAATTTACATAGGATTTGTTGCCAAATCGGACCATACTAAAATGATTTTGGAAACTATTACTTGGTAATATATATTTTAAAATATAATGGTATTAATGAGATATATTTAATGTTCATTAAAAATATTTATTTTTAATACTTAAAATTCAGGAGTTTAATTGGAATACACTGTCAGTGTAAAAGTTTTTTTACACTGTAAACCAATAATAAATCGCCACATCATTGAAAATCTTTGATTCTTATTCAAATCATCTTAAAATACTTTACACTGATGGTGCATACCAATTAAACTCGAAATTCAATCGTATATATTTACTTCAAAAAATGGTATTTTTATTCAAAATTTATATATAAAGATATTATGTTCATTTGAAATATTTTTGGCTTAATTGCACTTTTGGTCATTCAGTATCACGTTTATGCAATTTTGTTCTCCTTATTTAAATTGCACCAATTGGGTTCCCCAAGTGGGGATGGCAATGGGGCTGGGCGGGGGCGAGTGCGGGTAGTGCTTCTCTCACATCCATCCCCGTTAATAACCATAGATATATATATTTATGCGGGTATCCATGGATATCTGTGGTTATTTAAGAGTCTAGAATAAATGGAAAGAAAATAAAATTATCCAATATAATATAGCAATATATTATATTAACATTGTATAATATATTAGTTGTATTTAATTTATTATTATTATTATTATTATTATTATTATTATTATTATTATTATTATGTGTTTAACCACTAAAGAGTATGAAATAATAATAAAATAAAGTTTATTTCATCTCAAAGTGATAAAAATTGTCATAATATATATTATATATTTAATAAAAATATTTATTATGAATATACGGGTATCCGTGGGGTGGGTACTATGATCATCATCCCCATTTAATAGGTATTCATTTACTCTACCCATTGCCGGTATCTGCGGGTGCGAGTAATTTTACCATCCCTATCTCCCAGTATCCCTCATGTTACAATGAGGTCCCTCTATCTCTGTGTCATCCAATTTTTAAAGTCAGTAACCCACGTGACACATGTATGATGGATTTGGCACTTGGTGAGGTCATTGTGCCATCCAATTGCACTTTTTTGCAATTTGTAAATCAATTGGATTGACAGTCTCCTATGAGAGTAAATATACTAGTTAATTCCCACTCTTCATCATAATCACTATCATTTGGAGAGATGTCATCCGCATTATCATGAAAAGTGATCTCCCTAGGTACCAGATCAATTACACATTTGCCATGCAAGCTACTGGCATTAAAAATTGGATGGCAACAAAGGAACCTAAGTGTAACATGAGGGATACTTGGGGCCCCAATTAGCACAATTGATATCCAGGGGACCAAAATTACACATAGTTAAAGTCATATTACATATAAATATATTGAATTTGACTATATAGTTTTGATGATGATTTCCAAATGCATCAAGGGAAAAAGTAATCCAAGTTGAAGGCATTCACAAAGTTAAGGATTATTTGGTCAAATTGCTTTTAGAATGAAACATACCTTTATTTTTGTAACACCGCGATTTTCGTTAAGCTCTTTTGTATGTGTCTTGTTTCTTAGGAAGGTTTAGAATGAGCTAACTAGGGTTTTAGGTGGAAAATCCCTTTCTTAGGCTTGTGTCTTGTGACTGTCTGAGTCACAAGCACGACCGTGCTTGATAGGGAGCATGACTGTGCTCGTTGGACTAGCACATCTCGCTGACGCTAAGTTGAGCACGCCCGTGCTCAACAGTGAGCAGCCCGTGTAGGTGCTAAGTTGAGCAAGGCCGTGCTCAAGTAGGAGCACGACCGTGCTCAGGTCTGTACATTTAAATACAGAACAGTAACCGAGGGTTTTAGTCATAAACCCTATTTTGGTAACAGCAGCCACCCTGTTGCGGCTACAACCCTTTTCTTCCCTATTTTCTCTAAACCCATTGCATTCTTGGATCTTTGGAAACTTGTGGGAACGCCTAGTTAGTCAGTGCCAAACACAGTAAGGTAATAGTTTTTCCCTCTTTTGGTGTCCCTTCTTTTATTAAGAATTGGGAACTAATTGTTTAACCCTTTTTGTTTGACCAAGGCTTGGAAATCTAACTGAGCCATTCGAGGGACGCATTGGTTTATCAGTTGAGTTGTCACTATCAGATTCTTCATACCAGGTATGGGGAGAAGGATAATGTATTCATTAGGAATGGGGTAGCATAAGATGAGGGGTTCCCATAGCCCCATTATATGTTTTTGTTAACTGTTATTAATGTCATGTTATGTTTGATTATGACTATGCCTAAATTGTTGTTGATGCCATGATCTGTTTGGTTGTATAGATTAATTACTATACATGTTAAGTTGGTTAATGGTATGTTTGCTACGTATGCCTATCATCTCATGATTGTTATGTTATATGCCTAATGATGTATATTTGGTTGAATCTGGACATGATATGAGAATTGCTATGTGTTATTGTTATACATCTGTTGGCTGAATGTTGATTGACCGAGTGTTGATGATGAGCATGATAATAAGACCCAAACTGGCTAATTTAGGACTCTTAATTTATGTAATGGTTAATGGATTTATTTCCCAATAATTCATAAGACATGAACTGTTAATGAGAGGTGAGGTTTGATGCCAATTGGATTAGTCAAAGGACCCTAGGATCTGATTTGAGAGTGTTAGGGAGTTTTTGGCTCCAAGAATATAGGTTGAATCTACGTAGAACAGTACGACTGGACCAGGAGCACGCCCGTGCTCCCAGTTGAATTCTGGAAGGTGGCCGTGCATTGAGCACGACCGTGCAAGACGGTGAGCACGACCGTGCTCCACTTAAGTGGCAGCACGATCGTACTGGGGTGAGTACTCTCGTGCTCCCCTTACTGGTCAGAACGTGAATTAAAGGTTCCAAAGGGGTGTTTCACCCCAGATGTTCCCAATAATGTAGTAAGATACCAATCGAATAAAGAAGATCTAGATAACTTAATTAAAGATTAATTAAGAACAATAAGATTACTATGTTGCTTAAGCCGATGCCCTTTGGGCTACCGTACGTTGATATACTTTTGTGCTTTTTGGCCAAAGTGGGCTCGATGCTTTTCGGTCGAGGTGTTGATAAGTTGAACCTTAGTGCTTTTTGGCTAAGGGGGCTTTGACCCAGAAGGGTTAAAGTGTTGATGTTGACATTGATAATGGTGATAAGTCTTGGGTGCTTATTGGCCCAAGCAAAGGAGGTGGTTTGCGACACCCTTTCTAGGGTCATCACATAGTTACCCAAAAGCGGAAAATTAAATTATTGATCGCTGGTTACTTTCGAAAAATATACTTTAGAGTAAATGTCTCTTTATGACAATAGTGCTGAATTTTTTTTCCTTTAAAACATCGAACCATCGTAAACATAAACAAACGTATATGTATATCTATATATATGCATCATCTTTTAAATACACCCTACCTCTAATAGGAGATAACAAAAGAGCCCTCATAAGTATAGGCTATTCTCCATCAACCTAAGTAAAGAAAAGAAAGACATATACATATAAGTAACGAGTAGTCCAGAACCATACCAAAAAGTCATGGCTCTCAGTAGCCAGATCAAAACTGACAAGACTCGCTACCCCAGAACTATACCTATAGCTGGTCAAGCTAATGAAAACCATTGGGGAGATCATGATGATCAACCCCACCTACAACAGATGTATCTGATGAAGATACCTCCACTCCAGCTCCCTCATCGGAAGAATCATCATCATCAACAGCAGGAGGGTGGAACTCAAGATTGTCCTCAAAGTACTCATCTGGGTCCTCCTCGACCTCATCCAAAACTACCTCAACAGGAGGTATTGCTGGTCCTACTATCTGAAGCGGATTTGGCTGACGTGGCAAATCAAGTAACCCGTGCTCAGCCAAGTACTGTAAGTATAGCCATACCGGAGGTAGAGATACCTCAACAGTCTCCACAACATGCGTCCTTCGCTGCGGTCCTTCCTCCACCGTGCCAACAACCTCTCTACTAGGGCTATGATAGGTGGCGCTGAGTGCCCCAGGGTTTATCTCCCAGGCACCACCAAACTGAGCTCGATCAAACGTGATCGATCGAAGCCCTGAATGTGCCAGAGGCATATCCAGTTCCATCTAATCTCAGACGTAAAGATATATGCACAGTAGAGAAACCACAAATAAAACATGCAAGAGTGAGAAACCAATATATGGATTTTACTCGACAACTACATGCTAGACACCACATAAAACACACACTCATTTATCAACACAATCATTCATAAGCAAATAGTTTATCAATGGGTTTAACACCCCACACATCATCATTTGAAAAACTATGCATGAACACTTCATATTCGCCGTCTAACTTCGTACCTAATCTCATGAGATATCCCAACACGTGGTGAGTTGATCAGGCTCAATTGCCATCCCATGGCATAAAGGCACGCAGCCATATCCCATTGCACACTGTCCACACTCAGGGCATTAGTGATAAAATCGTAAATGGGGTTTCATTGTCCAACCCGGGCACAATGAAGAAAATCGTGGCATGAAGTACCTGACGTCGCAAGGTAATCACACATAGAACCATGGGCACGTCTGCCAAATGCATGCAAAACACTTTTGCTCATAACTTTTTTCTTTGTGTTCAATCTTTCTTTTCCGAAGCTCAAAATGGCTTACGACTCACATAGTTTTAACATCTTTAAAACTTTCATTACAACACAGGACCTCACAGTCCGAGTGCCCAATCACGACACCTCTCAACCGATGCACCAGTCATAGGTTCATGGTAATAGAAAACATCTTAAATGTTTAAACACGGTATACACCACGTATACAGTAGACACCAAGTCTACAGGACCCCAAAGTCCAAAGGACCCCAAGTCCATAACAACAAAGAACCTTAGTACCCCGACGTCTCGGTTACTAAGTTCAACACCACTTTCAACACGGTTGAATTAATTTTTGCTTTCTAAAAATCTTTCAAAATTGGAAATTCTTCAATAAAATCTTTAAATAATAAAGCTTAGTTTTCACAAAAGTGAGTCACTTGAGGTTTTAGACTTACTTAAAATATGTACTGCCGTTTCAAAATACCCGCCGTCTACACTTTTCCAAATTTGCCGTCAATTATGACTTTTAAAGCTTTTTAAGACAAAACTTAGCTTTTTCCACTTAAACAATTTTCTAAAATCATAATTAACTTATTTTCAACAATTAACTTCATAAAATAACATTTTATAATATTACGGAATTTCTTACGAAAAACTTAGCAATGCAAAAATATTTTCACGGTTTCACTCTCATTGTGACTCATAATTCACTCTTACAGTAATAAATCATTAAAATAATGATATTTTCAAAAATTCCTTATTTTTCCCAAATAAAAATTTCTGTTAATATTATATACCAATATTTTACCGTTAAAACATTGAATATAATTTACGAAGCTTCTTAAAGCTTTTATCCAATTAATTTAAATTGGGCACTGACCACTGTCAGGCTTCTCAAACAACAACCAACAATAATATCACAGAGATATTCCCAGGCAGATCATGCATCATAGCAGCATAATATAATTACAAATAAACAATTAAACGCACGTAAACCAGCACAGATACAAATACCATAACTTAAACAACTTAAATAAATACTAACAGAAAAATAATTACAAACAAACACAGGATAGCATATAGCCATCGAATATATCCCTCAGGTATTCCCCTCTTACCTTTCGTAGATTCTCTTGTGAATTAATGAATTTCGTCGGAAGTCCGGATGTCACGTACACGTACACGTCACGCTCACTCAACCTTCAACCATTACAATCAAATAATTACAATCAAGAACTAAAAACATACAAAACCCTTCTACATGGTCATGGCTTCAAGGGGTTTTGGGTGACTAAAGTTTCTAATCATTATTAAGTCATGGATTAATGGTCCTTAATCAACCAAGATCATGGATGAAAACTTTGAACAAAACTCATCAAATCTCACCCACTTAGGGTTCGACCATCATAGAGATTTTGAGTAAGGATTTTCATTTTAATAAACTAACATGGATTAGAGTGTGTAGACATACATGTCATATGAAATACATGATCATACATGACAACACATGAACAAAACTCCAACCAAACCCATCCTCGTAGGTTCGGCCATAGCTAGTTTATTAGGAAGGAAATTTTTGATTACTACATGCTCTTGGATTTAGATAGTATGCATGATATCAAGAACATATGAAGTGGTTTCAACATCATGAGATTTTTCTAGAATTTGTTATGAATTTTCAAAGTTCTAGACCTAGAAACTTAATAGTGATGAACATAGATTAAATAGACTTTGAATCATGAAACTTATTGAAGAACATAGACATGATTAGGGAAGGAGAATAGGATTCACCTCTTGAAGATCAAAGACAAGTGAAGATCTAAGGATTTGCTTCACAAAATGATGGTATGAACTTAGAACTTTTGGGTGTTTTTTTGTGTAAAGTGTGAAATGGCAAATAATGAAGTGAAAGTATGCCTTTAGAGATGTGGGTTGCGCCACTTTTGAGGGACTAAGTGGAAAGGAGGTGGCTTCTTCAAGGATTTAGGTGCAAATAACTCCTAGGGACCATTTTACAAAATTCCAAAAGTATAGGGTCTATTTTACAAATTCCTAATAGTTTGTAATGATGACCATGTGCAACACTTAATGTGTTCACATTGTGACTCATCATGTGAGTTATCTTGAAGTTTCTCCACCAACTTGCTTCTATGTTCTAGGAGAAAGTTAGAATACTTTGGAACTTTTGAGAAGATTGGAGAATGTTGTGGAATGAACAAGAATGAGCTTGGCTCATCCAAGTTAAGGGCAGCCACCACTCCTCCTTGGGCTTGCACATGGGCCATGGAGTTTTGGGCTTGGATTCAATTGTTTTGGCCCACCAAAATGCTTAAAGCATAAACATAATCTAGGAAACTTATATGATTTCAATTGGCTTCATGAAATTTAATCCATGGACAAAGAATTTGGGCCTCAAGGCCACGGTCCTCTAATGGGTTTGGAGCAAAGATTCTGGCCCAATTCACTTGGAAAAACATAGAAACTAACTTAGGGACCAAAGTGCAATTAAGAGAAAGTTCAAGGACTTAAGTGCAAAATCCTTAAATTGCCACTTTAACCTTGTAGAATTTTCTAGACTCAAAAGTGTGACTCATCCCCATGAATCATCTCAAAATTCTATGATAACCTCTTTATCTGCTCTTGGAAACTCCAAAATCCACCCTGTCGTTCGCCCGATTACGTATTTCGCCCGTAAAACGTATATTATTTCATTTTTTATGAAATAATTCTAAAAATACAAAATTGTAGGAAAAAAAAATCTTAAGTCTTTCGTTCATGAATTAAAATTAGGTCTTTTGAGCAGTATAATCATACTGTCAATGGAATTCGCGGGCCGGGTTTCGCCTGACTTCCCAACCTAAATTTTAATCGTAGCTTTCTAAATTCAAGTAGAGTTGAGTGGTAAACTCCATTTATTTAAAATAATTTTCTAAAACTCTAATAAACCTATAAACCTATTTAGATGTATTATTGTTATTTATTTAAAACAGTGAAAGACAGGGTGTTACATGGTTGCCTTGTCTATTGTTATGCTCACGCATTCATCCGTTGAAGTTGTTAGTAGGGGAACGTCAACATAGGGGAGGTCGTCCTTGAGTATGACGATCTGGCCAAGTCTCAGTGGTTCACCCAAGGTTTGGTGAACCGTGCGCCCTCGCGGTGGCGTGTCCTCGTTATGATGCCTCGACTATCTAAAGGGTTCACCCATGGTTTGGTGGACTGCCGGCATTGGTGCTTTTTGGCCAATGTGGATATGTAACTCTGAAGTTGCCTTTCTGATATAATTTGGATCCACATGCATAACGGAGTAGTAGAGTAGTGTTGCACCGCATAGTATATGTTGGTTGAGATGACATGTGGATATGATTATTTTATGTTGATGTTATGTTGTATATTGCTATGCCATGTTATGATGTATGTTCATCTTGCTTAACTACTTCAATGCCGTTGTGTTTACACGATTTCTTAATCCCGGTTTCTCTTTGTTTGTTGTTGGCATGTATCTTTATGCAGAGGACGGTGAGCAGCCAGAGGAGGAGTGACTCTAAGGAGCCGCGACTCTAGCTAGGATATTTAGTTTTATAGTTGATAGTATAGTTTTCAGTTTCGTTGTATTCCGAGGATTTATTCCGGAATTGTTATACCAGCTCTGTATGTGACATCGGAGTTGGGTTATGTTTTGAAGTTTATGTTTTGTCTTTTAAAATTATGTCATTTCCTCGTTGAGATGTTACAATGTGGGACCTTTTATCCAAGTTTTTATTTTATTAAATAAATACATGTTTTTATATTACCTCTTTAAGTAAATGTTTTATAAATAACATGCTGGGGTTGAGGGTGTCACATTTAGTGGTATCAGAGCAGTTGGGCCCTGTCCGGACTGAAATAACCAAAGTTAACACAAGAAGGGGGGTT
Organism: Sophora flavescens; assembly: GCA_030762895.1. Lineage (NCBI taxonomy): Eukaryota > Viridiplantae > Streptophyta > Magnoliopsida > Fabales > Fabaceae > Sophora > Sophora flavescens. The sequence continues at coordinate 81,998,659 of CM061063.1, forward strand.
GAATTATGTTTACCGATTTTTTCAGTTACTTAAAAAGATTTTCGCAGGCACAACAAGAAGAACTTAGATTATAGAAAATCAGACGAGTGATACGTCTAATATTCAGACAGAATACGCAAGCAAACAGAGAAGAGTAAAACAGATTTTGATATTCATAATATTAGCTCCCCAAGTTAAAAGCTTGAACAGAATAATACTTAAGCAAAATAAAGAGATAAGGGAAGATGAATATCACTCAAGAGTTTTATACTGGTTCACCCCAAAATCCACAGGGCTATGTCCAGTTTCTTGGCAGCACCAAGTTTCCACTATAACTGAGTAAATTACAGTACAAGTATTCTTTGCACACCTAGCCTCTTCAGGCTCAACACTTAAACAAGTATTCTTTGCACACCTAGCCTCTTCAGGCTCAACACACAAGGAATATAAAGGTTTTGTGTAATTAATACAACTTGCAAGTCTTTCAGATCACACTCAAGGAGTGGAATAAATAGGAAGTGTGAAAGACTGCGAATTAATATCAAATGATTGAAGGTGTATTCAATGAAAGAATGAAGAAGGTAATGAGGAGAGTAAACGCTTCTACACAGTGTTCTTAATGATATTCAACTTCTTGTTTTCATCTTCATTGTTTGATCTATTTAAAGGCTTCAATCAAGAGATCCGTTTAGACACAGCTTCAGAAAATGTGTTCTTTTGATTTGAGCTTCTGAGATACCATTAATGCCAAAAGTCGTTCTGTATAAACATTAAATGCTTGGGAACGTTTGGCTTTGACCAGGTTGTCCAAGAGTACATTTTAATCTGAATAAGCTATTATATCAGAGTAGGCAGCAGCAGGCTTCGTGTACTTGCAGTAGAGAGCTTTCCTCTTTTAGTGAAACAGTCAGTTCACTTTCCAGAAAGCATTTTTACTTTGTACTAAAACAGCTAAAAGGTTACTGCTGTGGTACAAAGATTGCGTGTTTATTCCTTAAAACCTTGAAACAAACGTTCTTTATTCTTTATCCTTTGAGCTATTGTCCAGAGGTCTTCGAGATCCTTAAGGAAGGCATTTAATATGAATAAGATGACTTGGACTTCATTTCTGACAAACTGACATTATACCAGAGTTGGAAAATCAGACGGGTGAGAAGTAATTAGAAATCAGATGAGTGCTCAAGCAGTCCAAATACTAGACGGGTGATCATGCAGTCCAAAACTAGACGGGTGATCATGCAGTCCAAAACTAGACGGGTGCTAGCTTATTCCAAAAGTCAGACGAGTGATCAACTGAGTCTGTTTCAGAGAGATGCTTCTTGCCATGTCATCAAGTAAACCCAGATCTTGATAGCACATTGACTTGGTCCTTGACTAAAAATCAGATGAGTGGTTTTCAGACAGGTCTTATAAATTGAGCTCTACTAAAAATTAGACGAGTCATAAAGTAGACGAGTGACCTTAAATATGATTTTCTGCACAGTTATCATATTTGTTAGTATGAGGTCTCAACACGAACGTGGTATGAGTCTTTTGTGTGCTATTGTTTGAATTGTCTATACTTGTTATAGACAAAGATGCTTAAAGTTGTAAGCTTGTGTTCTCTGTATTTAATGGTTGTTTTGGACATGTACAAGAACTCATGGCAGGAAGAGGCAGAAATGATCAGGCAATCACTGACGCGTTGGCACTCCTTGCCAATGCAATCGAACAAGTTCAGAAAAACAACAACGGAGGACCAGCTGAGTTTCAAGGTCTCGACAAGTTCCAGCGGAACAATCCACCATCTTTCAGAGGAGCTTATGACCCCGGGGGAGCTTTGTTATGGATGAGGGAGATCGAGAAGATCTTCAGAGCTATGGATTGCAATGATCGGCGGTGGGTTATCTTCGCCACGTTTATGCTCACTGAGGAGGCTGAGCACTGGTGGGAGAACTGTCATCAGAGGATGGTGGCTGAGGGTACAACAGTCCCGGGCTGTGCTCAAAGATAGGTTTCTGGAGAAGTATTTTCCTGAAGATGTTTGTGACAAGAAGGAGATGGAATTCTTGACGCTGAAGCGGTGAAATATGTCAGTGGGCGAGTATGCGGCTAAGTTTGAGGAGCTAGCTAGGTATTACACACCTTATCAGGTCATGGTGGATGATCGGTCAAAGTGTGTAAAGTTCGAGGATGGCATTCGTCCGGGGATCAAGCAAGTGATCAGTTATCAGGAGATCAGAGTCTTACCAACCTTAGTGAACAAGTGTAGGATCTATGAGGATGGCTACAAGCCCAGAGTGGCCAATTTCAGGAATTCAGATAGTCAGGGCAGCAACAAGATCGTGCAGAAGGACAAGGGCAAGCAGCGTTACACTTCAGCCGGCCGGGATTTCAAGCAGAGTGGCAGGAAGCCATAGTTTTCTCAAGATAGGTCCAGGGGTGGTAATTCCAATGGCTATAGACCCATGAAGTACGGCAAGTGCGGCACACTAGATCACTTCACTACCCAGTGCAAGGAATCGAACGTCCTCTGCTTTAGGTGTGGCAAGTATGGCCACATTAGTCGGGATTGTGAAGGATCAAAGTCAGAACCTCCAAGTGCTAGCAAGAGTCAGCAGTCTCAGGCTAATCGACTGAAGACCACCGGGAGAGTCTTTAATCTTAGTGGAGCTGAGGCCTGAGTCTAATGACTTGATTCAGGGTATGTGCTTAATTGATGGAACTCTTTTAACTGTATTGTTTGACTTGGGTGCTACGCACTCGTTTATATCACATGATAGGGTCAAGAGTCTTAGTTTATCTGTTACCTTTCTTGAGTATGATTTGGTTGTTTCTACACCTATAAATAAACATGTTATTACTTCTCAAGCATGCAAGAACTGTCATATCACCATTAATGGTAGAACTTTTATTGTAAATCTTGTATGCCTACGTTTAAAGGATCGATGTCATTCTTGTCATGGACTGGTTATCTTCCAACCACATCCTTTTGAACTGTTTTGATAAAACCATAGTTTTGGGAACTCCTGTGGAGTCTAAGGATCCAATCTTTCTCTCTGCCAACCAAATCAAGGCTTCGATGAAAGACGAGCCCAAGTGTTCATCATGTTGTCTTCCCTGGAAGTAGAGAGCCCTCCTGATGTCGGAAGTGTTCCTGTTGTGAGGGAATTTTCTGAAGTCTTCCTAGGGGATGTTTATAACTTGCCCCCTGAGAGAGATGTTGAGTTCACCATAGACTTAGTGTCTGGCACCGGGCCAATATCCATAGTGCCCTATAGAATGCCTCCTCTAGTGCTAGCTAAGTTGAAAGAACAGATAGAAGATCTTATCCATAAGCAGTTTATTAGGCCTAGCGTATCCCCCTGGGGTGCGCCAGTGTTGCTAGTAAAGAAGAATGATGGCAATATGAGGTTGTGTGTCGACTATCGACAGCTCAACAAGGTGACCATTAAGAATCGGTATCCCCTCCCTAGGATTTATGATCTTATGGATCAGTTGATCGGAGCTTGTGTTTTCTTGAAGATAGATTTGAGGTCAGGGTACCATCAGATTCGGGTTAAGTCTGAAGACATCTCGAAGACAGCGTTTAGGACGCGTTATGGTCACGATGAGTACTTGGTTATGCCCTTTGGTGTGACCATTGTTCCTGCTGTGTTCATGGACTACATGAACAAGACCTTTCACCCTTACTTGGATAAGTTTGTGGTGGTTTTCATAGATGACATCTTAGTGTACTCTAAGATCAATGAGGAACACGAGGAACACTTGAGGGTTGTTTTGCAGACCCTTAAGGAAAAGCAATTGTATGCTAAGTTGTCAAAGTATGATTTTTGGTTAGAAGAGGTGAGTTTCTTAGGACACGTCATCTCTGAAGGTGGCATAGCCGTTGACTCGGCTAAGGTTGAGACGGTGCTCCAGTCGGAAGTGCCGAAGTCAGTAACAGAGATTAGGAGTTTCTTGGGTTTAGCAGGGTACTATAGGAGGTTTATAGAAGGTTTCTCTAAGTTAGCTTTACCCTTAAACCGTCTCACCAAAAAGGGACAGTTGTTTATGTGGGACTCTAAGTGTGAAGAGAGTTTTCAAACCCTTAAGGATAGGTTAACATCAGCACCAGTGTTAGTTTTACCATATCCTAGGAAACCTTTTGTAGTGTACTGTGATGCATCGAAGCAAGGTTTAGGTGGAGTATTGATGCAAGATGTTAAGGTAGTGGCTTATGCCTCTAAGCAGTTGAAAACCCATGAAAAGAACTACCTACCCCTGACCTAGAATTAGGAGCTGTGGTATTTGCTTTAAAGATTTGGAGGCATTACCTTTATGGAGCAAAGTTTGAGGTCTTTAGTGATCATAAGAGTTTGAAGTATCTCTTTGATCAGAAGGAGTTAAATATGAGGCAGTGAAGGTGGATGGAGTTTTAAAAGGATTATTAGTTTGATCTAACCTACCACCCAGGAAAGGCCAATGTAGTGGCAGATGCTCTAAGTAGGAAAACCTTGCACGTCTCCACTTTGATGGTTAGGGAGATGGATCTGATTGAGCAATTTAGAGACCTGACTTTAGCTTGGGAAGTTACCCCTACGAGCATTAGGCTTGGAACCTTAAAGGTTACCAACAATTTGATGGATCAGGTTAGAGAGGGTCAGAAGATAGACCGGTTTCTCTTAGACCAGAGAGAGTTGCTTGCTCATGGTAGAAACCTTAGTTTTAAGGACGTAAGTGATGGAGTTTTGAGGTTCAGAGATAGAGTCTGTATACTAGACGTCCCGGAGCTTAGAAAGTTGATCCTTGAAGAAGGACATAGAAGTGGACTGAGTGTGCACCCTGGTGCCACTAAGATGTATCAAGATCTTAAGAGGATGTTTTGGTGGCCTAGGATGAAGAACGATGTGACTGAGTTTGTGTATGCTTGTTTAGTGTGCCAAATGGCTAATATAGAACACCAGAAGCCATCAGGGAAGTTGCAACCTTTAAGTATCCCAGAATGGAAATGGGACAGTATTTCTATTGATTTTGTGTCTGGACTCCCTAGGAGTCCCAGCTGGTTTTGGGGCTATATGGGTGGTTGTGGATAGACTGACTAAGTCCGCCCATTTTATCCCTATGAACATGGAATACCCTTTAGGAAAGTTAGCTAAGCTGTACATCAGAGAAATAGTTAGGCTACATGGTGTACCCTCTAGCATAGTATCAGATAGAGACACGAGGTTTACCTCTAGGTTTTATAATAGTTTGCTTGAGGCCTTAGGAACGAGGCTTAGGCTAAGTTCAGCCTATCACCCACAGACCGATGGTCAGTCTGAGAGAACCATCCAGTCGTTAGAGGACTTACTTAGAGCTTGTGTGCTAGAACAGTCAGGTAGTTGGAACAAGTTCTTGCCCCAGGTAGAGTTTACCTATAACAGTAGTTTCCATTCCAGTATTGGGATGGCATCTTATGAAGCTCTTTGTGGGAGGAGATGTAGGACACCCTTGTGTTGGGGTGAACCTAGTGATTGCGTTGTGTTAGGACCTGAAGTGGTGCAAGAAACCACCGATAAAGTGAGGATGATTCAGGAAAATATGAAAGTGGCACAGAGTAGGCAAAAGAGCTACCATGACAAAAGGAGGAAGGCGCTCGAATTCCAAGAATGTGACCATGTGTTCTTGAGAGTTACCTCGACAACTGGGGTTGGTAGAGTGATGAAGGCAAGGAAACTTACTCCTATATTCATTGGTCCTTACCAAATTCTAAAAAGAATCGGCGAAGTCACCTACCAAATGGCCTTGCCACCGTTTTTATCCAACCTTCATAGTGTCTTTCATGTGTCTCAACTCAAAAAGTATGTTCATGACCATAGTCACGTGATAGTCCCTGATACCATACAGTTGAAAGAGAACTTGACTTTTGAGATATTACCCCTTCGAGTCGAGGATAGGAGGGTGAAGCAATTAAAAGGCAAGCAGATTCCCTTTGTCAAGGTCGTTTGGAGTGGGTCTACTGAGGAAAGTGCTATGTGGGAGTTGGAAAGCAAGATGATGGAGTTGTATCTGCACCTTTCCAATCGAGGTGAGTAGAAATTTCGAGGATGGAATTTTTTATAAGGGGGTGGAATTGTCACATCCCATTTTTCGTTAAGCACTTTTGTATGTGCCTTGTTTGTTAGGAAGGTTTAGAATGAGCTAACTGGGGTTTTAGGTGGAAAATCCCTTTCTTAGGCTTGTGTCTTGTAACTGTCTGAGTCACAAGCACGACCGTGCTCGTTGGGCTAGCGCTTCTCGCTGATGCTAAGTTGAGCATGCCCGTGCTCAACAGCGAGCACGCCCGTGCTCAAGGGTAGGCTGCACCATGTAGGCTTTAAGTTGAGCAGGGCCGTGCTCAAGGAGGAGCACGACATTGCTCAGGTCTGTGCCTTTAAATACATAATAGTAATCGAGGGTTTTAGTCATAAACCCTATTTTGGTAACAACAGTTATCCTGTTGCGGCTACAACCCTTTTCTTCCCTATTTTCTCTAAACGCATTGCATTGTTGGAGCTTTGGAGACTTGTGGGAACGTCTAGTTAGTCAGTGCCAAACATAGTAAGGTAATAGTTCTTCCCTCTTTTGGTTTCCCTTCTTTTATTAAGAATTGGGAACTAATGGTTTAACCCTTTTTGTTTGACCAAGACTTGGAAAGCTAACTGAGCCGTTCGAGGGACGTGTTGGTTTATCAGTTGAGTTGTCACTATCAGATTCTTCATTCCAGGTATGGGGAGAATGATAGTGTATTCATTAGGCAAGGGTGTAGCGTAACACTAGTGCAAAATATGTAATAAACGAGAAAGGTTAACGTCGGTTAACCAAAACTTAGACGTTAAAAAGGAGGCGGTGGCAGAATTATAATTATCAGGGTCACTTAAATCTCATTTAACGTCAGTTGTTTAAATAACTGGCGTTAAAAGTGATGGGAGTCACTTTTTACTTCAGTTGTTTAAAAAACTGACGTAAAAGATACACTTTTTACTTTAGTTGTTTAAATAACTGACGTAAAAGTGTATCTATTACGTCAGTTGTTTAAACAACTGAAGTAACAGAAACCCCCTTTCGTTTCAGAAACCTTATTCATTTCATTCTGAAACCCTCAAGTTCCTTATTAGTCTCTCCGCCCCTTCCTCAATGTCTCGTTCTCGACCTAGATGCAGAGTAGAGGGCGAACGTAGAGCTCTTTTGTCTCTTTTATCTCTCGCAGAGAGACCTAGATGCAGATAGAGGGCGAACGCAGAGCTCTCAAACCTAGATGCAGGTAGTCCCTTCCTCTCTTTCTCTCTTTGAACTTAACTCTCTTTTTCTCTCTTTTTAAATTTAAACATTGTGCCCTAACTGATATCTCTTTCCCTCTCATTCTCAGCCACCAAGCACATCGAATGGAAAGCAAAAACCGAGACACTGTCATCACTCCGAACGCAGGTAACTCCCTAAACCCTCAAAAAGTTTCAGTATTGCGTGTCGGTACTTGCTAAACCCTCAAAGTTTCAGTATTTGTATGTTTACAAGTGCTTTGTTTTTCTACTCTTGAATTAATAAATAAATTCATGTGCGAAGTAAAATAAAAAATTAATAAAATACAAGTTATATACTCAAACCGGATCTCATTGAAGTGATTCATAAGATACAAGTTACATGATTAAAAAATAAAAAAGGTTTCTGCAACCTAACCTTAAAAAATAAAAAAGTTTCTGCCCAGCCTCAGTTCTTGATGAGGCTTCATCTGTTTCATGTGCCTGGGTTGATCAGAAGCCATGTCCTAGTCACAGTCACTTGCTGCCAAAGCGGAGGTGACAGAGGCACTTTGATATACCATACTTTTGATTGCTTCGGATTACTTTAGATAAGGTTATCAAATCACATTATGTGATTTACGCAACCTTATCATCCATGTTATGTGATTTACACAACCTCAGAAGTTGTTTGACCATTAAGACAAAAACCTTTGAGTCTAGGAATAGGAATGAATAATAATCTCCAATATGGCAGAGCCATATTGTGAGGCAGCTATAGCTAGAAAAACGAAAGTGTGTCATATAGAGGAAGAATGGTACTTTGATATATAGAGTAAATAATGTCTTATTTTCTTCAATATTGCGTGTGGTTACTTGCTAAAAAATTAATGTTCATTAAGAGGATTAAGTTACAAGGCGTATGGGAAGTTAGCACAGTAGTCAAAAGTATAAATGTTTGGTGCAGAATACTGAATTATGTTAGTGAATACACTTTTAAAGTCAATTCTCTATTCAACTAACATTAAAAGTATTTTTGTTTTTAAAAAAATACTTATAACGTCGGTTGTTTAAAACAACGGACGTTATAAGTATCACTTTTAACGTCGGTTATATTAATTAACCGACGTTATAAGTATACTTTTAACGTCAGTTGTTTAGACAACTGATGTTAAAATTTACACTTTTTACATCTGTTTGATTAACGTCAGGAAATTTTCAGTCGGTAATGCCATGATCTGTTTGGTTGTATGGATTAATTACTATACATGTTAAGTTGGTTAATGGCATGTCTGTTATGTATTCCTATTGTCTCATGATTGTTATGTTATATGCCTAATGATGTATATTTGGTTGAATCTGGACATGATATGAGAATTGCTATGTGTTGTTGTTATACATCTGTTGGCTGAATGTTGATTGACTGAGTGTTGATGATGAGCATGATAATAAGACCCTAACTGGATAATTTAGGACTCTTAATTAATGTAATGGTTTAGGGATTAATTTCCCAATAATTCATAAGACATGAACTGTTACTGAGAGGTGAGGTTTGATGCCAATTGGATTAGTCAAAGGACCCTAGGATTTGATTTGAGAGTGTTAGGGAGTTTTTGGCTCCAAGAACATAGGTTGAATCTGCCTAGAACAGTACGACTGGCCCAGGAGCACGGTCGTGATGAACTGGGAGTACGAGTTGAATTATGGAAGGTGGCCACATATTGAGCACGACCGTGCTCCACTTAAGTTGCAGCACGACCGTGCTGGGTGAGCACTCCCATGCTCCCCTTACTGGTCAAAACGTGAATTAAAGGTTCCAAAGGGGTGTTTCACCCCAGAAGTCCCCAATAATGTAATAAGATACCAATCGAATAAAGAAAATCTAGATAACTTAATTAAAGATTAATTAAGAAGAATAAGAATACTAAGTTGGTTAAGCCGGTGCCCTTTGGGCTACCGCACGTTGATATGCTTTGGTGCTTTTTGGCCAAAGTGGTCTCGATGCTTTTCGGTCGAGTTGTTGATAAGTTGAACCTTAGTGCTTTTTGGCTAAGGGGACTTTGACCCAGAAAGGTTAAAATGTTGATGTTGACGTTGATGATGGTGATAAGTCTTGGGTGCTTATTGGCCCAAGCAAAGGAGGTGGTTGCCATGTTTGTTGTTGTCCTCATGCATTCATACGTTGAAGTTGTTAGTGGGGGAAGTTCAACATAGGGGAGGTCGTCCTTGAGTATGGCGATCTGGCCAAGTCTCGGTGGTTCACCCAAGGTTTGGTGAACCGTGCGCCCCCGCTGTGGCGTGTCCTCGTTATGATGCGTCGGCTATCTAAGGGGTTCACCCGTGGTTTGGTGGACTACCGACGTTGGTGCTTTTTGGCCAATGTGGATATGTAACTCCGAAGTTACCTTCCTAAGATAGTTTGGATCCACATGTACAACGGAGTAGCGGAGTAATGTTGCACCGCATAGCATATGTTGGTTGAGATGACATGTTGATATGATTATTTTATGTTGATGTTATGTTGTATATTGTTATGCCATGTTATGATGTATGTTCATCTTGCTTAACTACTTCCATGCCGTTGTGTTTACATGATTTCTTACTCCCCGTTTCTCTTTGTTTGTTGTTGGCATGTATGTAACGTCCCTCGTTACATTAGATGCCCAAATTAATTTTCTATGAAAACCTTTAAAATATTTGGATTAAATAACCGAATCAAAAAATTCTTTTTTTTCACAATGAATTTAAGTCTGCGAGTATCTCGTATTTTCAAAATAATTAAATAAAGTAATAGTATTAAATGAACCATTATATCCAAATAAAATAAAGACTCATAAATATTAATTAATAAAATCCACATAATACTTTTACAATTGTTTTTGTCTCAAAACACGGCTCTAATAAACCCAAAATAAATAAATAAATTATAACTAATATTTTCAAGACTCTCTCTCAAAACGCCGCATCATGTATCTCATCACCTGTAAACTCTGAAAGACAACACCACTAATGAGATTTATAATCCCAGTAAGTAAACACAGTTCTAAAAGGTTTTCGAAAAGATGTTGCTTTCAGCCGGCGCGGTAACCGGAAAAACTGTCCATGGTACCCGCTAATTTTCCAAAATAATGTTCATTAAAAAAAATACATTTAATTTCAACAATCATATAATGACAACATAATCAAACATCATATATTAATTAAACAAAGTAATCACACATCACACAACAACACAATCCTCAAGTGGCTCGGAAACCCCACTCTGTGTTGGTTTCTTACCCAATTCGGTGACTCGAGAACCTCATTAAAATGGTTCCTTGCCCCTTGTCTGCGGTTCTAGAATTGATTCCTTGCCACCCTCTTTATGGTGACCCGAGAACCTCGTTCTAGAGTTGATTCCTTGCCCTATGGTGACTCGGGAACCTCGTTCTAGAATTGATTCATTGCCACCCTCTTTATGGTGACCCGAGAACCTCGTTCTAGAGTTGATTCCTTGCCCCATGGTGACTCGGGAATCCCATTTTAGAATTGATTCCTTGCCCCTATGGTGACTCGAGAACCTCGTAATTAAATTGGTTCCTTGCCTCCCATTAACGGTGACCCGAGAGCCTCGTTCACAAAATGGATTCCTTGCCCCATATCTTATTTTTCGACATCCCATTAAATGGTGATGTTACAAGCCAATGCCCCATTCTTAGGCGGCATATCAACAAATTCCACACATCATGCATATACCCTTTCATCCATATTCCGAAGCATAAAACCATCAATCACAATTGACAAACTTTTTAAAGCATATAACCACTACAATTCCATATCATCATATAAGCAACTCATAAATATCAAAATAACCTCAATACATAACATCATGTCACATGCTTTATTATTCATCAAGTTCATATCAAAACAATACTAAGGCATCACATATCACAAAAAGCATATCAGACAATAATATCACTCAACATGTGAATATTCACTCTCATGATAATTAATAACCAATAAAACAACAAAAAATATTTTGAAGACAAAACCCTAAATAATTACTCTTAATTTCATAATCAAACACCCTATAAAATTATATACCATGAAAGTTTAAGAAAATGGGTGTTTACTTACTTCTTGTAGACCTCCAAAAAGCTCTGACAACTATCTAGGAGAAACATTAGTGCCTCACAAAAAAATCTTTCTCCTTTTTGATAATATCTTTTATCCGCATGACTCCCTACTAAGCACCGCAAAAGCTCCTCAATGCCCCTGTTCTTGTTCGGCGGCGCTAACTGGCTAACCATATCCAATAGGTTTTCTAATTCTAACTCTTAGATATATATTTATATATTTATAAGTATCAGAATTTGGGAATTGAATTGTATTCCTATTGATCAATGATGCAGAAATATATACAAGTTCCTAGCATCTACATTAGGAAACAATAGATGTTTCCTTAATTTGAAATCCCTTGATTTTAGGGATTGACTAATTACAAAATTAAATCTCCTTAATTTGAAATCCCTTGATTTTAGGGATTGACTAATTACAAAATTAAATAGAGATTCTAATTCTAAAAGGTAAAAGATATAATATAAACATTCCTAAAATATCACACAACACAGATTCTCACAATAAGGTTTAAAAGTTGAAACCCATCCCTCACTTCAATTCTACCCGGTGGCCCATATTTATTTGCTTCTTAGAAGCCCGAGTAACTCCTCATATCCAACATTTATTATGAAATCTCATTATTATTATTTTAAAAAGAGAAAACGCTGCCCCCGTGAGTGGAATTTGGCTAAAGCTCAGTTTCTCAACATTGAAAACAATGTGGTTACGTCAATAGCACAACACCTAGGTTTCTTAGTTTTTTTTTTAACTTTATGTTTCTTTTATAAATTATTAAATAATTCTAATTAACTTTTATACTAATAATTTTCTACAATAAACTTCATAATAACTTAATCTTTTTATTAAAAATATTATATTAAATTATATTAAAATTTTAGGATGTTACAATGTATCTCTTTATGTAGGGGCCGGTGAGAAGTCAGTGGAGGAGTGACTCTGAGGAGCCGCGACTCTAGATAGGATGTTTAGTTTTATAGTTGATAGTATAGTTTTCAGTTTCGTTGTATTCCGAGGATTTATTCCGGAACGATTATACCATCTCTGTATGTGCATCGGGGTTGGGTTATGTTTTGATGTTTATGTTTTTGTTTATGTTTAATCTTTTAAAACTATGCTCCTTTCCGCGTTGAGATGTTACAATATGGGACCTTTTGTCCAAGTTTTTGTTTTATTAAATAAATGTATGTTTTTATATTATCTCTTTAAGTAAATGTTTTATAAATAACGTGCTGGGGTAGAGTGTGTCACAATTTTCATATATTAATAGTGTTTGATACAAAATAAAAGGTTTAGAAGTAAACATTAAATAGATTCAAGATGTTAAGAATTCAAAACAAAGTTTCTGTACTTGATTTCATGAGAGGAAATAATTTTTTCAAGTAGGAACAATAAAGTAATCGACTACTTTTGTTAACTAATCGCCTACTTTGTTCTAAAAATTAAATTATCAGAAATGACTTTTGAACCAAAGTAGTCGATTACCTCTGGAAAATCTTGAAATCTTGGTTTCTGTTTGACCAAAGTAATCATCTATTTTGGAAAATTAGTCGACTACTTTATTCTTCATGGCTTTCTATTAAAGATCTTGAACAAAGTAGTCAACTACTCAAGAAAAGTAGTCGACTACTTCAAGAAAACAAAACTGATTTTTTTTTAAAAAAATTTGAACTTCTTCTAAATTTTTTCTATATAAATAGGGTCATTTTGACACAAAAATTAACAAGTTTGATTCTAACAAAACTCTGTCAAAATACTCCCAAAACACACTAGAGCTTTTATGTTTAATTTTTTCTAAAGCAATTCTAGTTTGCTCTTGTTATTCATTTTGCACTAAGTAAATTAAAAGTCCTACATTCTTTTAGATTCATTTGTAATAGCAATAATGTAGATTACTATATTGGTTTGGTGGGGCATCTAAGTCAAGGCTAAGGTGAGGCATCCTTAGAGGTAAGGACATGCTTTGAGTGAAGTATCTCAAAGCAATCAAGGTAAATGTGGGGTATCTTTTTGGTTTTTTTATTATTGTAATATTGTAAAGAACAATATTCAAAATTAGTGAAAACACTCAAGCTTGCTAGGGGACTGGACATAGATCACTAAAGTTGTGATCAAACAAGTACAAAATTGAGTATGTGATCTTCTACTTCCCTTACTATCTTTTAATTCTTGAAAATTACGTATGATGCAAATTGATATGAAATGTGTTAATTTTTTTGATCGATTGTTATTGGTTGATAATTGTTCTATTCTTATACACTTTTTCTTTGCTTTGAAAATACTTTTTCGCTAGAAATTTTTAAAGAATCAAACTTTCCAAAGAATTTTACAAAACCTCGATTCACCTCACTTTTGTGGTGCCATTTTATTTCAACATATATATTTATAATTTTATATTGTAAGTTAATTTTTTTAATAGTTCCATGTATTCTTTATTCTTTTTTTTTTTGACAAATATATTCTTTATTTATTTTAAATCACATATTTATATATTAATCTGTTTCAATATATATTCAATTAATTAATATTTAATAATTTTATTAAAATGATAAATGTGCTTTTACTATAAAAAATAGTATTTATTTAATCAATAATTTTATATTCATTTTCTTCATTAAATGTAACACCTCTATTCTCATTAAGATACATTTTTAATTCTTTTTCTTCATTAATGATATCATTATTTTACGAAGGTACCATTAAATTAAAGTTGTTTTAAATAGAGTGTGTATGGATATTCTAATCCAAAAGAATTGGTGTAGTTTGCTAATATTTTCATTCTAATAAACAAACAGAGGTATATTAGCAACCCCTTTAATATATTATTTTCGATATTCTAGTTAATTTTATATAAAACAGGTACATGGGAATGCACAAAAGTGAAACAAGCAAATTATGATATAATTAAATAAATTTTAGAATAGGAATAGAGATTAACAAGAAAATTATAAAAATTCTAAATGTCTTTTGAAAAATGAAGCAACTAAAGGTGTTAAAATAATTAAATTGCCATTTTTGTCTTTTCTTATAAATTCCATTTCCCTAAGTCTACCCATACAAGTTTAATTTTTATACAGTTTACATTGTTAACTAATCATGAATCATCTTATATGTCTAATTTTTTGCCTTTGTTTGGACAGTGAAAGATATAGAATGGAAAGAAGTAGGTGATAAGTGATAATGAGTTGAATAAGATTTTTAGGTTTGGATTGAAAGAAGTAGAGGAGTAGTAGAAGAGAAGTAGAAGTAGGAGATAAGTGGTAGTAAGTAGAAGTAGATTCTTAGGTTTGGATTGAAAGAAGTAGAAGAGAAGTATAAGAAAAACAAAACATCAAATATTGGAGCACAATTCTTCTCATATATTAACTTACTACTATGTGCACTCGTGCCTGTTACGGGCTAGAAATTTGCTTAACATTAAATGTAATATAGTATAATTAATATTTTAAAGATGTTATATCTAACGAAATATTTTACAATTCATAAAATTTTAAAACATTAAAGTGTTTGTAAATTTGCTAATATTAGAATTTGAAAGTATTGCTCATCTGATCTTACTAATTAATGGAAAAAATATATAAACACAAACATATATAACAAAACTATAAAATAGAAAGCAATTATGAAACAAACTAAACATCATATTAATCTTCGTAAGATATCATTGTCCAGTCAATGTTTAGATCATTTCTAAAAATTACAACAACCAAAAAAATAGAAACCTAAAGTGCCAAAGGGGAACAAAAAAACCACAAAAAACATAAAAAAATAGCTTCATAAAGAACTTTGTTCAACTTCAAAAGAACAGCTTTCCAAGGTCTTATCATCATGGTCTTTCAGTACAGAAACACAATCTTCGCATATCAATTCCCAATTTTTTCCTCATCAACTCCAATGACAATTCGACATAGGAACCAAAAACTTCACATTCAATTTTGATGCTGGTTCATACAAATAAAAATCAGTTAGTACTCTTATAAAATTTTTAAAATAGGGTAAAATATTATCATCATAAAATACTAACCCATCATTGTCCAACTCCGATACATTCAACTTTAATTTTCTACCATCTATTGTATATTCTTTTTCAATGCCAACACCAGTAAGCAGAACAATAACATCTGGAGATCATCATTCGTTAGAAAATGTCAAAATTAATATGTATGATGAAGTTGGAAATATAAAGATGAGAGAAACAATAAATATACCAGCTAGATATCATAATTAAAGTCCAGGATTTCAGCATTGGAAACAAAAGAGTATGGAGATGCAATTATTTGGTTCTGGTCAAGAGGATGAACATTGGAAGTGTATTTAAAATTGAGCTTGTAATCATGTCTTGTGGTCTTGTTGTCACCTCCATTAGCTATAACACCAACATCAGTTATAATTACATCTTTCCCTTCAGCCAGTAGACTTTCAAATCGACAAATCAATGTTTTCTTTATAGAAACAGATATTTTTGCACCCCGAAATAAACATGTAAACAACAATGAGTAAGGAAAATAAGACAATGGTTCAAATGTACACCAAAAAAAATGAATTAAAATAACCTGCTCATCCATCAGCACCATCTCCAATGAGAATGGTATTCTACAACCATTCATACTTGGAACAACCCACTTCCTGATAATTTCAACTTTGATGTTCTAGGAATCCTTTTCAAAAGAGATAGCAGAAACAGGGTCATAGGCTTCGACCATTATGAAAGTAAAGCAACAAAATTAGTGAGGTGGTGTGAGGATGTTGCATCTATTTATACTATTAGTTGCAATGGTTGAATGAGTATAATATGATGGTTCATTTGATTTCTCGAAATATTGGCCCCTTAAATTGTCATATACAGGTAAATGAATAGTTAAACACATTTTAGAATCTACATTTTTGGAACCGATGATTTATTTAGTGTGCAACATGTTTTGATGTGTTCGCTATTTTGTTTTAATTGTTGGACAATGTTGAAATTAAAATGTGTCTAGGAATGTGTCAATCTCGATTGAATTCATCTATTGAAATTAAATAGTTTAAGAAACTATTTGAAATCACACGACTATTCAAAGGAATGATTTCAATTTTTAAACAAAAAGTTTATGGTGCTTCTTAAATTGATACTTATAATTTGTATTCCTGAATATAAATTTTTTTAAGGCAAAAAATTAATATTTTACTTCTAGATTAGGAAAGACTAATAGAAGATTCCTTGATAAGCTTGCATTCTCACTGTGACATCTATCCATACTTTCCTCCCAATGGTTTTTTTATTTTTTGATAAAATGGGGTCTCTTTTATAATATGTATTTTTTTGACAAATCTTTTATAATATTTATAGATAGATAGATGTATAGATATAGATAGATTTATAGATTTTGTGATCATAAAACTGATTTGAACGCGGGGGTTCCGTCCATTGTATACTTAGTTTTCCGTTGGACGTGGAGGTCCTGTCCATTGCATACTTTATTTTCTGTTGGACGCGTAGGTTCTGTCCATTGAATGCTTGCTTTTTTGTTGGATGCGGAGGTCCCATCCATTGTATACTTAATTTTCTGCTGGACGTGGAGGTTCCATCCATTGCATACTTAGTTTTCTATTGGACGCGGAGGTCCCGTCCATTGCATACTTAATTTACTGATGGACACAGAGGTTCTGTCTATTGCATACTTACTTTTCTGTTGGACGGGCAAGTCCCGTCCATTGCATACTTACTTTTCTGTTGGACGGGCAAGTCCCGTCCATTGCATACTTACTTTTCTGTTGGACGGGGAGGTCCTGTCCATTGCATACTTACTTTTATGTTGGATAGGGAGGTCCCGTCCATTGCATACTTAATTTTCTGTTGGACGGGGAAGTCCCATCCATTGCATACTTAATTTTCGGTTGGACATGGAGGTTCCTTCCATTGCATGCCTACTCTGTGGATGGGGAGGTCCTGTCCATTGCATCCTTAATTTTCTGTTGGACGTGCAGGTTCCGTCCATTGCATGCTTACTTTTCTATTGGACGGGGAGGTCCCATCCATTGCGTACTTAATTTTATGTTGGACGCGGAGGTCCCGTCAATTGCATAGTTAATTTTCTGTTGGACACGGTGGTCCCATCCATTGCATACTTAATTTTCTGTTGGACGCTGCTGGATAGGGTACATCAAAACATGTAAGATTTGTAGATTTTGAAACACTTCTTTGTATATAACATTTTTGGTTGCTTTTGAAGCATTCTCATTCTCATCTAGTATGAGTATCTTTAATACATTCCTTGATCTAACTTTAGGAACTGCAACATAGAGTTGCCCATGAGAGAAAACTGGCCTTGGGAGGAACAATCCCACTTGAGATAAAGATTGACCTTGGCTTTTGTTAATGGTCAATGCAAAACAGAGGGATAGAGGGAATTGTCTTCTCTCAAATTTGATTGGCATCCCTGAATCAGAGGGTATTAGGTTCATTCTTGGGATATAAATCTTCTGCCTAACGTTAGTTCCAGTTACAACAGTAGCACCAATAACATTCCTTCCTAACTCATTCACTATCAGCCTAGTATCATTGCATAAACCTCCATTGGGATCAATATTTCTCAGCAACATTGCAAGCACACCAACCTTAAAAATTAATCTATGATTTGGAATGGCAGATGTTTTTATATCATTTAAAAACTCTGTTGTGAACCATTCAGATTGAAGTTCAGAATCTTCGTCAGATTGGCAAGGTGAATCGGAGCTATGATAGATCTTTTCTTCTCCTGGAATAAGGTCCAATATCATGTTGTTGATTTTCTCAACTGCTTCCAATGTGGGGGCCAATATACCTCTTTCTTAAAAGAAATTTGTATCAGTGGTATTGTTCAATAAATCAGGGTAGGCAAAGTTAACTAACTGCAACAATGGACTATCATGTGCTTTTATTAGAAGGTCATCTGGAATTTCAATTTCAGTTTCTTCATCCACATTCCCTAGAATAGAACCATCTCCTATCTTCATAGTCCAATCTGCAAAGTTCTGGATGAGAGCATTGTCACTTTCTGAATTTATAGAACTCCTTAACCTCATGTTTTGGGTCAATCTCAGGACTTTACAAAACTTCCATAAATATGAAGAATTTACAGTAGCTCCAATGACTTCCTGTTTGGAACCTTTTCGAATAACCGGTAAAACTTGCTTAAAGTCACCTCCAAGAACAACAACCTTCCCTCCAAAAGGTTGTTCCAAGCTGTATGGATTTTTGTGTCTCATTATATCTCTCAAAGTCCTATCCAAAGCTTCAAAACAGAACTTATTCAACATTGGAGCTGCATCCCAAATAATCAATTTAGCATATTGGAGTAACTCAGCCTTCGGACTGCCCTGTCTTATGTTGCAGTTTGACAAATCATTAATGGCCAATGGTATAGAAAAGTTGGAATGAGCAGTTCTGCCACCTGGTAAAGGCAATGATGTAATCCCGATAGAAACTACATTTAGGACAATATTACCCTCTGATCTAAGAGCTGCTGATAGTGTATTCCACATGAATGTCTTCCCAGTTCCACCATATCCATAAAGGAAAAAAAAAACCACCATTTTCTTCTGATACAGCCTTCATAATCTCTTCGTAAACATTTTTTTGCTTTTTTGTCATTGACAATAACAGAGACTGATGGGTCCGTTTTAACTGATCTTTATCATAGTTAAGTTCATCGGCAACAAATCTGTTACTATATTGGTAATGCTAATCCATTCGTGGAAACGGAAGACTGGAAAATTCTTTCAGACTTATACCATTCATTTGGAGCAATTTTTATACCTCAATCAAACAGAGATTTTTAATGTCATCTTCTTCCAAATGAAGCCTTGTGAAAAAATCTTAGTATTAAAATTATAAATGAAACAGTTGGATTTAGAGATAAATATATTATGATACATATATTAGGTTGAGTCTCTGTACCTGGAATATTAAGAGACCTACTTCTTTGGTGTACAATTCCATCTGATAACAATTCCCATGTTTGATTCCATACATCCTCTGATCTACTCATAGTGTTTGCTAACAATAATGTAACAAAAAGCTTTCTCATATGTGCACCAGATGCTAATTCACTCGCTTCTGTAATTGCATCAATGAACTCTTTATCATCCGCCAATAATCCTAAAGCATAACATGCTTGCTGAAATGTATCGTAAGTTACTCCTTTGACTGTTCTTATACTCCTATAACTGGTACAACTTTTTTGTACTGTTAACAAAATTCTCATGTAGAACAGCTCACCTGTTCCAGGAGGAACACAGTGAAGTCTACCAATAGAGTAACCCTGTTTCCGTGGATGCCATCTTCTACTATTTTCAATATAAACAAATTTACATGGAATTGAGAATAGGTCATCTCCCTAGCATCAGAATATTGCTGGTTTGCTTCCATCCATGCCATGAACATAGTAGTCTTTTGTTCATTCTTGATTAAAACCTGTGGAATACTCTCATTCTCTTTGTATATTACTCTCTGTTGATTTGGAAGATGGAAGGTTAATCTCTTAAGAAAGGGCCATCTTTCATGAATGTCAAAGCTGAGAATTCTCCATACAGCTTCACACGGAGAAACATATCTACAATCATAGTATTGTTTGATTTCATCAACCACAGATCTTTTATCACTGCCTGCAATATCATTTCTAAACTCAAGAGTAGCTCTGTTAGGTCCTTTATTTACATATTTAAAAAGATACTTGATGGCATTTGACTTGTTGCAATATTCAATGTTAACATGAGCTTGGTATTTGATCAGCAATTGAGGATTGAAAGGAACAACAAATCGATTATCAACTTCAACACCTTTTTTTCTTTATAGTTAGACCTAAATCCCTCTTCTGTACCTAGGATATCCATCCTCATCAATTACAGTGACATATTGAAACTTCTTTGGGAAAAACTTGCTACATTTCCCATCTTTCATGCATGGAGATTTTTTATTAGCTGCTCCACATGGACCATGAATCATAAATTAAAGTTTGAAACTACACGATTCAAGTTAGGATACAACAAATTAGATGGCAGCTCAGCAGAGATATGTTTGTCTATGTCTTGAGGTGTGGCCAACTTGTTAGACTGACTCAACCATAAAAGAATATGTGCATGTGGAAGGCCTCTTTTTTGGAACTCTACTGTACATTCCTGAAACATGAATATTGGACAGTTTAGTATATAAAAATGTACAATGTGTGATATATTTGTGTGAAAATATTAAAATTAAAGAAACACAAACCTGCATCAACATCTCCAAAAATCTTTCCTTTTTTAAAATCACTTATCATCTGATCCAATTTCATCTTGAAAACACGGCATGAAATGTCTGGCCTATCACCAACTTTTAAATTTCTTGACCTTACAATATTTTGAATTTCGTTCCAATTAGAGTGACATGTCACAGTGATAAAGAGATCTGGATATCCATATTTCTTTCAAATTGCCATTGCATCGTGACAATTATTAAACATATATCTCATCCCTCCAGTGAATGAAGACGAGAGGATAACTCTGACTCCTACTACAGTTGGGTCAGTCTCACCTCTGGTAACAGCTTCTTGTAATCCAATCAAAACATCACTCCTGAGTGAAGCTTGGTTAAGTCGTATCCACTGCAATTGTTGAGCCTCTATGCATCAACCCAAAACTGTTGAAACAACCTCTTTGAATTGACAATGTTCCCAAATTCTATTCTCATATCTTGAATTCTGTAACCTAGAAATTCTCTCATGGTTACTCGTAGTCTCTTTCTACCTTCATTATTCAATTCAGAATCTCGAATAGGAATATTTTCTTTATAACCATCTTCTCCAAAAGGGAACAACAAAGGGTATTTTAGAGGAATGAAAGATGTATGGGTCTCATGGATCCTTGAAAGTCGACCATCATTTTTTTTTACAACAATGTCTCTTTCAAAATCCATGTTGTTTACATCACCAACTATCAATGCAGCAACCTCAGCTACTGTTGGCAAGTTGAATGTCCTAGGATCCCTACATCTGTTTCTGAACAACCTTAAGGAAAAATTTGAAGATTTGTTTGCTTCAAAAAAGTCTCTCACAACTCTAAAATATTTGGGGTGTTGATTTGATTTGTCAATCATCACCTTAAAATCTTTACATAATGAAATATCCAATGAACCATCCTTGTCATTTGCACTGCAAAATATACATATATAATTGTAAATAACAATGCAAATGAAATAGTGGTTATAGGTTACCGTTTTTATTGGAAGATTATTCATACCTGAAATTCTTCATTCTGTTATTAATCTTGTTTTGTGTGGCATAAATGTACAGCTGAGCGAATCTAGGAGAATTTTCATCTGGTGGAACCAAGCAACCTATCCTATGAAAATTTTGACCACTGAGAATAAATTGTGGGGGTCCACTGCCATTGTTGATTGCTGATTCAACCTTTCCTCCAATAGAAGTAAATGCAAACATACTATTATATGCCTTTATGTTAACAGATCAGGTGGCCTTTTAAGGAATGGAAGTTCTATCTTTCCCTTCAAACAACAAATTGAGAATTTTGGATTGTTTGTTTTTTTTTATTTATCCGAACGCTCCTCATACCACAAAATTGCATGATAGTAACTGCATGTAAATATAGGTCCTCCCAAGTCTAAAAGTTCTGTAACAATATTTTGGAAAAAAAAATTATTTAGCAACTAAAATGATGATTATACTAATGCTTTAATTAAGTGTAAAATATATTACCTTAGTTTTCTGCTTTGATTTATAATTCCATTTCAACATGAGTATCATTTGGCAGGTTGTCTCGATTTAAATGGAGGGATCCATTCATTGTTATAGAACCATCAAGGCTTGATATTGCATTCGAAGATTTAGTAAACGTATTAGGTGTAATACTTTCAGCAGATGAACCTAATGTAATAATTAATTAAAAATTATATAAATAAAACAAACAATAAAAGACAATGTCTTACGGATTTATATATATATATATATATATATATATAATATAATATAAAATTTTCCCCCCTTTATAAATTTTTTTCTGTACCTTCTGATAAATGAAGGTGCCTTTGAAAGGTCGTATGTGATCCCTCTTGCTGTCTTACAGATGTCTTTGAAAGGGGGGAAAAAGACAATGCTTGCCTAATAGGTCCGTTGAAAATCTCTGCTCTGTAATAGCTAGTTTGAAGCTTGCTTCGAATGCTGCAATCTACTAAAAGTATGCATAGAAGTAAGTCCAGATGACAGTTTTCTGCTCTGAGAACTTTGAGTATTCATGTTCTTGTTGTGTTGCAATAATGGTTGTCTGGAACTTGACCCTTCCAATCCCTCTGGAGGAGTTGATTGGCCTTCAAAACAACAATTTCAAAATAAATCATTGTTATTATTTGCAAAATATTAATAGATATGATTATAAAGATGAATATAAGTAATTCTGAATGTGATATAATGGACATATGACTTTAAACCTAATTTAGGAATTTGTGACATATATGGAGGTTTGTAACTGGCAAAAAGTTGTCCATGAATATTAACATCTTTTGTTGTTTACGGAGTAAAGGGATCAATGGTAGGACATCCTGATGTTTGTTCTGATATGCATCTATCAGAAGATTGAAGCTGAAACAATGGGTGTCTTTTAACAATGGATCTGCATGCTGACATTGCTTTTGGTATGCCGAGATTCTCTTTATCATTTTGATCGATATCTAGTAATGAAACAAAAATTGTTGAATTATATATAAGTTTAACAAACATCTACAATAATATTTACTTTTATAAAACCAGTAAAATGAAAGAATGAAAAACCTTTATCAACTACATTCCCTCTTTTTCTCTTTGCTTGTATGATTGATTTTCTTTTAAACCATGCAGCAGAAGAAGGAGAGGAATTGGGAGGCCTATTTGAAGGGGAATCCATTGAATAGGGAATTCAAAAGAATGTAGGTATATTTTTTAAACTTTGATTTTGAATATATGTACTATTAAAATTTATTATTTATTATTTTTGATACTCGAAAAACTAAATAATGGAAGTGTTTATCTCTATCTCAAAGTGATATTGATGAGTCTTTATAAGACTTGATTGGTTATTTAAAAATGATTGAAAGACGCATTTTTTATTTTGTGTGTTACAGCAAGTTACACTTGGAAAATGCAGGTTTAGAAATGACATTAAATGCATGAATTATAAACTCGGTCCATTGAATGCTTGCTTTTCTGTTGGACTAGGAGGTCCCGTCCGTTGCATACTTACTTTTATGTTGGACAGGGAGGTCTCGTCCATTGCATACTTAATTTTCGCTTGGACGTGTGGGTTCCGTCCATTGCATGCCTACTTTTCTGTGGATGGGGAGGTCCGGTCCATTGCATCATTAATTTTCTGTTGGACACGGAGGTTCCATCCATTGCATGCTTACTTTTCTGTTGGACGGGGAGGTCTCATCCATTGCGTACTTAATTTTCTGTTGGACACCGAGGTCCAGTCCATTGCATACTTAATTTTATGTTGGACACGGAGGTTCCGTCCATTGCATGCTTATTTTTCTGTTGGACGGGGATGTCCTGTCCATTGCGTACTTAATTTTCTATTGGACTCGGAGGTCCCGTCCATTGCTTACTTAAGTTGTTGGTGACTCCATGTTTATTCTCTAAAAGAAAAACATGTTTTCTTTTTGGTCGCCACATTTATATATAAGCTTCTCTTAGGTTTGTTATAAAAGGTACAACAGTACAAATGAAGGGAATAACTTTTTAAAATAGCAAACTAAGGAAAATTGATTAGTGGCTTCCATGGATGACCTTTTTTTCTCCCCTTTTTGTAAGTAAGAGAAAGAAACGGATTGAGGAATACTAATTTGAATAGGATTTTAATTTAATAAAGAGTGACTATATTGAGTATACGAATCAATTAGTTTACATTTTGTGATCATAAAAATTATTTGAAGAAATCCAAGAAAAATAATTTGTGACTATTAAAACATTAATTTAGAACAAAAAGGATTTTACAATAAGTGGAAGATTAACGACCCTTGGAAATTAGATATTGAATAAATATGGTATTCATTCAATTTCATTTAATTAATAACGTATATCAAGGATCCAAAAAGATTAAGCTAATGTTTTTTATTGAATTCAATAGTATTAATTAATAATATTAACGATTAGTAACCCCTAATGAGGAATGAAATAAAATATGAATAGATAATTTGCGGAAAACAAAACATTAGATTAAGTCCCGAAAAGGATGATATCCAGGATTACAATTGCAAAATGGATAAAGCAGCAATAGAAATTAAAACTGAAAGATGATTAAAACTTATTAAAACTTTTTTAAAAACTTAAACATCTCCTAAAGGGAATGATGGAGAAAAATTGCAACTTCCACTATGGCAATCACTCATCTTCTTTCTTAATTGACTTAAGACCCTTCATATTGGTACTGCTGGCTGAAGCTGACAGAACTTCAATGTCAACATCTGGTACCCTCTTTGCAGGAGTTTTTTTTTAGAACCTCTCCTTCCAGGTTAGTAGTTTGCATTCCACTCATTTCAATTTGCTTTGAAGCCCCAATATCACAGTCGGACATAAGATCAATAGCAGAAATAGGTGAAGATTCCAGTCCATCCTGAAAAGAAACAAACAATGGTAGTGAGACTTACAACAAAGTTTGTTCTTTAGAAGATATTGATTAATTCAGAAATACTTTAATTACATTCTTGGGTTTAAGTTCTTTGAATTTTTGGATAATAGAAGGATCATCAGAGACCCTCTTGACTCTGTAATATATAGGAAACCTAGAGTTGACAACATTTTTGACCTCCACTTTAAATAGCAGTGTTTGGTTCACCAGATTACAAATTTCATCAGGGTAAATTCCAGCACCAGAAACCTGCATAGTAAAAGAGAATAAAGTTAATGTCATTTTTAAAAAATGATACATAATACTTTAGTTTGGAAAAACAAATTAGTTAAACCTTCTTGAACTCTTTCAGCAAATCAAGGCAACTTTTGCCCAACAAAGTTGTTGCATCACGATCAAAGATAGTGAAAGTAGCAGTGTCTGTTTCATCAATGACCCTCACCTTGATACTGTACCTTTATTTGAAAATAAAAATTAGATTAAATATAAAAGTAAGAACAAAAAGCAAAAGAAATCTTGACTGAAAATGATTTAAACCTTTTTGCAACATCGTCAACATGTCTATTGCAATTATCACAAAAAACTTTCCATCTTCTTCAATAACAGATCTGCTACATTTGCATCCCATATACCACCACTCTTCTGTCTCATGCATATGCTTAATGGTAGCCAAAACAACATAAAAAGTATACTGGGAAAACAATATAAATCTGGAAAATAAAATACACGAAAAAAAAAAACAAATCCATTAGGAAGTATAAGAACATAAATGTAGTTACATCAGTGCAATCTTTGATATCTAGTATAGTCTTCTTATCATTGACATTCAACAATTCTTCTTCAATTGTGACCCTTGGAGAACCAGCTATTTGGCTGAGAATTTGAGAGCCACTCTAGATAGAGTCCACCATCCTAGAAAAATTTATTAATTTATGTAAATATTTAATTTAAGACAGGGTATAAGAGTATAAGAGAAAAAATAAAATACTTAAGTTTTAAATCCAATGCTTCACGAATCTCAGGATTGAAGAGTAGTTTTGTTGCTTGCATAACATTCTTGATACTTCGGGTCCCTGATATAAGATTGAGAATGAATTAGTTTCAGTGTAAAATTTAAAATTGTGAGGAGTGAATTGTAATAAAAAAATTCACCTTTGAAAGCCTTCACTTTAGCAAATTGAACAACAACAACCGAATTTACACCACCAACTGCAGCAAGAAAAGCATTCAACTCATCCACATAAGAACCAAAAAGTGCACATTCAATTTTGATACTGATAAATCCAAGTAGACATGGTTTAGAATCCAACAATTAAATTAAATTATATAAAAGGGGAGAATTATTTTGTTCATTAAAAATTGATCCATCATTCTCCAACTCTATTACATTCAACTTTGATTTTCTACCATCTTTAGTATATATATATTTTTCTATTCCAACACCAGTCAGCAAACCAATAACATCTGCATATAATCCGTCATTAAAAAATGTTGAATTTTCAAGTTATGATGAAGTTGGAAATAGAAAAGAAAAGGAAAAAAAAGACAATAATGATACCGGCTAAATAAGAAGTGTCATAGTTAAAGTCCAGAACTTCATCAAAAGATACAAAAGAGTATGGAGATGCGAAAAGGTTGGTTTTGTCAAGATAGTGAACAATAGAGTGAAATTTAAAGTTCAGCTTGTAGACATGTCTTGTGGTCTTGTAATCACCACCATTAGCTGCAACACCAACATCAGTTATAGTGACAACCTTCCCTTCAGCCAACATACTTTCGAACCTATAAATCAGTGATTTCTTTATAGAAGCAGATATCTTGTCACCCTGTACAAAAGAAGTAAACAACAATTAGTAAAGAAAATAAGATAACTGTTCAAAATTACAACAAATAAATATGTATGAGTGTAACCTGCTCATCCATGAGCACCATCTCCAATGGGAATGGTATCTTAGAACCATTTAAACTTGGTATAGCCCACTTCCTGATAATTTCAACTTTGATTGTCCATGTTTCCTTTTCAGCAGAGATGGCAGAAACTGAGTCATACATTGCGGCCATTATGAAAGTATATGAAATTTAGAATGTTAGTGGGTGCTCATAGTATGTTGTATGTATTTATACTATGAATTAGATAGTTGTTTGATGGTTCATATGGGTTCTTGAAATAGTGGCCAGATAAATTCTTCATTATGAGAAAATGTAGATTTAAAAACGTTTTATTAAACATACTGAGTAATGAGTTTATTGTGAATGACATTGTATTCAAACGTTGATTTTGAATATATGTTTTACAAATTTATTATTTTTGAAACTCGAAAAACTCAATATTGAGACTATTTTTCTCTTTCTAAAAGTGATATTGATAAGTATTTATAAGAATTGATTGGTTATCTAAGAATGATTGAAAGACGCATTTTGTATTTGTGTTGTACAGCAAGATACACTCAGATATGCAGCTTTATAAATGACATTAAAAACTTTACACTTGAATGATTGAAAGACGCTTTCTATAGCCAATGAATATTTAGTTGCAATTAAGTTTAAATCATTGGAAATTTCAATTAATTGAATGCCTTACGTTTCAATAGCTTTTCAACACCTATCCAAGTATTGAAACATTCACCTAATATTAAAGATGTTTATAACTTTTTTTTTTGGTATATTGGTATTATTGTTACAGCAAGTTACACTTGGGAAATACAGATTCATAAATGACATTAAATTCTTGATTTATAAACTCGGTCCATTGAATGCTTGCTTTTCTGTTGGACTGGGAGGTCCCATCCATTGCATACTTACTTTTATGTTGAACGGGGAGGACCTCCCGTCCATTGCATACTTAATTTTCTGTTGAAAGTGTGGGTTTCGTCCATTGCATGCCTACTTTTCTGTGGACGGAGAGGTCCTGTCCATTGCATCCTTAATTTTCTATTGGACGCGGAGGTTCCTTCCATTGAATGCTTACTTTTCTGTTGGACGGGGAGGTCCCGTCCATTGCATACTTAATTTTCTGTTGGAAGACTTTACACTTGAATGATTGAAAGACGCTTCCTATAGCCAATGAATATTTAGTTACAATTAAGTTTAAATGGTTGGAAATTTCAATTAATTGAATGCCTTGCGTTTCAATAGCTTTTCAGTACCTATCCAAGTATTGAAACTTTCACCTAATATTAAAGATGTTTATAAATTTTTTTTATTGGTATTTTGTAATTTGTAATTTATTGTTTGTAATTTTAAATCATTTTTTAATTCCAGATCAGGAAAGTCTAATAATGGCTTTCATGAGAAGCTTTTATTCTCATTGTGACACCTGTCAAACTTTCCTTCTAATGGGGATAAGTTTATATATTGTATAGATATTCAACTTATTATTTGTATTAGTTGCGTCGTTTATTGTGGGAAAAAAACTAAAAAAAATCATATATTCAGCAATGTCAAATATATCAACTGATTTAAAAAATGCGTACATCATTAATTCCCTTCTACCTACCAACATGCTCATTAAAGCCAATGGGGTGTTGGCTGGAAGCAACTTGCTCTAAGGAGGAGAAACTGGGGAATCCGGGTTTGAATCCTTGTGAAGTCACCTCATCACTACTAGAAATCCAGCCTATAGATACCGAAAAATGGGTCATTAAAGTGAGGAAATCAGTCACTATTTAGTGACCGATTTTGAGACCGATTTTTTTCAGTCCCTAAATTATTGGTGGCTAATATGCAGAGATCAATTTAGTGATCGATTTTTCAGAGACTGGTTTAGTGACCGATTTTAGACAACAGTTTAGAGACTGATTCTAGTGATCGATTTTAGACAACGGTTTAGAGACCGATTATGGCGACCGATTTGGTGTCTGATTTTGGACACTGATTTAGAGACAGATTGTAGCGACCAATTTAGTGATCGATTTTGGTGACTAATTTAGTGACCGATTTTAGACACTGAATTAGAGACCAAGATTAGTGGCCAATTTAGTGACTTAATTGTTATATGAATTAGTGATGAATTTCGAGACTATTTTTGGTCACTCATTTAGTGACTGATTTTAATGACTGATTTAGTGATCGGTTCTATTACATTTACACGTTCTGATCTCCCATGTCTTATCCTTACGTTGGTGCTTACGACGATGCAACTCTGTTGGAGTAGGAGGGATTCTGGTCGACTTCATCTAAAATAGAATAAAGAGGAATAAAATTAATGATATATGACCACATGCTAGTGCATATGAAAAACTATAAGATCCATATTTGTCCTGTTATCTGATATGCACTAAATGATTATTATCAACAAAAGTTGACAACAATTTGCTAGTTATATATGCAATGATCAAAAGTTTAAAAATGGGTAGATATGAATTTTACCAAGCAAAAATGAATATAGAATCGTTGACTTTGCAATAATCATTTGGCAGACTTAATGAACTTTTTAGTCCTGAAAATATGGTCATTTTTGGTTTTCGTTCTTACATTTTCTTTCTTTGCATTCGGTCCCTTTAACTTTTTAAGTTTCGCATTTAGCCCCTGCCGTCAAAAACGTCCGTTAAGTGCTTAGCTGTCTAGTAGAGGTGCCATCTCAGTATGCCACATGGCATTAAATTTAATATTTTAATGCCACGTGGCAATTTCAAAATTTTCATTTTTAATAATTAAATTTTTATTTTAACAATTATAAATATTAATATAATATTTTATATTTTTTTAATAACTATCTTCTTCTTCCCCCTTTCTCTAGATCCCTTCTGTTCTTGCTTCCATCTCCCCACCCTTTCTTTATCTCTACCTTCTGTCTTCCATCCATCAAAGCCCTGTTGAAGCTCCACACTGAATCCAACACCATCCTCTCCACTGACCCCAATCTCTCTTCCCTCTCCCACCACCTCACCCGCCTCAAGACCCTCGTCGACTCCTTCAACCACTCCCACAGCCACCACTCCCTCTGGTGCTTCCTCACCCGCCGAGTCTCCATCCACTCCATCTCTCACCTCGCCGGCTCCATCGAGCCCAAAATCCAAGCATTGATCGACCGCGAGAGCCTCAAAACCCTCCCCCGGGCCCTCCGCAACCCGACCCACATCCCACACGAGTTGGTCACCCTCCTCACTCAGTTCGAGGACCAAGTCTCCCACGGCCTCAACCGTGATATACAAGACCTGGTTCTCAAATTCAAGATTTTTTCTTCACTCGAATCGATTCTCTTCGACCCCAAGTGTTCCAAAAGGGTTTGCGAGCGTGCCAGTGGACCCGTGGCTGCGTTGATTCGATTTAACAAGGAATTTTCGTGGGTCAGAGGGAGAAAAGGGCTTTTAAGAGAGAGATTTTGGTAAGGGTTAGAGAGGCCTTTGTTTCTGATGTTGAATCTTCCACCATTGTTGTTGTGGTTTTATGGGGTTCTTCACCTTAGTTTTGTTTGTACAAAATATTTAATTGGGGGTAATGGTAGGAACAAACAGGTAGTTCCATCATGGAGACAGAGATGAATGGAATCGTGTGAATTAGTGAATGAATGGATGATGATGTGATGATTTGGAGAGGAATGACCGGATTTGGTTGCCGGTGGTGATCGAAATCGTGATCGGAGACAGAGAGGGCGGTGATGGAAAATGAACTACCTCTCTCTGTCTCAGTCTAAGGCGTAGAGATGGAAGGAAGACATGTGGAGATGGAGAAAGGGTGGGGAGATTGAAGGAAGAGCAGAAGGGATCTAGGGATCCGGAGAAAGGGGAAGAAGAATATAGGTATAAAAAAATATCTTAACTTATATAATTGTTAGTATACAAAATAATTATTTAAAAAAATTCAAAATTGTCACGTGGTATTAAAATATTAAATTTAATGTAACGTGACATGCTGAGATGGCACCTCCGTTAGACAGCTAAGCACTTAACAGATGATTTTGATGGTAGGAACTAAATGCAAAACATAAATAGTTAAAAGGGTTTATTGTAAAGGAAAAGTTGCAGGGACAAAAACCATAAATGACCATATTTTCAGGGGCTAAAAAGTTCATTAAACCTCGTTTAATTGGAGGTAATGATTGCTATCTACCTTGCTTCCACGTTGTTTAATTTGCAGTAAAAGGTTGAACTACTATCTTAGCCTAAGCCCACCATATACCAAACCAGCTTTACTACCCCACAAAAATCAACCTATACATATTGGTGTATTGATTAAATAAAAGGAATGAAAAAACAAATGCCAACCAACACAAAAACCAAATACCCAGTACTACCGAAATGTTCCAAAGAGACTTAGGGAACCACTTCAAGAACCTATATTATGAAAACCATTTAAACCTCTAGGACAACTTCCAAAAATCCTGCAGCAAAAGTATAGAAACCAACACTGAAAGCAGCACCAAGAAAACCAAATTATCACTGCAAGAAAATAGTCAAATAACGACCGAATTTAGGTGGCTGCTATAGCGAACGAATTACCGACTAATTTGCATAATATAAAGTCTGGTCATTATTTCTTAATCAGCGACCGAATATGCCCATCGCAAACAATTTGGTCGCTAATTTAAAAGTTTTGAAATCCAACCATGTTGGCTAGTCAGCGACTTAATAACGGTAATATTTAGCGACCGAATTAAACGCGGTCACTGAACATTGTTATTTTATACACGGCGACCGATTTAGCGACCGAATTTGTTCTGTCGCTAATCATAAATCCCTAAATCAGAACGTGTGCCCCCTTCACCCTATTTTCACTCATCTCCTCCCTCTCCCTCTCCCTCTCAGCTCCTCTGTTCTCTTCTCTATCTCTGTCAGCTCCTCCCTCCCCCATTCCGGCAAACCACTATGGCCACCACCGCAACTCCCTCCCTCTGTCTATCCATCTCCCTCTCTTTCTCTCTTCCTCCCTTCCTCCCTTCCTCTCCATCCCTCTGCAGTACCACCATCATCACGGCAGTGCCACCAACCCACCACCACCTCTGGTAAGTTCGCTCCCTGTTTCTTTCTTTCTCTCTTCCTCTCTATTTCTTTTTTCTAGAAAATTTTTTTTTGCCTCCCTTTCCATTCCCCCTCCCTACAGAGCCACCACCACCACCACCTGAGAGCCACCATGGACCATCGGCCCACCACCACCTCTGGTAAGTTCCCTCTCTCTCTCTGCTGTCTGGTCTCTCTCTCTTTTTATAATTGATTATTGTTGATGATGCTCCGATCTATGAGGTAATTTTGTTATGCATTCTAGTTTTCTAGTTTCAACTAACAAAATTATGGTTTGTTATCTAACTACTAGATGAAGACAATGTAGTACTTGACAGACCTTAGATACAAAGTAAAAAAAAGGAGAGAAAAGAGGACCACATAGTTATTGTAATCACAAGCCACCATTATCTGAAGATACATGTGTGCTAGATGACTTAAATAACAATTCCATGTTAAGTATATTGTAATATTTGAATGCACTCTGAATACTTTTTTAAGATGAAACTAGATTCTTGTATAATAAACCTACTATTTTAGGATGAAGGATTCCCTCGCGTTGACTCAAATTCCAAACCAATCACGTAGAAGATTGGTTATAAGCTGTGCATGGAGGGTTGATGCTGTTAGGGTTTTATTGATAAGGAAGAGGTAAGGAATTTGGTTGATAAGACTTTCTGCTAGAGGTACTTAGGCTTCAGGAATCAAACCATTTCAATTAGCTTGGCATTTCCTGTATCTTAAGTTTTCTATTTGGTCAAGTTCATTGAGCTACTATGTAGAGATTTTAGAATGGCTTGGCAGTAGATTGTGGCTATGTAATAATTGGAGCTTTAAAATGTAACTTAGTACTAAGTATGCTTCATTATTTAGTCATTCAGATGATATTTGTGAATTTGCGAGTTAAAGTGACACAATGTAATTAATTAGTTATTTTGACTCCATTCACTGGTCATGGTTATTAATTGAATGTTATTTGTTGAATTTTTTTGTGCTCTTAATCTCGCAACTCGTAATTTTGTTTGGTTATATAGGTGTTTGTCATCCGTCCTACGTTTTTGAGTTCTCTGTGGTGTTAGAAAATTTTGGGTCACACATGTGATGTTTAAATATGTTAGGGCCATTATTTTAATTAGCCAAATTAAAGTGATCTAATTCAAGTAAGGTTTATGGCTAAGGACATAATTGTCATAAAAAATATTGTGTAGATATCTAAAGTCTTATTTCTATTTTATGATGGGCTAAAATAGAAATAGGAAAAGTCTAAGAGTCTTGACTCTTCATGAAAGGGCATGAACTCATTATAAAAGGTTATGGTCCCCAAATCATTTGCAATTAGATTTCTTTTCTAACATTCCATCATTAGAAAGGACTGTCTATTATGGTTTGAGAGGAATTGTGTATGTTTGACTTGGAAGACCAAAAACCACAAGTTTCTCTATCACATTCTCCATGGATTCGGGTACGCTTACGCTATTGTCTTTCATTCTCTATTTTTGATGATTGAACAAGACTTGCCTTGATTTGATGATGGTTTTCATCTTTAAGTTTCTCCCATAAAATATTTCCAACAAGTGATATCAGAGCCAGAAGTTTATGTTGAATCATTGAGAAATTTTGTTTTATGAATGATTGAGTGTTCTTAATTTGATGATTTAAATTATGAAAATATCAATTTTATGAACTAAATAAGGATACAATTTTATTGAAAATGGACATTATTGAATATTGAATTCATGTCTTATCCATATTAAATTATTACAAATTCATGGATTGATTTTTTATTTATGATATCAAATCATAAATGTTGGTTTAAAATATTATGTTATTGTATGGATTTGGTTTTGAGTTTGAGTTTCGGTTGATACTCAACTTGAGAAGTGATCATCGGCACTGTTGGGTTTGAGTTTATATAAATTAGTTGTTTCTTAAATGTACTTTTTGCCTTGGTGGTATAATGGTGACTTGCCACTTACTTTTGAACCATTTGGCACCGGTTCGATCCCCACTTTGGAAATTTTTATTTGATTATGAAACGTCTCTTTTATACATTACATATTAAAGTTCGCAAGCTACAAACACAACCGGTTCCGTTGCTCGGTGGTCTTAGCGGTTGTGTCCCTTCAAGTTGGTCCCGTCTCGATTACCACTATTGCATGGGATTTGAACCTGAGGCCAACGGTTGTGCTTTGTGTAAAGGAGCACTGACCACCAGACTAGCACTATAACAATGTTGCTTTGTATCCAAACATTTTCTTTAAAGACTGTTTGTCTTATGCACATTTTTTTGCAATAAGGAGGGAAACATTTTTTTTCCTCAGTGAAACCGTAATACACATAGTTGGACACAGACTTCTTCTGGAAATAAATAAAATTTATTTTGGATTAAGTGTTCAATCAAAATTCAAATAATTTGTTATATTTTGGATTGCAAAATTGTTTGACATTTTAAATGAAGCAATTAAAGCAAGAAGTTGCCAAAGTGACCTCTCTTGTGTAGATTGGTCATGAGAAATGTAACACCCGGTTTTTCACTGTTTACTGTTTTTTATATAGGTAAAATAAATAGTAATGTTTATAATTTTATTTTTAAGCCTAGAAAATGATTTTGTATAAACCAATGTCATATTCATACTCTACTTTACCGTAGATAGCTACGATTAAATTTTGGGTTAAAAATTCAGACGAAGCCCGGTCTGCGATTTAATGACAAAGACTTTTACTGCTCAAATGACCTAATTTTGACTCGTGAACAAAAAAATTAAGGGTTTTATGAAGTTTCCAACTTCTTTGGCTATTTTAAAATTTTTCACTTAAAAAGTGAAATAATATATATTATGCGGGCGTTATGCGAAATCAGGTAAATGACGGAGCTGAAAACGGGATTTGCAGGACCCGCTAACGGATAAAGGACATGTCAAATCATGATGAGTCACAACGGGTGACTCATAGAATGACTCCTCATTGTCATGATGGATTTTAGGAGGAAATTACTAGTTTGTCCTTCATGTTAGTTTTATTCATAAGTTTGCCATTGTACAAGATTACCATTTTGCCCTTGAAAATTTGCACTTTGGACCCAATTGCCCCTCCATCCCCACGGACCAAACTCCTTCAAGATCCCATGCTCACTTCTATAAAAGGCCTAAGTCATCATCTTTTTCAACCTTTGTTCATTTCCACCATTAAAACACTAAGTTATGTAAGCTTGTTTTATGAAGGAAGTAGGAGATTGCTTGCCAAGTTTTTGATTCCAATAGGTAAACCATGCTCATCTCCCTTATTTAGCATCATGTTCTTCAATTACTTTTGTGTTTTGAAGTCTTTCTCAATATGATGCAAATTAGGGTGTTTAGATTCAAAAATTCATAGAAAATCATAGGAAAATCCAATGAGCATGAAACCAATTTCTATGATCCTATTATCATCTCTATATTCTAGATCTATGAGCTTGCATCAAACAATTTTTTTTAACCTATTTAACCTAAAAGGCCAAACCTAGGTATTTATTTGTGTGTGGGTGGGGGGGGGGGGGGAGGATTTTGTTCATTTTCTTTACATGATTCAATCTTATAAGTCATATAGGTATTGGATCTATGTTGTTTGAACTAAATCAAGGTCTCTAATCCATATTAGTTGTCATGGCCGAAATTTAATTGTTTGAGGATTGGAAGATTTAATTTCAATCTTTGTACCATGATTCTTGATTTATAGTTTTAAGTGATTATGAATCACTAATCCAAGAGTTTAGAAATTTTAGAGATTTCTAACCCCAGAGTCAGCCCTAGGCCGAAACCAACATATAGGATTATAGGTTTGATTAAGTTGTTTGTTTGTTAATTGATTGTTGTGTTTAATGAAGGATAAGCTAGATTATCGTGTACGTGCGTTATCGGCATTACTTGGATTTTCGCGGATCGTTTATCAGAGAGATTTTTTTTTCAGGTAAGGGGAGTACCTGAGGGTTTTTTCCGATAGCTATATGCTATTTGTTTGCTGTCTGTATAATTTAGTTGGTGTGTTAATTATTTTCTGTAGTGTGAAATAAATTGTTTTGCATTTATCTGCTTTTAAATATTTATTTATCTGCATTTAATTGTTATTATATGTTGTTGCATGTCATTAATTGATATGTGATGTATTATTGGCATGATTTTTATTGATGTGGATTGTAAAGCCTGACAGTGGTTAGTGCTCAATTAATAATGAGATTAAAAGCGTTAAAAAGCTTTGTACCATGATTCTTGATATATGGTTTTAAGTGATTATGAATCACTAATCCAAGAGTTTAGAAATTTTAGAGATTTCTAACCCCAAAGTCAGCCCTAGACCGAAACCAACATATAGGATTATAGGTTTGATTAAGTGTTTGTTTGTTAATTGATTGTTGTGTTTAATGAAGGATAAGCTAGATTATCGTGTACGCGCGTTATCGGCATTACTTGGATTTTTGTGGATCGTTTATCAGAGAGATTTTTTTTTCAGGTAAGGGGAGTACCTGAGGGTTTTTTCCGATAGCTATATGCTATTTGTTTGCTGTCTGTATAATTTAGTTGGTGTGTTAATTATTTTCTGTAGTGTGAAATCAATTGTTTTGCATTTATCTGCTTTTAAATATTTATTTATCTGCATTAAATTGTTATTATATGTTGTTGCATGTCATTAATTGATATGTGCTGTATTATTGGCATGATTTTTATTGATGTGGATTGTGGATTGTAAAGCCTGACAGTGGTTAGTGCTCAATTAATAATGAGGTTAAAAGCGTTAAAAAGCTTTTTATGGGATATTTTAATGATTTAACAACATAAGAGTATTTTATGAGTCATAGTGAGAACATAGGCGTGAAAATATTTTTACACTGCTAGTTTATACGTAAGAAATTTCTAAATATTAGAAAATGTTTTTTTAAAATAAAAAGTTTCAAAAATAATTTTATTACTGTGTTGGATAAATTATTTTACTATAAAAGTCATGTTTCGACCTAAAAACGTTTTTAAAACATCAAACGACGGACAATTCCGTTGATATTTACAAAAGTATTCTTAAAAAGGGTAACATTGAGTAATACCGAGAAATTGTCTCAAATTATGTTTCCAAGTTCAAATATTGATTTTTGAACAAAAATGAATTTTAAGGGATTTTGACAATTTTACAAAACAAATTTCCAATGTAAAAGGATTTTCGGTAAACAACGGTTATTTCCGTCAACTTGGATAAGTTGAGGAAACTTTGGTTTTGTTTTGTGTTTCACAGAGCGAAAATGTTGTTAAATTAAAAGACAAACCTAGCTACCGAGATGTCGGTGTCTAGAGTTCTATGATGTGGACCCGGGGTCCGAAAGGTAAAGTTATGGAGTAGATGTCCTATAAAAAGTGATATTGATTTTTGTGCGCCAAAATCTACGAATCTAAATATGGTGCATCGATCTAGATTTTGTGATTTGCAAATTTTTGACTTGGAGTCTTTGATTAGAAAGTTTGTTAAACTTAAATGTTTTATATGCATTTTGCATTTTATTGTGGCAAATGTGCCTAAAGGTTTTATGCATGGTACCTTGGTAGGTATCCATGTTATGTGATACATTTCACCTTGGGGTGAAATGAATGGGGTTCTAGGAAAGGTCGGGCTATTTATGACTATTTCGGGAGCTCGGATATTACTCATATTTTATAGGCCGAGTTAATTACAATTATCGTTGGATGTTCATATGAACTACTTACTATGATGGTTGGAACTCATATCCTACCGAGTTATTTACTTAAATAGTTGGAACTCAGAACCTTGACAGGCCAAATAATTTGAAACTTTCCTTATCTGGCAACATTTATATTCTGCCTTATTAGGGAAGGAGAGCCTGATCAGCTCATTTATTTGTTGGTTGGAGCTCCGGAGATTAGTACAAAAGTTAGATGAGGAATATTGAAGTGTAATGGTTTTTAAAACAATGAAGATTGTCGGGTATGAAACCCTTTGATAAATAAAATGTTTATTGTTGAATATACACGTTAAATGTTATTTGTGTGTCGTGCATATGGTTATCGTTTTAAAATCCATATATTGGAACTCGCCCTTGCATATACATGTTCCTCTGTCTTTGCTATTGTACCTTGGTACACGAATGGAGATGTTGCAGAATAATTCCTTAAGTCACTTGGAGACTTAAGTTCGGATTGCGGGAAGAGATGTGTGATCATAGTGATGATCACGAGGTCTTATCAGTAAGTGTCTTGTAGAGCGACCAGCCTAGGATTTTCTTTGGGTGGTATGTTTTGAAAAAGTTTGTGTAGGTGTGTTGAAAACCTTTATATGGTTTAAAATTCTTTTGTGAATAATATGTTTTATTTTTAATATTGTGATGAGTACGTTGTGTATCGAAGTATTCAGGAGAAATTGTTTTACACCCAGATTTTCTGACTTCAAATAAATCAATTTTCCGAAAGCAACTAGCAAAATTCTTTTAATTTATTCCCGCACGTTTTCGTATAGTAATGCCCAGGGGGTGTTACAAGAAATGTTGAATGTTAGTGTGTATATGTAACCATGCAGGTATTAATCGGCCCAAAGGATGGTTAATATTTGGCCGAATTACATGTACACCTGTGATGGTAAACATGTGATGATTATAAGGTTGTATATGTGAATGATAAATTAGTCCAAAGAAGGGTTTATTATTTGACATGCATTATTGTCAATGTTTGATCATTACAAGAAGAGCACCCCTAGAATTTAATATTAATGTCCAAAGACTTGATATTAATGTTGCACTAGGTATCTTGAGATGCGGTATGCCGTTATTTGAATTTATTGATGATTGAATTTTGGTTATGATGTGAGTATATTTATGTTATTTATTTTGTTCTCTCTTCAGCTACTATTGCTACCATATCTGCTAACCTAAATTCGGTTCCAGTCATTAATGGTACCAACTTTGAGGATTGGAAAGAGAACATCTTGATTGTTCTTGGCTGCATGGATCTTGACCTTGCACTAAGGATGGAGCAACTCACTTCTCCTACAAACTCAAGTGCCTCTGAAGAGAGGAAAATTTATGAGAAGTGGGACTGCTCCATTCGTATGAGTCTAATGATCATTAAGCGCGGCATTCCAGAGGCATTTAAGGGTGCCATATCCAATGGGATAACAAGTGACAAAGAGTTCCTTGCCGAAATTGAGAAATGCTTTACCAAAAGCGATAAGGCAGAAACAAGCACACTCCTTCAAAGCTTGATTTCTATGAAGTATAGCGACAAAGGAAACATAAAGGGGTACATTATAGAAATGTCTAATATTGCTTCCAAGCTTAAGGATCTAAAGCTCGAGTTGTCTGAGGATTTACTCGTGCATTTGGTTTTGGTTGCTTTTCAAAATATTTTACAATTGTGTTTATTCATTGAGATTTACAATCTCGTTAGTAGTGTTGTTTTCAGAGTTTGCAGTAGAAGTTAAATTTAAAAAAAAAAAAACTTAAGTCATCCCTTGGGGTGGGAAGGCTATAGTAACATAACAAGTTTGCATTTGTATTAGATGCCCAATTTAAGGTCATGTATTTTCAAAAGTAATTGATTTTCTTTATCTAATTTTTGAGTTATTCTTTGATGTTTGTATAAATTTGATATTTACAATGATAACTAGATGCATATGATATAATTCCATGATTTAATTTCGAGGATATTACATTTTTTCAATAAATATTCCCAAAAACAAGTGTACTACATGCATCCTAATTGCTTTAATTCATATAAGGATCTTTGCAATTTAACATAGTACATATTTTGAGGTTTCGAATTACATGCTTCAGACATCTTAAATCATTCCAAGATTTTTCATATGTATGTCATTATCCAATGACCCGTACATGTATATATGTTGTCACTGCTTCCATTAGATGTATGTCTAGTCCTTCGCAGACTGCCAAACTTAAAGAAAATTTCGGTTTATATAAGTTTTTGAACCTGAATAGTGCATGGCTTTTGGTTTTAGTCCCCTGAATTTTTTCTCTTAGGATTTCATTCCTACAATTTCAAAAGTTTAGGAAAAAGTCTCTACCATCAAGTGGAGTTTGTTATTTGCTAACGTGGCAGACGGGTGTCACGTCAGCTATGCCACATGAATGTCCACGTCACCACAATGTCGAAAATTAATAATTTTAAAAATTATTTTAAAAAAATTATTAATGTGATTAAATAATTCTTTTTTAATAATTAATTAAAGGTTATATCATTTTTTGTTTAAGCTATTAGGGTGGTCAGAGATTTTGACAAGCTTTGCAATTTTGAGGAACCCTAATTCAGGGTTTGGTTCTTTCACTCTTGGGGGTGGCTCTGGTGTTGCTCTAACAAGGAAATGTTCTTTTTAGGTCTTGGGGTTGGGTATATTCGAATTTTGGTGCTGTTGTTCAATGAGTTATTGGAGATGTAGCCCACAATTTGCAATTGAGATTGTGGAATCATTCAAACTGGGGAGGGTGCTTCCTATGGACACAGAATGGGCATTTGGTTTTGTATGGATAGTAAGGAATAACTGATAATGGTGGCACAACATTCGCCTTCTAATTAGATCAATCAATATTTTCAATAATTGAATTCAAGTGATGGAAACTTCCAGAATTTGAGGAGAAACCGAACAGTGGAGTTGAGTGAGATAGCGCTCGCTAATTTTATTTTAAATTAGTAAAATTAATTTAGTAATTTTTTAAAAAAAGAATTTTCTTGGTTAATTATATTTTTTTTAAAAAAAAGATTAAGTAGTCCAAATTAATTTAATAACCATTAATTAATAAAAAATAATTATTTTAAAAAAATAATAATTTTATAAAAAGTAATTTTAAATTATTAAATTTCCAATGTGGCAGTGATGTGACATCCATGTGGCAAAGCTGACGTGATGTTTGTCTGCCATGTCAGCAGATAACATACTCCACTTGACGGTAGGAACTTTTTCCTAAAGTTTTTTTTGAAATAATAGGGGTGAAATCCTAAGAAAAAAAATTCTGGAGATTAAAACCAAAAGTCATACACTTTTCCGGGACCAAAAACTTATTTAAACTAAAAATCTAAAAGTAATTACATCTACAATCGAGGAGTACATAACTTTATAATGATCAATATCCAGGGCCGGTCTTGAGATTTTTGGTGCCCTGGGCGAACTAAAGAAATAGTGCCCTCATAATCATTTGAAAATTTTCCTTCTTGTATTTTTTAATGGAAAATCATTAATAATCCGTTCATAATCAAGGTTCTTTAAAAAGTCATTTTTGATAAAAATCAAAGTAAGATTATGTAATCAAAGCAAGAGATGGGAGAATTAGGGAAAAGAAAGCCTAAATAGTAAATAATCAAATTTTAAATTATAGTAAATTAAAAAGATATTCTAATATATACATATACATTCGCCATATTATTTTTTATCACTCTATTATAATTTTTTTGGAATAATTATTTTTATTGGTAAAAAAATAATTATATAAATTTTTATTTAATATCTATATATACTATATAATAATATTGTACCTATTATTTGGTGCGCCCCCCCCCAAAAAAAGAGGGCCCCCAGGCGTCGCCCACCTCGCCCGTGCTCGGGGCCACCCCCTATCTATATCCGGCCACTGTGACAAACATTGTGCTATAAGGAGTGCTTTAAATCTCACGATTTCATTAATTCATTTATTTTACATACAAAAACCCACTTTATTCCAAATGGGTTTGACTCTTCATATGGATGGACTACAAGTCCAAAAACTTTATGTTTGATCAATGAGTCCAACTTAGCTTGTATTGCCTCTTTCCATTTTCATCAATGATGTTGACGTTCTTCTACAGTTTGAGGCTCAAACTCATTATCATTGATAATTTCATAAGTAGTTGCATATGAGAAAACATTATCAACAATACTTCACATATTTTCCTCATATTTCCATATTTTAATGAGATATCATGATTTGTCAGTATTGGGGTCACTTATGGGGCAATTTTTCTATAAATATGGGGTTGTTGATTTATATTTATCTTAACCACTTCTAGAGTGTCACTTTGCAGTTTCTTCATTTCCTTTTTCTTACAAGGAACAATATCCTCTCCCCCAATAGGTCTACCATGCTTCCACCATACTTTGGATTCATTAGTTGTCATACCTGCAAGATGTCCTTTAGGGAAAATTGATCGTGAAGGAACATTTGCAGCTGGGAACATGCAGGACCGGCCCAAGGCCCAAGCGAGTGAAGCCCTTGATTTAGGCCTCAAAAAAATAATTTTTTCTTTAAAAAAAAAAGCCCAAGTTGTATCTTTTTATATTATATATTTTTGATACTTTTAGTACATGAACAAAAATTAGCTAGCCCACTTGGTATGAAAGGTTATCATTAGCTGCAAGGTCTAGGGTTCAACCCCTCATTTTGTATTAAAAAAAAATTCTTTGTATGAGAAAAT
Organism: Sophora flavescens; assembly: GCA_030762895.1. NCBI lineage: Eukaryota > Viridiplantae > Streptophyta > Magnoliopsida > Fabales > Fabaceae > Sophora > Sophora flavescens. The sequence goes on from CM061063.1 coordinate 82,040,950, forward strand.
TGTTAGGTTAATTTATTTTTAATTTTTAAAAGGTTTCGCCACAAAGTTTGCTTTAGGCCTCAATAGATGTTGGACCGGCCCTGGGAACATGTGATTTAATGGCATTTTGAGTGTTTGTAAAAATATATCCAATTTTTAGAATACTTATTTGGGAACTTAACCAGGTCGTAAACATACTTGTTGTGTTGCTTATAGAGGCATTGAGAATATTGTTATACTCATTTTCTTGGAGAGGCATTGTTGTAAAGAATACTCTTAATGAATAATCCGACTCGGTTGTTGGGGTTTGTGCATAGGCATAAGTGAGATGAATCAGGATACATACATTTGTATTTATCTTCTTTTCTCTAACATTGCATATTTGTTTTATCTTCTTTTCTCTAACATTTCATTTTAATGCAAATGTTGTGTTTCTACTTTCATGATATTTTTCTTTTGAAGTATACTAAAATTTGTTTGGGTTTCTCAAGTGTTTAAAAATGCTTAAAACCATAATTTAACCTCCTTGTTGTATTCTTTGTTTCACTTTCACATTCAAGTTCATAGTTTTCTTAACATATTTGTGTTGCCCCTTATATTTCTTTTTGAAATTACAATCAGATAATGACATGTACTTGAAAGTAAGGGTGTTCTTCGATCCTGGTCAACCTGATGAACCCAATAACCCAACCAAACCCAATTTAATTGGTTTCAATTTTTCAATGAACAGGTCCAACCAAACCCAACCCTATTAAACCCGATCATGTTTGGTTCGGGTAACGGGTCTATGATTATGAACCCGTGGACCCAACCCTTATACTAAAATAACATATGCCAAAATGAAGGATTTTAGGTTAACTCAAAATGTCCCTGCCCCTGTCCCACCGTTCTGGTTAAATCAAAATGTCCATGTCCCTTACTCGAGTCCATTGTTCCCTCGTATGACGTCTCCGTCCCTAACAAACAGCACATCGTCCCTGCTTCGCCATGTGTTGCCCAGCTTCTTCTATCTCCCTCATCGTTCTCTACTCCTCACCATCACGCGCCCCATCTTTGTTTGTCGTCATTCTTCTTCTCTGGTCAACAACAACCTCGAGCTGCTCCGCTACACGTCGTTCTTCTTATTATTGGCATTATGTGCCGCTCCTCCTCAAATCTGGTGCCACTGATGGCGGATGACCTCCTCCTCCATGTCTCTCATCTCGACGTTTAGATCCTGTGCCACGTACTGTAACATCCCCCTGGGGCATTACTTTGTAACACCCCCCTGGGGCATTACTTTGTAACACTTGCAGAAATAAATTAAAAAGAAATTTGCTGGTTGTTTTGGGAAATTGATTTACTTTAAGTCAGAAAATTTGGGTGTAAAAAAAATTTCTCCTTACCCCTTCGGAAGAATGTGATACAAACAACACAATATTACATTCATCCCATACTTGATATCACACATATACTAAACGTCTAAAAACATACATCCTCACACACAAAATAGCATATACACATATATATTCACAACCACATAAAATCATCAGAAATAAACAAGATAGTTTATCAAGGGGTCTCATACCCGACAATCATCGTCATTTGCAAAAATGCACGACATTTCAAGGTTCATCATCTAACTTTTATAACTAATCTCCGGATATTCCAAACTTCTTTTCACTTGAGCGGAGCAGGCTCTTACATGGCGCATTGCTCAAACTCCTGGCACAATGGTCATCACGAAACATGGCGCATCGTCCAAAACTCCTGGCACGATGGTCAACACAGAACATGGCGCATCGTCCAAAACTCATGGCACGATGGTCATCACGATAAATGGATCATTTTGTCCATAAAACACATTGCCCGTTAAGGTACAATAATCAAATTTACATGACGCATTGTCCATCAAGGTACAATGATCATCATGATAAATGGAACATTTGTCCATAAAAACACATTGTCCATTAAGGTACAATGATCAATACCGGCACGTCTGCCAATTAATGCATGTAAAACATTTTGTTTTCGTCACTTTTCTTTTTCGTTCATTCTTTCCTTGTCGAAGCTCAAAAGCTTATGACCTTCTCAACTTTTAAACATTTAAGTTTGCCTTTTAATTTCAACAATAGGACGCAAAGTTCGAGTGTGCAAATCATGAATGTCTAGACCGATGTATTTAGCCTTAGGTTCGTAGATTCTAAAGCACAAAACTTGCATAATCTTTATAGGACAAAATAGTCCATAACTTCACCATTAGGACATACTGTCCATACCATAGAACACTAGAACACCGACGTCTCGGTAACTAGTTTGTTTTTCAATTTTAAAATCATTTTCATTCTGTGAAACACAAATCCAAAACAAAACCTCCGTAACTTATCCAAGTTATCGGAATTAATACCGTTATGTAAAACTAATTTACAAAAAAATCCTTTTTCGTTGGAAATTCGTTATAAAATCATCAAATCACCCGAAAACTCATCTTCCTCTGAAAATCTTTATTTGAACCTTTAGTTCTAAAAATATCGTTTGACACTAAATCTCTGTTTAAACAAATACTGCTATTTTTTAGAATACTTTCCGTAAATATTTTCGGAATTAACCAACGTTTAGCATTTTAAAAACGTTTTAAGTCAATATTTGATTATTCGAGTAGAATAATTTTCTCAACACCATAAATAAATTATTTTTGAAACTTAACTTTTTATAATATCATTTTCTAATATTTTGCAATTTCTTACGTAAAAATTAGCAGTACTAAAATATTTTCACGGTTACATCCTCACTGTGACTCATAATTCACACTTAGGCCATTAAATCATTAAAATAACAGTATTTTCAACTATTTCACACTTTTAACCAATCACATAATTCAATAATATTATAATACTATATTCCACCAATTAAAAATTCAATATTTCTTATAAAGCTTTTTAAAGTTTTTATCTTCTTAATTAATTGAGCACTAACCACTGTCAGGCTTCTCAATCGACAATCAACATCCATAAACATTCCACATCAACATTATAGCATATAATACAGTTTATAACATGCATTAAAACACGATAACAATTAACTGCAGATAATCAATTAAAAGCAGATAATAACAACAAATAAATTAACTACGCAAGATAATTTGAAGACACCACAAACACACTCAAATAAATTATACAGGCCACATACTAATATCATATAGCTATCGAAAAAAATCCCTCAGGTACTCCCCTTACCTCTTTGAAGTTGCAGACTTTCCTTGTCACGAGTCCTCGAGTTAGAATCCGGTTATCATCAAACAACTTAGACAACAAAATCAAGTATTATTTTCCATAACAAACACAACCAAAAATAACAAGATCAAACAACAAAACCACTCATAAACTACATGATAGGTTCGGCCATTACTACTTAGTTGGCTAAACATGATAAAATTTTGTAAGCTTTTGGATTAATGATCCTTAAGTATAAGAGTTACATAATCAATTGTCATTTGACAAAGGTTGAATCAAAAACTCATATAACTCAAATAATTAGGGTTTCGGCCATCATGATTAAAATAGGCTAGAGTTTGATTTGGTTTCTAATCTCTTGGAATCAATAATCATAGGTATTAAAGAGGTGATATTAAGTATTACATGACAAATATTGAAACAAAATCCATTTACACCAAAACCTAGAGTTTCGGCCTTGCTTCATAAAATAGGCTAGAGGTTTCAAAAATTAGCAAGCTTCTAGATTTAATAACAATAGGTATTGAAGAGCTTAAATCAATTGTTCTATGTCAAAAATTGAAACAAAACTACTTTGCTCCTTTTCTACCTAGGTTCGGCCACTTTAGGAAAAATAGGATAGAAATTTTTGTTTAATTCATGCTCTTGGATACTAAACATAGAGATGATTACAAGATCATAGAAATTGGTTTCATGGTCATAAGATTTTTCTACAATTTTCTACAGATTATAGAAGATTCTAGATCTAGGAATTTTATGTGATGATCATGGCATAAACTTGTAAAATAAATGAAGATGAAGACTTAGATGAGCAAGGTGATGAGGTATTACCTCTTGAAGCTTGAAGAAATGACAAGAAATGATGATGTTCTTCACAAAATCATGTTTGTGTTCTTATGTTTTTGAGAGAAAAGCTAAGGAAGAAGATTAAAGAAATGAAAAAAAATGCCTAAGTGTGGTTTAATGAGGATCGGCATCGCACATAGGGAGGAGTGAGAGCAGTTTTGTCCATCAAAAATTGCCTTGAGGACAAAATGGTAAAAATATACATGGGGACAAACTTTTAATTCCTTTAAAGTTCAAGGACATTTTAGACATTTCACACCTAAAGTAATCATGAAAATCGAGTGGTTGAGGTTGAAGGAGAGGCGACTGATTTGTGACCACAAAACAAGGAGGAAGTACCCAATTTGCACTTGTATTGCCTTAACAATGGTTAATGTTTAACTAGGATAGGTTAGGTTAGGGGTATTTTGGTCTTTTCACACTTAAACTCATCATTACTTTCATTAATTGTAGGTGAGTCACCCCCGGATGACTCATTGTCTTCATCCATTTGGTGTCGGATTTTGTCTCTGCAAATCGGTTCTCGACTCAGTCGATTACCCGATTTAGGTTTTACGCCCAAAATAACTTACTTATTTTGAAAATTTTCAAAATAACGACTATCGTTGGAAATTGATAAAAAAAACCTTAATCATTTCGTTCACGAGTCAAAATTAGGTTTTCTAATCAGTAAAATCTTACTGTTAGTGGAAACGCAGACCGGGTTCCGTCTGAATTTTCAACCCAAAATTTAATCGTAACTCTCTACGATAAAGTAGAGTATAAATATGACTTTGGTTTATCCAAAATCATTTTCTAACTTCATATAAAAATATAAACATTTACTTATATTTATACCGATATTAGAAAGCAGAAAAATCGTGGTGTTACACGTACATGGTACTTCTTTAATTTATGATACTTTTTTCATCCCTTTTGAATGTTATTGTATATTGATCGACCCTTGATCTAGAGAGGATTCTAATTTGACCTTGTTGCCGATCCGATTCACCCGACCTGAACCAACATGTGTTTGGTCGGGTTGGTTTGGTTCGGGTTTGCATAAGTTTTTGCACTAACCCAACCCAACCTGAGAGATATTGATTAGTTCGATTAACGGGTTTGGTCAAAACCGACCCAACCCAACCCTTGTACACTCTTACTTGAAAGACGAATCATACACATTGAGACTAGGAAATTGGTATATGAAGGACTTGAATCTAACCATTAATTTAATCATATATGACATACACATCAATCCATAGGATTGTTTCTAATATTTCTTAACAACAAAGCATTCAAAAATAAAAAAACATTGCCCCAATAAAATGTGATTTTTTTTCTTAATTCCTCAAATGAGAGTAGGGTAAATTAAGTAAATAAAAACAAGAGGCAAATATTTATTTTTAATCACTGCTTTGTGCAATCTGTGGGCTTGAAGGAGACAACTTTCTTTTGAAGGTCATATCCAACCAAGAGGTTTTGTTGTGCCAAGTTCCCAAATATGGAAACATTTGGATCTGGAGATGACCTGAAAGCCAAACATACAACCTCATCATCAACTTGAACAAAGGTGTTGAGAGCATTCAAATGGACATCTGCACCACGAAAGTGTGCTGTGATTACTGGAACCTCCAATTTATTTGAAGTAAATTTGTAGCAAAGGCTCAATAATTGTCAAGGGTCCTCAGTATGCTCCAATTTAACTGCATCTGCAACTGCTGATTCCAATCTGGAGTAAACGTCTTCTGGTAAAATAGTGAGGGTTGTGCCTGAGTCAATTATGATGTTACCAGGTTTACCAATGCCAGAGGAGGGGCTTCCAAAATCTATTTTGTTGTCTCCCACACTAAACCCTTCCAAGTTTAGGTAGTAAAAGACTTCTGGGACCATGGGAGTTGAGACGACATCACCACCAGAAACCACAGCATCATCTCCAAAATTAAGTTTGCTTGAGAAATTAGACTTTTCAAAAGGCACTAAACAATAGGAGAATTTGCCACTTATTGAAGAACCGAGTTGAGATATAAGGGACACGGGTCCATTTCCGAGGCCAACTATGCCAGAGCTTTGCCCCTGAAAAGACATGGTGTTACTGTGGCCACATCCAACCACAGTCTTAGGAAATTGGATAGGAGAGCCACTAGTGGAACCTAAAGTGAGAGTCTCTAAACTAAGATCTCCTTCTGATCGTGACCCATCCCCATATTGAATAATATAATTGCAATTTTGCTGATCGTCATAAGAGCAAGAAGTGTCTGTCACAGATTTACATGTAGTAGAAGTGCAAGGAATACTTTTGTATGTCCTTGATTCTGAAGGGTTGAATATTGGAGTGGTTTGATTGAAACAGGGTTCACAGGGCTTGCATTGCAACCAAACAATGTCGCTACCCGTATTAACAATACCAAGGAGTTGGAATGGTGGGGTGCCAACTGAGTAACTCATGAGGTATTCACCTCGATCAGGTGTTACATCAGACTCAACTGTATTTGTAGAAACAGAACGTTTGTTGAAATGATTGGCACGATTAATGGAACGCTGAATAGCTTTGGCTACTCTTTGGAAACGAGTTTCTGTGGGAAGATAAAATGGTGATTTTGAAGAATCACGGTGAATGAGCTCTACACTAAAACCCAAAGCCTCAATGAGGGAGATGCCACAAAGGCAAAACAAGAAAAAAAACAAGAGATGGATTCAATTTTCCCATGGCTGATTTGAAACTCTTGATACAATTTTTTCAAGTGTCTTATCACTAGGGAATTCTAATGGCTTTTTATAGGGCTTTGATGGGGACGACGAATAAACGTGTTAGATAACTTGTGAGTGGGAAAAGGTGCTACACAAATATGGAAATGAGAAAAGATAAAAAGAATTCCAAATCTTTCGATATTGGGATTAATCTTTTGGTTATTTTATATATATATATATATATATATATATATATATATATATATATATATATATATATATATATAAGGAAAATTTACATCGGATTTGTTGCCAAATAGGACCATACGAATGAGATAGAATTTACTTACAAAACTTATATATATATATATATATATATATATATATATATATGAAAATTTACATCGGATTTGTTGCCAAATTGGACCATATTAAAATGATTTTGGAAACTATTACTTGGTAATATATTTTGTAATATATATATATATATATATAAGGAAAATTTACATAGGATTTGTTGCCAAATCGGACCATACTAAAATGATTTTGGAAACTATTAGTTGGTAATATATTTTGTAAAATATAATGGTATTAATGAGATATATTTAATGTTCATTTAAAATATTTATTTTTTATACTTAAAATTCAGGAGTTTAATTGGAATACACTGTTAGTGTAAAAGTTTTTTTACACTATCAACCAATAATAAATCGCCATGTCATTGAAAATCTTTGATTCTTATTCAAATAATCTTAAAATACTTTACACTGACGGTGCATACCAATTAAACTCGAAATTCAATTGTATATATTTACTTCAAAAAATGGTATGTTTATTCAAAATTTATATATAAGGATATTATGTTCATTAGAAATATTTTTGGCTTAATTGCACTTTTGGTCATTCAGGTATCACGTTTATGCAATTTTGTTCCTCCTTGTTTAAATTGTACCAATTGGGTTCCCCAAGTAGGGATGACAATGGGGCTGGGCGGGGGGAGTGCGGGTAGTGCTTCCCTCGCATCCATCCCCGTTAATAACCATAGATATATATTTATGCGGGTAGCGGGTATCCATGGATATCTGTGGTTATTTAAGAGTCCAGAATAAATGGAAAGAAAATAAAATTATCCAATATAATATAGCAATATATTATATTAACATTGTATAATATACTATTTGTATTTAATTATTATTATTATTATGTGTTTAACCACTAAAGTGTATAAAATAATAATAAAATAAAGTTTATTTCATCTCAAAGTGATAAAAATTGTCATAATATATATTATATATTTAATAAAAATATTTATTATGAATATACGGGTATCCGTGGGGCGGGTACTATGATCCTCATCCCCATTTAATAGGTATTCATTTACTCTACCCATTGCGGGTATCTACAGGTGCGAGTAATTTTACCATCCCTATCTCCAAGTATCCCTCATGTTACAATGAGGTCCCTCTAACTCTGTGTCGTCCAATTTTTAAAGTCGGTAACCCACGTGACACATGTGTGATGGATTTGGCACTTGGTGAGGTCATTGTGCCATCCAATTGCACTTTTTTTTGCTATTTGTAAATCAATTGGATTGACAATCTCCTATGAGAGTAAATATACTAGTTAAGTCCCACTCTTCATCATAATCAATATCATTTGGAGAGATGTCATCCGCACTATCATGAAAAGTGATCTCACTAGGTAGCAGATCAATTACACGTTTGCCACGCAAGCTACTGGCATTAAAAATTGGATGGCAACAAAGGAACCTAAGCGTAACATGAGGGATACTTGGGGCCCCAATTAGCACAATTGATATCCAGGGTACCAAAATTGCACATAGTTAAAGTCATATTACATATGAATATATTAAAGTTGACTATATAGTTTTGATGATGATTTCCAAATGCATCAAGGGAAGAAGTGATCCAAGTTGAAGGCATTCACAAAGTTAAGGATTATTTGGTAAAATTGCTTTTAGAATGAAACATACCTTTATTTTTGTAACACCCCATTTTTCGTTAAGCGCTTTTGTATGTGTCTTGTTTGTTAGGAAGGTTTAGAATGAGCTAACTGGGGTTTTAGGTGGAAAATCCCTTTCTTAGGCTTGTATCTTGTGACTTCTGAGTCACAAGCACGACCGTGCTTGATAGGGAGCACGATTATGCTCCTTGGGCTAGCGCATCTCGCTGACGCTAAGTTGAGCACGCCCGTGCTCAACAGTGAGCAGCCCGTATAGGCGCTAAGTTGAGCAAGGCCGTTCTCAAGGAGGAGCACGACCGTCCTCAGGTCTGTGCCTTTAAATACAGAACAGTAACCGAGGGTTTTAGTCATAAACCCTATTTTGGTAACAACAACCACCCTGTTGCGGCTACAACCCTTTTCTTCCATATTTTCTCTAAACCCATTTCTTTCTTGGAGCTTTGGAAACTTGTGGGAACGTCTAGTTAGTCAGTGCCAAACACAGTAAGGTAATAGTTCTTCCCTCTTTTGGTGTCCCTTATTTTATTAAGAATTGGGAACTAATGGTTTAACCCTATTTGTTTGACCAAGGCTTGGAAATCTAACTGAGCCGTTTGAGGGACGCATTGGTTTATCAGTTGAGTTGTCACTATCGGATTCTTCTACCAGGTATGGGGAGAAGGATAGTGTATTCATTAGGCAAGGGGTAGCATAAGATGAGGGGTTCCCATAGCCCCGTTATATGTTTTTGTTAACTGTTATTAATGTCCTGTTATGTTTGATTATGACTATGCCTAAATTGTTGTTGATGCCATGATCTGTTTGGTTGTATGGATTAATTACTATACATGTTAAGTTGGTTAATGGTATGTCTGCTATGTATGCTTATTGTCTCATGATTGTTATGTTATATGCCTAATGATGTATATTTGGTTGAATCTGGACATGATATGAGAATTGCTATGTGTTGTTGTTATACATCTGTTGGCTGAATGTTGATTGACCGAGTGATGATGATGAGCATGATAATAAGACCCAAACTGCCTAATTTCGGACTCTTAATTTATGTAATAGTTAAGGGATTAATTTCCCAATAATTCATAAGACATGAATGGTTAGTGAGAGGTGAGGTTTGATGCCAATTGGATTAGTCAAAGGACCCCCGCGGTGGCGTGTTCTCGTTATGATGCCTCGACTATCTAAGGGGTTCACCCATGGTCTTGTATATTGCTATGCCATGTTATGATGTATGTTCATCTTGCTTAACTACTTCAATGCCATTGTGTTTACATGATTTCTTACTCCCCGTTTCTCTTTGTTTGTTGTTGGCATGTATCTCTTTATGTAGAGGACGGTGAGTAGCCAGAGGAGGAGTGACTCTGAGGAGCCGCGACTCTAGCTAGGATGATTAGTTTTATAGTTGATAGTATAGTTTTCAGTTTCATTGTATTCCGAGGATTTATTCCGGAATGGTTATATCAGCTCTGTATGTGACATCGGAGTTGGGTTATGTTTTGATGTTTATGTTTTATCTTTTAAAACTATGTTCATTTCCACATTGAGATGTTACAATGTGGGACCTTTTATCCAAGTTTTTATGTTATTAAATAAATGCATGTTTTTATATTACCTCTTTAAGTAAATGTTTTATAAATAACGTGATGGGGTAGAGGGTGTCACATTTAGTGGTATCAGAGCAGTTGGGCCCTGTCCGGACTGAAATAACCAAAGTTAACACAAGAAGGGGGGTTGAATTGTGTTTACCAATTTTTTCGGTTACTTAAAAAGATTTTCGCAGGCACAATAAGCAGAACTTAGATTATAGAAAATCAGACGAGTGATATGTCTAATATTCAGACAGAATACGCAAGCAAACAGAGAAGAGTAAAACAGAGTTTGATATTCACAATATTAACTCCCCAAGTTAAAAGCTTGAACAGAATAATACTTAATAAAAATAAAGAGATAAGGGACGAGGAATATCACTCAAGAGTTTTATACTGGTTCACCCCAAAATCCACAGGGCTACGTCCAGTTTCTTGGCAGCACCAAGTTTCCACTATAACTGAGTAAATTACAGTACAAGTATTCTTTACACACCTAGCCTCTTTAGGCTCAACACTTAAACAAGTATTCTTTGCACACCTAGTCTCTTCAGGCTCAACACACAAGGAATATAAAGGTTTTGGGTAATTAATATAACTTGCAAGTCTTTCAAATCACACTCAAGGAGTGGAATAAATATGAAGTGTGAAAGACTGCAAATTAATATCAAATGATTGAAGGTGTATTCAATGAAAGAATGAAGAAGGTAATGAGGAGAGTAAATGCTTCTACACAGTGTTCTTAATGATATTCAACTTCTTGGTTTCATCTTCATTGTTTGATCTATTTAAAGGCTTCAATCAAGAGATCCGTTTAGACACAGCTTCAGAAAATGTGTTCTTTTGATTTGATCTTCTGAGATACCATTAATGCCAAAGAGTCGTTCTGCATAAACATTAAATGCTTGGGAACGTTTGGCTTTGACAAGGTTGTCTAAGAGTACTTTTTAATATGAATCAGCTGTTATATCAGAGTAGGCAGCAGCAGGCTTCTTGTACATGCAGTAGAGACCTTTCCTCTTTTAGTGCAATAGTCAGTTCACTTTCCAGAAAGCACTTTTACTTTGTACTAAAACAGCTAAAAGGTTACTGCTGTGGTACGAAGATTGCGTGTTTATTCCTTAAAACCTTGAAACAAATGTTCTTTATTCTTTATCCTTTGAGCTATTGTCCAGAGCTCTTCGATATCCTTAAGGAAGGCATTTAATATGAATAAGATGACTTGGACTTAATTTCTGACAAACTGACATTATACCAGAGTTGGAAAATCAGACGGGTGAGAAGTAATCAGAAATCAGACGAGTGCTCAAGCAGTCCAAAAACTAGACGGGTGATCATGCAGTCCAAAACTAGACGGGTGATAGCTTATTCCAAAAGTCAGACGGGTGATCAACTGAGTCTGTTTCAGATAGATGCTTCTTGCCACGTCATCAAGTAAACTCAGATCTTGATAGCGCGTTGACTTGGTCTTTGACTAAAAATTAGATGAATGGTTTTCAGATAGGTCTTATAAACTGAGCTCTACTAAAAATTAGACAAGTCAGAAAGTAGACAAGTGAACTTAAATCTGATTTTCTGCACACTTATCAGATTTGTTAGTATGAGGTCTCAACACAGACGTGGTATGAGTCTTTTGTGTGCTCTTGTTTGAATTGTCTATATTTGTTATAGACAAAGATGCTTAAAGTTGTAAGCCTGTGTTCTCTCTACTTATGTTCTCTATATTTAATGGTTGTTTTGGACATGTACAAGAACTCATGGCAGGAAGAGGCAGAAACGATCAGGCAATCGCTAACCCGTTGGTACTCCTTGTAAATGCAATCGGACAAGTTCAGAAAAACAACAACGGAGGACCAGCTGAGTTTCAGGGTCTCGACAAGTTCCAGTAGAACAATCCGCCATCTTTCAGAGGAGCTTATGACCCCGAGGGAGCTTTGTTGTGGATGAGGGAGATCGAGAAGATCTTCAGAGCTATGGTTTGCAATGATCGGTGGTGGGTCATCTTCACCACGTTTATGCTCGCTGAGGAGGCTGAGCACTGGTGGGAGAACTGTCGTCAGAGGATGGCGGCTGAGGGTACAACAGTCCTGGGCTATGTTCAAAGATAGGTTTCTGGAGAAGTATTTTCCTGCAGATGTTTGTGACAAGAAGGAGATGGAATTCTTGACGCTGAAGCGATGAAATATGTCAGTGGGCGAGTATGCGGCTAATTTGAGGAGCTGGCTAGGTATTACACACCTTATCAGGTCATGGTGGATGACTGATAAGCCTTTGGCTTATCTAGTTTTATGACTAGATGAACTAGGGTTTATGTGCCAATTAGTCGAGTTCACTCTCGTTTTCGCCCAAATTTTGCCTTGTTTTGTTCCTAAGTTGGACTTTGACTCGTTTTGCATCTTTTGTGTAGTTTTTAGCTTATTTTGGATAGAATTATGCTTTTGGTTGCTTTTTGTATTTTCAGGTCAATAAGTGAAGCTCCGGGAGTCAAGGAAAGCCAAGAAATAGTGGAAATTGCAATTCTGGAGACACTCGCCCCGCGAGTGTATTCTCGCCCCGCGAGAGTCTGAAGACCAGCAAGACAGAGACTATCACGGCATAGCCGTGATTAAGGTCACGGCTGTGACAAATTGAGGGTTTGAAGACTCGCCCCGCGAGAGACAGCTCGCCTCGCGAGAGAATGAAGACTTGGAAGTCAGAGACCATCACGGCCTAGCCATGATGAAGGTCACAGCCTAGAATTGAATCTCGCCCCGCGAGAGTTTGAAGACCCTGGAAGACAGAGGCCATCACGGCCTAGCCGTGATGAAGGTCACGGCTGTGACAGATTAAGGTTTGAAGACTCGCCCCGCGAATACAAGCTCGCCTCGCGAAAATCCAAAATTTGAAGCGCGCCAATACTAAATTTCGCGTCGCGAGAGTAAGTTCGCCCCGCGAGCGGGCGAGAAACAGAATCCTTATTTAAAGGCTGTTTCAGATCAGAATTAGGTATCAAGTTGTTAGCCACTGTTTAGATCAGAATAGTTGTGTGAATCCTTGTTTCTGGAGCTGCGTCTCCCTTCTCTTCTCTTTTCTTCTTTTAGTTTATTATTATGGAGATTATTGCCGATTGTTTGTGCATCGTCACGGGCATGAGGAACTAATCCCCTCGTCCGAGGGATCAATGAAGCCACCCATGGCGGTGTAGTGTTCTTGTGATGTATGTTTTTCTCCCCTTCTCTTATGAATGTTTTCCAATTCTGTTTTGATTGCGTTGATCATATGTGTTGCATGATTAACTAGTTAACGTGTTTGAGGCCGAACGGTGATTCGCGTTTTAGAACTTGAATTGGAATCATTAATTGAATAATGAGCACGACAGTGGATTTATTTGATTAGTGCAACCATATAGGGAACAAGAATTAACAGAATTCGGGATTAGGGTTATGAGACAGAACAAGTAATTAATCCAATCTTCGAATACGTCCTAATGAGCACGACAGTGGATTTAGGAGAATTTAGGGGTCCCGGTTGACATTATAATTGAACTTAGGGAGGAATACATCATCACTTGGGTACTATACATGATTGGGTAGGTGGATTTGAGACCTTGGATATTTTAATTTCTGATTTTAAAACCCTAGTTTTATTTGATTCTTATTCGAATTGCGATATCAATCTCTCTCTCTCTCAACCACTTTCTTCTGTGACTTGACCAAAACGTATCATATTTCCCGTGGATTAGTCGAATTGGTAGCCCAATCTCTGAGTTCGACCTCGGTAAATTCTTACCGTGTTTTTATTACTTGCGACGACCCGGTACACTTGCCGGCGTCACAACAATGACCGGTCAAAGAGTATAAAGTTCGAGGATGGCCTTCGTCCGGGGATCAAGCAAGCGATCAGTTATTAGGAGATCAGAGTCTTACTAACCTTAGTGAACAAGTGTAGGATCTATGAGGATGCCTACAAGTCCAGGGTGGCCAGTTTCAGGAATTCAGATAGTCAGGGCAGCAAGAAGACCATGCAGAAGGACAAGGGCAAGCAGCGCTACGTTCCAGCCGGCCGGGATTTCAAGCAGAGTGGTAGAAAGCCACAGTTTCTCAAGATAGGTCCAGGGGTGGTAATTCCAATGCTTCTAGACCCATGAAGTGTGGCAAGTGCCGCACACTAGATCACTTCACTACCCAGTGCAAGGAATCGAACGTCCTCTGCTTTAGGTGTGGCAAGTATGGCCACATCAGTCGGGATTGTGGAGGAGCAAAGTTAGAACCTCCAAGTGCTAGCAAGAGTCAGCAGTCTTAGGCTAATTGACTGAAGACCATCGGGAGAGTCTTTACTCTTAGTGGAGCTGAGGCCTCTGAGTCTGATGACTTGATTCAAGGTATGTACTTAATTGATGGAACTCCTTTAACTGTATTGTTTGACTCGGGTGCTACGGACTCGTTTATATCACATGATAGGGTCAAGAGTCTTAGTTTATCTGTTACCTTTCTTGAGTATGATTTGGTTGTTTCTACACCTACAAATAAACATGTTCTTACTTCTCATGCATGCAAGAACTGTCATATCACCATTAATGGGAGAACTTTTATTGTAAATCTTGTATGCCTACCTTTAAAGAACCTCGATGTCATTCTTGCCATGGACTGGTTATCTTCCAACCACGCCCTTTTGAACTGTTTCGATAAAACCATAGTTTTGAGAACTCCTGTGGAGTCTAAGGATCCAAACTTTCTCTCTGCCAACCAAGTCAAGACTTCTATGAAAGATGAGTCCAAGTGTTCAAGATGTTGTCTTCCCTGGAAGTAGAGAGCCCTCCTGATGTCAGAAGTGTTCCTGTTGTGCGGGAATTTCCTGAAGTCTTCCCAGGGGATGTTTATAACTTGCCCCCTGAGAGAGATGTTGAGTTCACCATAGACTCAGTTCCTGGCACCGGGCCAATATCCATAGCGCCCTATAGAATGTCTCCTCTATAGCTAGCTAAGTTGAAGGAACAGATAGAAGATCTTATCCAGAAGCAGTTTATTAGGCCTAGCATATCCCCCTGGGGTGCGCCAGTGTTGCTAGTAAAGAAGAATGATGGCATTATGAGGTTGTGTGTCGACTATCGACATCTCAACAAGGTGACCTTTAAGAATCGGTATCCCCTCCCTAGGATTGATGATCTTATGGATCAGTTGATCGGAGCTTGTGTTTTCTCGAAGATAGATTTGAGGTCAGGGTACCATCTGATTCGGGTTAAGTCTGAAGACATCCCGAAGACAGCGTTTAGGACGCGTTATGGTCACTATGAGTACTTGGTTATGCCCTTTGGTGTGACCATTGCTCCTGCTGTGTTCATGGACTACATGAACAAGACCTTTCACCCTTACTTGGATAAGTTTGTGGTGGTTTTCATAGATGACATCTTAGTGTACTCTAAGAACAATGAGGAACACTTGAGGGTTGTTTTGCAGACCCTTAAGGAAAAGCAATTGTATGCTAAGTTGTCTAAGTATGAGTTTTGGTTAAAAGATGTGAGTTTCTTAGGACACGTCATCTCTAAAGGTGGCATAGCCGTTGACCCAGCTAAGGTAGAGACGGTGCTCCAGTGGGAAGCACCGAAGTCAGTAACAGAGGTTAGGAGTTTCATGGGTTTAGTAGGGTACTATAGGAGGTTTATAGAAGGTTTCTCTAAGTTAGCTTTACCCATAACCCGTCTCACCAAGAAGGGACAGTTGTTTGTGTGGGACTCTAAGTGTGAAGAGAGTTTCCAAACCCTTAAGGATAGGTTAACATCAGCACCAGTTTTAGTTTTGCCAGATCCTAGGAAACCTTTTGTAGTGAACTATGATGCATCGAAGCAAGGTTTAGGTGGTGTGTTGATGCAAGATGGTAAGGTAGTGGCTTATGCCTCTAGGCAGTTGAAAACCCATGAAAAGAACTACCTACCCCTGACCTAGAATTAGGAGCTGTGGTGTTTGCTTTAAAGATTTGGAGGCATTACCTTTATGGAGCAAAGTTTGAGGTCTTTAGTGATCATAAGAGTTTGAAGTATCTCTTTGATCAGAAGGAGTTAAATATGAGGCAGCGAAGGTGGATGGTGTTTTTAAAGGATTATGAGTTTGATCTAACCTACCACCCATGAAAGGCCAATGTAGTGGCAGATGCTCTAAGTAGGAAAACCTTGCACATCTCCACTTTGATGGTTAGGGAGATGGATCTGATTGAGGAGTTTAGAGACCTGAGTTTAGCTTAGGAAGTTACCTCTACGAGCATTAGGCTTGGAACCTTAAAGGTTACCAACAATTTGATGGATCAGGTTAGAGAAGGTCAGAAGATAGACCGGTTTCTCTTAGACTAGAGAGAGTTGCTTGCTCAAGGTAGAAACCTTAGTTTTAAGGACGTAAGTGATGGAGTTTTGAGGTTCAGAGATAGTATGTATACCAGACGTCCCGGAGCTTAGAAAGTTGATCCTTGAAGAAGGACATAGGAGTGGACTGAGTGTGCACCCAGGTGCCACTAAGATGTATCAAGATATTAAGAGGATGTTTTGGTGGCCTAGGATGAAGAACGATGTGGCTGAGTTTGTGTATGCTTGTTTAGTGTGCCAAATGGCTAAGATAGAACACCAGAAGCCATCAGGGAAGTTGCAACCTTTAAGTATCCCATAATGGAAATGGGACAATATTTCCATTGATTTTGTGTTTGGACTCCCTAGGACTCCAGCTGGTTTTAGGGCTATATGGGTGGTTGTGGATAGACTGACTAAGTCCACCCATTTTATCCCTATGAACGTGGAATACCCTTTGGGAAAGTTGGCTAAGCTGTACATCAGAGAGATAGTTAGGCTATATGGTATACCCTCTAGCATAGTATCAGATAGAGACCCGAGGTTTACCTCTAGTTTTTGGAATAGTTTGCAAGAGGCCTTAGGAACGGAGCTTAGGCTAAGTTCAACCTATCACCCACAGACTGATGGTCAGTCTGAGAGAACCATCCAAATCGTTAGAGTACTTGCTTAGAGCTTGTGTGCTAGAACAACGAGTAGTCGGGACAAGTTCTTGCCCCAAGTAGAGTTTACCTACAACAATAGTTTCCATTCCAAAGATTGGGATGGCACCTTATGAAGCTCTTTATGGGAGGAGATGTAGGACACCCTTGTATTGGAGTGAACCTAGTGATAGTGTTGTGTTAGGACCTGAAGTGGTGCAAGAAACCACCGATAAAGTGAGGATGATTCAGGAAAATATGAAAGTGGCATAGAGTAGGCAAAAGAGCTACCATAACAAAAGGAGGAAGGCACTCGAATTCCAGGAAGGTGACCATGTTTTCTTGAGAGTTACCCCGACAACTGGGGTTGGTAGAGTGATGAAGGCAAGGAAACTTACTCCTATATTCATTGGTCCTTACCAAATTCTTAAAAGAATCGGCGAAGTCACCTACCAAATAGCCTTGCCACCATTTTTATCCAACCTTCATAGTGTCTTTCATGTGTCTCAACTCAAAAAGTATGTTCATGACCATAGTCACGTGATAGTCCCCGATACCATACAGTTGTAAGAGAACTTGACTTTTGAGATATTACCCCTTCGAGTCGAGGATAGTAGGGTGAAGCAATTAAAAGGCAAGGAGATTCCCTTTGTCAAGGTCATTTGGAGTGGGGATACTGAGGAAAATGCTACGTGGGAGTTGGAAAGCAAGATGGTGGAGTTGTATCATCACCTTTCCAATCGAGGTGAGTAGAAATTTCGAGGGCAGAATTTTTTATAAGGGGGTGGAATTGTCACACCCTATTTTTCGTTAAGCGCTTTTGTATGTGCCTTGTTTGTTAGGAAGGTTTAGAATGAGCTAACTAGGTTTTTGGTGGAAAATCCCTTTCTTAGGCTTGTGTCTTGTAACTGTCTGAGTCACAAGCACGACCGTGCTTGATAGGGAGCACGACCATGGTCGTTGGGCTAGCGTGTCTCGCTTACGCTAAGTTGAACACGCCCGTGCTCAACAGTGAGCACGCCCGTGCTCAAGGGCAGGCCGCACCTTGTAGGCGCTAAGTTGAGCAAGGTCGTGCTCAAGGAGGAGCACGACATTGCTCAGGTCTGCACCTTTAAATACAAAACAGTAACCGAGGGTTTTAGTCATAAACCGTATTTTGGTAACAACAGTCACCCTGTTGCAGCTACAACCCTCTTCTTCCCTATTTTCTCTAAACCCATTGCATTGTTGGAGCTTTGGAGACTTGTGGGAACGTCCAGTTAGTCAGTGCCAAACATAGTAAGGTAATAGTTCTTCCCTCTTTTGGTTTCCCTTCTTTTATTAAGAATTGGGAACTAATGGTTTAACCCTTTTTGTTTGACCAAGGCTTGGAAAGCTAACTGAGCCGTTCGAGGGACGAATTGGTTTATCAGTTGAGTTGTCACTATGGGATTCTTCATACCAGGTATGGGGAGAATGATAGTGTATTCATTAGGCAAGGGTGTGGCGTAACACTAGTGCAAAATATGTAATAAACGAGAAACGTTAACGTCGGTTAACCAAAACTTAGACGTTAAAAAGGAGGCGGTGGCAGAATTGTAATTATCAGGGTCACTTAAATCACCTTTAACGTCATTTGTTTAAATAACTGATGTTAAAAGTGATGTGAGTCACTTTTTACTTCAATTGTTTAAAAAACCGACGTAAAAGATACACTTTTTACTTCAGTTGTTTAAACAACTGACGTAAAAGTGTATCTTTTACGTCAGTTGTTTAAACAACTGAAGTAACAGAAACCCCCTTTCGTTTTAGGAACCTTATTCATTTCATTCTGAAACCCTCAAGTCCCTTATTAGTCTCTCCGCCCCTTCCTCAATGTCTCGTTCCCGACCTAGATGCAGAGTAGAGGGCGAACAGAGAGCTCTTTTATCCCTCGCAGAGAGACCTAGATGCAGATAGAGGGCGAACGCAGAGCTCTCAAACCTAGATGCAGGTAGTCCCTTCCTCTCTTTCTCTCTTTGAACTTAATTCTCTTTTTCTCTCTTTTTAAATTTAAACATTGTGCCCTAACTGATATCTCTTTCCCTCTCATTCTCATCCACCATGCACGTCGAATGGAAAGCAAAAACCGAGACACTGTCATCACTCTGAATGCAGGTGACTCCCTAAACCCTCAAAAAGTTTCAGTATTGCGTGTCGTTACTTGCTAAACCCTCGAAGTTTCAGTATTTGCATGTTTACGAGTGCTTTGTTTTTCTACTCTTGAATTAATAAATAAATTCATGTGTAAAGTAAAATAAAAAATTAATAAAATACAAGTTATATACTCAAACTGGACCTCATTGAAGTGATTCATAAGATACAAGTTACATGATTAAAAAATAAAAAGGTTTCTGCAACCTAACCCTAAAAAATAAAAAAGTTTCTGCCCAGCCTCAGTTCTTGATGAGGCTTCATCTATTTCATGTGCCTGGGTTGATCAGAAGCCATGTCCTAGCCACAGTCACTTGCTGCCACAGCCGAGGTGACAGAGGCACTTAGATATACCATACTTTTGATTTCTTCGGATTACTTTAGATAAGGTTAGCATATCACATTATGTGATTTACGCAACCTTATCATCCATGTTATGTGATTTACACAACCTCAGAAGTTGTTTGACCATTAAGACAAAAACCTTTGAGTCTAGGAATAGGAATGAATAATAATCCCCAATATGGCAGAGCCATATTGTGAGGCAGCTATAGCTAGAAAAACGAAAGTGTGTGTCATATAGAGGAAGAATGGTACTTTTATATATAGATTAAAGAATGTCTTATTTTCTTCAATATTGCGTGTGGTTACTTGCTAAAAAATTAACGTTCATTAAGAGGATTAAGTTACAAGGCGTATGGGAAGTTAGCACAGTAGTCAAAAGTATAAATGTTTGGTGCAGAATACTGAATTGTGTTAGTGAATACACTTTTAAAGTCAGTTCTCTATTCAACTGACATTAGAAGTATTTTTGTTTTTAAAAAAATACTTATAACGTCGGTTGTTTAAAACAACTGACGTTATAAGTATCACTTTTAGCGTCAGTTATATTAATTAACTGACGTTATAAGTATCACTTTTAACGTCAGTTGTCTAAACAACTGTCGTTAAAATTTACACTTTTTACGTCTGTTTGATTAACGTCAGGAAATTTTCAGATGTTAATGCCATGATCTGTTTGGTTGTATGGATTAATTACTATACATGTTAAGTTGGTTAATGGTATGTCTGTTATGTATTCCTATTGTCTCATGATTGTTATGTTATATGCCTAATGATGTATATTTGGTTGAATCTGGACATGATGTGAGAATTGCTATGTGTTGTTGTTATACATCTGTTGGCTGAATGTTGATTGACTGAGTGTTGATGATGAGCATGATAATAAGACCCTAACTGGATAATTTAGGACTCTTAATTAATGTAATGATTAAGGGATTAATTTCCCAATAATTCATAAGACATGAACTGTTAGTGAGAGGTGAGGTTTGATGCCAATTGGATTAGTCGAAGGACCCTAGGATTTGAATTGAGAGTGTTAGGGAGTTTTTGGCTCCAAGAACATAGGTTGAATCTTCCCAGAACAGTACGGTTGACCCAGGAGCATGGTCGTACTGAACAGGGAGCACGCCCGTGCTCCCAGTTGAATTATGGAAGGTGGTCACGCATTGAGCACGACCGTGCAGGATAGTGAGCACGACCGTGCTCCACTTAAGTGGCAGCACGACCGTGCTGGGTGAGCACTCCCATGCTCCCTTGAACCGTGCGCCCCCGCGGTGGCGTCTCCTCGTTATGATGTGTCGGCTATCTAAGGGGTTCACCCGTGGTTTGGTGGATTGCCGACATTGGTGTTTTTTGGCCAATGTGGATATGTAACTCCGAAGTTGCCTTCCTGAGATAGTTTGGATCCACATGTATAACGAAGTAGCGGAGTAGTGTTGCACCGCATAGCATATGTTGGTTGAGATGACATGTTGATATGATTATTTTATGTTGATGTTATGTTGTATATTGCTATGCCATGTTATGATGTATGTTCATCTTGCTTAACTACTTCCATGCCGTTGTGTTTACATGATTTCTTACTCCCCGTTTCTCTTTGTTTGTTGTTGGCATGTATCTCTTTATGCAGAGGATGGTGAGTAGCTAGTGGAGGAGTGACTCTGAGGAGCCTCGACTCTAGCTAGGATGTTTAGTTTTATAGTTGATAGTATAGTTTTCAGTTTCATTGTATTCCGAGGATTTATTCCGGAACGGTTATACCAGCTCTGTATGTGACATCGGGGTTGGGTTATGTTTTGATGTTTATGTTTTTGTTTATGTTTAATCTTTTAAAACTATGCTCCTTTCCACATTGAGATGTTACAATATGGGACCTTTTATCCAAGTTTTTATTTTAATAAATAAATGTATGTTTTTATATTACCTCTTTAAGTAAATGTTTTATAAATAACGTGCTAGGGTAGAGTGTGTCATAATTTCATATATTAATAGTTTTTGATACAAAATAAAAGGTTTAGAAGTTAACATTAAATAGATTCAAGATGTTAAGAATTCAAAAACAAAGTTTATGTACTAGATTTCATGAGAGGAAATAATTTTTTCAAGTAGGAACAATAAAGTAATCCACTACTTTTGTTAACTAATCGACTACTTTGTTCTAAAAATTAAATTATCTTAAATGACTTTTGAACCAAAGTAGTCGATTAACTCTGGAAAATCTTGAAATCTTGGTTTTTGTTTGACCAAAGTAATCATCTATTTTGGAAAATTAGTCGACTACTTTATTCTTCATGGATTTCTATTAAAGATCTTGAACAAAGTAGTCGACTACTCAAGAAAAGTAGTCGACTACTTCAAGAAAACAAAACTGATTTTTTTAAAAAAAAATTTGAACTTCTTATAAAGTTTTTCTATATAAATAGGGTCATTTTGACACAAAAATTAACAAGTTTGATTCTAACAAAACTCTGTCAAAATACTCCCAAAACACACTAGAGCTTTTATGTTTCATTTTTTCGAAAGCAATTATAGTTTGCTCTTGTTATTCATTTTGCACTAAGTAAATTAAAAGTCCTACATTCTTTTAGATTCATTTGTAATATCAATAATGTAGATTACTGCATTGGTTTGGTGGGGCATCTAAGTCAAGGCTAAGGTGAGGCATCCTTAGAGGTAAGGACATGCTTTGAGTGAAGTATCTCAAAGCAATCAAGGTAAATGTGGGGTATCTTTTTGGTTTTTTATTATTTTAGTATTGTAAAGAACAATATTCAAAATTAGTGAAAACACTCAAGCTTGCTAGGGGACTGGACATAGATCACTAAAGTTGTGATCAAACAAGTATAAAATTGAGTATGTGATCTTCTACTTCCCTTACTATCTTTTAATTCTTGAAAATTACGGATGATGCAAATTGATATGAAATGTATTAATTTTTTTGATTGATTGTTATTGGTTGATAATTGTTCTATTCTTCTACACTCTTTCTTTTCTTTGAAAATACTTTTTCGCTAGAAATTTTTAAAGAATCAAACTTTCCAAAGAATTTTACAAAACCTCGATTCACCTCACTTTTGAGGTGTCATTTTATTTCAACACACACACACACACACACACACACACACACACACACACACACACACACACACACACACACACACACACAAATATATATATATATATATATATATATATATATATATATATGTATATATAATTTTATATTGTAAGTTAATTTTTTAATATTTCCATGTATTCTTTATTCTTTTTTTTGATAATTATATTCTTTATTTATTTTAAATCACATATTTATATATTAATCTGTTTCAGTATATATTCAATTAATTAATATTTTAATAATTTTATTAAAATGATAAATGTGTTTTTACTATAAAAATAGTATTTATTTAATCAATAATTTTATATTCATTTTCTTCATTGAATGTAACACCTCTATTCTCATTAAGATACATTTTTAATTCTTTTTCTTCATTAATGATATCATTATTTTACGAAGGTACCATTAATTAAAGTTGTTTAAAATAGAGTGTGTATGGATAGTCTAATCCAAAAGAATTGGTGTAGTTTGCTAATATTTTCATTCTAATAAACAAACAGAGGTATATTAGCAACCCCTTTAATATATTATTTTCGATATTCTAGCTAATTTTATATAAAATAGGTACATGGGAATGCACAAAAGTGAAACAAGCAAATTATGATATAATTAAATAAATTTTAGAATAGGAATAGAGATTAACAAGAAAATTATAAAAATTCTAAATGTCTTTTGAAAAATGAAGCAACTAAAGGTGTTAAAATAATTAAATTGCCATTTTTGTCTTTTCTTATGAATTCCATATCCCCATGTCTACCCATACAAGTTTAATTTTTATACACTTTACATTGTTAACTAATCATGAATCCTCTTATATGTCTAATTTTTTGCCTTTGTTTGGACGGTGAAAGATATAGAATGGAAAGAAGTAGGTGATAAGTGATAATGAGTAGAATAAGATTTTAAGGTTTGGATTGAAAGAAGTAGAGGAGTAGTAGAAGAGAAGTAGAAGTAGGAGATAAGTGGTAATAAGTAGAAGTAGATTCTAGGTTTGGATTGAAAGAAGTAGAAGAGAAGTAGAAGAAAAACAAAACATCAAATATTGGAGCACAATTCTCCTCATATATTAACTTACTAGTATGTGCACCAGTAGTTAGAAATTTGCTTAACATGAAATGTAATATAGTATAATTAATATTTTAAAGATGTCATATCTAACGAAATATTTTACAATTCATAAAATTTTAGAACATTAAAGTGTTTTTAAATCTGCTTATATTAGAATTTGAAAGTATTGCTCATCTGATCTTAATAATTTAATGGAAAAATATATAAACACAAACATATATAACATAACTATAAAATAGAAAGCAATATTTTTTTTTTTTTGAAAAAAGGCATGCATAGGCATCACAATAGTGGAGGACATCCCAACTAGGTTGGCACCTCAACCACTATCAATCATCTGCAGCACACCCGATTTATTAATAATAAACAAAGAAGACAGAAAAGCATGGGGGGGCATAGACCAAACCCATGAAGAATCAACTAAATCTAAAATTGGGAAGACCATTCCTATTACGAAAAAGGTCTTCCCCAATGAAGGGAGGATAAGAATCCCACCAAAGAAAACCCTGAATAGACAAACCATGAGAGGCAAGTTTATCAGCACAACTATTGCCCTCTCTATAGATATGAGAATAAGCAAAATTCATATTCCTAGCTATAGACAGACAATTGGACCATCTATTTCTAAGACGCCAAGGAACAATGTTGATATTCTTGAAGGCCGAGATGACCAATTGAGAATCACATTCTAACCAAAGATGGTTCCAACCTTTGGCATTGGCCAGCTCAATTGCAAGCATGGCACCAATTAGTTCAGCCTGGAAAGCATTAGATTCACCGATAAAATAGAAAGCAATTATGAAACAAACTAAACATCATATTAATCTTTGTAAGATATCATTGTCCAGTTGATATTTAGATCATTTCTAAAAATTACAACAACAAAAAAACAGAAACCTAATAAAGAGCCAAAGGGGAACAAAAAAACCACAAAAAAAAAAATAGCTTCATAAAAAACTTTGTTCAACTTCAAAAGAACAGCTTTCCAAGGTCTTGTCATTAAGGTCTTTCAGTACAGAAACACAATCTTCGCATATCAATTCCCAGTTTTTTCCTCATCAACTCCAATGACAATTCGACATAGGAACCAAAAACTTCACATTCAATTTTGATGCTGGTTCATACAAATAAAAATGAGTTAGTACTCTTATAAATTTTTTAAAATAGGGTAAAATATTATCATCATAAAATACTAACCCATCATTGTCCAACTCCAATACATTCAACTTTAATTTTCTACAATCTATTGTATATTCTTTTTCAATGCCAACACCAGTAAGCAGACCAATAACATCTGAAGATCATCATTCGTTAGAAAATGTCAAAATTAATATGTATGATGAAGTTGGAGATATAAAGATGAGAGAAACAGTAAATATACCAGCTAGATAAGAAGTATCATAATTAAAGTCCAGGATTTCATCATTGGAAACAAAAGAGTATGGAGATTCAATTATTTGGTTCCGGTCAAGAGTATGAACATTGGAAGTGTATTTAAAATTGAGCTTGTAATCATGTCTTGTAGTCACCTCCATTAGCTATAACAGCAACATCAGTTATAATTACATCTTTCCCTTCAGCCAATAGACTTTCAAATCGATAAATCAATGTTTTCTTTATAGAAGCAGATATTTTCGCACCCCGAAATAAACATGTAAACAACAATGAGTAAGGAAAATAAGATAATTGTTCAAATGTACACAAAAAAAGTGAATTAAAATAACCTGCTCATCCATCAGCACCATCTCCAATGAGAATGGTATTCTACAACCATTCATACTTGGAACAACCCACTTCCTGATAATTTCAACTTTGATGTTCTAGGAATCCTTTTCAAAAGAGATAGCAGAAATAGGATCATAGGCTTCGACCATTATGAAAATAAAGCAACAAAGTTAGTGAGGTGGTCTGAGGATGTTGCGTCTATTTATACTATTAGTTGCAATGGTTGGATGAGTATAATATGATGGTTCATTTGATTTCTCGAAATATCGGCCCCTTAAATTATCATATACGGGTAAATGAATAGTTAAACACGTTTTAGAATCTATATTTTTGGAACTGACGATTTATTTAGTGTGCAACATGTTTTGTTGTGTTCACTATTTTGTTTTAATTGTTGGACAGTGTTGAAATTATAATATGTCTTGGAATATGTCAATCTTGATTGAATTCATCTATTGAAATTAAATAGTTTAAGCAACTATTTTAAATCACGTGACTATTCAAAAGAATGATTTCAATTTTAAACTAAAAGTTGATGGTGCTTCTTAAATTTATGCTTATAATTTGTATTCCTGAATATAAATTTTTTTAAGGCAAAAAATTAACTTTTTACTTCTAGATTAGGAAAGACTAATAGATGATTCCTATATAAGCTTGCATTCTCACCGTGACATCTGTCCATACTTTCCTCCTAATGGGTTTTTTATTTTTTGATAAAATGGGGTCACTTTTATAATATGTATTTTTTGACAAATCATTTATAATATGTATAGATAGATAGATGTATAGATATAGATAGATTTATAGGATTTGTGATCATAAAACTGATTTGAACGTGGGGGTTCCGTCCATTGCATACTTAGTTTTCTGTTGGACGTGGAGGTCTCGTCCATTGTATACTTTATTTTCTGTTGGACGCGTAGGTTCTGTCCATTAAATGCTTGCTTTTCTGTTGGACGCGGAGGTCCCGTCCATTGTATACTTAATTTTCTGTTGGATGCGGAGGTTCCGTCCATTGCATACTTAGTTTTCTATTGGATGCGGAGGTCTCGTCCATTGCATACTTAACTTACTGTTGGGCGCAGAGGTTCCGTCTATTGCATACTTACTTTTATGTTGGGCGGGCAAGTCCCGCCCATTGCATACTTACTTTTCTGTTGGACGGGGAGGTCCCGCCAATTGCATACTTACTTTTATGTTGGACGGGGAGGTCCCGTCCATTGCATACTTAATTTTCTGTTGGATGGGGAAGTCCCGTCCATTGCATACTTAATTTTCGGTTGGATGCGGAGGTTCCGTCCATTGTATGCCTACTTTTCTGTGGATGGGGAGGTCCCGTCCATTGCATCCTTAATTTTCTGTTGGACGCGGAGGTTCCGTCCATTGCATGCTTACTTTGCTATTGGACGGGGAGGTCCCGTCCATTGCGTACTTAATTTTCTGTTGGACGCGGAGGTCCCGTCCATTGTGTACTTAATTTTCTGTTGGACGCGGTGGTCCAATCCATTGCATACTTAATTTTATGTTGGACGTTGCTGGATAGGGTACATCAAAACATGTAAGATTTATAGATTTTGAAACACTTCTTTGTATACAACATTTTTGGTTGCTTTTGAAACATTCTCATTCTCATCTAGTATGAGTATCTTTAATCCATTCCTTGATCTAACTCTAGAAACTGCAACATAGAGTTGTCCATGAGAAAAAACTGGCCTTGGGAGGAACAATCCCACCTGAGACAAAGATTGACCTTGGCTTTTGTTAATGGTCATTGCAAAACAAAGGGATAGAGGGAATTGTCTTCTCTCAAATTTGAATGGCATCCCTGAATCAGAGGGTATTAGGTTCATTCTTGGGATATAAATCTTCTGCCCAACATTTATTGTGGAAAAAAAAACTAAAAAAAAAAAATCATATATTCAGCAATGTCAAATATATCAACTGATTTAAAAAAATGCGTACATCATTAATTCCCTTCTACCTACCAACATGCTCATTAAAGCCAATGGGGTGTTTGCAGGAAGCAACTTGCTCTAAGGAGGAGAAACTGGGGAATCTGGGTTCGAATCCTTGTGAAGTCACCTCATCACTACTAGAAATCCAGCCTATAGATACCGAAAAATGGGTCATTAAAGTGAGGAAATCATTCACTAAATGATTTAGTGACCGATTTTGAGACTGATTTTTTTCAATCCCTAAATTATTGGTGGCTAATATGCAGAGATCAATTTAGTGATCGATTTTTCAGAGACTGGTTTAGTGACTGATTTTAGACAACAGTATAGAGACTGATTCTAGTGACCGATTTTAGACAACGGTTTAGAGACCGATTATGGCGACCGATTTGGTGACTGATTTTGGACACTGATTTAGAGACCGATTGTAGCGACCAATTTAGTGATCGATTTTGGTGACTAATTTAGTGACCGATTTTAGACACTGAATTAGAGACCAAGATTAGTGGCCAATTTAGTGACTTAATTGTTATATGAATTAGTGACGAATTTCAAGACTATTTTTAGTCACTCATTTAGTGACTGATTTTAATGACTAATTTAATGATCGGTTCTATTACATTTACATGTTCTGATCTCCTATCCACCCATGTCTTATGCTTACGTTGGTGCTTGCGACGATGCAACTCTGTTGGAGTAGGAGGGATTCTAGTCGACTTCATCTAAAATAGAATAAAAAGGAATAAAATTAATGATAAATAACCACATACTAGTGCATATGAAAAACTATAAGTGCAATATTTGTCCTGTTATCTGATATGCACTAAATGATTATCATCAACAAAAGTTGATAACAATTTACTAGTTATATATGCAATGATCAAAAGTTTAAAAATGGGTAGATATGAATTTTACCAAGAAAAAATGAATATAGAATCACTGACTTTGCAATAATCATTTGGCAGACTTAATGAACCTTTTAATCCTGAAAATATGGTCATTTTTGGTTTTCGTTCCTACATTTTCTTTCTTTGCATTCGATCCCTTTAACTTTTTAAGTTTCGCATTTAGCCCCTGCAGTCAAAAACGTCCATTAAGTGCTTAGCTGTCTAGCAGAGGTGCCATCTCAGTATACCACATGGCATTAAATTTAATATTTTAATGCCACGTGGTAATTTCAAAATTTTCATTTTTAATAATTAATTTTTTATTTTAACAATTATAAATATTAACATAATATTTTTTATTTTTTAAATAACTATCTTCTTCTTCCACCTTTCTCTAGATCCCTTCTGTTCTTGCTTCCATCTCCCCACCCTTTCTTTATCTCTACCTTCTGTCTTCCATCCATCAAAGCCCTGTTGGAGCTCCACACTGAATCCAACACCATCCTCTCCACTGACCCCAATCTCTCTTCCCTCTCCCACCACCTCACCCGCCTCAAGACCCTCGTCGACTCCTTCAACCACTCCCACAGCCACCACTCCCTCCGGTGCTTCCTCACCCGCCGCGTCTCCATCCACTCCATCTCTCACCTCGCCGGCTCCATCGGGTCCAAAATCCAAGCATTGATCGACCGCGAGAGCCTCAAAACCCTCCCCCGGGCCCTCCGTGACCCGACCCACATCCCGCACGAGTTGGTCACCCTCCTCACTCGGTTCGAGGACCAAGACTCCCACGGCCTCAACCGCGATATACAAGACCTGGTTCTCAAATTCAAGATTTTTTCTTCGCTTGAATCTATTCTCTTTGACCCCAAGTGTTCCAAAAGGGTTCGCGAGCGTGCCGGTGGACCCATGGCGGCGTTGATTCGATTTAACAAGGAATTTTCGTGGGTCAGAGGGAGAAAAGGGCTTTTAAGATAGAGATTTTGGTAAGGGTTAGATAGGCCTTTGTTTCTGATGTTGAATCTTCCACCATTGTTGTTGAGGTTTTGTGGGGTTCTTCACCTTAGTTTTGTTTGTACAAAATATTTAATTGGGGGTAATGGTAGAAACAAACAGGTAGTTCCATATCATGGAGACGGAGATGAATGGAATCGTGTGAATTAGTGAATGAATGGATGATGATGTGATGATTTGGAGAGGAATGACCGAATATGGTTGCCGGTGGTGATCGGAATCGTGATCAGAGACGGAGAGGGCGATGATGGAAAATGAACTACCTCTCTCTGTCTCAATCTAAGGCGTAGAGATGGAAGAAAGACATGTGGAGATAGAGAAAGGGTGGGGAGATTGAAGGAAGAACAGAAGGGATCTAGGGATCCGGAGAAAGGGGAAGAAGAAGATAGGTATAAAAAAATATCTTAACTTATATAATTGTTAATATACAAAAATAATTATTTAAAAAAATCTCAAATTCAAGATTTTTTCTTTGCTCGAATCGATTCTCTTTGACCCCAAGTGTTCCAAAAGGGTTGGCGAGTGTGTCGGTGGACCCATGGCGGCGTTGATTCGATTTAACAAGGAATTTTCATGGGTCAGAGGGAGAAAAGGGCTTTTAAGACAGATTTTGGTAAGGGTTAGAGAGGCCTTTGTTTCTGATGTTGAATCTTCCACCATTGTTGTTGAGGTTTTGTGGGGTTCTTCACCTTAGTTTTGTTTGTACAAAATATTTAATTGGGGGTAATGGTAGGAACAAACAGGTAGTTCCATCATGGAGACGGAGATGAATGGAATCGTGTGAATTAGTGAATGAATGGATGATGATGTGATGATTTGGAGAGGAATGATCGGATATGGTTGCCGGTGGTGATCGGAATCGTGATCGGAGACGGAGAGGGCGGTGATGGAAAATGAACTACCTCTCTCTGTCTCAGTCTAAGGCGTAGAGATAGAAGGAAGACATGTGGAGATGGAGAAATGGTGGGGAGATTGAAGGAAGAACATAAGGGATCTAGGGATCCGAAGAAAGGGGAAGAAGAAGATAGGTATAAAAAAAATATCTTAACTTATATAATTGTTAATATACAAAAATAATTATTTAAAAAAATTCAAAATTGTCATGTGGTGTTAAAATATTAAATTTAATGTAACGTGACATGCTGAGATGGCACCTCCGTTAGACAGCTAAGCACTTAACAGATGTTTTTGATGGTAGGAACTAAATGCAAAACATAAAAAGTTAAAAGGGTTTAATGTAAAGGAAAAGTTGCAGGGACAAAAACCATAAATGACCATATTTTCAGGGGCTAAAAAGTTCATTAAACCTCGTTTAATTGGAGGTAATGATTGCTATCTAGCTTGCTTCCACATTGTTTAATTTGCAGTAAAAGGTTGAACTACTATCTTAGCCTAAGCCCACCATATACCAAACCAGCTTTACAACCCCACAAAAATCAACCTATACATATTGGTGTATTGATTAAATAAAAGGAATGGAAAAACCAATGCCAACCAACACAAAAACCAAATACCAAGTACAACCGAAATGTTCCAAAGAGACTTACGGAACCACTTCAAGAACCTATATTATGAAAACCATTTAAACCTCTAGGACAACTTCCAAAAATCCTACAGCAAAAGCATAGAAACCAACACTGAATGCAGCACCAAGAAAACCAAATTATCACTGCAAGAAAATAGTCAAATAACGACCGAATTTAGGTGGCTGCTATAGCGAACGAATTACTGACTAATTTGCGTAATATAAAGTCTGGTCATTATTTCTTAATCAGCGACCAAATATGCCCATCGCAAACAATTTGGTCGCTAATTTAAAAGTTTTGAAATCCAACCATGTTGACTAGTCAGCGACCTTATAACGGTAATATTTAGTGACCGAATTAAACGCGGTCACTGAACATTGTTATTTTATACACGGCGATCGATTTTGCACCGAATTTGTTCGATCGCTAATCATAAATCCCTTAATCAGAACTTGTGCCCCCTTCACCCCATTTTCACTCATCTCCTCCCTCTCCCTCTCCATCTCAACTCCTCTGTCCCCTTGTTAATCTCTCGTCGCCTCCTCCCTCCCCCATTCCTAAGCAAACCACTATGGCCACCACCGCAACTCCCTCCCTCTGTCTATCCATCTCCCTATCTTTCTCTCTTCCTCCGTTCCTCTCCATCCCTCTACAGTGCCACCCTCATCACGGCAGTGCCACCCGCCCACCACCACCATCACCTCTCGGTAAGTTCACTCCCCTGTTTCTTTCTTTCTCTCTTCCTCTCTATTTCTTTTTTCTAGAAAATTTTTTTTTGCCTCCCTTTCCATTCCCCCTCCCTACAGAGCCCCCACCACCACCACCTAAGAGCCACCATGGACCATCGGCCCACCACCACCTCTGGTAAGTTCCCTCTCTCTCTGCTATCTGGTCTCTCTCTCTTTTTAAAATTGATTATTGTTGATGATGTTCCATTCTATGAGGTAATTTTGTTATGCATTCTAGTTTTCTAGTTTCAACTAACAAAATTATGGTTTGTTATCTAACTACTAGATGAAGACAATGTAGTACTTGACACACCTTAGATACAAAGTAAAAAAAGGGAGAGAAAAGAGGACCACATAGTTATTGTAATCACAAGCCACCATTATCTGAAGATACATGTGTGCTAGATGACTTAAATAACAATTCCATGTTAAGTATATTGTAACATTTGAAAGCACTCTGAATACTTTTTTAGGATGAAACTAGATTCTTGTATAATAAACCTACTATTTTAGGATGAAGGATTCCCTCGCATTGACTCAAATTCCAAACCAATCACGTAGAAGATTGGTTATAAGCTGTGCATGGAGGGTTGATGCTGTTAGGGTTTTATTGATAAGGAAGAGGTAAGGAAGTTGGTTGATAAGACTTTTTGCTAGAGGTACTTAGGCTTTAGGAATCAAACCATTTCAATTAGCTTGGCACTCATCTTAAGTTTTCTTTTTGGTCAAGTTCATTGAGCTGCTATGTAGAGAATTTAGAATGGCTTGGCAGTAGATTGTGGTTATGTAATAATTGGAGCTTTAGAATGTAACTTAGTACTAAGTATGCTTCATTATTTAGTCATTTAGATGATATTTGTGAATTTGCGAGTTAAAGCGACACAATGTTATTAATTAGTTATTTTGACTCCATTCAATGGTCATGGTTATTAATTGAAAGTTATTTGTTGAATTTTTTTGTGCTCTTAATCTCGCAACTCGT
Organism: Sophora flavescens; assembly: GCA_030762895.1. Taxonomy (NCBI): domain Eukaryota; kingdom Viridiplantae; phylum Streptophyta; class Magnoliopsida; order Fabales; family Fabaceae; genus Sophora; species Sophora flavescens. Next base: position 82,073,691 of record CM061063.1, read on the forward strand.
AATTTTGTTTGGTTATATAGGTGTTTGTCATCCGTCCTACGTTTTTGAGTTCTCTGTGGTGTTAGAAAATTTGGGGCCACACATGTGATGTTTAAGTATGTTAGGGCCATTATTTTAATTAGCCAAATTAAAGTGATCTAATTCAAGTAAGGTTTATGGCTAAGGACATAATTGTCATAAAAAATATTGTGTAGATACCTAAAGTCTTATTTCTATTTTTATGATGGGCTAAAATAGAAATAGGAAAAGTCTAAGAGTCTTGACTCTTCATGAAAGGGCATGAACTCATTATAAAAGGTTATGGTCCCCAAATCATTTGCAATTAGATTTCTTTTCTAACATCCCATCATTAGAAAGGATTGTCTCTTATGGTTTGAGAGGAATTGTGTATGTTTGACTTGGAAGACCAAAAACCACAAGTTTCTCTATCACATTCTCCATGGATTCGGGTACACTTATGCTATTGTCTTTCATTCTCTATTCTTGATGATTGAACATGACAATGATAGTTTTCATCTTTAAGTTTCTCCCATAAAATTTTTCCAACAAGTGATATCGGAGCCACAAGTTTATGTTGAATCATTGAGAAATTTTGTTTTATGAATGATTGAGTGTTCTTAATTTGATGATTTAAATTATGAAAATATCAATTTTAAGAACTAAATAAGGATACAATTTTATTGAAAATGGACATTATTGAATATTGAATTCATGTCTTATACATGTTAAATTATTACGAATTCATGGATTGATTTTTGATTTATGATATCAAATCATAAATGTTGGTTTAAAATATTATGTTATTGTATAGATTTGGTTTTATGAGTTTGAGTTTCGGTTGATACTCAACTTGAGAAGTGATCATCAGCACTGTTGGGTTTGAGTTTATATAAATTAGTTGTTTCTTAAACATACTTTTTGCCTCGGTGGTGTAATGGTGACTTGCCACTTACTTTTGAACCATTTGGCACCGGTTCGATCCCCACTTTGGAAATTTTTATTTGATTATGAAACGTCTCTTTTATACGTTACATATTAAAGTTCGCAAGCTACAAACACAACCGGTTCCATTGCTTGGTGGTCATAGCGACTGTGTCCCTTCAAGTTGGTCCCTTCTCGATTACCACTATTGCATGGGATTTGAACCTGAGACCAACGGTTGTGCTTTGTGTAAAGGAGCACTGACCACCAGACCAGCACTATAACGATGTTGCTTTGTATCCAAACATTTTCTTTAAAGACTGTTTGTCTGATGCACATTTTTTGGCAATAAGAAGGGAAACATTTTTTTTCCTCAGTGAAACAGTAATACACATAGTTGGACACAGACTTCTTCTGGAAATAAATAAAATTTATTTTGGATTAAGTGTTCAATAAAAATTCAAATAATTGGTTGTATTTTGGATTGCAAAATTGTTTGACATTTTAAATGAAGCAATTAAAGCAAGAAGTTGCCAAAGTGATCTCTCGTGTGTAGATTGGTCATGAGAAATGTAACACCCGATTTTTCACTGTTTACTATTTTTTATATAGGTAAAATAAACAGCAATGTTTATAATTTTATTTTTAAACCTAGAAAATTATTTTGGATAAACCAAGGTCATATTCATACTCTACTTTACCATAGAGAGCTACGATTAAATTTTGGGTTGAAAATTCAGACGAAGCCCGGTCTGCGATTTAATGACAGTAAGAATTTTACTGCTCAAATGACCTAATTTTGACTCGTGAACAAAAAATTAATGTTTTTATGAAGTTTCCAACTTTTTTGGCTATTTTAAAAATTTTCACTTAAAAAGTGAAATAATATATATTATGCGGGCATTATGCGAAATCAGGTAAATGACAGAGCTGAAAATGGGATTTGCAGGACCCGCTAACGGATTAAGGACATGTCAAATCATGATGAGTCACAAGGGGTGAGTCATAGGATGACTCCTCATTGTCATGATGGATTTTAGGAGGAAATTACTAGTTTGTCCTTCATGTTAGTTTTATTCACAAGTTTGCCATTGTACAAGATTACCATTTTGCCCTTGAAAATTTGCACTTTGGACCCAATTTCCCCTCCATCCCCACAGCCCAAACTCCTTCAAGATCCCATGCTCACTTCTATAAAAGGCCTAAGTCATCATCTTCTTCAACCTTTGTTCATTTCCACCATTAAAACACTAAGTTACATAAGCTTGTTTTATGAAGGAAGTAGGAGACTGCTTGCCAAGTTTTTGATTCCAAGAGGTAAACCATGCTCATCTCCCTTATTTAGCATCATGTTCTTCAATTAATTTTGTGTTTTGAATTCTTTCTCAATATGATGCAAATTAGGGTGTCTAGATTCAAAAATTCATAGAAAATCATAGGAAAATCCAATGAGTATGAAACCAATTTCTATGATCCTATTATCATCTATGTATTCTAGATCTATGAGCTTGCATCAAACAAATTTATTTAACCTATTTAACCTAAAAGGCCGAACCTAGGTATTTGTGGGGGGAGGATTTTGTTCATTTTCTTTACATGATTCAATCTTATAAGTCATATAGGTATTGGATCTATGTTGTTTGAACTAAATAAAGGTCTCTAAGCCATATTAGTTGTCATGGCCGAAATTTAATTGTTTGAGGATTGGAAGATTTAATTTCAATCTTTGTACCATGATTCTTGATTTAGGGTTTTAAGTGATTATGAATCACTAATCCAAGAGTTTAGAAATTTTAGAGATTTCTAACCCCAAAGTCAGCCCTACTCCGAAACAAACATATAGGATTATAGGTTTGATTAAGTTGTTTGTTTGTTAATTGATTGTTGTGTTTAATGACGGATAAGCTAGATTGTCGTGTACGTGCGTTATCGGCATTACTTAGATTTCCGGCGGATCGTTTATCAGAGAGATTTTGTTTTCAGGTAAGGGGAGTACCTGAGGGTTTTTTCCGATGGCTATATGATATTTGTTTGCTGTCTGTATAATTTAGTTGGTTTGTTAATTATTTTCTGTAGTGTGAAATAATTTGTTTTGCATTTATCTGCTTTTAAATATTTATTTATCTGCATTTAATAGTTATTATATGTTGTTGCATGTCATTAATTGATATGTGCTGTATTATTGGCATGATTTTTATTGATGTGGATTGTGGTTTGTGGATTGTAAAGCCTGACAGTGGTTAGTGCTCAATTAATAATGAGGTTAAAAGCGTTAAAAAGCTTTTTACGGGATAATGAGTTTTCATTAATGAGAAATAGTAATATTATATTACTTAATTATTTTGGTTGGTTGAAAATGATAAAAAGTTGAAAATAATATTATTTTAATGATTTAACAACATAAGAGTGTTTTATGAGTCATAGTGAGAACAAAGCCGTGAAAATATTTTTACGCTGCTAGTTTATACGTAAGAAATTTCTAAATATTAGAAAATGTTGTTTTAAGAGAATAATTTTCAAAAATAATTTTATTACAGTGTTGGATAAATTATTTTACTATAAAAGTCATGTTTTGACCTAAAAACGTTTTTAAAACGTCAAACGACGGACAATTCGGTCGATATTTACAAAAGTATTCTTAAAAAGGGTAACATTGAGTAATACCGAGAAATTGTCTCAAATGATGTTTCCAAGTTCAAATATTGATTTTTGAACAAAAATGAATTTTAAGGGATTTTGACAATTTTACAAAACGAATTTCCAATGTAAAAGGATTTTCGGTAAACAACGGTTATTTCCGTCAACTTGGATAAGTTGAGGAAACTTTGGTTTTGTTTTGTGTTTCACAGAGCGAAAGTGTTTTTAAATTAAAAGACAAACCTAGCTGCCGAGATGTCGGTGTCTAGAGTTCTATGATGTGGACCCGGGGTCCGAAAGGTAAAGTTATGGACTAGATGTCCTATAAAAAGTGATATTGATTTTTGTGCGCCAAAATCTACGAATCTAAATATGGTGCATCGATCTAGATTTTGTGATTTGCAAAATTTTGACTTGGAGTCTTTGATTAGAAAGTTTGTTAAACTTAAATGTTTTATATGCATTTTGCATTTTATTGTGGCAAATGTGCCTAAAGGTTTTATGCATGTTACCTTGGTAGGTATCCATGTTATGTGATACATTTCACCTTGGGGTGAAATGAATGGGGGTCTAGGAAAGGTCGGGCTATTTACGACTATTTCGGGAGCTCGGATATTACTCATATTTTATAGGCCGAGTTAATTACAATTATCGTTGGATGTTCATATGAACTACTTACAATGATGGTTGGAACTCATATCCTACCGAGTTATTTACTTAAATAGTTGGAACTCAGAACCTTGACAGGCCAAATAATTTGAAACTTGCCTTATCTAGCAACGTTTATATTCTGCCTTATTCGGGAAGGAGAGCCTGATCAGCTCATTTATTTGTTGGTTGGAGCTCCGGAGATTAGTACAAAAGTTAGATGAGGAATATTGAAGTGTAATGGTTTTTAAAACAATGAAGATTGTCGGGTATGAAACCCTTTGATAAATAGAATGTTTATTGTTGAATATACATGTTAAATGTTATTTGTGTGTCGTGCATATGGTTATCGTTTTAAAATCCATATATTGGAACTCACCCTTGCATATACATGTTCCTCTGCCTTTGCTATTGTACCTTGGTACACAAATGGAGATGTTGCAGAATAATTCCTTAAGCCACTTGGAGACTTAAGTTCGGATTGCGGGAAGAGATGTGTGATCATAGAGATGATCACGAGGTCTTATCAGTAAGTGTCTTGTAGAGCGACCAGCCTAGGATTTTCTTTGGGTGGTATGTTTTGAAAAAGTTTGTGTAGGTGTGTTGAAAACCTTTATATGGTTTAAAATTCTTTTGTGAATAATATGTTTTATTTTTAATATTGTGATGAGTACGTTGTGTATCGAAGTATTCAGGAGAAATTGTTTTACACCCAGATTTTCTGACTTCAAATAAATCAATTTTTCGAAAGCAACTAGCAAAATTCTTTTAATTTATTTCCGCACGGTTTCGTATAGTAATGCCCAGGGGGATGTTACAAGAAATGTTGAATGTTAGTGTGTATATGTATCCATGCAGGTATTAATCGGCCCAAAGGAAGGTTAATATTTGGCCGGATTACATGCACACCTGTGATGGTAAACATGTGATGATTATAAGGTTGTATATGTGAATGATAAATTAGTCCAAAGAAGGGTTTATTATTTGACATGCATTATTGTCAATGTTTGATCATTACAAGAAGAGTACCACTAGCATTTAATATTATTGTCCAAAGACTTGATATTAATGTTGCACTAGGTATCTTGAGATACGGTATGCCGTTATTTGAATTTATTGATGATTGAATTTTGGTTACGATGTGAGTATATTTATGTTATTTATTTTGTTCTCTCTTCAGCTACTATTGCTACCATATCTGCTAACCTAAATTCGGTTCCAGTCATTAATGGTACCAACTTTAAGGATTGGAAAGAGAACATCTTGATTGTTCTTGGCTGCATGGATCTTGACCTTTCACTAAGGATGGAGCAACCCACTTCTCCTACGGACTCAAGTGCCTCCGAAGAGAGGAAAATTTATGAGAAGTGGGACGGCTCCATTCGTATGAGTCTAATGATCATTAAGCGCGGCATTCCAGAGGCATTTAAGGGTGCCATATCCAATGGGATAACAAGTGCCAAAGAGTTCCTTGCCGAAATTGAGAAATGCTTTACCAAAAGCGATAAGGCAGAAACAAGCACACTCCTTCAAAGCATGATTTCTATGAAGTATAATGGCAAAGGAAACATAAAGGGGTACATTATAGAAATGTCTAATATTTCTTCCAAGCTTAAGGATCTAAAGCTCGAGTTGTCTGAGGATTTACTCGTGCATTTGGTTTTGGTTTTGGTTTCTTTTCAAAATATTTTACAATTGTGTTTATTCATTGAGATTTACAATCTCGTTAATGGTGTTGTTTTCAGAGTTTACAGTAGAAGTTAAATTTAAAAAAAAAAACTTGAGTGATCCCTTGGAGTGGGAAGGCTATAGTAACATAACAAGTTTGCATTTGTATTAGATGCCCAATTTAAGGTCATGTATTTTCAAAAGTAATTGATTTTCTTTATCTAATTTTTGAGCTATTCTTTTGGTGTTTGTATAAATTTGATATTTACAATGATAACTAGATGCATATGATATAATTGCATGATTTAATTTCGAGGATATTACATTTTTTCAATAAATATTCCCTAAAACAAGTGTACTACATGCATCCTAATTGCTTCAATTCATATAAGGATCTTTGTAATTTAACATAGTACATATTTTGAGGTTTCGAATTACATGCTTCAGACATCTTAAATCATTCCAAGATTTTTCATATGTAGGTCATTATCCAATGACCGGTACATGTATATATGTTGTCACTGCTTCCATTAGATGTACGTCTAGTCCTTTGCAGACTTCCAAACTAATAGAAAATTTCGGTTTATATAAGTTTTTGAACCTGAATAGTGCATGGCTTTTGGTTTTAGTCCCCTGAATTTTCTCTCTTAGGATTTCATTCCTACAATTTCAAAAGTTTAGGAAAAAGTCTCTACCATCAAGTGGAGTTTGTTATTTGCTAACGTGGCAGACGGACGTCACGTCAGCTATGCCACATGAATGTCCACGTCACCGCAATGTCGAAAATTAATAATTTTAAAAATTATTTTTTAAGAAATATTAATGTGATTAAATAATTCTTTTTCTAATAATTAATTAAAGGTTATAACATTTTTTGTTTAAGCTATTAGGGTGGTCAGAGATTTTGACAAGCTTTGCAATTTTGAGGAACCCTAATTCAGGGTTTGGTTCTTTCACTCTTTGGGGTGGCTCTGGTGTTGCTCTAACAAGGAAATGTCCTTTTTAGGTCTTGGGGTTGGGTATATTCGAATTTTGGTGTTGTTGTTCAATGAGTTATTGGAGATGAAGCCGACAATATGCAATTGAGATTGTGGAATCATTCAAACTGGGGAGGGTGCTTCCTATGGACACAAAATGGGCATTTGGTTTTGTATGGATAGTAAGGAATAACTGATAATGGTGGCACAACATTCGCCTTCTAATTAGATCAATCAATATTTTCAATAATTGAATTCAAGTGATGGAAAGTTCCAGAATTTGAGGAGAAACCGAACAATGGAGTTGAGTGAGATAGCGCTCGCTAATTTTATTTTAAATTAGTAAAATTAATTTAGTAATTTTTTTAAAAAAAGAATTTTTATGGTTAATTATATTTTTTTAAAAAAAATATTAAGTAGTCCAAATTAATTTAATAACCATTAATTAATAAAAAATAATTATTTAAACAAATTAATAATTTTATAAAAAGTAATTTTAAATTATTAAATTTCCAATGTGGAGTGATGTGACATCCATGTGGCAAAGCTGACGTGATATTTGTTTGCCATGTCAGCAGATAACAGACTCCACTTGACGGTAGGAACTTTTTCCTAAAGTTTTTTTTGAAATAATAGGGGTGAAATCCTAAGGAAAAAAAATTATGGGGATTAAAACCAAAAGTCATACACTTTTCAGGGACCAAAAACTTATTTAAACTAAAAATCTAAAAGTAATTACATCCATAATCGAGGAGTATATAACTTTATAATGATCAATATCCAGGGCCGGTCTTGAGATTTTTGGTGCCCTGTGCGAACTAAATAAATAGTGCCCTCATAATCATTTGAAAATTTTCCTTCTTGTATTTTTTTCTGGAAAATCATTAATAATCCGTTCATCATCAAGGTTCTTTAAAAAGTCATTTTTGATAAAAATCAAAGTAAGATTATGTAATCAAAGCAAGAGATGGGAGAATTAGGGAAAAGAAAGCCTAAATAGTAAATAATCAAATTTTAAATTATAGTAAATTAAAAAGATATTCTAATATATACATATACATTCGCCATATTATTTTTTATCACCCTATTATAATTTTTTTGGAATAATTATTTTTATTGGTAAAAAAATAATTATATAATTTTTTATTTAATATCTATATATACTATATAATAATATTGTACTTATTATTTGGTGCCCCCAAAAAAAAAGGGCCCCTGGGCAATCGCCCACCTCGCCCGTGCTCAGGGCCACCCCTATCTATATCCGGCCACTGTGACAAACATTGTGCTATAAGGAGTGCTTTAAATCTCACGATTTCATTAATTCATTTCTTTTACATACAAAAACCCACTTTATTCCAAATGGGTTTGACTCTTCATATGGATGGACTACAAGTCCAAAAACTTTATGTTTGATCAATGAGTCCAACTTAGCTTGTACTGCCTCTTTCCATTTTCATCAATGATGTTGACGTTCTTCTACAGTTTGAGGCTCAAACTCATTATCATTGATAATTTCATAAGTAGTTTCATATGAAAAAACATTATCAATAATACTTCACATATTTTCCTCATATTTCCAGATTTTAATGAGATATCATGATTTGTCAGTATTGGGGTCACTTATGGGGCAATTTTTCTATAAATATGGGGTTGTTGATTTATATTTATCTTAACCTCTTCTAAAGTGTCACTTTGCAGTTTCTTCATTTCCTTTTTCTTACAAGGAACAATATCCTCTGCCCCAATAGGTCTACCATGCTTCCACCATACTTTGGATTCATTAGTTGTCATACCTGCAAGATGTCCTTTAGGGAAAATTGATCGTGAAGGAACATTTGCAGCTAGGAACATGCAGGGCCGGCCCAAGGCCCAAGCGAGTGAAGCCCTTGATTTAGGCCTCAAAAAAATAATTTTATCTTTAAAAAAAAAGCCCAAGTTGTATCTTTTTATATTATATATTTTTGATACTTTTAGAACATGAACAAAAATTAGCTAGCCCACTTGGTATGAAAGGTTATCATTAGCTGCAAGGTCTAGGGTTCAACCCCTCATTTTGTATTAAAAAAATAATTTTTGTATGAGAAAATTGTTAGGTTAATTTATTTTTATTTTTAAAAGGTTTCGCCACAAAGTTTGCTTTAGGCCTCAATAGATGTTGGACCGGCCCTGGGAACTTGTGATTTAATGGCATTTTGAGTGTTTGTAAAAATATATCCAATTTTTAGAATACTTATTTGGGAACTTAACTAGGTCGTAAACATACTTGTTGTATTGCTTATAGAGGCATTGAGAATATTGTTATACTCATTTTCTTGGAGAGGCACTGTTGTAAAGAATACTCTTAATGAATAATCCGACTCGGTTGTTGGGGTTTGTGCATAGGCATAAGTGAGATGAATCAGGATACATACATTTGTATTTATCTTCTTTTCTCTAACATTGCATATTTGTTTTATCTTCTTTTCTCTAACATTTCATTTTAATGCAAATGTTGTGTTTCTACTTTCATGATATTTTTCTTTTGAAGTAGACTAAAATTTGTTTGGGTTTCTCAAGTGTTTAAAAATGCTTAAAACCATAATTTAACCTCCTTGTTGTATTCTTTGTTTCACTTTCACATTCAAGTTCATAGTTTTCTTAACATATTTGTGTTGCCCCTTATATTTCCTTTTGAAATTACAATCAGATAATGACATGTACTTGAAAGTAAGGGTGTTCTTCGATCCTGGTCAACCTGATGAACCCAATAACCCAACCAAACCCAATTTAATTGGTTTCAATTTTTCAATGAACAGGTCCAACCTAACCCAACCAGATTAAACCCGATCATGTTTGATTCGGGTAACGGGTTTATGATTATGAACCCGTGGACCCAACCCTTATAGTAAAATAACACATGCCAAAATGAAGGATTTTAGGTTAACTCAAAATGTCCCTGCCCCTGTCCCACCGTTCTGGTTAAATCAAAATGTCCATGTCCCTTACTCGACTCCATTGTTCCCTCGTATGACGTCTCCATCACTAACAACCGGCACGTCGTCCCTGCTTCGCCATGTGTTGCCCAGCTTCTTCTATCTCCCTCATCGTTCTCTAGTCCTCACCATCACGCGCCCCATCTTTGTTTGTCGTCATTCTTCTTCTCCGGCCAACAACAACCTCGAGCTGCTCCGCTACACGTAGTTCTTCTTATTATTGGCATTAAGTACCGCTCCTCCTCAAATCTGGTGCCACTGATGGCGGACGACCTCCTCCTCCATGTCTCTCTTCTTGACGTTTAGATCCTGTGCCACGTACTGTAACACCCCCCTGGGGCATTACTTTGTAACACTTGCAGAAATAAATTAAAAATAAATTTGCTGGTTGTTTTGGGAAATTGATTTACTTTAAGTCAGGAAATCTGGGTGTAAAAAAAATTTCTCCTTACCCCTTCGGAAGAATGTGATACAAACAACACAATATTACATTCATCCCATACTTGATATCACACATATACTAAACGTCTAAAAACATACATCCTCAAACACAAACCTAAGCTGGTTGCTCTACAAGACACTCACTGATAAGACCCCGTGATCATCCCTATGATCACACACCTATTCCTGTAATCCGGACTTAAGTCTCCAGGTGACTTAAGGAACTCCTCTGCAACATCTGTACTCATGTACCAAGGTACAACAGCAAAACCAGAAGAACAAGTATATACAAGGGTGAGAACCAATATATGGATTTTAAAATGATAACTACATGCGCGACACACACAAAATAACATATACACATATATATTCACAAACACATAAAATTATCAGAAATAAACAAGATAGTTTATCAAGGGGTCTCATACCCGACAATCATCGTCATTTGAGCGGATCAGGATATTCCAAACTCCTGATATTCCAAACTTCTTTTCACTTGAGCGGATCAGGCTCTTACATGGCGCATTGCTCAAACTCCTGGCACAATGGTCATCACGAAACATGGCGCATCGTCCAAAACTCCTGGCACGATGGTCAACAGGGAACATGGCGCATCATCCAAAACTCATGGCACGATGGTCATCACGATAAATGGATCATTTTGTCCATAAATACACATTGCCCGTTAAGGTACAATAATCAAATTTACATGATGCATTGTCCATCAAGGTACAATGATCATCGTGATAAATGGAACATTTGTCCATAAAAACACATTGTCCATTAAGGTACAATGATCAATACCGGCACGTCTGCCAATTAATGCATGTAAAACATTTTGTTTTCGTCACTTGGGTCATTCTTTCCTTGTCGGAGCTCAAAAGCTTACGACCTTCTCAACTTTTAAACATTTAAGTTTGGCTTTTAATTTCAACAATAGGACGCAAAGTCCGAGTGTGCAAATCATGAAGGTCTAGACCGATGTATTTAGCCTTAGGTTCGTAGATTCTAAAGCACAAAACTTGCACAATCTTTATAGGACAAAATGGTCCATAACTTCACCATTAGGACATACTGTCCATACCATAGAACACTAGAACACCGACGTCTCGGCAACTAGGAATTAATACCGTTATGTAAAACTAATTTACAAAAAAATCCAAAACAAAACCTCCGCAACTTATCCAAGTTATCAGAATTAATACCGTTATGTAAAACTAATTTACAAAAAAATCCTTTTTCGTTGGAAATTCGTTATAAAATCATCAAATAACCCAAAAACTCATCTTCCTCTGAAAATCTTTATTTGAACCTTTAGTTCTAAAAATATCGTTTGAGACTAAATCTCTATTTAAACAAATACTGCTATTTTTTAGAATGATTTCCGTAAATATTTTCGGAATTAACCGACGTTTAGCATTTTAAAAACGTTTTAAGTCAAAATTTGATTATTCGAGTAAAATAATTTTCTCAACACCATAAATAAATTATTTTGAAACTTAACTTTTTATAATATCATTTTCTAATATTTTGCAATTTCTTACGTAAAAATTAGCAGTACTAAAATATTTTCACGGTTATGTCCTCACTGTGACTCATAATTCACACTTATGCCATTAAATCATTAAAATAACAGTATTTTCAACTATTTCACACTTTTAACCAATCACATACTTCAATAATATTATAATACTATATTCCACCAATTAAAAATTCAATATTTCTTATAAAGCTTTTTAAAGTTTTTATCTTCTTAATTAATTGAGCACTAACCACTGTCAGGCTTCTCAATCGACAATCAACATCCATAAACATTCCACATCAACATTATAGCATATAATACAGTTTATAACATGCATTAAAACATGATAACAATTAACTGCAGATAATCAATTAAAAGCAGATAATAACAACAAATAAATTAACTATGCAAGATAATTTGATGACACCACAAACACACTCAAATAAATTATACAGGCCACATGCTAATAGCATATAGCTATAAAAAAAATCCCTCAGGTACTCCCCTTACCTCTTTGAAGTTGCAGACTTTCCTTGTCACGAGTCCTCGAGTTAGAATCTGGTTATCATCAAACAACTTAGACAACAAAATCAAGTATTATTTTCCATAACAAACACAACCAAAAATAACAAGATCAAACAACAAAATCACTCATAAACTACATGATAGGTTCAGCCATCACTACTTTAGTTGGCTAAACATGATAAAATTTTGTAAGCTTTTGGATTAATGATCCTTAAGTATAAGAGTTACATAATCAATTGTCATTTGACAAAGGTTGAATCAAAAACTCATATAACTCAATAATTAGGGTTTCGGCCATCATGATTAAAATAGACTAGAGTTTGATTTGGTTTCTAATCTCTTGGAATCAATAATCATAGGTATTAAAGAGGTGATATTAAGTATTACATGACAAATATTGAAACAAAATCCATTTACACCAAAACCTAGAGTTTCGGCCTTGCTTCATAAAATAGGCTAGAGGTTTCAAAAATTAGCAAGCTTCTAGATTTAATAACAATAGGTATTGAAGAGCTTAAATCAATTGTTCTATGTTAAAAATTGTAACAAAACTACTTTGCTCCTTTTCTACCTCGGTTCGGCCACTTTAGGAAAAATAGGATAGAAATTTTTTTTTAATTCATGCTCCTGGATACTAAACATAGAGATGATTACAAGATCATAGAAATTGGTTTCATGGTCATAAGATTTTTCTACAATTTTCTAGAGATTTTAGAAGATTCTAGATCTAGTAATTTTATGTGATGATCATGGCATAAACTTGTAAAATAAATGAAGATGAAGACTTAGATGAGCAAGGTGATAAGGTTTTACCTCTTGAAGCTTGAAGAAATGACAAGAAATGATGATGTTCTTCACAAAATCATGTTTGTGTTCTTATGTTTTTGAGAGAAAAGCTAAGGAAGAAGATTAAAGAAATGAAAAAAAAATGCCTAAGTGTGGTTTAATGAGGATGGGCAGCGCATATAAGGAGGAGTGAGGGCAGTTTTGTCCATCAAAAATTGCCTTGAGGACAAAATGGTAAAAATATACATGGGGACAAACTTGTACTTCTTTTAAAGTTCAAGGACATTATAGACATTTCACACCTAAAGTAATCATGAAAATCGAGTGGTTGAGGTTGAAGGAGAGGTGACTGATTTGTGACCACAAAACAAGGAGGAAGTAGCCAATTTGTACTTGTCTTGCCTTAACAATGGTTAATGTTTAACTAGGATAGGTTAGGTTAGGGGTATTTTGGTCTTTTCACACTTAAACTCATCATTACTTTCATTAATTGTAGGTGAGTCACCCCCGGATGACTCATTGTCTTCATCCATCTGGTGTCGGATTTTGTCTCTACAAATCGGTTCTCGACTCAGTCGATTACCCGATTTAGGTTTTACACCCAAAATAACTTACTTATTTTGAAAATTTTCAAAATAACCACTATCGTTGGAAAATTGATAAAAAAACCTTAATCGTTTCGTTCAGGAGTCAAAATTAGGTTTTCTGATCGAGAAAATCTTACTGTTAGTGGAAACGCAGACCAGGTTCCGTCTGAATTTTCAACCCAAAATTTAATCGTAACTCTCTACGATAAAGTAGAGTATAAATATGACTTTGGTTTATCCAAAATCATTTTCTAAGTTCATATAAAAATATAAACATTTACTTATATTTATACCGATATTAGAAAGCAGAAAAATCGTGGTGTTACACGTACAGGGTACTTCTTTAATTTATGATACTTTTTTCATCCCTTTTGAATGTTATTGTATATTGATCGACCCTTGATCCAGAGAGGATTCTAATTTGCCCTTGTTGCCAATCCGATCCACCCGACCTGAACTAACATGTGTTTGGTCGGGTTGGTTTGGTTCGGGTTTGCATAAGTTTTTGCACAAACCCGACCCAACCTGAGAGATATTGATTAGTTCGATTATCGGGTTTGGTCAAAACCGACCCAACCCAACCCTTGTACACTCTTACTTGAAAGACGAATCATACACATTGAGACTAGGAAATTGGTATATGAAGGACTTGAATCTAACCATTAATTTAATCATATATGACATACACATCAATCCATATGATTGTTTCTAATATTTCTTAATAACAAAGCATTCAACAATAAAAAAACATTGCCCCAATAAAATGTGATTTTTTTTCTTAATTCCTCAAATGAGAGTAGGGTAAATTAAGTAAATAAAAACAAGAGGCAAATATTTATTTTTAATCACTGCTTTGTGCAATCTGTGGGCTTGAAGGAGACAACTTTCTTTTGAAGGTCATAGCCAACCAAGAGGTTTTGTTGTGCCAAGTTCCCAAATATGGAAACATTTGGATCTAGAGATGACCTGAAAGCCAAACATACAACCTCATCATCAACTTGAACAAAGGTGTTGAGAGCATTCAAATGGACATCTGCACCACGAAAGTGTCTTTGTGATTACTGGAACCTCCAGTTTATTTGGAGTAAATTTGTAGCAAAGGCTCAATAATTGTGAAGGGTCCTCAGTACGCTCCAATTTAACTGCATCTGCAACTGCTGATTCCAATCTAGAGTAAACGTCTTCTGGTAAAATAGTGAGGGTTGTGCCTGAGTCAATTATGATGTTACCAGGTTTACCAATGCCAGAGGAGGGGCTTCCAAAATCTATTTTGTTGTCTCCCACACTAAACCCTTCCAAGTTTAGGTAGTAAAAGACTTCTGGGACCATGGGAGTTGAGACGACATCACCACCAGAAACCACAGCATCATCTCCAAAATTAAGTTTGCTTGAGAAATTAGACTTTTCAAAAGGCACTAAACAATAGGATAATTTGCCACTTATTGAAGAACCGAGTTGAGATATAAGGGACACTGGTCCATTTCCGAGGTCAACTATGCCAGAGCTTTGCCCCTGAAAAGACATGGTGTTACTGTGGCCACATCCAACCACAATCTTAGGAAATTGGATAGGAGAGCCACTAGTGGAACCTAAAGTGAGAGTCTCTAAACTAATATCTCCTTCTGATCGTGACCCATCCCCATATTGAATAATATAATTGCAATTTTGCTGATCGTCATAAGAGTAAGAAGTATCTGTCACAGATTTACATGTAGTAGAAGTTCAAGGAATACTTTTGTATGTCCTTGATTCTGAAGGGTTGAATATTGGAGTGGTTTGATTGAAACAGGGTTCACAGGGCTTGCATTGCAACCAAACAATGTCGCTACCCGTATCAACAATACCAAGGAGTTGGAATGGTGGGGTGCCAACTGAGTAACTCATGTGGTATTCACCTCGATCAAGTGTTACATCAGACTCAACTGTATTTGTAGAAACGGAACGTTTGTTGAAATGATTGGCACGATTAATGGAACGCTGAATAGCTTTGGCTACTCTTTGGAAACGAGTTTCTGTGGGAAGATAAAATGGTGATTTTGAAGAATCACGGTGAATGAGCTCTACACTAAAACCCAAAGCCTCAATGAGGGAGATGCCACAAAGGCAAAACAAGAAAAAAACAAGAGATGGATTCAATTTTCCCATGGCTGATTTGAAACTCTTGATACAATTTTTTCAACTGTCTTATCACTAGGGAATTCTAATGGCTTTTTATAGGGCTTTGATGGGGACGACGAATTAACGTGTCAGATAACTTGTGAGTGGGAAAAGGTGCTACACAAATATGGAAATGAGGAAAGATAAAAAGAATTCCAAATCTTTCGATATTGGGATTAATCTTTTGGTTATTATTATTAATATATATATATATATATATATATATGAAAGGAAAATTTACATCGGATTTGTTGCCAAATAGGACCATACGAATGAGATATAATTTACTTACAAAACTTATATATATATATATATATGTGTGTGTGTGTATATATATATATATATATATATATATATATATATATATATATAATTTCTCTTAAAGTCAAGTTTTACATATGTATGTTTGAACCAAATAGAACTATTCATAGCACATAAATATATAAAACTTTTTTTTAACTGGAATATAAAACTTTAAGAGAAATGTTATTAAATGTAAAAGGAAAATTTAAATCGGATTTGTTGCCAAATCGGACCATACTAAAATGATTTTGAAAGCTATTACTTGTAATAAATTTTGTATATATATATATATATATATATATATATATATATATATATATATATATATATATATATATATATATATATATATATATATATATAACATATCTCTAAAATTGAAGTTTTACATATGTATGTTTGAACCATAAAGAACTATTGATTGCACATACATATATAAAACTTTTTTTTTTATTTTGATTGGAATATAAAACTTTAAGAGTAACGTTATTAATATATATATATATATGAAAATTTACATCGGATTTTTTGCCAAATTGGACCATAGTAAAATGATTTTGGAAACTATTACTTGTTAATATATTTTGTAAAATATATATATATATATATATATATATATATATATATATATATATGTAACACCCCCCTTGGGCATTACTTTGTAAACACGTGCGGAAATGAATTTAAAAGGGAATTTCACTGGTTGTTTTCGGAAATTAATTTATATAAATATATAAGCACCAGAAAATGGGTATATAGTTTGTTAAATGCGGTTACGGTAAAATTTAAACCTGTTTTGAAATAGTAACATCACATTTTCACCTATCATGGTACAAATTTTGGTCATATATAGACAATTTGTTATACGACCCAAAACCTAAGTCGTAACTGGCGCGCAGACTTACAAACATAGCCTGGCAAACATATTTATTTTCGAAATGTACTTAAATAAAAAGCTTGAATATTTTTACAAAAATTTTGACAGAGTCTCCTCTGTAATTACAACATCCCAAGATAAAAACACCTGTTGAAATATTTCCATTTTCATCCCAGAAATTCCAGTCATACAAGAAAACACACAGACGGTATTTTTCTGAAAATATTTACATAAACAAATACCTGACCAAAATGAAAGATTTTAAATTTTTCATCCAAAAGAAGGGCTCTTCGAGCCATTTACATTCCATCCAAAAATAAAGGCCCTCCGAGCCATAAACGTACTCACTAACATTAATCAACATCGTCTCAAAACCTAAGCTGGTCGTTCTAAAGGATATTCATGGGTAAGACCCCTATGGTTCTTACCATTATACCTGACATTATACATCTTCCAGGATTGGGAACAATATCCCCGAGCAAAACTGGAAACCTCTCCTACATCTTCTGTACGCGTGTACCAAGGTACAAAAGCAAAACCAGAAAAACCTATACATGCAAGGGTGAGATACCAATATATGGATTTAAATACGATAACCACATGCACGACTCTCAATTACCATTTAACATAAATATTCAAAGATAAACAATATATTTATCAAAGGGTTTCATACCCGATAGTCGTACCCGTTTTAAAAATCATGACACTTCAATATTTCACAACTAACTTTGAGACCTAATCTCCGGAGCTCCAACCAACAAATAAATGAGCTGATCAGGCTCTAGTTTCCAATTAAGGCAGAATCAATGCCCGATATGGCAAAGTTCAAATAACCATTCCACAATCCAAAATGAGGCAAAGTGGTGACTACATATAGCATATGGTTTTCGTGGTCGTATATCCATCAAGGCACAGTGACGCAAACGTCATGAATACTTGCCATCAAGCATTCAAGTCCTATGCAAAGGCACGTCTGCCCTGGAATGCATGTAAAACATTTTGTTCACGTTGTTTTCTGTGTTCAATCTTTATATGTCGGAGCTAAAAAGAAGCAGGACCAAATCATCATTTTAAACTTTCAAGTTTAATACCTCTTTCAAAACAATTTGACTTCAAGTCAAAAGTGTGCAAATCACGAAATCTGGACCGATGCACCAGTCTTAGATACGTAGATTTTAGTGCACAAAACAAATAAACCACTTATAGGACATCTAGTCCATAACTTCACCTTTCGGACCCCGGGCCCATATCATTCGGACCCCTGGCCCATATCATAAAACACTAGATCTGACGTCTCGGTTGCTAGGTTCGTTTAAACCATTTTCGTTCTGTGAAATACAAAACAAAACCAAAGTTTCCTCAACTTATCCAAGTTGACGAAAATAACACCATTGTGTAAAACTCATTTCCAGAAATCCTTTCCGTTTGAAATTCATTTATAAAACCATCAAATCATAGAGAAATTCATTTTTCTCAATTCCGTTTTCTTTTGAAAACTCCTTTTTCCGTAACAACTTCAAATCCTCGTAAAATCATTTCCAACTCATTTCTATTTAAAATAATAAAATTACTCCTCATAGTTTTCGTTGTCAAATACTTTTCTAAAGTATTTTTCATTGGAAATAAAGTCATTTGTAAATCAAATGATTTTCTCTTTTACAAAAGTTCTTCATAATCATTGTTAAAATATCCTTGACACTTACATTTCTTAGAATAACTTTTCATCTTATTTTTGAATTTGTTTGAAAAAGACAACGTAACTGAAATCTTTTCAAGATGTCGTCCTCACTGTTTACTTATAAATCACTCTTTTCTCCAAAACATCATCAAATATAAATACTTTCAATATTTTTCTTCCATAAATCAAGTCCTTTGAATTTCTCCTCAAGCTTTTTCAACGCTTTTATCTTTAATTTAATTGAGCACTGACCCATGTCAGGCTTCTCAGTCAATCAACCAACCAACAGATACTCCATACATAGCAGATATCCATATATCACTGTATAATCATGATTTCACAGAAAACATTAAAAACCACATAACAGTCATATAACAATTTAATTTGACACCACACATCACAACAAATAAACTCGAATACGACACACAATTAGCATGCAGTTACCGAAAATCCCTCAGGCAGTCTCCCCTTACCTTTGAAGACAAGAATAAGATCACTCATTCCGGGTTCCTCTAACACTTTGCAACGCTTATAAACAACTTCAAGATAGCTCCAAAAATGTATTCTCTACTCCTCCAACCATGACAGTCACATCCACATAGATGGAAATTGGCCATCAACATAGCCAATAGCAAGCACAACCAAAAATCAGAAACTTATCATCACAAAACATAAGTTTGTACCACTTAAATAATTAATTCATCTAAGTAAACGATATTGGTTTTTCATTTAAAATAATCGGGGTTTTAGAGTTATGATCGCGCTGTCGCGCACGCGCCAAAAAGAACGAGCGGTTTATAAAACTGTAGTTTAGGGCGACAACTCGGATGTCGTCTCACAAGTACTCTCGAAGTGTTATTTATCACACAAAATCAGTTTTGGGGGGGTGGGGGGGGGGGGGGGGTTAGTTTGGATACAATCAAAGAAAATAAAGCAATGAAAACAAGGCAATTCAAAGAGGTTATCAAGTAGCAAAATACGATTAATCTACTGTTCTCGAATTTCTAACTATCATCGGTTCATGTAATCCCAAGCCCTAAGCAAATTCTAATCCCCTTTTAGTTGTAGCATCAATTAACAAACGAAATTGCTACTACGGATATATGTTCCTATTCCCGAATTAAACAAACGGGGTTAAGCCCTCATGAACTAAACGAACATGAATGAACACACGCGAATTAAACAAACGCGATTAAGTATAGGAACATAACATCACTGAAATGAATCAACACAACACTATACATTCCTGAATTAAACAAACAGAAATGCATAACATAGTATTGAAAAGGGAAAAGCAATTAAAACAGGAATCACAAAACCTCAAGTGTAGTGAAATTCGATTCTGATGAGACTAATCTATGAAATTTAGTTCTCCATAGAAAAACGAAACACACATAAATAAACAAAAACAATGGAGAAGCAAAAGTCCTTCCAAACTGTTCGAACATCAATTTATACTACTCATAAATTAAGCCCCCGCGCCAGCGAGCACACCTTCGCGAGGCGAATATTGTGAAAGAGTCAGGCAACCTTTGGCATTCTCGCGAGGCGAGCATAGCTCGTGGGGCGAAGAGACAGAGGCTATTCCGAGGCAGCGACATCCCCGTTATGAACATCAGATAGAGACCCGAGGTTTACCTCTAGTTTTTGGAATAGTTTGCAAGAGGCCTTAGGAACGGAGCTTAGGCTAAGTTCATCCTATCACCCACAGACTGATGGTCAGTCTGAGAGAACCATCCAGTCGTTAGAGGACTTTCTTAGAGCTTGTGTGCTAGAACAACAGTAGTCGGGACAAGTTCTTGCCCCAGGTAGAGTTTACCTACAACAATAGTTTCCATTCCAGTATTGGGATGGCACCTTATGAAGCTCTTTATGGGAGGAGATGTAGGACACCCTTGTGTTGGAGTGAACCTAGTGATAGTGTTGTGTTAGGACCTGAAGTGGTGCAAGAAACCACCGATAAAGTGAGGATGATTCAGGAAAATATGAAAGTGGCATAGAGTAGGCAAAAGAGCTACCATAACAAAAGGAAGAAGGCACTCGAATTCCAGGAAGGTGACCATGTTTTCTTGAGAGTTACCCCGACAACTGGGGTTGGTAGAGTGATGATGGCAAGGAAACTTACTCCTATATTCATTGGTCCTTACCAAATTCTAAGTAGAATCGGCGAAGTCACCTACCAAATAGCCTTGCCACCATTTTTATCCAACCTTCATAGTGTCTTTCATGTGTCTCAACTCAAAAAGTATGTTCATGACCATAGTCACGTGATAGTCCCCGATACCATACAGTTGTAAGAGAACTTGACTTTTGAGATATTACCCCTTCGAGTCGAGGATAGCAGGGTGAAGCAGTTAAAAGGCAAGGAGATTCCCTTTGTCAAGGTCGTTTGGAGTGGGGCTACTGAGGAAAGTGCTTCGTGGGAGTTGGAAAGCAAGATGGTGGAGTTGTATCATCACCTTTCCAATCGAGGTGAGTATAAATTTCGAGGGCGGAATTTTTTATAAGGGGGTGGAATTGTCACACCCTGTTTTTCGTTAAGCTCTTTTGTATGTGCCTTGTTTGTTAGGAAGGTTTAGAATGAGCTAACTGGGGTTTTTGGTGGAAAATCTCTTTCTTAGGCTTGTGTCTTGTAACTGTCTAGTCATAAGCACGACCGTGCTTGATAGGGAGCACGACCGTGCTCATTGGGCTAGCGTGTCTCGCTGACGCTAAGTTGAGCACACCCGTGCTCAACAGTGAGCATGACCGTGCTCAAGGGCAGGCCGCACCTTGTAGGCGCTAAGTTGAGCAAGGTCGTGCTCAAGGAGGAGCACGACATTGCTCTGGTCTGTGCCTTTAAATACAAAACAGTAACCGAGGGTTTTAGTCATAAACCCTATTTTGGTAACAACAGTCACCCTTTGCAGCTACAACCCTCTTCTTCCCTATTTTCTCTAAACCCATTGCATTGTTGGAGCTTTGGAGACTTGTGGGAACGTCCAGTTAGTCAGTGCCAAATATAGTAAGGTAATAGTTCTTCCCTCTTTTGGTTTCCCTTCTTTTATTAAGAATTGGGAACTAATGGTTTAACCCTTTTTGTTTGACCAAGGCTTGGAAAGCTAACTGAGCCGTTCGAGGGACGAATTGGTTTATCGGTTGAGTTGTCACTATGGGATTCTTCATACCAGGTATGGGGAGAATGATAGTGTATTCATTAGGCAAGGGTGTAGCGTAACACTAGTGCAAAATATGTAATAAACGAAAAATGTTAACGTTGGTTAACCAAAACTTAGACGTTAAAAAGGAGGCGGTGGCAGAATTGTAATTATCAGGGTCACTTAAATCACCTTTAACGTCATTTGTTTAAATAACTGATGTTAAAAGTGATGGGAGTCACTTTTTACTTCAATTATTTAAAAAACCGACGTAAAAGATACACTTTTTACTTCAGTTGTTTAAAGAACTGACGTAAAAGTGTATCTTTTATGTCAGTTGTTTAAACAACTGAAGTAACAGAAACCCCCTTTCATTTTGGGAACCTTATTCATTTCATTCTGAAACCCTCAAGTTCCTTATTAGTCTCTCCGCCCCTTCCTCAATGTCTCGTTCCGGACCTAGATGCAGAGTAGATGGCGAACAGAGAGCTCTTTTATCCCTCACAGAGAGACCTAGATGCAGATAGAGGGCAAACGCAGAGCTCTCAAACCTAGATGCAGGTAGTCCCTTCCTCTCTTTCTCTCTTTGAACTTAACTCTCTTTTTCTCTCTTTTTAAATTTAAACATTGTGCCCTAACTGATATCTCTTTCCCTCTCATTCTCATCCACCATGCACGTCGAATGGAAAGCAAAAACCGAGACACTGTCATCACTCTGAACGCAGGTGACTCCCTAAACCCTCAAAAAGTTTCAGTATTGCGTGTCGTTACTTGCTAAACCCTCAAAGTTTCAGTATTTGCATGTTTACGAGTGCTTTGTTTTTCTACTCTTGAATTAATAAATAAATTCATGTGTAAAGTAAAATAAAAAATTAATAAAATACAAGTTATATACTCAAACTGGATCTCATTGAAGTGATTCATAAGATACAAGTTACATGATTAAAAAATAAAAAGGTTTCTGCAACCTAACCCTAAAAAATAAAAAAATTTCTGCTCAGCCTCAGTTCTTGATGAGGCTTCATCTATTTCATGTGCCTGGGTTGATCAGAAGCCATGTCCTAGCCACAGTCACTTGCTGCCAAAGCCGAGGTGATAGAGGCACTTAGATATACCATACTTTTGATTTCTTCGGATTACTTTAGATAAGGTTAACATATCATATTATGTAATTTATGCAACCTTATCATCCATGTTATGTGATTTACACAACCTCAGAAGTTGTTTGACCATTAAGACAAAAACTTTTTAGTCTAGGAATAGGAATGAATAATAAACCCCAATATGGTAGAGCCATATTGTGAAACAGCTATAGCTAGAAAAACGAAAGTGTATGTCATATAGGAAGAATGGTACTTTTATATATAGAGTAAAGAATGTCTTATTTTTTTCAATATTGCGTGTGGTTACTTACTAAAAAATTAACGTTCATTAAGAGGATTAAGTTACAAGGCGTATGGTAAGTTAGCACAGTAGTCAAAAGTATAAATGTTTGGTGCAGAATACTGAATTGTGTTAGTGAATACACTTTTAAAGTCAGTTCTCTATTCAACTGACATTAAAAGTATTTTTGTTTTTTAAAAAATACTTATAACGTCGGTTGTTTAAAACAACTGACGTTATAAGTATCACTTTTAGCGTCAGTTATATTAATTAACTGATGTTATAAGTATCACTTTTAACGTCAGTTGTCTAAACAACTGTCGTCAAAATTTACACTTTTTACGTCTGTTTGATTAACGTCAGGAAATTTTCAGATGTTAATGCCATGAACTGTTTGGTTGTATAGATTAATTACTATACATGTTAAGTTGGTTAATGGTATGTCTGTTATGTATTCCTATTGTCTGATGATTGTTATGTTATATTCCTAATGATGTATATTTGGTTGAATCTCGACATGATATGAGAATTGCTATGTGTTGTTGTTATACATCTGTTGGCTGAATGTTGATTGACTGAGTGTTGATGATGAGAATGATAATAAGACCCTAACTGGATAATTTAGGACTCTTAATTAATGTAATGATTAAGGGATTAATTTCTCAATAATTCATAAGACATGAACTGTTAGTGAGAGGTGAGGTTTGATGCCAATTGGATTAGTCGAAGGACCCTAGGATTTGATTTGAGAGTGTTAGGGAGTTTTTGGCTCCAAGAACATAGGTTGAATCTGCCGAGAACAGTACGACTGACCCGGGAGCATGGTCGTGCTGAACAGGGAGCACGCCCGTGCTCCCAGTTGAATTATGGAAGGTGGCCACGCATTGAGCACGACCGTGCAGGATAGTAAGCACGATCGTGCTCCACTTAAGTGGCAGCACGACCGTGCTGGGTGAGCACTCCCATGCTCCCATGAACCGTGCGCCCCCGTGGTGGCGTCTCCTCGTTATGATGCGTCGGCTATCTAAGGGGTTCACCCATAGTTTGGTGGATTTCCGACATTGGTGCTTTTTGGCCAATGTGGATATGTAACTCCGAAGTTACCTTCCTGAGATAGTTTGGATCCACATGTATAACGGAGTAGCGGAGTAGTGTTGCACCGCATAGCATATGTTGGTTGAGATGACATGTTGATATGATTATTTTATGTTGATGTTATGTTGTATATTGCTATGCCATGTTATGATGTATGTTCATCTTGCTTAACTACTTCCATGCCGTTGTGTTTACATGATTTCTTACTCCCCGTTTCTCTTTGTTTGTTGTTGGCATGTATCTATTTATGCAGAGGACGGTGAGCAGCCAGTGGAGGAGTGACTCTGAGGAGCCTCGACTCTAGCTAGGATGTTTAGTTTTATAGTTGATAGTATAGTTTTCAGTTTCGTTGTATTCCGAGGATTTATTCCGAAGCAGTTATACCACTCATGTATGTGACATCGGGGTTGGGTTATGTTTTGATGTTTATGTTTTTGTTTATGTTTAATCTTTTAAAACTATGCTCCTTTCCACATTGAGATGTTACAATATGGGACCTTTTATCCAAGTTTTTATTTTATTAAATAAATGTATGTTTTTATACCTCTTTAAGTAAATGTTTTACAAATAACATGCTGGGGTAGAGTGTGTCATAATTTTCATATATTAATAGTGTTTGATACAAAATAAAAGGTTTAGAAGTTAACATTAAATAGATTCAAGATGTTAAGAATTCAAAACAAAGTTTATGTACTAGATTTCATGAGAGGAAATAATTTTTTCAAGTAGGAACAATAAAGTAATCGACTACTTTTGTTAACTAATCGACTACTTTGTTCTAAAAATTAAATTATCTTAAATGACTTTTGAACCAAAGTAGTCGATTACCTCTGGAAAATCTTGAAATCTTGGTTTCTGTTTGACCAAAGTAATCATCTATTTTGGAAAATTAGTCGACTACTTTATTCTTCATGGATTTATATTAAAGATCTTGAACAAAGTAGTCGACTACTCAAGAAAAGTAGTCGACTACTTCAAGAAAACAAAACTGATTTGTTTAAAAAAAAATTTGAAATTCTTCTAAATTTTTTCTATATAAATAGGCTCATTTTGACACAAAAATTAACAAGTTTGATTCTAACAAAACTCTGTCAAAATACTCCCAAAACACACTAGAGCTTTTATGTTTCATTTTTTCTAAAGCAATTCTAGTTTGCTCTTGTTATTCATTTTGCACTAAGTAAATTAAAAGTCCTACATTCTTTTAGATTCATTTGTAATAGCAATAATGTAGATTACTGCATTGGTTTGGTGGGGCATCTAAGTCAAGGCTAAGGTGAGGCATCCTTAGAGGTAAGGACATGCTTTGAGTGAAGTATCTCAAAGCAATCAAGGTAAATGTGGGGTATCTTTTTGGTTTTTCCTTATTTTAATATTGTAAAGAACAATATTCAAAATTAGTGAAAACACTCAAGCTTGCTAGGGGACTGGACATAGATCACTAAAGTTGTACCATGATTCTTGATTTATGGTTTTAAGTGATTATGAATCACTAATCCAAGAGTTTAGAAATTTTAGAGATTTCTAACCCCAAAGTCAGCCCTAGGCCGAAACCAACATATAGGATTATAGGTTTGATTAAGTTGTTTGTTTATTAATTGATTGTTGTGTTTAATGAAGGATAAGCTGGATTATCATGTACGCACGTTATCGGTATTACTTGGATTTCCGTGGATCGTTTATCAGAGAGATTTTTTTTTTCAGGTAAGGGGAGTACCTGAGGGTTTTTTCCGATAGCTATATGCTATTTGTTTGCTGTCTGTATAATTTAGTTGGTGTGTTAATTATTTTCTGTAGTGTGAAATCAATTGTTTTGCATTTATCTGCTTTTAAATATTTATTTATCTGCATTTAATTGTTATTATATGTTGTTGCATGTCATTAATTGATATGTGCTGTATTATTGGCATGATTTTTATTGATGTGGATTGTAGATTGTAAAGCCTGACAGTGGTTAGTGCTCAATTAATAATGAGGTTAAAAGCCTTAAAAAGCTTTTTATAGGATAATGAGTTTTAATTAATGAGAAATAGTAATATGATATTACTTAATTATTTTGGTTGGTTGAAAATGTGAAAAAGTTGAAAATAATATTATTTTAATGATTTAACAACATAAGAGTATTTTATGAGTCATAGTGAGAACATAGCCGTGAAAATATTTTTACACTGCTAGTTTATACGTAAGAAATTTCTAAATATTATAAAATGTTGTTTTAAAAGAAAATGTTTCAAAAATAATTTTATTACAGTGTTGGATAAATTATTTTACTATAAAAGTCATGTTTTGACCTAAAAACGTTTTTAAAACGTCAAACGACGGACAATTCCGTCGATATTTACAAAAGTATTCTTAAAAAGGGTAACATTGAGTAATACCGAGAAATTGTCTCAGATGATGTTTCCAAGTTCAAATATTGATTTTTGAACAAAAATGAATTTTAAGGGATTTTGACAATTTTACAAAACGAATTTTCAATGTAAAAGGATTTTCGGTAAACAACGGTTATTTCCGTCAACTTGGATAAGTTGAGGAAACGTTGGTTTTGTTTTGTGTTTCACAGAGCGAAAATGTTGTTAAATTAAAAGACAAACCTAGCTGCCGAGATGT
The DNA here is from genome assembly GCA_030762895.1 of Sophora flavescens. Classification (NCBI taxonomy): domain Eukaryota; kingdom Viridiplantae; phylum Streptophyta; class Magnoliopsida; order Fabales; family Fabaceae; genus Sophora; species Sophora flavescens. The sequence goes on from CM061063.1 coordinate 82,100,618, forward strand.
CGGTGTCTAGAGTTCTATGATGTGGACCCGGGGTCCGAAAGGTAAAGTTATGGACTAGATGTCCTATAAAAAGTGATATTGATTTTTGTGCACCAAAATCTACGAATCTAAATATGGTGCATCGATCTAGATTTTGTGATTTGCAAATTTTTGACTTGGAGTCTTTGATTAGAAAGTTTGTTAAACTTAAATGTTTTATATGCATTTTGCATTTTATTGTGGCAAATGTGCCTAAAGGTTTTATGCATGGTACCTTGGTAGGTATCCATGTTATGTGATACATTTCACCTTGGGGTGAAATGAATGGGGGTCTAGGAAAGGTCGGGCTATTTACGACTATTTCGGGAGCTCGGATATTACTCATATTTTATAGGCCGAGTTAATTACAATTATCGTTGGATGTTCATATGAACTACTTACAATGATGGTTGGAACTCATATCCTACCGAGTTATTTACTTAAATAGTTGGAACTCAGAACCTTAACAGGCCAAATAATTTGAAACTTGCCTTATCTGGCAACGTTTGTATTCTGCCTTATTCGGGAAGGAGAGCCTGATCAGCTCATTTATTTGTTGGTTGGAGCTCCGGAGATTAGTACAAAAGTTAGATGAGGAATATTGAAGTGTAATGGTTTTTAAAACAATGAAGATTGTCGGGTGTGAAACCCTTTGATAAATAGAATGTTTATTGTTGAATATACATGTTAAATGTTATTTGTGTGTCGTGCATATGGTTATCGTTTTAAAATCCATATATTGGAACTCGCCCTTGCATATACATGTTCCTCTGTCTTTGCTATTGTACCTTGGTACACGAATGGAGATGTTGCAGAATAATTCCTTAAGTCACTTGGAGACTTAAGTTCGGATTGCGGGAAGAGATGTGTGATCATAGAGATGATCACGAGGTCTTATCAGTAAGTGTCTTGTAGAGCGACCAGCCTAGGATTTTCTTTGGGTGGTATGTTTTGAAAAATTTTGTGTAGGTGTGTTGAAAACCTTTATATGGTTTAAAATTCTTTTGTGAATAATATGTTTTATTTTTAATATTGTGATGAGTACGTTGTGTATCGAAGTATTCGGGAGAAATTGTTTTACACCCAGATTTTCTGACTTCAAATAAATCAATTTTCCGAAAGCAACTAGCAAAATTCTTTTAATTTATTTCCGCACGTTTTCGTATAGTAATGCCCAGGGGGTGTTACAGTAAATGTTGAATGTTAGTGTGTATATGTATCCATGCAGGTATTAATCGGCCCAAATGAAGGTTAATATTTGGCCGGATTACATGCACACCTGTGATGGTAAACATGTGATGATTATAAGGTTGTATATGTGAATGATAAATTAGTCCAAAGAAGGGTTTATTATTTGACATGCATTATTGTCAATGTTTGATCATTACAAGAAGAGTACCACTAGCATTTAATATTAATGTCCAAAGACTTGATATTAATGTTGCACTAGGTATCTTGAGATGCGGTATGCCGTTATTTGAATTTATTGATGATTGAATTTTGGTTATGATGTGAGTATATTTATGTTATTTATTTTGTTCTCTCTTCAGCTACTATTGCTACCATATCTGCTAACCTAAATTCGGTTCCAGTCATTAATGGTACCAACTTTGAGGATTGGAAAGAGAACATCTTGATTGTTCTTGGCTGCATGGATCTTGACCTTGCACTAAGGGTGGAGCAACCCACTTCTCCTACGGACTCAAGTGCCTCTGAAGAGAGGAAAATTTATGAGAAGTGGGACTGCTCCATTCATATAAGTCTAATGATCATTAAGCACGGCATTCCAGAGGCATTTAAGGGTGCCATATCTAGTGGGATAACAAGTGCCAAAGAGTTCCTTGCCAAAATTGAGAAATGCTTTACCAAAAGCGATAAGGCAGAAACAAGCACACTCCTTCAAAGCTTGATTTCTATGAAGTATAACGACAAAGGAAACATAAAGGGTTACATTATAGAAATGTCTAATATTGCTTCCAATCTTAAGGATCTAAAGCTTGAGTTGTCTGAGGATTTACTCGTGCATTTGGTTTTGGTTTTGGTTTTGGTTTCTTTTCAAAATATTTTACAATTGTGTTTATTCATTGAGATTTACAATCTCGTTAGTGGTGTTGTTTTCAGAGTTTGCAGTAGATGTTAAATTTTAAAAAAAAACTTGAGTCATCCCTTGGAGTGGGAAGGCTATAGTAACATAACAAGTTTGCTTTTGTATTAGATGCCCAATTTAGTCCCCTGAATTTTTTCTCTTACGATTTCATTCCTACAATTTCAAAAGTTTAGGAAAAAGTCTCTACCATCAAGTGGAGTTTGTTATCTGCTAACGTGGCAGACGGGCATCATGTCAGCTATGCCACATGAATGTCCACGTCACCACAATGTCGAAAATTAATAATTTTAAAAATTATTTTTTAAAAAATATTAATGTGATTAGATAATTCTTTTTTTAATAATTAATTAAAGGTTATAACATTTTTTGTTTAAGCTATTAGGGTGGTCAGAGATTTTGACAAGCTTTGCAATTTTGAGGAACCCTAATTCAGGGTTTGGTTCTTTCACTCTTGGGGGTGGCTCTAGTGTTGCTCTAACAAGGAAATGTTCGTATATTCGAATTTTGGTGTTGTTGTTCAATGAGTTATTGGAGATGAAGACCACAATTTGCAATTGAGATTGTGGAATCATTCAAACTGGGGAGGGTGCTTCCTATGGACACAGAATGGGCATTTGGTTTTGTATGGATAGTAAGGAATAACTGATAATGGTGGCACAACATTCGCCTTCTAATTAGATCAATCAATATTTTCAATAATTGAATTCAAGTGATGGAAACTTCCAGAATTTGAGGAGAAACCAAACAATGGAGCTGAGTGAGATAGCGCTCGCTAATTTTATTTTAAATTAGTAAAATTAATTTAGTAATTTTTTAAAAAAAGAATTTTTTTGGTTAATTATATTTTTTTAAAAAAAAGATTAAGTAGTCCAAATTAATTTAATAACCATTAATTAATAAAAAATAATTATTTAAACAAATTAATAATTTTATAAAAAGTAATTTTAAATTATTAAATTTCCAATGTGGCAGTGATGTGACATCCATGTGGCAAAGCTGACGTGATGTTTGTCTGCCATGTCAGCAGATAACAGACTCCACTTGACGGTAGGAACTTTTTCCTAAAGTTTTTTTTGAAATAATAGGGGTGAAATCCTAAGGAAAAAAAAAACTGGGGATTAAAACCAAAAGTCATACACTTTTCAGGGACCGAAAACTTATTTAAACTAAAAATATAAAAGTAATTACATCCACAATCGAGGAGTATATAACTTTATAATGATCAATATCCAGGGCCGGTCTTGAGATTTTTGGTGCCCTGGACGAACTAAAGAAATAGTGCCGTCATAATCATTTGAAAATTTTCCTTCTTGTATTTTTTGCTGGAAAATCATTAATAATCCGTTCATAATCAAGGTTCTTTAAAAAGTCATTTTTGATAAAAATCAAAGTAAGATTATGTAATCAAAGCAAGAGATGGGAGAATTAGGGAAAAGAAAGCCTAAATAGTAAATAATCAAATTTTAAATTATAGTAAATTAAAAAGATATTCTAATATATACATATACATTCGCCATATTATTTTTTATCACTCTATTATAATTTTTTTGGAATAATTATTTTTATTGGTAAAAAAATAATTATATAAATTTTTATTTAATATCTATATATACTATATAATAATATTGTACCTATTATTTGGTGCCCCCCCAAAAAAAAAGGGCCCCTGGGCAGTTGCCCACCTCGCCCGTGCTCAGGGCCACCCCTATCTATATCCGGCCACTGTGACAAACATTGTGCTATAAGGAGTGCTTTAAATCTCATGATTTCATTAATTCATTTCTTTTACATACAAAAACCCACTTTATTCCAAATGGGTTTGACTCTTCATATGGATGGACTACAAGTCCAAAAACTTTATGTTTGATCAATGAGTCCAACTTAGCTTGTATTGCCTCTTTCCATTTTCATCAATGATGTTGACGTTCTTCTACAGTTTGAGGCTCAAACTCATTATCATTGATAATTTCATAAATAGTTGCATATGAAAAAACATTATCAACAATACTTCACATATTTTCCTCATATTTCCAGATTTTAATGAGATATCATGATTTGTCAGTATTGGGGTCACTTATGGGGCAATTTTTCTATAAATATGGGGTTGTTGATTTATATTTATCTTAACCTCTTCTAGAGTGTCACTTTGCAGTTTCTTCATTTCCTTTTTCTTACAAGGAACAATATCCTCTGCCCCAATAGGTCTACCATGCTTCCACCATACTTTGGATTCATCAGTTGCCATACCTGCAAGATGTCCTTTAGGGAAAATTGATCGTGAAGGAACATTTGAAGCTGGGAACATGCAGGGCCAGCCCAAGGCCCAAGCGAGTGAAGCCCTTGATTTAGGACTCAAAAAAAATAATTTTTTCTTTTAAAAAAAAAGCCCAAGTTGTATCTTTTTATATTATATATTTTTGATACTTTTAGTACATGAACAAAAATTAGCTAGCCCACTTGGTATGAAAGGTTATCATTAGCTGCAAGGTCTAGGGTTCAACTCCTCATTTTGTATCAAAAAATTTATTTTTGTATGAGAAAATTGTTAGGTTAATTTATTTTTATTTTTTAAAAGGTTTCGCCACAAAGTTTACTTTAGGCCTCAATAGATGTTGGACCGGCCCTGGGAACATGTGATTTAATGGCATTTTTTGAGTGTTTGTAAAAATATATCCAATTTTTAGAATACTTATTTGGGAACTTAACCAGGTCGTAAACATACTTGTTGTATTGCTTATAGAGGCATTGAGAATATTGTTATACTCATTTTCTTGGAGAGGCACTATTGTAAAGAATACTCTTAATGAATAATCCGACTCGGTTGTTGGGGTTTGTGCATAGGCACAAGTGAGCTGAATCAGGATACATACATTTGTATTTATCTTCTTTTCTCTAACATTGCATATTTGTTTTATCTTCTTTTCTCTAACATTTCATTTTAATGCAAATGTTGTGTTTCTACTTTCATGATACTTTTCTTTTGAAGTATACTAAAATTTGTTTGGGTTTCTCAAGTGTTTAAAAATGCTTAAAACCATAATTTAACCTCCTTGTTGTATTCTTTGTTTCACTTTCACATTCAAGTTCATAGGTTTCTTAACATATTTGTGTTGCCCCTTATATTTCTTTTTGAAATTACAATCAGATAATGACATGTACTTGAAAGTAAGGGTGTTCTTCGATCCTGGTCAACCTGATGAACCCAATAACCCAACTAAACCCAATTTAATTGGTTTCAATTTTTCAATGAACAGGTCCAACCTAACCCAACCCGATTAAACCCGATCATGTTTGGTTCGGGTAACGGGTTTATGATTATGAACCCGTGGACCCAACCCTTATACTAAAATAACACATGCCAAAATGAAGGATTTTAGGTTAACTCAAAATGTCCCTGCCCCTGTCCCACCGTTCTAGTTAAATCAAAATGTCCATGTCCCTTACTCGACTCCATTGTTCCCTCGTATGACATCTCCATCCCTAACAACCGGCATGTCGTCCCTGCTTCGCCATGTGTTGCCCAGCTTCTTCTATCTCCCTCATCGTTATCTAGTCCTCACCATCACGTGCCCCATCTTTGTTTGTCGTCATTCTTCTTCTCCGGCCAACAACAGCCTTGAGCTGCTCCACTACACGTCGTTCTTCTTATTATTGGCATTACGTGCCGCTCCTCCTCAAATCTGGTGCCACTGATGGCGGACGACCTCCTCCTCCATGCCTCTCATCTCGACGTTTAGATCCTGTGCCACGTACTGTAACACCCCCCTGGGGCATTACTTTGTAACACTTGCAGAAATAAATTAAAAAGAAATTTGCTGGTTGTTTTGGGAAATTGATTTACTTTAAGTCAAAATCTGGGTGTAAAAAAAATTTCTCCTTACCCCTTCGGAAGAATGTGATACAAACAACACAATATTACATTCATCCCATACTTGATATCACACATATACTAAACGTCTAAAAACATACATCCTCAAACACAAACCTAAGCTGGTTGCTCTACAAGACACTCACTGATAAGACCCCGTGATCATCCCTATGATCACACACCTATTCCCGCAATCCGGACTTAAGTCTCCAGGTGACTTAAGGAACTCCTCTGTAACATCTGTACTCATGTACCAAGGTACAACAACAAAACCAGAAGAACAAGTATATACAAGGGTGAGAACCAACATATGGATTTTAGAATGATAACTACATGCGCGACACACACAAAATAGCATATACACATATATATTCACAACCACATAAAATTATCAGAAATAAACAAGATAGTTTATCAAGGGTCTCATACCCGACAATCATCGTCATTTGCAAAAATGCACGACATTTAAAGGTTCATCATCTAACTTTTATAACTAATCTCCGGATATTCCAAACTTCTTTTCACTTGAGCCGATCCGGCTCTTACATGGCGCATTGCTCAAACTCCTGGCACAATGGGCATCACGAAACATTGCGCATCGTCCAAAACTCCTGGCACGATGGTCAACACAGAACATGGCGCATCGTCCAAAACTCATGGCACGATGGTCATCACGATAAATGGATCATTTTGTCCACAAAACACATTGCCCGTTAAGGTACAATAATCAAATTTACATGACGCATTGTCCATCAAGGTACAATGATCATCGTGATAAATGGAACATTTGTCCATAAAAACACATTGTCCATTAAGGTACAATGATCAATACCGACACGTCTGCCAATTAATGCAGGTAAAACATTTTGTTTTCGTCACTTTTCTTTTTCGTTCATTCTTTCTTTGTCGGAGCTCAAAAGCTTATGACCTTCTCAACTTTTAAACATTTAATTTTGCCTTTTAATTTCAACAATAGGATGCAAAGTCCGAGTGTGCAAATCATGAATGTCTAGACCGATGTATTTAGCCTTAGGTTCGTAGATTCTAAAGCACAAAACTTGCATAATCTTTATAGGACAAAATAGTCCATAATTTCACCATTAGGACATACTGTCCATACCATAGAACACTAGAACACCGACCTCTCGGTAACTAGGTTCGTTTTTCAATTTTAAAATCATTTTCAATATGAGAAACACAAATCCAAAACAAAACCTCCGTAACTTATCCAAGTTATCGGAATTAATACCGTTATGTAAAACTAATTTACAAAAAAATCCTTTTTCGTTGGAAATTCGTTATAAATTCATCAAATCACCCAAAAACTCATCTTCCTCTGAAAATCTTTATTTGAACCTTTAGTTCTAAAAATATCGTTTGAGACTAAATCTCTGTTTAAACAAATACTGCTATTTTTTAGAATGCTTTCCGTAAATATTTTCGGAATTAACCGACGTTTAGCATTTTAAAAACGTTTTAAGTCAAAATTTGATTATTTGAGTAAAATAATTTTCTCAACACCATAAATAAATTATTTTTGAAACTTAACTTTTTATAATATCATTTTCTAATATTTTGCAATTTCTTACGTAAATATTAGCAGTACTAAAATATTTTCAGGGTTACGTCCTCACTGTGACTCATAATTCACACTTACGCCATTAAATCATTAAAATAACAGTATTTTCAACTATTTCACACTTTTAACCAATCACATAATTCAATAATATTATAATACTATATTCCACCAATTAAAAATTCAATATTTCTTATAAAGCTTTTTAAAGTTTTTATCTTCTTAATTAATTGAGCACTAACCACTGTCAGGCTTCTCAATCGACAATCAACATCCATAAACATTCCACATCAACATTATAGCATATAATACAGTTTATAACATGCATTAAAACACGATAACAATTAACTGCGGATAATCAATTAAAAGCAGATAATAACAACAAATAAATTAACTACACAAGATAATTTGAAGACATCACAAACACACTCAAATAAATTATACAGGCCACATACTAATAGCATATAGCTATCGAAAAAAATCCCTCAGGTACTCCCCTTACCTCTTTGAAGTTGCAGACTTTCCTTGTCACGAGTCCTCGAGTTAGAATCCGGTAATCATCAAACAACTTAGACAACAAAATCAAGTATAATTTTCCACAACAAACGCAACCAAAAATAACAAGATCAAACAACAAAATCACTCATAAACTACATGATAGGTTCGGCCATCACTACTTTAGTTGGCTAAACATGATAAAATTTTGTAAGCTTTTGGATTAATGATCCTTAAGTATAAGAGTTACATAATCAGTTGTCATTTGACAAAGGTTGAATCAAAAACTCATATAACTCAAATAATTAGGGTTTCGGCCATCATGATTAAAATAGGCTAGAGTTTGATTTGGTTTCTAATCTCTTGGAATCAATAATCATAGGTATTAAAGAGATGATATTAAGTATTACATGACAAATATTGAAACAAAATCCATTTACACCAAAACCTAGAGTTTCGGCCTTGCTTCATAAAATAGGCTAGAGGTTTCAAAAATTAGCAAGCTTCTAGATTTAATAACAATAGGTATTGAAGAGCTTAAATCAATTTTTCTATGTCAAAAATTGAAACAAAACTACTTTGCTCCTTTTCTACCTAGGTTCAGCCACTTTAGGAAAAATAGGATAGAAATTTTTGTTTAATTCATGCTCCTGGATACTAAACATAGAGATGATTACAAGATCATAGAAATTGGTTTCAGGGTCATAAGATTTTTCTACAATTTTCTAGAGATTTTAGAAGATTCTAGATCTAGTAATTTTATGTGATGATCATGGCATAAACTTGTAAAATAAATGAAGATGAAGACTTAGATGAGCAAGGTGATAAGGTTTTACCTCTTGAAGCTTGAAGAAATGACAAGAAATGATGATGTTCTTCACAAAATCATGTTTGTGTTCTTATGTTTTTGAGAGAAAAGCTAAGGAAGAAGATTAAAGAAATGAAAAAAAAATGCCTAAGTGTGGTTTAATGAGGATGGGCAGCGCACATAAGGAGGAGTGAGGGCAGTTTTGTCCATCAAAAATTGCCTTGAGGACAAAATGGTAAAAATATACATGGGGACAAACTTGTAATTCCTTTAAAGTTCAAGGACATTATAGACATTTCACACCTAAAGTAATCATGAAAATCGAGTGGTTGAGGTTGAAGGAGAGGTGACTGATTTGTGACCACAAAACAAGGAGGAAGTAGCCAATTTGTACTTGTCCTGCCTTAACAATGGTTAATGTTTAACTAGGATAGGTTAGGTTAGGGGTATTTTGGTCTTTTCACACTTATACTCATCATTACTTTCATTAATTGTAGGTGAGTCACCCCCGGATGACTCATTGTCTTCATCCATTTGGTGTCGGATTTTGTCTCTGCAAATCGGTTCTCGACTCAGTCGATTACCCGATTTAGGTTTTACGCCCAAAATAACTTAGTTATTTTGAAAATTTTCAAAATAACCACTATCGTTGGAAATTGATAAAAAAAAACCTTAATCATTTCGTTCACGAGTCAAAATTAGGTTTTCTAATCAGTAAAATCTTACTGTTAGTGGGAACGCAGACCGGGTTCGGTCTGAATTTTCAACCCAAAATTTAATCGTAACTCTCTACGATAAAGTAGAGTATAAATATGACTTTGGTTTATCCAAAATCATTTTCTAAGTTCATATAAAAATATAAACATTTACTTATATTTATACCGATATTAGAAAGCAGAAAAATCGTGGTGTTACACGTACAGGGTACTTCTTTAATTTATGATACTTTTTTCATCCCTTTTGAATGTTATTGTATATTGATCGACCCTTGATCCAGAGAGGATTCTAATTTGCCCTTGTTGCCAATCCGATCCACCCGACCTGAACCAACAAGTGTTTGGTCGGGTTGGTTTGGTTCGGGTTTGCAAAAGTTTTTGCACAAACCCGACCCAACCTGAGAGATATTGATTAGTTCGATTATCGGGTTTGGTCAAAACCGACCCAACCCAACCCTTGTACACTCTTACTTGAAAGACGAATCATACACATTGAGACTAGGAAATTGGTATATGAAGGACTTGAATCTAACCATTAATTTAATCATATATGACACACACATCAATCCATAGGATTGTTTCTAATATTTCTTAACAACAAAGCATTCAACAATAAAAAAACATTGCCCCAATAAAATGTGATTTTTTTTCTTAATTCCTCAAATGAGAGTAGGGTAAATTAAGTAAATAAAAACAATAGGCAAATATTTATTTTTAATCACTGCTTTGTGCAATCTTTGGGCTTGAAGGAGACAACTTTCTTTTGAAGGTCATAGCCAACCAAGAGGTTTTGTTGTGCTAAGTCCCCAAATATAGAAACATTTGGATCTGGAGATGACCTGAAAGCCAAACATACAACCTCATCATCAACTTGAACAAAGGTGTTGAGAGCATTCAAATGGACATCTGCACCATGAAAGTGTGCTGTGATTACTGGAACCTCCAGTTTATTTGAAGTAAATTTGTAGCAAAGGCTCAATAATTGTGAAGGGTCCTCAGTACGCTCCAATTTAACTGCATCTGCAACTGCTGATTCCAATCTAGAGTAAACGTCTTCTGGCAAAATAGTGAGGGTTGTGCCTGAGTCAATTATGATGTTACCAGGTTTACCAATGCCAGAGGAGGGGCTTCCAAAATCTATTTTGTTGTCTCCCACACTAAACCCTTCCAAGTTTAGGTAGTAAAAAACTTCTGGGACCATGGGAGTTGAGACGACATCACCACCAGAAACCACAGCATCATCTCCAAAATTAAGTTTACTTGAGAAATTAGACTTTTCAAAAGGCACTAAACAATAGGAGAATTTGCCACTTATTGAGTTGAGAAAAGGAACGGGCATCCGAGGTCAACTATGAGATATGAAAAGACAGGGTTACTGTGGCCACATCCAACCACAGTCTTAGGAAATTGGATAGGAGAGCCACTAGTGGAACCTAAAGTGAGAGTCTCTAAACTAAGATCTCCTTCTGATCGTGACCCATCCCCATATTGAATAATATAATTGCAATTTTGCTGATCGTCATAAGAGCAAGAAGTGTCTGTCACAGATTTACATGTAGTAGAAGTGCAAGGAATACTTTTGTATGTCCTTGATTCTGAAGGGTTGAATATTGGAGTGGTTTGATTGAAACAGGGTTCACAGGGCTTGCATTGAAACCAAACAATGTCGCTACCCGTATCAACAATACCAAGGAGTTGGAATGGTGGGGTGCCAACTGAGTAACTCATGAGGTATTCACCTCGATCAGGTGTTACATCAGACTCGACTGTATTTGTAGAAACGGAACGTTTGTTGAAATGATTGGCACGATTAATGGAACGCGGAATAACTTTGGCTACTCTTTGGAAACGAGTTTCTGTGGGAAGATAAAATGGTGGTTTTGAAGAATCACAGTGAATGAGCTCTACACTAAAACCCAAAGCCTCAATGAGGGAGATGCCACAAAGGCAAAACAAGAAAAAAAAACAAGAGATGGATTCAATTTTCCCATGGCAGATTTGAAACTCTTGATACAATTTTTTCAAGTGTCTTATCACTAGGGAATTCTAATGGCTTTTTATAGGGATTTGATGGGGACGACGAATTAACGTGTGAGATAACTTGTGAGTGGGAAAAGGTGCTACACAAATATGGAAATGAGGAAAGATAAAAAGAATTCCAAATCTTTCGATATTGGGATTAATCTTTTGGTTATTATTATTAATATATATATATAAAAGGAAAATTTACATCGGATTTGTTGCCAAATAGGACCATACGAATGAGATATAATTTACTTACAAAACTTATATATATATGTATATATATATATATAACATTTCTCTTAAAGTCAAGTTTTACATATGTATGTTTGAACCAAATAGAACTATTCAAAGCACATAAATATATAAAACTTTTATTTAACTGGAATATAAAACTTTAAGAAAAATGTTATTAAATGTAAAAGGAAAATTTAAATCGGATTTGTTGCCAAACCGGACCATACTAAAATGATTTTGAATTACTTGTAATACATTTTGTAATATATATATATATATATATATATATATATATATATATATATAACAAAATGTATTGCATACCATACTTGTAATACATTTTGTAATATAATATAATATGTATATATATATATATATATATATATATATATATATATATATATATATATATATATAATACATATCTCTAAAATTCAAGTTTTACATATGTATGTTTGAACCATAAAGAACTATTGATTGCACATGCATATATAATAGTTTTTTTTTGTATTTTGATTGGAATATAAAACTTTAACTTTAAGAGTAATGTTATTAATATATATATATATATATATATATATATATATGAAAATTTACATCGGATTTGTTGCCAAATTGGACCATATTAAAATGATTTTGGAAACTATTACTTGTTAATATATTTTGTAATATATATATATATATATATATATATATATATATATATATATATATATATGTGTAACACCCCCCTTGGGCATTACTTTGTAAACACGTGCGGAAATGAATTTAAAAGGGAATTTCACTGGTTGCTTTCGGAAATTAATTTATATAAATATATAAGCACCAGAAAATGGGTATATAGTTTGTTAAATGCGGTTACGGTAAAATTTAAACCTGTTTTGAAATAGTAACATCACATTTTCACCTATCATGGTACAAATTTTGGTCATATATAGACAATTTGTTATACGACCCAAAACCTAAGTTGTAACTGGCGCGCAGACTTACAAACCTAGCCTGGCAAACCTATTTATTTTCGAAATGTACTTAAATAAAAAGCTTGAATATTTTTACAAAAATTTTGACAGAGTCTCCTCTGTAATTACAACATCCCAAGATAAAAACACCTGTTGAAATATTTCCATTTTCATCCCAGAAATTCCAGTCATACAAGAAAACACACAGACGGTATTTTTCTGAAAATATTTACATAAACAAATACCTGACCAAAATGAAAGATTTTAAATTTTTCATCCAAAAGAAGGGCTCTCCGAGCCATTTACATTCCATCCAAAAATAAAGGCTCTCCGAGCCATAAACGTACTCATTAACATTAATCAACATCGTCTCAAAACCTAAGCTGGTCGTTCTAAAGGATATTCATGGGTAAGACCCCTATGGTTCTTACCATTATACCTGACATTATACATCTTCCAGGATTGGGAATAATATCCCCGAGCGAAACTGGAAACCTCTCCTACATCTTCTGTACGCGTGTACCAAGGTACAACAGCAAAACCAGAAAAACCTATACATGCAAGGGTGAGATACCAATATATGGATTTAAATACGATAACCACATGCACGACTCTCAATTACCATTTAACATGAATATTCAAAGATAAACAATATATTTATCAAAGGGTTTCATACCCGACAGTCGTACCCGTTTTAAAAATCATGACACTTCAATATTTCACAACTAACTTTGAGACCTAATCTCCGGAGCTCCAACCAACAAATAAATGAGCTGATCAGGCTCTAGTTGCCAATTAAGGCAGAATCAATGCCCGATATGGCAAAGTTCAAATAACCATTCCACAATCCAAAATGAGGCAAAGTGGCGACTACATATAGCACATGGTTTTCGTGGTCGTATATCCATCAAGGCACAGTGACACAAACGTCATGAATACTTGCCATCAAGCATTCAAGTCCTATGCAAAGGCACATCTGCCCTGGAATGCATGTAAAACATTTTGTTCACATTGTTTTCTTTGTGTTCAATCTTTATATGTCGGAGCTAAAAAGAAGCAAGACCAAATCATCATTTTAAACTTTCAAGTTTAATACCTCTTTCAAAACAATTTGACTTCAAGTCAAAAGTGTGCAAATCACGAAATCTGGACCGATGCACCAGTCTTAGATACGTAGATTTTAGTGCACAAAACAAATAAACCACTTATAGGACATCTAGTCCATAACTTCACCTTTCGGACCCCGGGCCCATATCATTCGGACCCCTGGCCCATATCATAAAACATTAGATCCGACGTCTCGATTGCTAGGTTCGTTTAAACCATTTTCGTTCTGTGAAATACAAAACAAAACCAAAGTTTCCTCAACTTATCCAAGTTGACGGAAATAACACCATTGTGTAAAACTCATTTCCAGAAATCCTTTCCGTTTGAAATTCATTTATAAAACCATCAAATCATAGAGAAATTCATTTTTCTCAATTTCGTTTTCTTTTGAAAACTCCTTTTTCCGTAACAACTTCAAATCCTCGTAAAATCATTTCCAACTCATTTCTATTTAAAATAATGAAATTGTTCCTCATAGTTTTCGTTGTCATAATCATTGGTAAAATATCCTTGACACTTACATTTCTTAGAATAACTTTTCATCTTATTTTTGAATTTGTTTGAAAAAGACAACGTAGCTGAAATATTTTCAAGATGCCGTCCTCACTGTTTACTTAGAAATCACTCTTTTCTCTAAAACATCATCAAATATAAATACTTTCAATATTTTTCTTCCATAAATCAAGTCCTTTGAATTTCTCCTCAAGATTTTTCAACGCTTTTATCTTTAATTTAATTGAGCACTGACCCATGTCAGGCTTCTCAGTCAATCAACCAACCAACAGATACTCCATACATAGTAGATATCCATATATCACTGTATAATCATGATTTCACAGAAAACATTAAAAACCACATAACAGTCATATAACAATTTAATTTGACACCACACATCACAACAAATAAACTTGAATACGACACACAATTAGCACGCAGTTACCGAAAATCCCTCAGGCAGTCTCCCCTTACCTTTGAAGACAAGAATAAGATGTCTCATTCTGGGTTCCTCTAACACTTTGCAACGCTTATAAACAACTTCAAGATAGCTCCAAAAATGTATTCTCTACTCCTCCAACCATGACAGTCACATCCACATAGATGGAAATTGGCCATCAACATAGTCAATAGCAAGCACAACCAAAAATCAGAAACTTATCATCACAAAACATAAGTTTGTACCACTTAAATAATTAATTCAACTAAGTAAACGATATTGGTTTTTCATTTAAAATAATCGGGGTTTTAGAGTTCACTAGGAATTTGGGGAAAACCAATTTTAATCAAGTTGAAAAGTTGGCTAAGCTGTACATCAGAGAGATAGTTAGGCTGTATGGTATTCCCTCTAGCATAGTATCAGATAGAGACCCGAGGTTTACCTCTAGTTTTTGGAATAGTTTGCAAGAGGCCTTAGGAACGGAGCTTAGGCTAAGTTCATCCTATCACCCCGTGATCGATGGTCACCCGAGAGAACCATCCAGTCGTTAGAGGACTTTCTTAGAGCTTGTGTGCTAGAACAGTCAGGTAGTCGGGACAAGTTCTTGCCCCAGGTAGAGTTTACCTACAACAATAGTTTCCATTCCAGTATTGGGATGGCACCTTATGAAGCTCTTTATGGGAGGAGATGTAGGACACCCTTGTGTTGGAGTGAACCTAGTGATAGTGTTGTGTTAGGACCTGAAGTGGTGCAAGAAACCACCGATAAAGTGAGGATGATTCAGGAAAATATGAAAGTGGCATAGAGTAGGCAAAAGAGCTACCATAACAAAAGGAGGAAGGCACTCGAATTCCAGGAAGGTGACCATGTTTTCTTGAGAGTTACCCCGACAACTGGGGTTGGTAGAGTGATGAAGGCAAGGAAACTTACTCCTATATTCATTGGTCCTTACCAAATTCTAAGTAGAATCGACGAAGTCACCAACCAAATAGCCTTGCCACCATTTTTATCCAACCTTCATAGTGTCATTCATGTGTCTCAACTCAAAAAGTATGTTCATGACCATAGTCACGTGATAGTCCCTGATACCATACAGTTGTAAGAGAACTTGACTTTTGAGATATTACCCCTTCGAGTCGAGGATAGCAGGGTGAAGCAGTTAAAAGGCAAGGAGATTCCCTTTGTCAAGGTCGTTTGGAGTGGGGATACTGAGGAAAGTGCTACGTGGGAGTTGGAAAGCAAGATGGTGGAGTTGTATCATCACCTTTCCAATCAAGGTGAGTATAAAGTTTGAGGGCGGAATTTTTTATAAGGGGGTGGAATTGTCACACCCTGTTTTTCGTTAAGCGCTTTTGTATGTGCCTTGTTTGTTAGGAAGGTTTAGAATGAGCTAACTGGGGTTTTTGGTGGAAAATCCCTTTCTTAGGCTTGTGTCTTGTAACTGTCTGAGTCACAAGCACGACCGTGCTTGATAGGGAGCACGACCGTGCTCGTTGGGCTAGCGTGTCTCGCTGACGCTAAGTTGAGCACGCCCGTGCTCAACAGTGAGCACGTCCGTGCTCAAGGGCAGGCCGCACCTTGTAGGCGCTAAGTTGAGCAAGGTCGTTCTCAAGGAGGAGCACGACATTGCTCTGGCCTGTGCCTTTAAATACAAAACAGTAACCGAGGGATTTAGTCATAAACCCTATTTTGGTAACAACAGTCACCCTGTTGCAGCTACAACCCTCTTCTTCCCTATTTTCTCTAAACCCATTGCATTGTTGGAGCTTTGGAGACTTGTGGGAACGTCCAGTTAGTCAGTGCCAAACATAGTAAGGTAATAGTTCTTCCCTCTTTTGGTTTCCCTTCTTTTATTAAGAATTGGGAACTAATGGTTTAACCCTTTTTGTTTGACCAAGGCTTGGAAAGCTAACTGAGCCGTTCGAGGGACGAATTGGTTTATCAGTTGAGTTGTCACTATGGGATTCTTCATACTAGGTATGGGGAGAATGATAGTGTATTCATTAGGCAAGGGTTTAGCGTAACACTAGTGCAAAATATGTAATAAACAAGAAACGTTAACGTTGGTTAACCAAAACTTAGACATTAAAAAGGAGGCGGTGGAAGAATTGTAATTATCAGGGTCACTTAAATCACCTTTAACGTCATTTGTTTAAATAACTGATGTTAAAAGTGATGGGAGTCACTTTTTACTTCAATTGTTTAAAAAACCGACGTAAAAGATACACTTTTGACTTCAGTTGTTTAAATAACTGATGTAAAAGTGTATCTTTTATGTCAGTTGTTTAAACAACTGAAGTAACAGAAACCCCCTTTTGTTTTAGGAACCTTATTCATTTCATTCTGAAACCCTCAAGTTCCTTATTAGTCTCTCCGCCCCTTCCTCAATGTCTCGTTCCGGACCTAGATGCAGAGTAGAGGGGGAACAGAGAGCTCTTTTATCCCTCGCAGAGTGACCTAGATGCAGATAGAGGGCGAACGCAGAGCTCTCAAACCTAGATGCAGGTAGTCCCTTCCTCTCTTTCTCTATTTGAACTTAACTCTCTTTTTCTCTCTTTTTAAATTTAAACATTGTGCCCTAACTGATATCTCTTTCCCTCTCATTCTCATCCACCATGCACGTCGAATGGAAAGCAAAAATCGAGACACTGTCATCACTCTGAACGCAGGTGACTCCCTAAACCCTCAAAAAGTTTCAGTATTGCGTGTCGTTACTTGCTAAACCCTCAAAGTTTCAGTATTTGCATGTTTACGAGTGCTTTGTTTTTCTACTCTTGAATTAATTAATAAATTCATGTGTAAAGTAAAATAAAAAATTAATAAAATACAAGTTATATACTCAAACTGGATCTCATTGAAGTGATTCATAAGATACAAGTTACATGATTAAAAAATAAAAAGGTTTCTGCAACCTAACCCTAAAAAATAAAAAAGTTTCTGCCCAGCCTCAGTTCTTGATGAGGCTTCATCTATTTCATGTGCCTGGGTTGATCAAAAGCCATGTCCTAGCCACAGTCACTTGCTGCCAAAGCCGAGGTGACAGAGGCACTTAGATATACCATACTTTTGATTTCTTCGGATTACTTTAGATAAGGTTAGCATATCATATTATGTGATTTACGCAACCTTATCATCCATGTTATGTGATTTACACAACCTCAGAAGTTGTTTGACCATTAAGACAAAAACTTTTGAGTCTAGGAATAGGAATGAATAATAAACCCCAATATGGCAGAGCCATATTGTGAGGCAGCTATAGCTAGAAAAACGAAAGTGTGTGTCATATAGAGGAAGAATGGTACTTTTATATATAGAGTAAAGAATGTCTTATTTTCTTCAATATTGCTTGTGGTTACTTGCTAAAAAATTAACGTTCATTAAGAGGATTAAGTTACAAGGCGTATGGGAAGTTAGCACAGTTGTCAAAAGTATAAATGTTTGGTGCAGAATACTGAATTGTGTTAGTGAATACACTTTTAAAGTCAGTTCTCTATTCAACTGACATTAAAAGTATTTTTGTTTTTTAAAAAATACTTATAACGTCGGTTGTTTAAAACAACTGACGTTATAAGTATCACTTTTAGCGTCAGTTACATTAATTAACTGATGTTATAAGTATCACTTTTAACGTCAGTTGTCTAAACAACTGTCGTTAAAATTTACACTTTTTACGTCTGTTTGATTAATGTCTGAAAATTTTCAGATGTTAATGCCATGATCTGTTTGGTTGTATGGATTAATTACTATACATGTTAAGTTGGTTAATGGTATGTCTGTTATGTATTCCTATTGTCTGATGATTGTTATGTTATATTCCTAATGATGTATATTTGGTTGAATCTGGACATGATATGAGAATTGCTATGTGTTGTTGTTATACATCTTTTGGCTGAATGTTGATTGACTGAGTGTTGATGATGAGCATGATAATAAGACCCTAACTGGATAATTTAGGACTCTTAATTAATGTAATGATTAAGGGATTAATTTCTCAATAATTCATAAGACATGAACTGTTAGTGAGAGGTGAGGTTTGATGCCAATTGGATTAGTCGAAGGACCCTAGGATTTGATTTGAGAGTGTTAGGGAGTTTTTGGCTCCAAGAACATAGGTTGAATCTGCCCAGAACAGTACGGCTGACCCAGGAGCATGGTCATGCTGAACAGGGAGCACGCCCGTGCTCCCAGTTGAATTATGGAAGGTGGCCACGCATTGAGCATGATCGTACAGGATAGTAAGCACGACCATGCTCCACTTAAGTGGCAGCACGACCGTGCTGGGTGAGCACTCCCATGCTCCCATGAACCGTGCGCCCCCGTGGTGGCGTCTCCTCGTTATGATGCGTCGGCTATCTAAGGGGTTCACCCGTGGTTTGGTGGATTGCCGACATTGGTGCTTTTTGGCCAATGTGGATATGTAACTCCGAAGTTGCCTTCCTGAGATAGTTTGGATCCACATGTATAACGGAGTAGCGGAATAGTGTTGCACCGCATAGCATATGTTGGTTGAGATGACATGTTGATATGATTATTTTATGTTGATGTTATGTTGTATATTGCTATGCCATGTTATGATGTATGTTCATCTTGCTTAACTACTTCCATGCCGTTGTGTTTACATGATTTCTTACTCCCCGTTTCTCTTTGTTTGTTGTTGGCATGTATCTCTTTATGCAGAGGATGGTGAGCAGCCAGTGGAGGAGTGACTCTGAGGAGCCTCGACTCTAGCTAGGATGTTTAGTTTTATAGTTGATAGTATAGTTTTCAGTTTCGTTGTATTCCGAGGATTTATTCCGGAACGGTTATACCAGCTCTGTATGTGACATCGGGGTTGGGTTATGTTTTGATGTTTATGTTTTTTTTTTTATGTTTAATCTTTTAAAACTATGCTCCTTTCCACATTGAGATGTTACAATATGGGACCTTTTATCCAAGGTTTTATTTTATTAAATAAATGTATGTTTTTATGTTACCTCTTTAAGTAAATGTTTTACAAATAACGTGCTGGGGTAGAGTGTGTCATAATTTTCATATATTAATAGTGTTTGATACAAAATAAAAGGTTTAGAAGTTAACATTAAATAGATTCAAGATGTTAAGAATTCAAAACAAATTTTATGTACTAGATTTCATGAGAGGAAATAATTTTTTCAAGTAGGAACAATAAAGTAATCGACTACTTTTGTTAACTAATCGACTACTTTGTTCTAAAAATTAAATTATCTTAAATGACTTTTGAACCAAAGTAGTCGATTACCTCTGGAAAATCTTGAAATCTTGGTTTGTTTGACCAAAGTAATCATCTATTTTTGAAAATTAGTCGACTACTTTATTCTTCATGGATTTATATTAAAGATCTTGAACAAAGTAGTCGACTACTCAAGAAAAGTAGTCGACTACTTCAAGAAAACAAAACTGATTTTTAAAAAAAAAAAATTTGAAATTCTTCTAAATTTTTTCTATATAAATAAGGTCATTTTGACACAAAAATTAACAAGTTTGATTCTAACAAAACTCTGTCAAAATACTCCCAAAACACACTAGAGCTTTTATGTTTCATTTTTTCTAAAGCAATTCTAGTTTGCTCTTGTTATTCATTTTGCACTAAGTAAATTAAAAGTCCTACATTCTTTTAGATTCATTTTTAATAGCAATAATGTAGATTACTGCATTGGTTTGGTGGGGCATCTAAGTCAAGGCTAAGGTGAGGCATCCTTAGAGGTAAGGACATGCTTTGAGTGAAGTATCTCAAAGCAATCAAGGTAAATGTGGGGTATCTTTTTGGTTTTTCATTATTTTAATATTGTAAAGAACAATATTCAAAATTAGTGAAAACACTCAAGCTTGCTAGGGGACTGGACATAGATCACTAAAGTTGTACCATGATTCTTGATTTATGGTTTTAAGTGATTATGAATCACTAATCCAAGAGTTTAGAAATTTTAGAGATTTCTAACCCCAAAGTCAGCCCTAGGCCGAAACCAACATATAGGATTATAGGTTTGATTAAGTTGTTTGTTTGTTAATTGATTGTTGTGTTTAATGAAGGATAAGCTAGATTATCGTGTACGCGCGTTATCGACATTACTTGGATTTCCGTGGATCGTTTATCAGAGAGACTTTTTTTTCAGGTAAGGGGAGTACCTGAGGGTTTTTTCCGATAGCTATATGCTATTTGTTTGCTGTTTGTATAATTTAGTTGGTGTGTTAATTATTTTCTGTAGTGTGAAATCAATTGTTTTGCATTTATCTGTTTTTAAATATTTATTTATCTGCATTTAATTGTTATTATATGTTGTTGCATGTCATTAATTGATATGAGCTGTATTATTGGCATGATTTTTATTTATGTGGATTGTGGATTGTAAAGCCTGACAGTGGTTAGTGCTCAATTAATAATGAGGTTAAAAGCCTTAAAAATCTTTTTATGGGATAATGAGTTTTAATTAATGAGAAATAGTAATATGATATTACTTAAATATTTTGGTTGGTTGAAAATGAGAAAAAGTTAAAAATAATATTATTTTAATGATTTAACAACATAAGGGTATTTTATGAGTCATAGTGAGAACATAGCCGTGAAAATATTTTTACACTGCTAGTTTATACGTAAGAAATTTCTAAATATTAGAAAATGTTGTTTTAAAAGAAAAAGTTTCAAAAATAATTTTATTACAGTGTTGGATAAATTATTTTACTATAAAAGTCATGTTTTGACCTAAAAACGTTTTTAAAACGTCAAACGACGGACAATTCCGTCGATATTTACAAAAGTATTCTTAAAAAGGGTAACATTGAGTAATACCGAGAAATTGTCTCAAATGATGTTTCCAAGTTCAAATATTGATTTTTGAACAAAAATGAATTTTAAGGGATTTTGACAATTTTACAAAACGAATTTCCAATATAAAAGGATTTTCGGTAAACAACGGTTATTTCCGTCAACTTGGATAAGTTGAGGAAACTTTGGGTTTGTTTTGTGTTTCACAGAGCGAAAATGTTGTTAAATTAAAAGACAAACCTAGCTGCCGAGATGTCGGTGTCTAGAGTTCTATGATGTGGACCCGGGGTCCGAAAGGTAAAGTTATGGACTAGATGTCCTATAAAAAGTGATATTGATTTTTGTGCGCCAAAATCTACGAATCTAAATACGGTGCATCGATCTAGATTTTGTGATTTGCAATTTTTTGACTTGGAGTCTTTGATTAGAAAGTTTGTTAAACTTAAATGTTTTATATGCATTTTGCATTTTATTGTGGCAAATGTGCCTAAAGGTTTTATGCATCGTACCTTGGTAGGTATCCATGTTATGTGATACATTTCACCTTGGGGTGAAATGAATGGGGGTCTAGGAAAGGTTGGGCTATTTACGAC
The DNA here is from genome assembly GCA_030762895.1 of Sophora flavescens. NCBI lineage: Eukaryota > Viridiplantae > Streptophyta > Magnoliopsida > Fabales > Fabaceae > Sophora > Sophora flavescens. The sequence goes on from CM061063.1 coordinate 82,122,839, forward strand.
TATTTCGGGAGCTCAGATTTTATAGGCCGAGTTAATTACAATTATCGTTGGATGTTCATATGAACTACTTACAATGATGGTTGGAACTCATATCCTACCGAGTTATTTACTTAAATAGTTGGAACTCAGAACCTTGACAGGCCAAATAATTTGAAACTTGCCTTATCTGGCAACGTTTATACTCTGCCTTATTCGGGAAGGAGAGCCTGATCAGCTCATTTATTTGTTGGTTGGAGCTCCGGAGATTAGTACAAAAGTTAGATGAGGAATATTGAAGTGTAATGGTTTTTAAAACAATGAAGATTGTCGGGTGTGAAACCCTTTGATAAATAGAATGTTTATTGTTGAATATACATGTTAAATGTTATTTGTGTGTCGTGCATATGGTTATCGTTTTAAAATCCATATATTGGAACTCGCCCTTGCATATACATGTTCCTCTGTCTTTGCTATTGTACCTTGGTACACGAATGGATATGTTGCAGAATAATTCCTTAAGTCACTTGGAGACTTAAGTTCGGATTGCGGGAAGAGATGTGTGATCATAGAGATGATCACGAGGTCTTATCAGTAAGTGTCTTGTAGAGCGACCAGCCTAGGATTTTCTTTGGGTGGTATGTTTTGAAAAAGTTTGTGTAGGTGTGTTGAAAACCTTTATATGGTTTAAAATTCTTTTGTGAATAATATGTTTTATTTTTAATATTGTGATGAGTACGTTGTGTATCGAAGTATTCAGGAGAAATTGTTTTACACCCAGATTTTCTGACTTCAAATAAATCAATTTTCCGAAAGCAACTAGCAAAATTCTTTTAATTTATTTCCGCACGTTTTCGTATAGTAATGCCCAGGGGGTGTTATAGTAAATGTTGAATGTTAGTGTGTATATGTGTCCATGCAGGTATTAATCGGCCCAAATGAAGGTTAATATTTGGCCGGATTACATGCACACCTGTGATGGTAAACATGTGATGATTATAAGGTTGTATATGTGAATGATAAATTAGTCCAAAGAAGGGTTTATTATTTGAAATGCATTATTGTCAATGTTTGATCATTACAAGAAGAGTACCACTAGCATTTAATATTAATGTCCAAAGACTTGATATTAATGTTGCACTAGGTATCTTGAGATGCGGTATGCCGTTATTTGAATTTATTGATGATTGAATTTTGGTTATGATGTGAGTATATTTATGTTATTTATTTTGTTCTCTCTTCAGCTACTATTGCTACCATATCTGCTAACCTAAATTCGGTTCCAGTCATTAATGGTACCAACTTTGAGGATTGGAAAGAGAACATCTTGATTGTTCTTGGCTGCATGGATCTTGACCTTGCACTAAGGATGGAGCAACCCACTTCTCCTACGGACTCAAGTGCCTCTGAAGAGAGGAAAATTTATGAGAAGTGGGACCGCTCCATTCATATAAGTCTAATGATCATTAAGCACGGCATTCCAGAGGCATTTAAGGGTGCCATATCCAGTGGGATAACAAGTGCCAAAGAGTTCCTTGCCAAAATTGAGAAGTGCTTTACCAAAATCGATAAGGCAGAAACAAGCACACTCCTTCAAAGCTTGATTTCTATGAAGTATAACGACAAAGGAAACATAAAGGGGTACATTATAGAAATGTCTAATATTGCTTCCAATCTTAAGGATCTAAAGCTTGAGTTGTCTGAGGATTTACTCGTGCATTTGGTTTTGGTTTTGGTTTCTTTTCAAAATATTTTGCAATTGTGTTTATTCATTGAGATTTACAATCTCGTTAGTGGTGTTGTTTCAGAGTTTGCAGTAGAAGTTAAATTTTTAAAAAAAAAACTTGAGTCATCCCTTGGAGTGGGAAGGCTATAGTAACATAACAAATTTGCTTTTGTATTAGATGCCCAATTTAAGGTCATGTATTTTCAAAAGTAATTGATTTTCTTTATCTAATTTTTGAGCTATTCTTTGATGTTTGTATAAATTTGATATTTAAAATGATAACTAGATGCATATGATATAATTGCATGATTTAATTTCGAGGGTATTACATTTTTTCAATAAATATTCCCAAAAACAAGTGTACTACATGCATCCTAATTGCTTTAATTCATATAAGGATCTTTGCAATTTAACATAGTACATATTTTGAGGTTTCGAATTACATGCTTCAGACATCTTAAATCATTCCAAGATTTTTCATATGTATGTCATTATCCAATGACCCGTACATGTATATATGTTGTCACTGCTTCCATTAGATGTACGTCTAGTCCTTCGAAGACTGCCAAACTAATAGAAAATTTCGGTTTATATAAGTTTTTGAACCTGAATAGTGCATGGCTTTTGGTTTTAGTCCCCTGAATTTTTTCTCTTAGGATTTCATTCCTACAATTTCAAAAGTTTAGGAAAAAGTCTCTACCATCAAGTGGAGTTTGTTATCTGCTAACGTGCAGACGGGCGTCATGTCAGCTATGCCACATGAATGTCCACGTCACCGCAATGTCGAAAATTAATAATTTTAAAAATTATTTTTTAAAAAATATTAATGTGATAAAATAATTCTTTTTTTAATAATTAATTAAAGGTTATAACATTTTTTGTTTAAGCTATTAGGGTGGTCAGAGATTTTGACAAGCTTTGCAATTTTGAGGAACCCTAATTCATGGTTTGGTTCTTTCACTCTTGGGGGTGGCTCTGGTGTTGCTCTAACAAGGAAATGTTCTTTTTAGGTCTTGGGGTTGGGTATATTCGAATTTTGGTGTTGTTGTTCAATGAGTTATTGGAGATGAAGCCCACAATTTGCAATTGAGATTGTGGAATCATTCAAACTGGAGAGGGTGCTTCCTATGGACACAGAATGGGCATTTGGTTTTGTATGGATAGTAAGGAATAACTGATAATGGTGGCACAACATTCGCCTTCTAATTAGATCAATCAATATTTTCAATAATTGAATTCAAGTGATGGAAACTTCCAGAATTTGAGGAGAAACCGAACAATGGAGCTGAGTGAGATAGCGCTCGCTAATTTTATTTTAAATTAGTAAAATTAATTTAGTAATTTTTTTAAAAAAAGAATTTTTTTGTTTAATTATATTTTTTTAAAAAAAAGATTAAGTAGTCCAAATTAATTTAATAACCATTAATTAATAAAAATAATTATTTAAACAAATTAATAATTTTATAAAAAGTAATTTTAAATTATTAAATTTCCAATGTGGCAGTGATGTGACATCCATGTGGCAAAGCTGACGGGATGTTTGTCTGCCATGTCAGCAGATAACAGACTCCACTTGACGGTAGGAACTTTTTCCTAAAGTTTTTTTTGAAATAATAGGGGTGAAATCCTAAGGAAAAAAAAATTATGGGGATTAAAACCAAAAGTCATACACTTTTCAGGGACCAAAAACTTATTTAAACTAAAAATATAAAAGTAATTACATCCACAATCGAGGAGTATATAACTTTATAAAGATCAATATCCAGGGCCGGTCTTGAGATTTTTGGTGCCCTGGACGAACTAAAGAAATAGTGCCGTCATAATCATTTGAAAATTTTCCTTCTTGTATTTTTTGCTGGAAAATCATTAATAATCCGTTCATAATCAAGGTTCTTTAAAAAGTCATTTTTGATAAAAATCAAAGTAAGATTATGTAATCAAAGCAAGAGATGGGAGAAATAGGGAAAAGAAAGCCTAAATAGTAAATAATCAAATTTTAAATTATAGTAAATTAAAAAGATATTCTAATATATACATATACATTCGCCATATTATTTTTTATCACTCTATTATAATTTTTTTGGAATAATTATTTTTATTGGTAAAAAAATAATTATATAAATTTTTATTTAATATCTATATATACTATATAATAATATTGTACCTATTATTTGGTGCCCCCCCCAAAAAAAAGGGCCCCTGGGCAGTCGCCCACCTCGCCCGTGCTCAGGGCTACCCCTATCTATATCCGGCCACTGTGACAAACATTGTGCTATAAGGAGTGCCTTAAATCTCACGATTTCATTAATTCATTTCTTTTACATACAAAAACCCACTTTATTCCAAATGGGTTTGACTCTTCATATGGATGGACTACAAGTCCAAAAACTTTATGTTTGATCAATGAGTCCAACTTAGCTTGTATTGCCTCTTTCCATTTTCATCAATGATGTTGACGTTCTTCTACAGTTTGAGGGTCAAGCTCATTATCATTGATAATTTCATAAGTAGTTGCATATGAAAAAACATTATCAACAATACTTCACATATTTTCCTCATATTTCCAGATTTTAATGGGATATCATGATTTGTCAGTATTGGGGTCACTTATGGGGCAATTTTTCTATAAATATGGGGTTGTTGATTTATATTTATCTTAACCTCTTCTAGAGTGTCACTTTGCAGTTTCTTCATTTCCTTTTTCTTACAAGGAACAATATCCTCTGCCCCAATAGGTCTACCATGCTTCCGCCATACTTTGGAATCATTAGTTGTCATACCTGCAAGATGTCCTTTAGGGAAAATTGATCGTGAAGGAACATTTGCAGCTGGGAACATGTAGGGCCGGCCCAAGGCCCAAGCGAGTGAAGCCCTTGATTTAGGCCTCAAAAAATTAATTTTTTCTTTTAAAAAAAAAGCCCAAGTTGTATCTTTTTATATTATATATTTTTGATACTTTTAGTACATGAACAAAAATTAGCTAGCCCACTTGGTGTGAAAGGTTATCATTAGCTGCAAGGTCTAGGGTTCAACTCCTCATTTTGTATAAAAAAAATTATTTTTGTATGAGAATATGTGAGGTTAATTTATTTTTATTTTTTAAAAGGTTTCGCCACAAAATTTGCTTTAGGCCTCAATAGATGTTGGACCGGCCCTGGGAACATGTGATTTAATGGCATTTTGAGTGTTTGTAAAAATATATCCAATTTTTACAATACTTATTTGGGAACTTAACCAGGTCGTAAACATACTTGTTGTATTGCTTATAGAGGCATTGAGAATATTGTTATACTCATTTTCTTGGAGAGGCACTGTTGTAAAGAATACTCTTAATGAATAATCCGACTCGATTGTTGGGGTTTGTGCATAGGCACAAGTGAGCTGAATCAAGATACATACATTTGTATTTATCTTCTTTTCTCTAACATTGCATATTTGTTTTATCTTCTTTTCTCTAGCATTTCATTTTTATGCAAATGTTGTGTTTCTACTTTCATGATACTTTTCTTTTGAAGTATACTAAAATTTGTTTGGGTTTCTCAAGTGTTTAAAAATGCTTAAAACCATAATTTAACCTCCTTGTTGTATTCTTTGTTTCACTTTCACATTCAAGTTCAAAGGTTTCTTAACATATATTGTGTTGCCCCTTATATTTCTTTTTGAAATTACAATCAGATAATGACATGTACTTGAAAGTAAGGGTGTTCTTCGATCCTGGTCAACCTGATGAACCCAATAACCCAACTAAACCCAATTTAATTGGTTTCAATTTTTCAATGAACAGGTCTAACCTAACCCAACCCGATTAAACCCGATCATGTTTGGTTCGGGTAACGGGTTTATGATTATGAACCCGTGGACCCAACCCTTATACTAAAATAACACATGCCAAAATGAAGGATTTTAGGTTAACTCAAAATGTCCCTGCCCCTGTCCCACCGTTCTGGTTAAATCAAAATGTCCATGTCCCTTACTCGACTCCATTGTTCCCTCGTATGACATCTCCATCCCTAACAACCGGCACGTCGTCCCTGCTTCGCCATGTGTTGCCCAGCTTCTTCTATCTCCCTCATCGTTATCTAGTCCTCACCATCACGTGCCCCATCTTTGTTTGTCGTCATTCTTCTTCTCCGGCCAACAACAACCTCGAGCTGCTCCACTACACGTCGTTCTTCTTATTATTGGCATTACGTGCCGCTCCTCCTCAAATCTGGTGCCACTGATGGCGGACGACCTCCTCCTCCATGCCTCTCATCTCGACATTTAGATCCTGTGCCACGTACTGTAACACCCCCCTGGGGCATTACTTTGTAACACTTGCAGAAATAAATTAAAAAGAAATTTGCTGGTTGTTTTGGGAAATTGATTTACTTTAAGTCAAAAAATCTGGGTGTAAAAAAAATTTCACCTTACCCCTTCGGAAGAATGTGATACAAACAACACAATATTACATTCATCCCATACTTGATATCACACATATACTAAACGTCTAAAAACATACATCCTCAAACACAAACCTAAGCTGGTTGCTCTACAAGACACTCACTGATAATACCCCGTGATCATCCCTATGATCACACACCTATTCCCGCAATCCGGACTTAAGTCTCCAGGTGACTTAAGGAACTCCTTTGTAACATCTGTACTCATGTACCAAGGTACAACAGCAAAACCAGAAGAACAAGTATATACAAGGGTGAGAACCAATGTATGGATTTTAGAATGATAACTACATGCGCGACACACACAAAATAGCATATACACATATATATTCACAACCACATAAAATTATCAGAAATAAACAAGATAGTTTATCAAGGGGTCTCATACCCGACAATCATCGTCATTTTCAAAAATGCACGACATTTCAAGGTTCATCATCTAACTTTTATAACTAATCTCCGGATATTCCAAACTTCTTTTCACTTGAGCGGATCAGGCTCTTACATGGCGCATTGCTCAAACTCCTGGCACAATGGGCATCACGAAACATTGCGCATCGTCCAAAACTCCTGGCACGATGGTCAACACAGAACATGGCGCATCGTCCAAAACTCATGGCACGATGGTCATCATGATAAATGGATCATTTTGTCCACAAAACACATTGCCCGTTAAGGTACAATAATCAAATTTACATGACGCATTGTCCATCAAGGTACAATGATCATCGTGATAAATGGAACATTTGTCCATAAAAACACATTGTCCATTATGGTACAATGATCAATACCGACACGTCTGCCAATTAATGCAGGTAAAACATTTTGTTTTCGTCACTTTTCTTTTTCGTTCATTCTTTCCTTGTCGGAGCTCAAAAGCTTAGGACCTTCTCAACTTTTAAACATTTAATTTTGCCTTTTAATTTCAACAATAGGATGCAAAGTCCGAGTGTGCAAATCATGAATGTCTAGACCGATGTATTTAGCCTTAGGTTCGTAGATTCTAAAGCACAAAACTTGCATAATCTTTATAGGACAAAATAGTCCATAACTTCACCATTAGGACATACTGTCCATACCATAGAACACTAGAACACCTACCTCTCGGTAACTAGGTTCGTTTTTCAATTTTAAAATCATTTTCATTATGCGAAACACAAATCCAATACAAAACCTCCGTAACTTATCCAAGTTATCGGAATTAATACCGTTATGTAAAACTAATTTACAAAAAAATCCTTTTTCGTTGGAAATTCGTTATAAAATCATCAAATCACCCAAAAACTCGTCTTCCTCTGAAAATCTTTATTTGAACCTTTAGTTCTAAAAATATCGTTTGAGACTAAATCTCTGTTTAAACAAATACTGCTATTTTTTAGAATGCTTTCCGTAAATATTTTCGGAATTAACCGACGTTTAGCATTTTAAAAACGTTTTAAGTCAAAATTTGATTATTTGAGTAAAATAATTTTCTCAACACCATAAATAAATTATTTTTGAAACTTAACTTTTTATAATATCATTTTCTAATATTTTGCAATTTCTTACTTAAATATTAGCAGTACTAAAATATTTTCAGGGTTACGTCCTCACTGTGACTCATAATTCACACTTACGCCATTAAATCATTAAAATAACAGTATTTTCAACTATTTCACACTTTTAACCAATCACATAATTCAATAATATTATAATACTATATTCCACCAATTAAAAATTCAATATTTCTTATAAAGGTTTTTAAAGATTTTATCTACTTAATTAATTGAGCACTAACCACTGTCAGGCTTCTCAATCGACAATCAACATCCATAAACATTCCACATCAACATTATAGCATATAATACAGTTTATAACATGCATTAAAACACGATAACAATTAACTGCGGATAATCAATTAAAAGCAGATAATAACAACAAATAAATTAACTACGCAAGATAATTTGAAGACACCACAAACACACTCAAATAAATTATACAGGCCACATACTAATAGCATATAGCTATCGAAAAAAATCCCTCAGGTACTCCCCTTACCTCTTTGAAGTTGCAGACTTTCCTTGTCACGAGTCCTCGAGTTAGAATCCGGTAATCATCAAACAACTTAGACAACAAAATCAAGTATTATTTTCCACAACAAACACAACCAAAAATAACAAGATCAAACAACAAAATCACTCATAAACTATATGATAGGTTTGGCCATCACTACTTTAGTTGGCTAAACATGATAAAATTTTGTAAGCTTTTGGATTAATGATCCTTAAGTATAAGAGTTACATAATCAATTGTCATTTGACAAAGGTTGAATCAAAAACTCATATAACTCAAATAATTAGGGTTTCGACCATCATGATTAAAATAGGCTAGAGTTTGATTTGGTTTCTAATCTCTTGGAATCAATAATCATAGGTATTAAAGAGGTGATATTAAGTATTACATGACAAATATTGAAACAAAATCCATTTACACCAAAACCTAGAGTTTCGGCCTTGCTTCATAAAATAGGCTAGAGGTTTCAAAAATTAGCAAGCTTCTAGATTTAATAACAATAGGTATTGAAGAGCTTAAATCAATTGTTCTATGTCAAAAATTGAAACAAAACTACTTTGCTCCTTTTCTACCTAGGTTCGGCCACTTTAGGAAAAATAGGATAGAAATTTTTGTTTAATTCATGCTCCTGGATACTAAACATAGAGATGATTACAAGATCATAGAAATTGGTTTCAGGGTCATAAGATTTTTCTACAATTTTCTAGAGATTTTAGAAGATTCTAGATCTAGTAATTTTATGTGATGATCATGGCATAAACTTGTAAAATAAATGAAGATGAAGACTTAGATGAGCAAGATGATGAGGTTTTACCTCTTGAAGCTTGAAGAAATGACAAGAAATGATGATGTTCTTCACAAAATCATGTTTGTGTTCTTATGTTTTTGAGAGAAAAGCTAAGGAAGAAGATTAAAGAAATGAAAAAAAAAATGCCTAAGTGTGGTTTAATGAGGATGGGCAGCGCACATAAGGAGGAGTAAGGGCAGTTTTGTCCATCAAAAATTGCCTTGAGGACAAAATGGTAAAAATACACATGGGGACAAACTTGTAATTCCTTTAAAGTTCAAGGACATTATAGACATTTCATACCTAAAGTAATCATGAAAATCGAGTGGTTGAGGTTGAAGGAGAGGTGACTGATTTGTGACCACAAAACAAGGAGGAAGTAGCCAATTTGTACTTGTCCTGCCTTAACAATGGTTAATGTTTAACAAGGATAGGTTAGGTTAGGGGTATTTTGGTCTTTTCACACTTAAACTCATCATTACTTTCATTAATTGTAGGTGAGTCACCCCCGGATGACTCATTGTCTTCATCCATCTGGTGTCCGATTTTGTCTCTGCAAATCGATTCTCGACTCAGTCGATTACCCGATTTAGGTTTTACGCCCAAAATAACTTACTTATTTTGAAAATTTTCAAAATAACCACTATCGTTGGAAAATTGATAAAAAAAACCTTAATCGTTTCGTTCACGAGTCAAAATTAGGTTTTCTGATCAGTAAAATCTTACTGTTAGTGGAAACGCATACCAGGTTCCGTCTGAATTTTCAACCCAAAATTTAATCGTAACTCTCTATGATAAAGTAGAGTATAAATATGACTTTGGTTTATCCAAAATCATTTTCTAAGTTCGTATAAAAATATAAACATTTACTTATATTTATACCGATATTAGAAAGCAGAAAAATCGTGGTGTTACACGTACAGGGTACTTCTTTAATTTATGATACTTTTTTCATCCCTTTTGAATGTTATTGTATATTGATCGACCCTTGATCCAGAGAGGATTCTAATTTGCCCTTGTTGCCAATCCGATCCACCCGACCTGAACCAACAAGTGTTTGGTCGGGTTGGTTTGGTTCGGGTTTGCATAAGTTTTTGCACAAACCCGACCCAACCTGAGAGATATTGATTAGTTCGATTATCGGGTTTGGTCAAAACCGACCCAACCCAACCCTTGTACACTCTTACTTGAAAGACGAATCATACACATTGAGACTAGGAAATTGGTATATGAAGGACTTGAATCTAACCATTAATTTAATCATATATGACACACACATCAATCCATAGCAAAGGCTCAATAATTGTGAAGGGTCCTCAGTACGCTCCAATTTAACTGCATCTGCAACTGCTGATTCCAATCTAGAGTAAACGTCTTCTGGAAAAATAGTGATGGTTGTGCCTGAGTCAATTATGATGTTACCAGGTTTACCAATGCCAGAGGAGGGGCTTCCAAAATCTATTTTGTTGTCTCCCACACTAAACCCTTCCAAGTTTAGGTAGTAAAAGTCTTCTGCGACCATGGGAGTTGAGACGACATCACCACCAGAAACCACAGCATCATCTCCAAAATTAAGTTTGCTTGAGAAATTAGACTTTTCAAAAGGCACTAAACAATAGGAGAATTTGCCACTTATTGAAGAACCGAGTTGAGATATAAGGGACACGGGTCCATTTCCGAGGCCAACTATGCCGAGCTTTGCCCCGAAAAGACATGGTGTTCTTGTGGCCACATCCAACCACAGTCTTAGGAAATTGGATAGGAGAGCCACTAGTGGAACCTAAAGTGAGAGTCTCTAAACTAAGATCTCCTTCTCGATCGTGACCCATCCCCATATTGAATAATATAATTGCAATTTTCTTTGATCGTCATAAGAGCAAGAAGTGTCTGTCACAGATTTACAAGTAGTAGAAGTGCAAGGAATACTTTTGTATGTCCTTGATTCTGAAGGGTTGAATATTGGAGTGGTTTGATTGAAACAGGGTTCACAGGGCTTGCATTGAAACCAAACAATGTCGCTAACCGTATCAACAATACCAAGGAGTTGGAATGGTGGGGTGTCAACTGAGTAACTCATGAGGTATTCACCTCGATCAGGTGTTACATCAGACTCAACTGTATTTGTAGAAACGGAACGTTTGTTGAAATGATTGGCACGATTAATGGAACGCAGAATAGCTTTGGCTACTCTTTGGAAACGAGTTTCTGTGGGAAGATAAAATGGTGATTTTGAAGAATCACGGTGAATGAGCTCTACACTAAAACCCAAAGCCTCAATGAGGGAGATGCCACAAAGCCAAAACAAGAAAAAAACAAGAGATGGATTCAATTTTCCCATGGCTGATTTGAAACTCTTGATACAATTTTTTCAAGTGTCTTATCACTAGGGAATTCTAATGGCTTTTTATAGGGCTTTGATTGGGACGACGAATTAACGTGTCAGATAACTTATGAGTGGGAAAAGGTGCTACACTAATATGGAAATGAGGAAAGATAAAAAGAATTCGAAATCTTTCGATATTGGGATTAATCTTTTGGTTATTATTATTTATATATATATATATATATATATATATATATATAAAAGGAAAATTTACATCGGATTTGTTGCCAAATAGGACCATACGAATGAGATATAATTTACTTACAAAACTTATATATACATGTATATATATATATATATAACATTTCTCTTAAAGTCAAGTTTTACATATGTATGTTTGAACCAAATAGAACTATTCATAGCCCATAAATATATAAAACTTTTTTTTAACTGGAATATAAAACTTTAAGAAAAATGCTATTAAATGTAAAAGGAAAATTTAAATCGGATTTGTTGCCAAATCGGACCATACTAAAATGATTTTGAAAGCTATTACTTGTAATACATTTTGTAATATATATATATATATATATATATATATATATATATATATATAACGTATCTCTAAAATTCAAGTTTTACATATGTATGTTTGAACCATAAAGAACTATTGATTGCACATACATATATGAAACTTTTTTTTTATTTTGATTGGAATATAAAACTTTAAGAGTAATGTTATTAATATATATATATATATATATATATATATATATATATATATATCTGTGTGTGTGTGTGTGTAACACCCCCTTGGGCATTACTTTGTAAACACGTGCGGAAATGAATTTAAAAGGGAATTTCACTGGTTGCTTTCGGAAATTAATTTATATAAATATATAAGCACCAGAAAATGGGTATATAGTTTGTTAAATGCGGTTACGGTAAAATTTAAACCTATTTTGAAATAGTAACATCACATTTTCACCTATCATGGTACAAATTTTGGTCATATATAGACAATTTGTTATACGACCCAAAACCTAAGTCGTAACTGGCACGCAGACTTACAAACCTAGCCTGGCAAACCTATTTATTTTTGAAATGTACTTAAATAAAAAGCTTGAATATTTTTACAAAAATTTTGATAGAGTCTCCTCTATAATTACAACATCCCAAGATAAAAACACCTGTTGAAATATTTCCATTTTCATCCCAGAAATTCCAGTCATACAAGAAAACACACAGACGGTATTTTTCTGAAAATATTTACATAAACAAATACCTGACAAAAATGAAAGATTTTAAATTTTTCATCCAAAAGAAGGGCTCTCAGAGCCATTTACATTCCATCCAAAAATAAAGGCTCTCCGAGCCATAAACGTACTCACTAACATTAATCAACATCGTCTCAAAACCTAAGCTGGTCGTTCTAAAGGATATTCATGGGTAACACCCCTATGGTTCTTACCATTATACCTGACATTATACATCTTCCAGGATTGGGAATAATATCCCCGAGCGAAACTGGAAACCTCTCCTACATCTTCTGTACGCGTGTACCAAGGTACAACAGCAAAATCAGAAAAACCTATACATGCAAGGGTGAGATACCAATATATGGATTTAAATATGATAACCACATGCACGACTCTCAATTACCATTTAACATGAATATTCAAAGATAAACAATATATTTATCAAAGGGTTTCATACCCGACAGTCGTACCCGTTTTAAAAATCATGACACTTCAATATTTCACAACTAACTTTGAGACCTAATCTCCGGAGCTCCAACCAACAAATAAATGAGCTGATCAGGCTCTAGTTGCCAATTAAGGCAGAATCAATGCCCGATATGGCAAAGTTCAAATAACCATTCCACAATCCAAAATGAGGCAAAGTGGTGACTACATATAGCACATGGTTTTCGTGGTCGTATATCCATCAAGGCACAGTGACGCAAACGTCATGAATACTTGCCATCAAGCATTCAAGTCCTATGCAAAGGCACGTCTGCCCTGGAATGCATGTAAAACATTTTGTTCACGTTGTTTTCTTTGTGTTCAATCTTTATATGTCGGAGCTAAAAAGAAGCAGGACCAAATCATCATTTTAAACTTTCAAGTTTAATACCTCTTTCAAAACAATTTGACTTCAAGTCAAAAGTGTGCAAATCACGAAATCTGGACCGATGCACCAGTCTTAGATACGTAGATTTTAGTGCACAAAACAAATAAACCACTTATAGGACATCTAGTCCATAACTTCACCTTTCGGACCCCTGGCCCATATCATAAAACACTAGATCTGACGTCTCGGTTGCTAGGTTGGTTTAAACCATTTTCGTTCTGTGAAGTACAAAACAAAACCAAAGTTTCCTCAACTTATCCAAGTTGACGGAAATAACACCATTGTGTAAAACTCATTTCCAAGTACAAAACAAAACCAAAGTTTCCTCAACTTATCCAAGTTGACGGAAATAACACCATTGTGTAAAACTCATTTCCAGAAATCCTTTCCGTTTGAAATTCATTTATAAAACCATCAAATCATAGAGAAATTCATTTTTCTCAATTCCGTTTTCTTTTGAAAACTCCTTTTTCCGTAACAACTTCAAATCCTCGTAAAATCATTTCCAACTCATTTCTATTTAAAATAATAAAATTGTTCCTCATAGTTTTCGTTGTCAAATACTTTTCTAAAGTATTTTTCGTTGGAAATAAAGTCATTTGTAAATCAAATGATTTTCTCTTTTACAAAAGTTCTTCATAATCATTGTTAAAATATCCTTGACACTTACATTTCTTAGAATAACTTTTCATCTTATTTTTGAATTTGTTTGAAAACGACAACGTAACTGAAATCTTTTCAAGATGTCGTCCTCACTGTTTACTTAGAAATCACTCTTTAATCCAAAACATCATCAAATATAAATACTTTCAATATTTTTCTTCCATAAATCAAGTCCTTTGAATTTCTCCTCAATATTTTTCAACTCTTTTATCTTTAATTTAATTGAGCACTGACCCATGTCAGGCTTCTCAGTCAATCAACCAACCAACAGATACTCCATACATAGCAGATATCCATATATCACTGTATAATCATGATTTCACAGAAAACATTAAAAACCACATAACAGTCATATAACAATTTAATTTGACACCACACATCACAACAAATAAACTTGAATATGACACAGAATTAGCCTGCAGTTACCGAAAATCCCTCAGGCAGTCTCCCCTTACCTTTGAAGACAAGAATAAGATCACTCATTCCGGGCTCCTCTAACACTTTGCAACGCTTATAAACAACTTCAAGATAGCTCCAAAAAGTATTCTCTACTCCTCCAACCATGACAGTCACATCCACATAGATGGAAATTGGCCATCAACATAGCCAATAGCAAGCACAACCAAAAATCAGAAACTTATCATCACAAAACATAAGTTTGTACCACTTAAATAATTAATTCAACTAAGTAAACGATATTGGTTTTTCATTTAAAATAATCGGGGTTTTAGAGTTCACTAGGAATTTGGGGAAAACCAATTTTAATCAAGTTGAAAAGTTGGCTAAGTTGTACATCAGAGAGATAGTTAGGCTATATGGTATACCCTCTACCATAGTATTAGATAGAGACCCGAGTTTTACCTCTAGTTTTTGGAATAGTTTGCAAGAGGCCTTAGGAACGGAGCTTAGGCTAAGTTCATCCTATCACCCACAGACTGATGGTCAGTCTGAGAGAACCATCCAGTCGTTAGAGGACTTTCTTAGAGCTTGTGTGCTAGAACAGTCAGGTAGTCGGGACAAGTTCTTGCCCCAGGTAGAGTTTACCTACAACAATAGTTTCCATTCCAGTATTGGGATGGCACCTTATGAAGCTCTTTATGGGAGGAGATGTAGGACACCCTTGTGTTGGAGTGAACCTAGTGATAGTGTTGTGTTAGGACCTGAAGTGGTGCAAGAAACCACCGATAAAGTGAGGATGATTCAGGAAAATATGAAAGTGGCATAGAGTAGGCAAAAGAGCTACCATAACAAAAGGAGGAAGGCACTCGAATTCCAGGAAGGTGACCATGTTTTCTTGAGAGTTACCCCGACAACTGGGGTTGGTAGAGTAATGAAGGCAAGGAAACTTACTCCTATATTTATTGGTCCTTACCAATTCCTAAGTAGAATCGGCGAAGTCACCTACCAAATAGCCTTGCCACCATTTTTATCCAACCTTCATAGTGTCTTTCATGTGTCTCAACTCAAAAAGTATGTTCATGACCATAGTCACGTGATAGTCCCTGATACCATACAGTTGTAAGAGAACTTGACTTTTGAGATATTACCCCTTCGAGTCGAGGATAGCAGGGTGAAGCAGTTAAAAGGCAAGGAGATTCCCTTTGTCAAGGTCCTTTGGAGTGGGGCTACTGAGGAAAGTGCTACGTGGGAGTTGGAAAGCAAGATGGTGGAGTTGTATCATCACCTTTCCAATCAAGGTGAGTATAAAGTTTGAGGGCGGAATTTTTTATAAGGGGGTGGAATTGTCACACCCTGTTTTTCGTTAAGCGCTTTTGTATGTGCCTTGTTTGTTAGGAAGGTTTAGAATGAACTAACTAGGGTTTTTGGTGGAAAATCCCTTTCTTAGGCTTGTGTCTTGTAATTGTCTGAGTCACAAGCACGACCGTGCTTGATAGGGAGCACGACCGTGCTCGTTGGGCTAGCGTGTCTCGCTGACGCTAAGTTGAGCACGCCCGTGCTCAACAGTGAGCACGCCCGTGCTCAACAGTGAGCACGCCCGTGCTCAAGGGCAGGCCGCACCTTGTAGGCGCTAAGTTGAGCAAGGTCATGCTCAAGGAGGAGCACGACATTGCTCTGGTATGCGCCTTTAAATACAAAACAGTAACCGAGGGTTTTAGTCATAAACCCTATTTTGGTAACAACAGTCACCCTGTTGCAGCTACAACCCTCTTCTTCCCTATTTTCTCTAAACCCATTGCATTGTTGGAGCTTTGGAGACTTGTGGGAACGTCCAGTTAGTCAGTGCCAAACATAGTAAGGTAATAGTTCTTCCCTCTTTTGGTTTCCCTTCTTTTATTAAGAATTGGGAACTAATGGTTTAACCCTTTTTGTTTGACCAAGGCTTGGAAAGCTAACTGAGCGGTTCGAGGGACGAATTGGTTTATCAGTTGAGTTGTCACTATGGGATTCTTCATACCAGGTATGGGGAGAATGATAGTGTATTCATTAGGCAAGGGTGTAGCGTAACACTAGTGCAAAATAAGTAATAAACAAGAAACGTTAACGTTGGTTAACCAAAACTTAGACGTTAAAAAGGAGGCGGTGGCAGAATTGTAATTATCAGGGTCACTTAAATCACCTTTAACGTCATTTGTTTAAATAACTGATGTTAAAAGTGATGGGAGTCACTTTTTACTTCAATTGTTTAAAAAACCGACGTAAAAGATACACTTTTTACTTCAGTTGTTTAAATAACTGACGTAAAAGTGTATCTTTTATGTCAGTTGTTTAAACAACTGAAGTAATAACAAACCCCCTTTCGTTTTAGGAACCTTATTCATTTCATTCTGAAACCCTCAAGTTCCTTATTAGTCTCTCCGCCCCTTCCTCAATGTCTCGTTCCGGACCTAGATGCAAAGTAGAGGGCGAACAGAGAGCTCTTTTATCCCTCGCAGAGAGACCTAGATGCAGATAGAGGGCGAACGCAGAGCTCTCAAACCTAGATGCAGGTAGTCCCTTCCTCTCTTTCTCTCTTTGAACTTAACTCTCTTTTTCTCTCTTTTTAAATTTAAACATTGTGCCCTAACTGATATCTCTTTCCCTCTCATTCTCATCCACCATGCAGGTCGAATGGAAAGCAAAAACCGAGACACTGTCATCACTCTGAACGCAGGTGACTCCCTAAACCCTCAAAAAGTTTCAGTATTGCGTGTCGTTACTTGCTAAACCCTCAAAGTGTCAGTATTTGCATGTTTACGAGTGCTTTGTTTTTCTACTCTTGAATTAATTAATAAATTCATGTGTAAAGTAAAATAAAAAATTAATAATATACAAGTTATATACTCAAACTGGATCTCATTGAAGTGATTCATAAGATACAAGTTACATGATTAAAAAATAAAAAGGTTTCTGCAACCTAACCCTAAAAAATAAAAAAGTTTCTGCCCAGCCTCAGTTCTTGATGAGGCTTCATCTATTTCATGTGCCTGGGTTGATCAGAAGCCATGTCCTAGCCACAGTCACTTGCTGCCAAAGCCGAGGTGACAGAGGCACTTAGATATACCATACTTTTGATTTCTTCGGATTACTTTAGATAAGGTTAGCATATCATATTATGTGATTTACGCAACCTTATCATCCATGTTATGTGATTTACACAACTTCATAAGTTGTTTGACCATTAAGACAAAAACTTTTGAGTCTAGGAATAGGAATGAATAATAAACCCCAATATGGCAGAGCCATATTGTGAGGCAGCTATAGCTAGAAAAACGAAAGTGTGTGTCATATAGAGGAAGAATGGTACTTTTATATATAGAGTAAAGAATGTCTTATTTTCTTCAATATTGTGTGTGGTTACTTGCTAAAAAATTAACGTTCATTAAGAGGATTAAGTTACAAGGCGTATGGGAAGTTAGCACAGTAGTCAAAAGTATAAATGTTTGGTGCAGAATACTGAATTGTGTTAGTGAATACACTTTTAAAGTCAGTTCTCTATTCAACTGACATTAAAAGTATTTTTGTTTTTTAAAAAATACTTATAACGTCGGTTGTTTAAAACAACTGACGTTAAAAGTGATACTTATAACGTCAATTATATTAATTAACTGACGTTATAAGTATCACTTTTAACGTCAGTTGTCTAAACAACTGTCGTTAAAATTTACACTTTTTATGTCTGTTTGATTAACGTCAGGAAATTTTCAGATGTTAATGCCATGATCTGTTTGTTTGTATGGATTAATTACTATACATGTTAAGTTGGTTAATGGTATGTCTGTTATGTATTCCTATTGTCTGATGATTGTTATGTTATATTCCTAATGATGTATATTTGGTTGAATCTGGACATGATATGAGAATTGCTATGTGTTGTTGTTATACATCTGTTGGCTGAATGTTGATTGACTGAGTGTTGATGATGAGCATGATAATAAGACCCTAACTAGATAATTTAGGACTCTTAATTAATGTAATGATTAAAGGATTAATTTCTCAATAATTCATAAGACATGAACTGTTAGTGAGAGGTGAGGTTTGATGCCAATTGGATTAGTCGAAGGACCATAGGATTTGATTTGAGAGTGTTAGGGAGTTTTTGGCTCCAAGAACATAGGTTGAATCTGCCCAGAACAGTACGGCTGACCCAGGAGCATGGTCGTGCTGAACAGGGAGCACGCCCGTGCTCCCAGTTGAATTATGGAAGGTGGCCACGCATTGAGCACGACCGTATAGGATAGTAAGCATGACCGTGCTCCACTTAAGTGGCAGCACGACTGTGCTGGGTGAGCACTCCCATGCTCCCATGAACCGTGTGCCCCCGTGGTGGCGTCTCCTCGTTATGATGCGTCGGCTATCTAAGGGGTTCACCCGTGGTTTGGTGGATTGCCGACATTGGTGCTTTTTGGCCAATGTGGATATGTAACTCCGAAGTTGCCTTCCTGAGATAGTTTGGATCCACATGTATAACGGAGTAGTGGAGTAGTGTTGCACCGCGTAGCATATGTTGGTTGAGATGACATGTTGATATGATTATTTTATGTTGATGTTATGTTGTATATTGCTATGCCATGTTATGATGTATGTTCATCTTGCTTAACTACTTCCATGCTGTTGTGTTTACATGATTTCTTACTCCCCGTTTCTCTTTGTTTGTTGTTGGCATGTATCTCTTTACGTAGAGGACGGTGAGCAGCCAGTGGAGGAGTGACTCTGAGGAGCCTCGACTCTAGCTAGGATGTTTAGTTTTATAGTTGATAGTATAGTTTTCAGTTTCGTTGTATTCCGAGGATTTATTCCGGAACGGTTATACCAGCTCTGTATGTGACATCGGGGTTGGGTTATGTTTTGATGTTTATGTTTAATCTTTTAAAACAATGCTCCTTTCCACATTGAGATGTTACAATATGGGACCTTTTATCCAAGTTTTTATTTTATTAAATAAATGTATGTTTTTATATTACCTCTTTAAGTAAATGTTTTACAAATAACGTGCTGGGGTAGAGTGTGTCATAATTTTCATATATTAATAGTGTTTGATACAAAATAAAAGGTTTAGAAGTTAACATTAAATAGATTCAAGATGTTAAGAATTCAAAACAAAGTTTATGTACTAGATTTCATGAGAGGAAATAATTTTTTCAAGTAGGAACAATAAAGTAATCGACTACTTTTGTTAACTAATCGACTACTTTGTTCTAAAAATTAAATTATCTTAAATGACTTTTGAACCAAAGTAGTCGATTACCTCTGGAAAATCTTGAAATCTTGGTTTCTGTTTGACCAAAGTAATCATCTATTTTGGAAAATTAGTCGACTACTTTATTCTTCATGGATTTATATTAAAGATCTTGAACAAAGTAGTCGACTACTCAAGAAAAGTAGTCGACTACTTCAAGAAAACAAAACTGATTTTTTTTAAAAAAAATTTGAAATTCTTCTAAATTTTTTCTATATAAATAGGCTCATTTTGACACAAAAATTAACAAGTTTGATTCTAACAAAACTCTGTCAAAATACTCCCAAAACACACTAGAGCTTTTATGTTTCATTTTTTCTAAAGCAATTCTAGTTTGCACTTGTTATTCATTTTGCACTAAGTAAATTAAAAGTCCTACATTCTTTTAGATTCATTTGTAATAGCAATAATGTAGATTACTGCATTGGTTTGGTGGGGCATCTAAGTCAAGGCTAAGGTGAGGCATCCTTAGAGGTAAGGACATGCTTTGAGTGAAGTATCTCAAAGCAATCAAGGTAAATGTGGGGTATCTTTTTGGTTTTTCATTATTTTAATATTGTAAAGAACAATATTCAAAATTAGTGAAAACACTCAAGCTTGCTAGGGGACTGGACATAGATCACTAAAGTTGCACCATGATTCTTGATTTATGGTTTTAAGTGATTATGAATCACTAATCCAAGAGTTTAGAAATTTTAGAGATTTCTAACCCCAAAGTCAACCCTAGGTCGAAACCAACATATAGGATTATAGGTTTGATTAAGTTGTTTGTTTGTTAATTGATTGTTGTGTTTAATGAAGGATAAGCTAGATTATCGTGTACGCGCGTTATCGGCATTACTTGGATTTCCGTGGATCGTTTATCAGAGAGATTTTTTTTTCAGGTAAGGGGAGTACCTGAGGGTTTTTTCCGATAGGTATAAGTTATTTGTTTGCTGTCTGTATAATTTAGTTTGTTTGTTAATTATTTTCTGTAGTGTGAAATCAATTGTTTTGCATTTATCTGCTTTTAAATATTTATTTATCTGCATTTAATTGTTATTATATGTTGTTGCATGTCATTAATTGATATGTGCTGTATTATTGGCATGATTTTTATTGATGTGGATTGTGGATTGTAAAGCCTGACAGTGGTTAGTGCTCAATTAATAATGAGGTTAAAAGCCTTAAAAAGCTTTTTATGGGATAATGAGTTTTAATTAATGAGAAATAGTAATATGATATTACTTAATTATTTTGGGTTGGTTGAAAATAAGAAAAAGTTGAAAATAATATTATTTTAATGATTTAACAACATAAGGGTATTTTATGAGTCATAGTGAGAACATAGCTGTGAAAATATTTTTACACTGCTAGTTTATACGTAAGAAATTTCTAAATATTAGAAAATGTTGTTATAAAAGAAAAAGTTTCAAAAATAATTTTATTACAGTTTTGGATAAATTATTTCACTATAAAAGTCATGTTTTGACCTAAAAACGTTTTTAAAACGTCAAACGACGGACAATTCCGTCGATATTTACAAAAGTATTCTTAAAAAGGCTAACATTGAGTAATACCGAGAAATTGTCTCAAATGATGTTTCCAAGTTCAAATATTGATTTTTGAACAAAAATGAATCTAAATATGGTGCATCGATCTAGATTTTGTGATTTGCAAATTTTTGACTTGGAGTCTTTGATTAGAAAGTTTGTTAAACTTAAATGTTTTATATGCATTTTGCATTTTATTGTGGCAAATGTGCCTAAAGGTTTTCTGCATGGTACCTTGGTAGGTATCCATGTTATGTGATACATTTCACCTTGGGGTGAAATGAATGGGGGTCTAGGAAAGGTCGGGCTATTTACGACTATTTCGGGAGCTCGGATATTACTCATATTTTATAGGCCGAGTTAATTACAATTATCGTTGGATGTTCATATGAACTACTTACAATGATGGTTGGAACTCATATCCTACCGAGTTATTTACTTAAATAGTTGGAACTCAGAACCTTGATAAGCCAAATAATTTGAAACTTGCCTTATCTGGCAACATTTATATTCTGCCTTATTCGGGAAGGAGAGCCTGATCAGCTCATTTATTTGTTGGTTGGAGCTCCGGAGATTAGTACAAAAGTTAGATGAGGAATATTGAAGTGTAATGGTTTTTAAAACAATGAAGATTGCCGGGTGTGAAACCCTTTGATAAATATAATGTTTATTGTTGAATATACATGTTAAATGTTATTTGTGTGTCGTGCATATGGTTATCGTTTTAAAATCCATATATTGGAACTCGCCCTTGCATATACATGTTCCTCTGTCTTTGCTATTGTACCTTGGTACATGAATGGAGATGTTGCAGAATAATTCCTTAAGTCACTTGGAGACTTAAGTTCGGATTGCGGGAAGAGATGTGTGATCATAGAGATGATCACGAGGTCTTATCAGTAAGTGTCTTGTAGAGCGACCAGCCTAGGATTTTCTTTGGGTGGTATGTTTTGAAAAAGTTTGTGTAGGTGTGTTGAAAACCTTTATATGGTTTAAAATTCTTTTGTGAATAATATTTTTTATTTTTAATATTGTGATGAGTACGTTGTGTATCGAAGTATTCAGGAGAAATTGTTTTACACCCAGATTTTCTGACTTCAAATAAATCAATTTTCCGAAAGCAACTAGCAAAATTCTTTTAATTTATTTCTGCACGTTTTCGTATAGTAATGCCCTTGGGGTGTTACAATAAATGTTGAATGTTAGTGTGTATATGTATCCATGCAGGTATTAATCGGCCCAAATGAAAGTTAATATTTGGCCGGATTACATGCACACCTGTGATGGTAAACATGTGATGATTATAAGGTTGTATATGTGAATGATAAATTAGTCCAAAGAAGGGTTTATTATTTGAAATGCATTATTGTCAATGTTTGATCATTACAAGAAGAGTACCACTAGAATTTAATATTAATATCCAAAGACTTGATATTAATGTTGCACTAGGTATCTTGAGATGCGGTATGCCGTTATTTGAATTTATTGATGATTGAATTTTGGTTATGATGTGAGTATATTTATGTTATTTATTTTGTTCTCTCTTCAGCTACTATTGCTACCATATCTGCTAACCTAAATTCGGTTCCAGTCATTAATGGTACCAACTTTGAGGATTGGAAAGAGAACATCTTGATTGTTCTTGGCTGCATGGATCTTGACCTTGCACTAAGGATGGAGCAACCCACTTCTCCTACGGACTCAAGTGCCTCTGAAGAGAGGAAAATTTATGAGAAGTGGGACTGCTCCATTCATATAAGTCTAATGATCATTAAGCACGGCATTCCAGAGGCATTTAAGGGTGCCATATCCAGTGGGATAACAAGTGCCAAAGAGTTCCTTGCCAAAATTGAGAAATGCTTTACCAAAAGCGATAAGGCAGAAACAAGCACACTCCTTCAAAGCTTGATTTCTATGAAGTATAACGACAAAGGAAACATGAAGGGGTACATTATAGAAATGTATAATATTGCTTCCAATCTTAAGGATCTAAAGCTTGAGTTGTCTGAGGATTTACTCGTGCATTTGGTTTTGGTTTTGGTTTTGGTTTCTTTTCAAAATATTTTACAATTGTGTTTATTCATTGAGATTTACAATCTCGTTAGTGGTGTTGTTTTCAGAGTTTGCAGTAGAAGTTAAATTTTAAAAAAAAAACTTGAGTCATCCCTTGGAGTGGGAAGGCTATAGTAACATAACAAGTTTGCTTTTGTATTAGATGCCCAATTTAAGGTCATGTATTTTCAAAAGTAATTGATTTTCTTTATCTAATTTTTGAGCTATTCTTTGATGTTTGTATAAATTTGATATTTAAAATGATAACTAGATGCATATGATATAATTGCATGATTTAATTTTGAGGGTATTACATTTTTTCAATAAATATTCCCAAAAACAAGTGTACTACATGCATCCTAATTTCTTTAATTCATATAAGGATCTTTGCAATTTAACATAGTACATATTTTGAGGTTTCGAATTACATGCTTCAGACATCTTAAATCATTCCGAGATTTTTCATATGTATGTCATTATCCAATGACCCGTACATGTATATATGTTGTCACTGCTTCCATTAGATGTACGTCTAGTCCTTCGCAGACTGCCAAACTAATAGAAAATTTCGGTTTATATAAGTTTTTGAACCTGAATAGTGCATGGCTTTTGGTTTTAGTCCCCTGAATTTTTTCTCTTAGGATTTCATTCCTACAATTTCAAAAGTTTAGGAAAAAGTCTCTACCATCAAGTGGAGTTTGTTATCTACTAACGTGGCAGACGGGCATCATGTCAGCTATGCCACATGAATGTCCACGTCACCGCAATGTCGAAAATTAATAATTTTAAAAATTATTTTTTAAAAAATATTAATGTGATTAAATAATTCTTTTTTTAATAATTAATTAAAGGTTATAACATTTTTTGTTTAAGCTATTAGGGTGGTCAGAGATTTTGACAAGCTTTGCAATTTTGAGGAACCCTAATTCAGGGTTTGGTTCTTTCACTCTTGGGGGTGGCTCTGGTGTTGCTCTAACAAGGAAATGTTCTTTTTATGTCTTGGGGTTGGGTATATTCGAATTTTGGTGTTGTTGTTCAATGAGTTATTGGAGATGAAGCCCACAATTTGCAATTGAGATTGTGGAATCATTCAAACTGGGGAGGGTGCTTCCTATGGACACAGAATGGTCATTTGGTTTTGTATGGATAGTAAGGAATAACTGATAATGGTGGCACAACATTCGCCTTCTAATTAGATCAATCAATATTTTCAATAATTGAATTCAAGTGATGGAAACTTCCAGAATTTGAGGAGAAACCGAACAATGGAGATGAGTGAGATAGCGCTCGCTAATTTTTTTAAAAAAAGAATTTTTTGGTTAATTATATATATTTTTTTAAAAAGATTAAGTAGTCCAAATTAATTTAATAACCATTAATTAATAAAAAATAATTATTTAAACAAATTAATAATTTTATAAAAAGTAATTTTAAATTATTAAATTTCCAATGTGGCAGTGATGTGACATCCATGTGGCAAAGCTGACGTGATGTTTGTCTGCCATGTCAGCAGATAACAGACTCCACTTGACGGTAGGAACTTTTTCCTAAAGTTTTTTTTGAAATAATAGGGGTGAAATCCTAAGGAAAAAAAATTCTGGGGATTAAAACCAAAAGTCATACACTTTTCAGGGACCAAAAACTTATTTAAACTAAAAATATAAAAGTAATTACATCCACAATCGAGGAGTATATAACTTTATAATGATCAATATCCAGGGCCGGTCTTGAGATTTTTGGTGCCCTGGACGAACTAAAGAAATAGTGCCGTCATAATCATTTGAAAATTTTCCTTCTTGTATTTTTTGCTGGAAAATCATTAATAATCCGTTCATAATCAAGGTTCTTTAAAAAGTCATTTTTGATAAAAATCAAAGTAAGATTATGTAATCAAAGCAAGAGATGGGAGAATCAGGGAAAAGAACCTTGAATTGCTCCAAGTCAAGCTCGCTTAACTGTGGAGTTATTAAGTGACGGGCTCCCGAAAAGAAGATGCATCTTGTTAGTATAGGTAATACCAATCAATTCATATAAGCCTTCCTCAATTGTATAGTCCCATACCTACACAGTCTTAGGATCCCTCTCATTCGGGTGTGTTATCGGTTCATTCATGTGTCCCTCCGCCTAGAAGCCTGCCAGGAGCCGCTCCTTGTTCGTGCCTTCTTGCACCGGCGACCACTCCGCGCCCTCGTCGGCACCCGGGTGTTACAGTCCAACATCGTGGCACAGGTGTCACAACGTAGATGGGGCCTCATTGTCCACCAGGCACAATAAGAACATCTTTATGATCTACCATGACGCCGCATGGTAATCACTCGTTTGATCATGGCACGTCTGCCAAATGCATGCAATAAAAACCTTTTGTTCTCAACACTTTTCTTTGTGCTATATCTTTATTTGTCAAAGCTCTCAAAAGCTTTCGACCCATCATCGTTTTTAAACATCAAAGCTCTCAAAAGCTTTCAACTTATCATCGTTTTTAAACATCAAAGCCATCAAAAGCTTTCAACTTATCATCGTTTTTAAACATCAAAGCTCTCAAAAGCTTTCAACTTATCATCGTTTTTAAACATCAAAGCTCTCAAAAGCTTTCAACTTATCATCGTTTTCAACATCGAATGCTCTCAAAAGCATCATCGTTTTAAACATCTTTACAACTTTTATTAACAACACAGGACCTCAAAGTCCGAGTGCTCAATCACGAAGCCCCTAGACCGTTGCAATCAGTCTTAGGTTCGTGGTAATAGAAAACAACTCAAAACGTTTTAACTTCTTTACGTAGATACTCAGTCTACAACACAACGAACCTTAATACCCCGACGTCTCGGTTATTAAGTTCCATAACATCGTTTTACATCGTTTTTGTCTGTGAAAAACAAATCCAAAATAAGACAACGTCATAAGAACACTAGCACCCCGACATCTCGGTTACTAAGTTCTATATCGTCGGTTAGTAAGACTCATTTACAGAAAATCATTTGAAAATTTTCCTTCTTGTATTTTTTGCTGGAAAATCATTAATAATCTGTTCATAATCAAGGTTCTTTAAAAAGTCATTTTTGATAAAAATCAAAGTAAGATTATGTAATCAAAGCAAGAGATGGGAGAATTAGGGAAAAGAAAGCTTAAATAGTAAATAATCAAATTTTAAATTATAGTAAATTAAAAAGATATTCTAATATATACATATACATTCGCCATATTATTTTTTATCACTCTATTATAATTTTTTTGGAATAATTATTTTTATTGGTAAAACAATAATTATATAAATTTTTATTTAATATCTATATATACTATATAATAATATTGTACCTATTATTTGGTGCCCCCCAAAAAAATAGTGCCCCTGGGCAGTCGCCCACCTCGCCCGTGCTCAGGGCCACCCCTATCTATATCCGGCCACTGTGACAAACATTGTGCTATAAGGAGTGCTTTAAATCTCACGATTTCATTAATTCATTTCTTTTACATACAAAAACCCACTTTATTCCAAATGGGTTTGACTCTTCATATGGATGGACTACAAGTCCAAAAACTTTATGTTTGATCAATGAGTCCAAGTTAGCTTGTATTGCCTCTTTCCATTTTCATCAATGATGTTGACGTTCTTCTACAGTTTGAGGCTCAAACTCATTATCATTGATAATTTCATAAGTAGTTGCATATGAAAAAACATTATCAACAATACTTCACATATTTTCCTCATATTTCCATATTTTAATGAGATATCATGATTTGTTAGTATTGGGGTCACTTATGGGGCAATTTTTCTATAAATATGGGGTTGTTGATTTATATTTATCTTAACCTCTTCTAGAGTGTCAATTTGCAGTTTCTTCATTTCCTTTTTCTTACAAGGAACAATATCCTCTGCCCCAATAGGTCTACCATGCTTCCACCATACTTTGGATTCATTAGTTGCCATACCTGCAAGATGTCCTTTAGGGAAAATTGATCGTGAAGGAACATTTGCAGCTGGGAACATGCAGGGCCGGCCCAAGGCCCAAGCGAGTGAAGCCCTTGATTTAGGCCTCAAAAAAATAATTTTTTCTTTAAAAAAAAAGCCCAAGTTGTATCTTTTTATATTATATATTTTTGATACTGTTAGTACATGAACAAAAATTAGCTAGCCCACTTGGTATGAAAGGTTATCATTAGCTACAAGGTCTAGGGTTCAACTCCTGATTTTGTATCAAAAAAATTAGTTTTGTATGAGAAAATTGTTAGGTTAATTTATTTTTATTTTTTAAAAGGTTTCGCCACAATGTTTGCTTTAGGCCTCAATAGATGTTGGACCGGCCCTGGGAACATGTGATTTAATGGCATTTTGAGTGTTTGTAAAAATATATCCAATTTTTAGAATAATTATTTGGGAACTTAACCAGGTCGTAAACATACTTGTTGTATTGCTTATAGAGGCATTGAGAATATTGTTATACTCATTTTCTTGGAGAGGCACTGTTGTAAAGAATACTCTTAATGAATAATCCGACTCGGTTGTTGGGGTTTGTGCAAGTGAGCTGAATCAGGATACATACATTTGTATTTATCTTCTTTTCTCTAACATTGCATATTTGTTTTATCTTCTTTTCTCTAACATTTCTTTTTAATGCAAATGTTGTGTTTCTACTTTTATGATACTTTTCTTTTGAAGTATACTAAAATTTGTTTGGGTTTCTCAAGTGTTTAAAAATGCTTAAAACCATAATTTAACCTCCTTGTTGTATTCTTTGTTTCACTTTCACATTCAAGTTCATAGGTTTCTTAACATATTTGTGTTGCCCCTTATATTTCTTTTTGAAATTACAATCAGATAATGACATGTACTTGAAAGTAAGGGTGTTCTTCGATCCTGGTCAACCTGATGAACCCAATAACCCAACTAAACCCAATTTAATTGGTTTCAATTTTTCAATGAACACATCCAACCTAACCCAACCCGATTAAACCCGATCATGTTTGGTTCGGGTAACGGGTTTATGATTATGAACTCGTGGACCCAACCCTTATACTAAAATAACACATGCCAAAATGAAGGATTTTAGGTTAACTCAAAATGTCCCTGCCCCTGTCCCACCGTTCTGGTTAAATCAAAATGTCCATGTCCCTTACTCGACTCCATTGTTCCCTCGTATGACATCTCCATCCCTAACAACCAGCACGTCGTCCCTGCTTCGCCATGTGTTGCCCAGCTTCTCCTATCTCCCTCATCGTTATCTAGTCCTCACCATCACGTGCCCCATCGTTGTTTGTCGTCATTCTTCTTCTCCGGCCAACAACAACCTCGAGCTGCTCCGCTACACGTCGTTCTTCTTATTATTGGCATTACGTGCTGCTCCTCCTCAAATCTGGTGCCAATGATGGCGGACGACCTCCTCCTCCATGCCTCTCATCTCGACGTTTAGATAATGTGCCACGTACTATAACACCCCCCCGGGGCATTACTTTGTAACACTTGCAGAAATAAATTAAAAAGAAATTTGCTGGTTGTTTTGGGAAATTGATTTACTTTAAGTCAGAAAATCTGGGTGTAAAAAAAATTTCTCCTTACCCCTTCGGAAGAATGTGATACAAACAACACAATATTACATTCATCCCATACTTGATATCACACATATACTAAACGTCTAAAAACATACATCCTCAAACACAAACCTAAGCTGGTTGCTCTACAAGACACTCACTGATAAGACCCCGTGATCATCCCTATGATCACACACCTATTCCCGCAATCCGGACTTAAGTCTCCAGGTGACTTAAGGAACTCCTCTGTAACATCTGTACTCATGTACCAAGGTACAACAACAAAACCAGAAGAACAAGTATATACAAGAGTGAGAACCAACATATGGATTTTAGAATGATAACTACATGCGCGACACACACAAAATAGCATATACACATATATATTCACAACCACATAAAATTATCAGAAATAAACAAGATAGTTTATCAAGGGGTCTCATACCCGACAATCATCGTCATTTGCAAAAATGCACGACATTTCAAGGTTCATCATCTAACTTTTAAAACTAATCTCCGGATATTCCAAACTTCTTTTCACTTGAGCGGATCAGGCTCTTACATGGCGCATTGCTCAAACTCCTGGCAGAATGGGCATCACGAAACATTGCGCATCGTCCAAAACTCCTGGCACGATGGTCAACACAGAACATGGCGCATCGTCCAAAACTCATGGAACGATGGTCATCACGATAAATGGATCATTTTGTCCATAAAACACATTGGCCGTTAAGGTACAATAATCAAATTTACATGACGCATTGTCCATCAAGGTACAATGATCATCGTGATAAATGGAACATTTGTCCATAAAAACACATTGTCCATTAAGGTACAATGATCAATACCGGCACGTCTGCCAATTAATGCATGTAAAACATTTTGTTTTCGTTACTTTTCTTTTTCGTTCATTCTTTCCTTGTCGAAGCTCAAAAGCTTACGACCTTCTCAACTTTTAAACATTTAATTTTGCCTTTTAATTTCAACAATAGGACGCAAAGTCCGAGTGTGCAAATCATGAATGTCTAGACCGATGTATTTAGCCTTAGGTTCGTAGATTCTAAAGCACAAAACTTGCATAATCTTTATAGGACAAAATAGTCCATAACTTCACCATTAGGACATACTGTCCATACCATAGAACACTAGAACACCGACCTCTCGGTAACTAGGTTCGTTTTTCAATTTTAAAATCATTTTCATTCTGTGAAACACAAATCCAAAACAAAACCTCCGTAACTTATCCAAGTTATCGGAATTAATACCGTTATGTAAAACTAATTTACAAAAAAATCCTTTTTCGTTGGAAATTCGTTATAAAATCATCAAATCACCCAAAAACTCATCTTCCTCTGAAAATCTTTATTTGAACCTTTAGTTCTAAAAATATCGTTTGAGACTAAATCTCTGTTTAAACAAATACTGGTATTTTTTAGAATGCTTTCCGTAAATATTTTCGGAATTAACCGACGTTTAGCATTTTAAAAATGTTTTAAGTCAAAATTTGATTATTCGAGTAAAATAATTTTCTCAACACCATAAATAAATTATTTTGAAACTTAACTTTTTATAAAATCATTTTCTAATATTTTGCAATTTCTTACGTAAAAATTAGCAGTACTAAAATATTTTCACGGTTATGTCCTCACTGTGACTCATAATTCACACTTATGCCATTAAATCATTAAAATAACAGTATTTTCAACTATTTCACACTTTTAACCAATCACATACTTCAATAATATTATAATACTATATTCCACCAATTAAAAATTCAATATTTCTTATAAAGCTTTTTAAAGTTTTTATCTTCTTAATTAATTGAGCACTAACCACTGTCAGGCTTCTCAATCGACAATCAACATCCATAAACATTCCACATCAACATTATAGCATATAATACAGTTTATAACATGCATTAAAACATGATAACAATTAACTGCAGATAATCAATTAAAAGCAGATAATAACAAAAAATAAATTAACTACGCAAGATAATTTGATGACACCACAAACACACTCAAATAAATTATACAGGCCACATACTAATAGCATATAGCTATCAAAAAAAATCCCTCAGGTACTCCCCTTACCTCTTTGAAGTTGCAGACTTTCCTTGTCACGAGTCCTCGAGTTAGAATCTGGTTATCATCAAACAACTTAGACAACAAAATCAAGTATTATTTTCCATAACAAACACAACCAAAAATAACAAGATCAAACAACAAAATCACTCATAAACTACATGATAGGTTCGGCCATCACTACTTTAGTTGGATAAACATGATAAAATTTTGTAAGCTTTTGGATTAATGATCCTTAAGTATAAGAGTTACATAATCAATTGTCATTTGACAAAGGTTGAATCAAAAACTCATATAACTCAATAATTAGGGTTTCGGCCATCATGATTAAAATAGGCTAGAGTTTGATTTGGTTTCTAATCTCTTGGAATCAATAATCATAGGTATTAAAGAGGTGATATTAAGTATTACATGACAAATATTGAAACAAAATCCATTTACACCAAAACCTAGAGTTTCGGCCTTGCTTCATAAAATAGGCTAGAGGTTTCAAAAATTAGCAAGCTTCTAGATTTAATAACAATAGGTATTGAAGAGCTTAAATCAAGTGTTCTATGTTAAAAATTGTAACAAAACTACTTTGCTCCTTTTCTACCTCGGTTCGGCCACTTTAGGAAAAATAGGATAGAAATTTTTGTTTAATTCATGCTCCTGGATACTAAACATAGAGATGATTACAAGATCATAGAAATTGGTTTCAGGGTCATACGATTTTTCTACCATTTTCTAGAGATTTTAGAAGATTCTAGATCTAGTAATTTTATGTGATGATCATGGCATAAACTTGTAAAATAAATGAAGATGAAGACTTAGATGAGCAAGGTGATGAGGTTTTACCTCTTGAAGCTTGAAGAAATGACAAGAAATGATGATGTTCTTCACAAAATCATGTTTGTGTTCTTATGTTTTTGAGAGAAAAGCTAAGGAAGAAGATTAAAGAAATGAAAAAAAAATGCCTAATTGTGGTTTAATGAGGATGGGCAGCACACATAAGGAGGAGTGAGGGCAGTTTTGTCCATCAAAAATTGCCTTGAGGACAAAATGGTAAAAATATACATGGGGACAAACTTGTAATTCCTTTAAAGTTCAAGGACATTATAGACATTTCACACCTAAAGTAATCATGAAAATCGAGTGGTTGAGGTTGAAGGAGAGGTGAATGATTTGTGACCACAAAACAAGGAGGAAGTAGCCAATTTGTACTTGTCCTGCCTTAACAATGGTTAATGTTTAACTAGGATAGGTTAGGTTAGGGGTATTTTGGTCTTTTCACACTTAAACTCATCATTACTTTCATTAATTGTAGGTGAGTCACCCTTGGAAGACTCATTGTCTTCATCCATCTGGTGTCGGATTTTGTCTCTACAAATCGGTTCTCAACTCAGTCGATTACCCGATTTAGGTTTTACGCCCAAAATAACTTACTTATTTTAAAAATTTTCAAAATAACCACTATCGTTGGAAAATTGATAAAAAAAACCTTAATCGTTTCGTTCACAAGTCAAAATTAGGTTTTCTGATCAGTAAAATCTTACTGTTAGTGGAAACGCAGACCAGGTTCCGTCTGAATTTTCAACCCAAAAATTAATTGTAACTCTCTACGATAAAGTAGAGTATAAATATGACTTTTGTTTATCCAAAATCATTTTCTAAGTTCATATAAAAATATAAACATTTACTTATATTTATACCGATATTAGAAAACAGAAAAATCGTGGTGTTACACGTACAGGGTACTTCTTTAATTTATGATACTTTTTTCATCCCTTTTGAATGTTAATGTATATTGATCGACCCTTGATCCAGAGAGGATTCTAATTTGCCCTTGTTGCCAATCCGATCCACCCGACCTAAACCATCAAGTGTTTGGTCGGGTTGGTTTGGTTCGGTTTTGCATAAGTTTTTGCACAAACCCGACCCAACCTGAGAGATATTGATTAGTTCGATTATCGGGTTTGGTCAAAACCGACCCAACCCAACCCTTGTACACTCTTACTTGAAAGACGAATCATACACATTGAGACTAGGAAATCGGTATATGAAGGACTTGAATCTAACCATTAATTTAATCATATATGACACACACATCAATCCATAGGATTGTTTCTAATATTTCTTAACAACAAAGCATTCAACAATAAAAAAACATTGCCCCAATAAAATGTGATTTTTTTTCTTAATTCCTCAAATGAGAGTAGGGTAAATTAAGTAAATAAAAACAAGAGGCAAATATTTATTTTTAATCACTGCTTTGTGCAATCTGTGGGCTTGAAGGAGACAACTTTCTTTTGAAGGTCATAGCCAACCAAGAGGTTTTGTTGTGCCAAGTTCCCAAATATGGAAACATTTGGATCTGGAGATGACCTGAAAGCCAAACATACAACCTCATCATCAACTTGAACAAAGGTGTTGAGAGCATTCAAATGGACATCTGCACCACGAAAGTGTGCTGTGATTACTGGAACCTCCAGTTTATTTGAAGTAAATTTGTAGCAAAGGCTCAATAATTGTGAAGGGTCCTCAGGACGCTCCAATTTAACTGCATCTGCAACTGCTGATTCCAATCTAGAGTAAACGTCTTCTGGCAAAATAGTGAGGGTTGTGCCTGAGTCAATTATGATGTTACCAGGTTTACCAATGCCAGAGGAGGGGCTTCCAAAATCTATTTTGTTGTCTCCCACACTAAACCCTTCCAAGTTTAGGTAGTAAAAGACTTCTGCGACCATGGGAGTTGAGACGACATCACCACCAGAAACCACAGCATCATCTCCAAAATTAAGTTTGCTTGAGAAATTAGACTTTTCAAAAGGCACTAAACAATAGGAGAATTTGCCACTTATTGAAGAATCGAGTTGAGATATAAGGGACACGGGTCCATTTCCGAGGCCAACTATGCCAGAGCTTTGCCCCTGAAAAGACATGGTGTTACTGTGGCCACATCCAACCACAGTCTTAGGAAATTGGATAGGAGATCCACTAGTGGAACCTAAAGTGAGAGTCTCTAAACTAAGGTCTCCTTCTGATCGTGACCCATCCCCATATTGAATAATATAATTGCAATTTTGCTGATCGTCATAAGAGCAAGAAGTGTCTGCCACAGATTTACATGTAGTAGAAGTGCAAGGAATACTTTTGTATGTCCTTGATTCTGAAGGGTTGAATATTGGAGTGGTTTGATTGAAACAGGGTTCACAGGGCTTGCATTGAAACCAAACAATGTCGCTACCCGTATCAACAATACCAAGGAGTTGGAATGGTGGGGTGCCAACTGAGTAACTCATGAGGTATTCACCTCGATCAGGTGTTACATCAGACTCAACTGTATTTGTAGAAACGGAACGTTTGTTGAAATGATTGGCACGATTAATGGAACGCGGAATAGCTTTGGCTACTCTTTGGAAACGAGTTTCTGTGGGATGAAAAAATGGTGATTTTGAAGAATCACGGTGAATGAGCTCTACACTAAAACCCAAAGCCTCAATGAGGGAGATGCCACAAAGGCAAAACAAGAAAAAAACAAGAGATGGATTCAATTTTCCCAGGGCTGATTTGAAACTCTTGATACAATTTTTTCAGGTGTCTTATCACTAGGGAATTCTAATGGCCTTTTATAGGGCTTTGATGGGGACGACGAATTAACGTGTCAGATAACCTGTGAGTGGGAAAAGGTGCTACACAAATATGGAAATGAGGAAAGATAAAAAGAATTCCAAATCTTTCGATATTGGGATTAATCTTTTGGTTATTATTATTAATATATATATATATATATATATATATATATATATATATAAAAGGAAAATGTATGTTAAAGTCACGTTTTAAAAAGAATTCCAAATATGTATTCCAAAATTTTCAAATTATAAAAAGAATTCCAAATTATATGTATTCCAAATTATAAAAAGAATTCCAAATTTTTCTTATAGTCACGTTTTAAATATGTATGTTTGAACCAAATATAACTATTCATAGCACATAAATATATAAAACTTTTTTTTTAACTGGAATATAAAACTTTAAGAAAAATGTTATTAAATGTAAAAGGAAAATTTAAGCCGGATTTGTTGCCAAATCGGACCATACTAAAATGATTTTGAAAGCTATTACTAGTAATACATTTTGTAATATATTTATTTATATATAACATATCTCTAAAATTCAAGTTTTACATATGTATGTTTGAACCATAAAGAACTATTGATTGCACATACATATATAAAACTTTTTTTTATTTTGATTGGAATATAAAACTTTAAGAGTAATGTTATTAATATATATATATATCTATATATATATATATATATATATATATATATATATATATATATATATATATATATTTATATGATAGTTTACATCGGATTTGTTGCCAAATTGGACCATATTAAAATGATTTTGGAAACTATTACTTGTTAATATTTTTTATAATATATATATATGTAACACCCCCCTTGGGCATTACTTTGTAAACACGTGCGGAAATGAATTTAAAAGGAAATTTTACAAAACGAATTTCCAATATAAAAGGATTTTCGGTAAACAACGGTTATTGGTATATGAAGGACTTGAATCTAACCATTAATTTAATCATATATGACACACACATCAATCCATAGGATTGTTTCTAATATTTCTTAACAACAAAGCATTCAACAATAAAAAAACATTGCCCCAATAAAATGTGATTTTTTTTCTTAATTCCTCAAATGAGAGTAGGGTAAATTAAGTAAATAAAAACAAGAGGCAAATATTTATTTTTAATCACTGCTTTGTGCAATCTGTGGGCTTGAAGGAGACAACTTTCTTTTGAAGGTCATAGCCAACCAAGAGGTTTTGTTGTGCCAAGTTCCCAAATATGGAAACATTTGGATCTGGAGATGACCTGAAAGCCAAACATACTACCTCATCATCAACTTGAACAAAGGTGTTGAGAGCATTCAAATGGACATCTGCACCACGAAAGTGTGCTGTGATTACTGGAACCTCCAGTTTATTTGAAGTAAATTTGTAGCAAAGGCTCAATAATTGTGAAGGGTCCTCAGTACGCTCCAATTTAACTGCATCTGCAACTGCTGATTCCAATCTAGAGTAAACGTCTTCTGGCAAAATAGTGAGGGTTGTGCCTGAGTCAATTATGATGTTACCAGGTTTACCAATGCCAGAGGAGGGGCTTCCAAAATCTATTTTGTTGTCTCCCACACTAAACCCTTCCAAGTTTAGGTAGTAAAAGACTTCTGGGACCATGGGAGTTGAGACGACATCACCACCGTAAACCACAAAGATCATCTCCAAAATTAAGTTTGCTTGAGAAATTAGACTTTTCAAAAGGCACTAAACAATAGGAGAATTTGCCACTTATTGAAGAACCGAGTTGAGATATAAGGGACACGGGTCCATTTCCGAGGCCAACTATGCCAGAGCTTTGCCCCTGAAAAGACATGGTGTTACTGTGGCCACATCCAACCACAGTCTTAGGAAATTGGATAGGAGATCCACTAGTGGAACCTAAAGTGAGAGTCTCTAAACTAAGATCTCCTTCTGATCGTGACCCATCCCCATATTGAATAATATAATTGCAATTTTGCTGATCGTCATAAGAGCAAGAAGTGTCTGTCACAGATTTACATGTAGTAGAAGTGCAAGGAATACTTTTGTATGTCCTTGATTCTGAAGGGTTGAATATTGGAGTGGTTTGATTGAAACAGGGTTCACAGGGCTTGCATTAAAACCAAACAATGTCGCTACCCGTATCAACAATACCAAGGAGTTGGAATGGTGGGGTGCCAATCGAGTAACTCATGAGGTATTCACCTCGATCGGTGTTACATCGGACTCAATCGTATTTGTAGAAACGGAACGTTTGTTGAAATGATTGGCACGATTAATGGAACGCGGAATAGCTTTGGCTACTCTTTGGAAACGAGTTTCTGTGGGAAGAAAAAATGGTGATTTTGAAGAATCACGGTGAATGAGCTCTACACTAAAACCCAAAGCCTCAATGAGGGAGATGCCACAAAGGCAAAACAAGAAAAAAACAAGAGATGGATTCAATTTTCCCATGGCTGATTTGAAACTCTTGATACAATTTTTTCAAGTGTCTTATCACTAGGGAATTCTAATGGCCTTTTATAGGGCTTTGATGGGGACGACGAATTAACGTGTCAGATAACCTGTGAGTGGGAAAAGGTGCTACACAAATATGGAAATGAGGAAAGATAAAAAGAATTCCAAATCTTTCGATATTGGGATTAATCCTTTGGTTATTATTATTAATATATATATATATATATATATATATAAAAGGAAAATGTATGTTAAAGTCACGTTTTAAAAAGAATTCCAAATATGTATTCCAAAATTTTCAAATTATAAAAAGAATTCCAAATTATATGTATTCCAAATTATAAAAAGAATTCCAAATTTTTCTTATAGTCACGTTTTAAATATGTATGTTTGAACCAAATATAACTATTCATAGCACATAAATATATAAAACTTTTTTTTTAACTGGAATATAAAACTTTAAGAAAAATGTTATTAAATGTAAAAGGAAAATTTAAGCCGGATTTGTTGCCAAATCGGACCATACTAAAATGATTTTGAAAGCTATTACTTGTAATACATTTTGTAATATATATATATATATATATATATATATATATATATATATATATATATATGTATATATATATATATATATATATATATATATATATATATATAACATATCTCTAAAATTCAAGTTTTACATATGTATGTTTGAACCATAAAGAACTATTGATTGCACATGCATATATAAAACTTTTTTTTTTTATTTTGATTGGAATATAAAACTTTAAGAGTAACGTTATTAATATATATATATATATATATATATATATATATATATATATATATATATATGATAGTTTACATCGGATTTGTTGCCAAATTGGACCATATTAAAATGATTTTGGAAACTATTATTTGTTAATATTTTTTATAATATATATATATATGTAACACCCCCCTTGGGCATTACTTTGTAAACACGTGCGGAAATGAATTTAAAAGGAAATTTTACAAAACGAATTTCCAATATAAAAGGATTTTCGGTAAACAACGGTTATTGGTATATGAAGGACTTGAATCTAACCATTAATTTAATCATATATGACACACACATCAATCCATAGGATTGTTTCTAATATTTCTTAACAACAAAGCATTCAACAATAAAAAAACATTGCCCCAATAAAATGTGATTTTTTTTCTTAATTCCTCAAATGAGAGTAGGGTAAATTAAGTAAATAAAAACAAGAGGCAAATATTTATTTTTAATCACTGCTTTGTGCAATCTGTGGGCTTGAAGGAGACAACTTTCTTTTGAAGGTGATAGCCAACCAAGAGGTTTTGTTGTGCCAAGTTCCCAAATATGGAAACATTTGGATCTGGAGATGACCTGAAAGCCAAACATACTACCTCATCATCAACTTGAACAAAGGTGTTGAGAGCATTCAAATGGACATCTGCACCACGAAAGTGTGCTGTGATTACTGGAACCTCCAGTTTATTTGAAGTAAATTTGTAGCAAAGGCTCAATAATTGTGAAGGGTCCTCAGTACGCTCTAATTTAACTGCATCTGCAACTGCTGATTCCAATCTAGAGTAAACGTCTTCTGGCAAAATAGTGAGGGTTGTGCCTGAGTCAATTATGATGTTACCAGGTTTACCAATGCCAGAGGAGGGGCTTCCAAAATCTATTTTGTTGTCTCCCACACTAAACCCTTCCAAGTTTAGGTAGTAAAAGACTTCTGGGACCATGGGAGTTGAGACGACATCACCACCAGAAACCACAGCATCATCTCCAAAATTAAGTTTGCTTGAGAAATTAGACTTTTCAAAAGGCACTAAACAATAGGAGAATTTGCCACTTATTGAAGAACCGAGTTGAGATATAAGGGACACGGGTCCATTTCCGAGGCCAACTATGCCAGAGCTTTGCCCCTGAAAAGACATGGTGTTACTGTGGCCACATCCAACCACAGTCTTAGGAAATTGGATAGGAGAGCCACTAGTGGAACCTAAAGTGAGAGTCTCTAAACTAAGATCTCCTTCTGATCGTGACCCATCCCCATATTGAATAATATAATTGCAATTTTGCTGATCGTCATAAGAGCAAGAAGTGTCTGTCACAGATTTACATGTAGTAGAAGTGCAAGGAATACTTTTGTATGTCCTTGATTCTGAAGGGTTGAATATTGGAGTGGTTTGATTGAAACAGGGTTCACAGGGCTTGCATTGAAACCAAACAATGTCGCTACCCGTATCAACAATACCAAGGAGTTGGAATGGTGGGGTGCCAACTGAGTAACTCATGAGGTATTCACCTCGATCAGGTGTTACATCAGACTCAACTGTATTTGTAGAAACGGAACGTTTGTTGAAATGATTGGCACGATTAATGGAACGCGGAATAGCTTTGGCTACTCTTTGGAAACGAGTTTCTGTGGGATGAAAAAATGGTGATTTTGAAGAATCACGGTGAATGAGCTCTACACTAAAACCCAAAGCCTCAATGAGGGAGATGCCACAAAGGCAAAACAAGAAAAAAACAAGAGATGGATTCAATTTTCCCAGGGCTGATTTGAAACTCTTGATACAATTTTTTCAGGTGTCTTATCACTAGGGAATTCTAATGGCCTTTTATAGGGCTTTGATGGGGACGACGAATTAACGTGTCAGATAACCTGTGAGTGGGAAAAGGTGCTACACAAATATGGAAATGAGGAAAGATAAAAAGAATTCCAAATCTTTCGATATTGGGATTAATCTTTTGGTTATTATTATTAATATATATATATATATATATATATATATATATATATATATATATATATATATATATATAAAAGGAAAATGTATGTTAAAGTCACGTTTTAAAAAGAATTCCAAATATGTATTCCAAAATTTTCAAATTATAAAAAGAATTCCAAATTATATGTATTCCAAATTATAAAAAGAATTCCAAATTTTTCTTATAGTCACGTTTTAAATATGTATGTTTGAACCAAATATAACTATTCATAGCACATAAATATATAAAACTTTTTTTTTAACTGGAATATAAAACTTTAAGAAAAATGTTATTAAATGTAAAAGGAAAATTTAAGCCGGATTTGTTGCCAAATCGGACCATACTAAAATGATTTTGAAAGCTATTACTAGTAATACATTTTGTAATATATTTATTTATATATAACATATCTCTAAAATTCAAGTTTTACATATGTATGTTTGAACCATAAAGAACTATTGATTGCACATACATATATAAAACTTTTTTTTTATTTTGATTGGAATATAAAACTTTAAGAGTAATGTTATTAATATATATATATATCTATATATATATATATATATATATATATATATATATATATATATATATATATATATATATATATATGATAGTTTACATCGGATTTGTTGCCAAATTGGACCATATTAAAATGATTTTGGAAACTAATCCATGTTAATATATTTTATAATATATATATATATATATATATATATATATATATATATATGTAACACCCCCCTTGGGCATTACTTTGTAAACACGTGCGGAAATGAATTTATAAGGGAATTTTACAAAACGAATTTCCAACATAAAAGGATTTTCGGTAAACAACGGTTATTGGTATATGAAGGACTTGAATCTAACCATTAATTTAATCGTATATGACACACACATCAATCCATAGGATTGTTTCTAATATTTCTTAACAACAAAGCATTCAACAACAAAAAAACATTGCCCCAATAAAATGTGATTTTTTTTCTTAATTCCTCAAATGAGAGTAGGGTAAATTAAGTAAATAAAAACAAGAGGCAAATATTTATTTTTAATCACTGCTTTGTGCAATCTGTGGGCTTGAAGGAGACAACTTTCTTTTGAAGGTCATAGCCAACCAAGAGGTTTTGTTGTGCCAAGTTCCCAAATATGGAAACATTTTGATCTGGAGATGACCTGAAAGCCAAACATACAACCTCATCATCAACTTGAACAAAGGTGTTGAGAGCATTCAAATGGACATCTGCACCACGAAAGTGTGCTGTGATTACTGGAACCTCCAGTTTATTTGAAGTAAATTTGTAGCAAAGGCTCAATAATTGTGAAGGGTCCTCTGTACGCTCCAATTTAACTGCATCTGCAACTGCTGATTCCAATCTAGAGTAAACGTCTTCTGGCAAAAGAGTGAGGGTTGTGCCTGAGTCAATTATGATGTTACCAGGTTTACCAATGCCAGAGGAGGGGCTTCCAAAATCTATTTTGTTGTCTCCCACACTAAACCCTTCCAGGTTTAGGTAGTAAAAGACTTCTGGGACCATGGGAGTTGAGACGACATCACCACCAGAAACCACAGCATCATCTCCAAAATTAAGTTTGCTTGAGAAATTAGACTTTTCAAAAGGCACTAAACAATAGGAAAATTTGCCACTTATTGAAGAACCGAGTTGAGATATAAGGGACACGGGTCCATTTCCGAGGCCAACTATGCCAGAGCTTTGCCCCTGAAAAGACATGGTGTTACTGTGGCCACATCCAACCACAGTCTTAGGAAATTGGATAGGAGAGCCACTATTGGAACCTAAAGTGAGAGTCTCTAAACTAAGATCTCCTTCTGATCGTGACCCATCCCCATATTGAATAATATAATTGCAATTTTGCTGATCGTCATAAGAGCAAGAAGTGTCTGTCACAGATTTACATGTAGTAGAAGTGCAAGGAATACTTTTGTATGTCCTTGATTCTGAAGGGTTGAATATTGGAGTGGTTTGATTGAAACAGGGTTCACAGGGCTTGCATTGAAACCAAACAATGTCGCTACCCGTATCAACAATACCAAGGAGTTGGAATGGTGGGGTGCCAACTGAGTAACTCATGAGGTATTCACCTCGATCAGGTGTTACATCAGACTCAATTGTATTTGGAGAAACGGAACGTTTGTTGAAATGATTGGCACGATTAATGGAACGCGGAATAGCTTTGGCTACTCTTTGGAAACGAGTTTCTGTGGGAAGAAAAAATGGTGATTTTGTTGAATCACGGTGAATGAGCTCTACACTAAAACCCAAAGCCTCAATGAGGGAGATGCCACAAAGGCAAAACAAGAAAAAAACAAGAGATGGATTCAATTTTCCCATGGCTGATTTGAAACTCTTGATACAATTTTTTCAAGTGTCTTATCACTAGGGAATTCTCATGGCCTTTTATAGGGCTTTGATGGGGACGACGAATTAACGTGTCCGATAACCTGTGAGTGGGAA
Organism: Sophora flavescens; assembly: GCA_030762895.1. Classification (NCBI taxonomy): domain Eukaryota; kingdom Viridiplantae; phylum Streptophyta; class Magnoliopsida; order Fabales; family Fabaceae; genus Sophora; species Sophora flavescens. The sequence continues at coordinate 82,165,125 of CM061063.1, forward strand.
AAGGTGCTACACAAATATGAAAATGAGGAAAGATAAAAAGAATTCCAAATCTTTCGATATTGGGATTAATCTTTTGGTTATTATTATTAATATATATATATATATATATATATATATATATATATATATATATATATATATATATATATATATATAAGGAAAATGTATGTTAAAGTCACGTTTTAAAAAGAATTCCAAATATGTATTCCAAAACTTTCAAATTATAAAAAGAATTCCAAATTATATGTATTCCAAATTATAAAAAGAATTCCAAGTTTTTCTTAAAGTCACGTTTTAAATATGTATGTTTGAACCAAATAGAACTATTCATAGCACATAAATATATAAAACTTTTTTTTTTAACTGGAATATAAAACTTTAAGAAAAATGTTATTAAATGTAAAAGGAAAATTTAAATCGGATTTGTTGCCAAATCGGACCATACTAAAATGATTTTGAAAGCTATTACTTGTAATACATTTTGTAATATATATATATATATATATATATATATATATATATATATATATATATATATATAACATATCTCTAAAATTCAAGTTTTACATATGTATGTTTGAACCATAAAGAACTATTGATTGCACATACATATATAAAACTTTTTTTTTATTTTGATTGGAATATAAAACTTTAAGAGTAACGTTATTAATATATATATATATATATATATATGATAGTTTACATCGGATTTGTTGCCAAATTGGACCATATTAAAATGATTTTGGAAACTATTATTTGTTAATATATTTTATAATATATATATATATATATATATATATATATATATATATATGTAACACCCCCCTTGGGCATTACTTTGTAAACACGTGCGGAAATGAATTTATAAGGGAATTTTACAAAACGAATTTCCAATATAAAAGGATTTTCGGTAAACAACGGTTATTGGTATATGAAGGACTTGAATCTAACCATTTATTTAATCGTATATGACACACACATCAATCCATAGGATTGTTTCTAATATTTCTTAACAACAAAGCATTCAACAATAAAAAAACATTGCCCCAATAAAATGTGATTTTTTTTCTTAATTCCTCAAATGAGAGTAGGGTAAATTAAGTAAATAAAAACAAGAGGCAAATATTTATTTTTAATCACTGCTTTGTGCAATCTGTGGGCTTGAAGGAGACAACTTTCTTTTGAAGGTCATAGCCAACCAAGAGGTTTTGTTGTGCCAAGTTCCCAAATATGGAAACATTTGGATCTGGAGATGACCTGAAAGCCAAACATACAACCTCATCATCAACTTGAACAAAGGTGTTGAGAGCATTCAAATGGACATCTGCACCACGAAAGTGTGCTGTGATTACTGGAACCTCCAGTTTATTTGAAGTAAATTTGTAGCAAAGGCTCAATAATTGTGAAGGGTCCTCAGTACGCTCCAATTTAACTGCATCTGCAACTGCTGATTCCAATCTAGAGTAAACGTCTTCTGGCAAAATAGTGAGGGTTGTGCCTGAGTCAATTATGATGTTACCAGGTTTACCAATGCCAGAGGAGGGGCTTCCAAAATCTATTTTGTTGTCTCCCACACTAAACCCTTCCAGGTTTAGGTAGTAAAAGACTTCTGGGACCATGGGAGTTGAGACGACATCACCACCAGAAACCACAACATCATCTCCAAAATTAAGTTTGCTTGAGAAATTAGACTTTTCAAAAGGCACTAAACAATAGGAGAATTTGCCACTTATTGAAGAACCGAGTTGAGATATAAGGGACACGGGTCCATTTCCGAGGCCAACTGTGCCAGAGCTTAGTCCCTGAAAAGACATGGTGTTACTGTGGCCACATCCAACCACAGTCTTAGGAAATTGGATAGGAGAGCCACTAGTGGAACCTAAAGTGAGAGTCTCTAAACTAAGATCTCCTTCTGATCGTGACCCATCCCCATATTGAATAATATAATTGCAATTTTGCTGATCGTCATAAGAGCAAGAAGTGTCTGTCACAGATTTACATGTAGTAGAAGTGCAAGGAATACTTTTGTATGTCCTTGATTCTGAAGGGTTGAATATTGGAGTGGTTTGATTGAAACAGGGTTCACAGGGCTTGCATTGAAACCAAACAATGTCGCTACCCGTATCAACAATACCAAGGAGTTGGAATGGTGGGGTGCCAACTGAGTAACTCATGAGGTATTCACCTCCATCAGGTGTTACATCAGACTCAACTGTATTTGGAGAAACGGAACGTTTGTTGAAATGATTGGCACGATTAATGGAACGCGGAATAGCTTTGGCTACTCTTTGGAAACGAGTTTCTGTGGGAAGAAAAAATGGTGATTTTGAAGAATCACAGTGAATGAGCTCTACACTAAAACCCAAAGCCTCAATGAGGGAGATGCCACAAAGGCAAAACAAGAAAAAAACAAGAGATGGATTCAATTTTCCCATGGCTGATTTGAAACTCTTGATACAATTTTTTCAAGTGTCTTATCACTAGGGAATTCTCATGGCCTTTTATAGGGCTTTGATGGGGACGACGAATTAACGTGTCAGATAACCTGTGAGTGGGAAAAGGTGCTACACAAATATGGAAATGAGGAAAGATAAAAAGAATTCCAAATCTTTCGATATTGGGATTAATCTTTTGGTTATTATTATTAATATATATATATATATATATATATAAAAGGAAAATGTATGTTAAAGTCACGTTTTAAAAAGAATTCCAAATATGTATTCCAAAATTTTCAAATTATAAAAAGAATTCCAAATTATATGTATTCCAAATTATAAAAAGAATTCCAAGTTTTTCTTAAAGTCACGTTTTAAATATGTATGTTTGAACCAAATAGAACTATTCATAGCACATAAATATATAAAACTTTTTTTTTAACTGGAATATAAAACTTTTAGAAAAATGTTATTAAATGTAAAAGGAAAATTTAAATCGGATTTGTTGCCAAATCGGACCATACTAACATGATTTTGAAAGCTATTACTTGTAATACATTTTGTAATATATATATATATATATACATATATATATATATATATATATATATATATATATATATATATATATATATAAATATATATATATATATATATATATATATATATATATATATATATATATATATATAACATATCTCTAAAATTCAAGTTTTACATATGTATGTTTGAACCATAAATAACTATTGATTGCACATACATATATAAAACTTTTTTTTTTATTTTGACTGGAATATAAAACTTTAAGAGTAATGTTGTTAATATATATATATATATATATATATATATATATATATATATATATATATATATATATATATATATATATATATATGATAGATTACATCGGATTTGTTGCCAAATTGGACCATATTAAAATGATTTTGGAAACTATTATTTGTTAATATATTTTATAATATATATATATATATATATATATATGTAACACCCCGCTTGGGCATTACTTTGTAAACAAGTGCGGAAATGAATTTAAAAGGGAATTTTACAAAACGAATTTCCAATATAAAAGGATTTTCGGTAAACAACGGTTATTGGTATATGAAGGACTTGAATCTAACCAATAATTTAATCATATATGACACACACATCAATCCATAGGATTGTTCCTAATATTTATTAACAACAAAGCATTCAACAATAAAAAAACATTGCCCCAATAAAATGTGATTTTTTTTCTTAATTCCTCAAATGAGAGTAGGGTAAATTAATAAATAAAAACAAGAGGCAAATATTTATTTTTAATCACTGCTTTGTGCAATCTGTGGGCTTGAAGGAGACAACTTTCTTTTGAAGGTCATAGCCAACCAAAAGGTTTTGTTGTGCCAAGTTCCCAAATATGGAAACATTTGGATCTGGAGATGACCTGAAAGCCAAACATACAACCTCATCATCAACTTGAACAAAGGTGTTTAGAGCATTCAAATGGACATCTGCACCACGAAAGTGTGCTGTGATTACTGGAACCTCCAGTTTATTTGAAGTAAATTTGTAGCAAAGGCTCAATAATTGTGAAGGGTCCTCAGTACGCTCCAATTTAACTGCATCTGCAACTGCTGATTCCAATCTAGAGTAAACGTCTTCTGGCAAAATAGTGAGGGTTGTGCCTGAGTCAATTATGATGTTACCAGGTTTACCAATGCCAGAGGAGGGGCTTCCAAAATCTATTTTGTTGTCTCCCACACTAAACCCTTCCAAGTTTAGGTAGTAAAAGACTTCCGAGACCATGGGAGTTGAGACGACATCACCACCAGAAACCACATCATCATCTCCAAAATTAAGTTTGCTTGAGAAATTAGACTTTTCAAATGGCACTAAACAATAGGAGAATTTGCCACTTATTGAAGAACCGAGTTGAGATATAAGGGACACGGGTCCATTTCCGAGGCCAACTATGCCAGAGCTTTGCCCCTGAAAAGACATGGTGTTACTGTGGCCACATCCAACCACATCTTAGGAAATTGGATAGGAGAGCCACTATTGGAACCTAAAGTGACAGTCTCTAAACTAAGATCTCCTTCTGATCGTGACCCATCCCCATATTGAATAATATAATTGCAATTTTGCTGATCGTCATAAGAGCAAGAAGTGTCTGTCACAGATTTACATGTAGTAGAAGTGCAAGGAATACTTTTGTATGTCCTTGATTCTGAAGGGTTGAATATTGGAGTGGTTTGATCGAAACAGGGTTCACAGGGCTTGCATTGAAACCAAACAATGTCGCTACCCGTATCAACAATACCAAGGAGTTGGAATGGTGGGGTGCCAACTGAGTAACTCATGAGGTATTCACCTCGATCAGGTGTTACATCAGACTCAACTGTATTTGTAGAAACGGAACGTTTGTTGAAATGATTGGCACGATTAATGGAACGCGGAATAGCTTTGGCTACTCTTTGGAAACGAGTTTTTGTGGGAAGAAAAAATGGTGATTTTGAAGAATCACGGTGAATGAGCTCTACACTAAAACCCAAAGCCTCAATGAGGGAGATGCCACAAAGGCAAAACAAGAAAAAAACAAGAGATGGATTCAATTTTCCCATGGCTGATTTGAAACTCTTGATACAATTTTTTCAAGTGTCTTATCACTAGGGAATTCTAATGGCCTTTTATAGGGCTTTGATGGGGACGACGAATTAACGTGTCAGATAACCTGTGAGTGGGAAAAGGTGCTACACAAATATGGAAATGAGGAAAGATAAAAAGAATTCCAAATCTTTCGATATTGGGATTAATCCTTTGGTTATTATTATTAATATATATATATATATATATATATATATATATATATAGATATATATATAAGGAAAATGTATGTTAAAATCACGTTTTAAAAAGAATTCCAAATATGTATTCCAAAATTTTCAAATTATAAAAAGAATTCCAAATTATATGTATTCCAAATTATAAAAAGAATTCCAAATTTTTCTTAAATTCACATTTTAAATATGTATGTTTGAACCAAATAGAACTATTCATAGCACATAAATATATAAAACTTTTTTTTTAACTGGAATATAAAACTTTAAGAAAAATGTTATTAAATGTAAAAGGAAAATTTAAATCGGATTTGTTGCCAAATCGGACCATACTAAAATGATTTTGAAAGCTATTACTTGTAATACATTTTGTAATATATATATATATATATATGTATATATATATATATATATATATATATATATATATATATATATATATATATATATATATATATATATATAACATATCTCTAAAATTCAAGTTTTACATATGTATGTTTGAACCATATAGAACTATTGATTGCACATACATATATAAAACTTTTTTTTATTTTGTTTGGAATATAAAACTTTAAGAGTAATGTTATTATATATATATATATATATATATATATATATATATATATATGAAAATTTACATCGGATTTGTTGCCAAATTGGACCATATTAAAATAATTTTGGAAACTATTACTTGTTAATATATTTTGTATATATATATATATATATATATATATATATATATATATATATATATATATATATATATATATATATATATATATATATATATATATGTAACACCCCCCTTGGGCATTACTTTGTAAACACGTGCGGAAATGAATTTAAAAGGGAATTTCACTGGTTGCTTTCGGAAATTAATTTATATAAATATATAAGCACCAGAAAATGGGTATATAGTTTGTTAAATGCGGTTACGGTAAAATTTAAACCAGTTTTGAAATAGTAACATCACATTTTCAGCTATCATGGTACAAATTTTGGTCATATATAGACAATTTGTTATACGACCCAAAACCTAAGTCGTAACTGGCGCGCTGACTTACAAACCTAGCCTGGCAAACCTATTTATTTTCGAAATGTACTTAAATAAAAAGCTTGAATATTTTTACAAAAATTTTGACAGAGTCTCCTCTGTAATTACAACATCCCAAGATAAAAACACCTGTTGAAATATTTCCATTTTCATCCCAGAAATTCCAGTCATACAAGAAAACACACAGACGATATTTTTCTGAAAATATTTACATAAACAAATACCTGACCAAAATGAAAGATTTTAAATTTTTCATTCAAAAGAAGGGCTCTCCGAGCCATTTACATTCCATCCAAAAATAAAGGCTCTCCGAGCCATAAACGTACTCACTAACATTAATCAACATCGTCTCAAAACCTAAGCTGGTCGTTCTAAAGGATATTCATGGGTAAGACCCCTATGGTTCTTACCATTATACCTGACATTATACATCTTCCAGGATTGGGAATAATATCCCCGAGCGAAACTGGAAACCTCTCCTACATCTTCTGTACGCGTGTACCAAGGTACAACAACAAAACCAGAAAAACCTATACATGCAAGGGTGAGATACCAATATATGGATTTAAATACGATAACCACATGCACGACTCTCAATTACCATTTAACATGAATATTCAAAGATAAACAATATATTTATCAAAGGGTTTCATACCCGACAGTCGTACCCGTTTTAAAAATCATGACACTTCAATATTTCACAACTAACTTTGAGACCTAATCTCCGGAGCTCCAACCAACAAATAAATGAGTTGATCAGGCTCTAGTTGCCAATTAAGGCAGAATCAATGCCCGATATGGCAAAGTTCAAATAACCATTCCACAATCCAAAATGAGGCAAAGTGGTGACTACATATAGCACATGGTTTTCGTGGTCGTATATCCATCAAGGCACAGTGACGCAAACGTCATGAATACTTGCCATCAAGCATTCAAGTCCTATGCAAAGGCACGTCTGCCCTGGAATGCATGTAAAACATTTTCTTCACGTTGTTTTCTTTGTGTTCAATCTTTATATGTCGGAGCTAAAAAGAAGCAGGACCAAATCATCATTTTAAACTTTCAAGTTTAATACCTCTTTCAAAACAATTTGACTTCAAGTCAAAAGTGTGCAAATCACGAAATCTGGACCGATGCACCAGTCTTAGATACATAGATTTTAGTGCACAAAACAAATAAACCACTTATAGGACATCTAGTCCATAACTTCACCTTTCGGACCCCGGGCCCATATCATTCGGACCCCTTGCCCATATCATAAAACACTAGATCCGACGTCTCGGTTTCTAGGTTCGTTTAAACCATTTTCGTTCTGTGAAATACAAAACAAAACCAAAGTTTCCTCAACTTATCCAAGTTGACGGAAATAACACCATTGTGTAAAACTCATTTCCAGAAATCCTTTCCGTTTGAAATTCATTTATAAAACCATCAAATCATAGAGAAATTCATTTTTCTCAATTCCGTTTTCTTTTGAAAACTCCTTTTTCCGTAACAACTTCAAATCCTCGTAAAATTATTTCCAACTCATTTCTATTTAAAATAATAAAATTGTTCCTCATAGTTTTCGTTGTCAAATACTTTTCTAAAGTATTTTTCGTTGGAAATAATGTCATTTGTAAATCAAATGATTTTCTCTTTTACAAAAGTTCTTCATAATCATTGTTAAAATATCCTTGACACTTACATTTCTTAGAATAACTTTTCATCTTATTTTTGAATTTGTTTGAAAAAGACAACGTAACTGAAATCTTTTCAAGATGTCGTCCTCACTGTTTACTTATAAATCACTCTTTTCTCCAAAACATCATAAAATATAAATACTCTCAATATTTTTCTTCCATAAATCAAGTCCTTTGAATTTCTCCTCAAGCTTTTTCAACGCTTTTATCTTTAATTTAATTGAGCACTGACCCAGTATGTCGCTTCTCAGTCAATCAACCAACCAACAGATACTCCATACATAGCAGATATCCATATATCACTGTATAATCATGATTTCACAAAAAACATTAAAAACCACATAACAGTCATATAACAATTTAATTTGACACCACACATCACAACAAATAAACTCGAATACGACACACGATTAGCATGCAGTTACCGAAAATCCCTCAGGCAGTCTCCCCTTACCTTTGAAGACAAGAATAAGATCACTCATTCCGGGTTCCTCTAACACTTTGCAACGCTTATAAACAACTTCAAGATAGCTCCAAAAATGTATTCTCTACTCCTCCAACCATGACAGTCACATCCACATAGATGGAAATTGGCCATCAACATAGCCAATAGCAAGCACAACCAAAAATCAGAAACTTATCATCACAAAACATAAGTTTGTACCACTTAAATAATTAATTCAACTAAGTAAACGATATTGGTTTTTCATTTAAAATAATCGGGGTTTTAGAGTTCACTAGGAATTTGGGGAAAACCAATTTTAATCAAGTTGAAAAGTTGGCTACGCTGTACATCAGAGAGATAGTTAGGCTATATGGTATACCCTCTAGCATAGTATCAGATAGAGACCCGAGGTTTACCTCTAGTTTTTGGAATAGTTTGCAAGAGGCCTTATGAACGGAGCTTAGGCTAAGTTCATCCTATCACCCACAGACGGATGGTCAGTCTGAGAGAACCATCCAGTCATTAGAGGATTTTCTTAGAGCTTGTGTGCTAGAACAGTTAGGTAGTCGGGACAAGTTCTTGCCCCAGGTAGAGTTTACCTACAACAATAGTTTCCATTCCAGTATTGGGATGGTACCTTATGAAGCTCTTTATGGGAGGAGATGTAGGACACCCTTGTGTTGGAGTGAACCTAGTGATAGTGTTGTGTTAGGACCTGAAGTGGTGCAAGAAACCACCGATTAAGTGAGGATGATTCAGGAAAATATGAAAGTGGCATAGAGTACGCAAAAGAGCTACCATAACAAAAGGAGGAAGGCACTCGAATTCCAGGAAGGTGACCATGTTTTCTTGAGAGTTACCCCGACAACTGGGGTTGGTAGAGTGATGAAGGCAAGGAAACTTACTCCTATATTCATTGGTCCTTACCAAATTCTAAGTAGAATCGGCGAAGTCACCTACCAAATAGCCTTGCCACCATTTTTATCCAACCTTCATAGTGTCTTTCATGTGTCTCAACTCAAAAAGTATGTTCATGACCATAGTCACGTGATAGTCCCCGATACCATACAGTTGTAAGAGAACTTGACTTTTGAGATATTACCCCTTCGAGTCGAGGATAGCAGGGTGAAGCAGTTAAAAGGCAAGGAGATTCCCTTTGTCAAGGTCGTTTGGAGTGGGGCTACTGAGGAAAGTGCTACGTGGGAGTTGGAAAGCAAGATGGTGGAGTTGTATCATCACCTTTCCAATCAAGGTGAGTATAAAGTTTGAGGGCGGAATTTTTTATAAGGGGGTGGAATTGTCACACCCTGTTTTTCGTTAAGTGCTTTTGTATGTGCCTTGTTTGTTAGGAAGGTTTAGAATGAGCTAACTGGGGTTTTTGGTGGAAAATCCCTTTCTTAGGCTTGTGTCTTGTAATCATGCTCGAGTCACAAGCACGATCGTGCTTGATAGGGAGCACGGCCCAGTGCTCGTTGGGCTAGCGTGTCTCCCTGACGCTAAGTTGAGCATGCCCCGTGCTCAACAGTCTGAGCACGCCCGTGCTCAAGGGCAGGCCACACCTTGTAGGCGCTAAGTTGAGCAAGGTCGTGCTCAAGGAGGAGCACGACATTGCTCTGGTCTGCACCTTTAAATACAAAACAGTAACCGAGGGTTTTAGTCATAAACCCTATTTTGGTAACAACAGTCACCCTGTTGCAGCTACAACCCTCTTCTTCCCTATTTTCTCTAAACCCATTGCATTGTTGGAGCTTTGGAGACTTGTGGGAACGTCCAGTTAGTCAGTGCCAAACATAGTAAGGTAATAGTTATTCCCTCTTTTGGTTTCCCTTCTTTTATTAAGAATTGGGAACTAATGGTTTAACCCTTTTTGTTTGACCAAGGCTTGGAAAGCTAACTGAGCCGTTCGAGGGACGAATTGGTTTATCAGTTGAGTTGTCACTATGGGATTCTTCATACCAGGTATGGGGAGAATGATAGTGTATTCATTAGGCAAGGGTGTAGCGTAACTAGTGCAAAATATGTAATAAACGAGAAACGTTAACGTTGGTTAACCAAAACTTAGACGTTAAAAAGGAGGTGGTGGCAAAATTGTAATTACCAGGGTCACTTAAATCACCTTTAACGTCATTTGTTTAAATAACTGATGTTAAAAGTGATGGGAGTCACTTTTTACTTCAATTGTTTAAAAACCCGACGTAAAAGATACACTTTTTACTTCAGTTGTTTAAATAACTGACGTAAAAGTGTATCTTTATGTCGATTGTTTAAACAACTCAAGTAATGAGAAACCCCCTTTCGTTTTAGGAACCTTATTCATTTCATTCTGAAACCCTCAAGTTCCTTATTAGTCTCTCCTCCCCTTCCTCAATGTCTCGTTCCGGACCTAGATGCAGAGTAGAGGGCGAACAGAGAGCTCTTTTATCCCTCGCAGAGAGACTAGATGCAGATAGAGGGCGAACGCAGAGTTCTCAAACCTAGATGCAGGTAGTCCCTTCCTCTCTTTCTCTCTTTGAACTTAACTCTCTTTTTCTCTCTTTTTAAATTTAAACATTGTGCCCTAACTGATATCTCTTTCCCTCTCATTCTCATCCACCATGCACGTCGAATGGAAAGCAAAAACCGAGACACTGTCATCACTCTGAATGCAGGTGACTCCCTAAACCCTAAAAAAGTTTCAGTATTGCGTGTCGTTACTTGCTAAACCCTCAAAGTTTCAGTATTTGCATGTTTACGAGTGCTTTGTTTTTCTACTCTTGAATTAATTAATAAATTCATGTGTAAAGTAAAATAAAAATTTAATAAAATACAAGTTATATACTCAAACTGGATCTCATTGAAGTGATTCATAAGATATAAGTTACATGATTAAAAAATAAAAAGGTTTCTGCAACCTAACCCTAAAAAATAAAAAATTTTCTGCCCAACCTCAGTTCTTGATGAGGCTTCATCTATTTCATGTGCCTGGGTTGATCTGAAGCCATGTCCTAGCCACTGTCACTTGCTGCCAAAGCCGAGGTGATAGAGGCACTTAGATATACCATACTTTTGATTTCTTCGGATTACTTTAGATAAGGTTAGCATATCATATTATGTGATTTACGCAACCTTATCATCCATGTTATGTGATTTACACAAACTCAGAAGTTGTTTGACCATTAAGACAAAAACTTTTGAGTCTAGGAATAGGAATGAATAATAAACCCCAATATGGCAGAGCCATATTGTGAGGCAGCTATAGCTAGAAAAACGAAAGTGTGTGTCATATAGAGGAAGAATGGTACTTTTATATATAGAGTAAAGAATGTCTTATTTTCTTCAATATTGCGTGTGGTTACTTGCTAAAAAATTAACGTTCATTAAGAGGATTAAGTTACAAGGCGTATGGGAAGTTAGCACAGTAGTCAAAAGTATAAATGTTTGGTGCAGAATACTGAATTGTGTTAGTGAATACACTTTTAAAGTCAGTTCTCTATTCAACTGACATTAAAAGTATTTTTGTTTTTAAAAAAATACTTATAACGTCGGTTGTTTAAAACAACTGACGTTAAAAGTGATACTTATAACGTCAGTTATATTAATTGACGTTATAAGTATCACTTTTAACGTCAGTTGTCTAAACAACTGTCGTTAAAATTTACACTTTTTACGTCTGTTTGATTAACGTCAGGAAATTTTCAGATGTTAATGCCATGATCTGTTTGGTTGTATGGATTAATTACTATACATGTTAAGTTGGTTAATGGTATGTCTGTTATGTATTCCTATTGTCTGATGATTGTTATGTTATATTCCTAATGATGTATATTTGGTTGAATCTGGACATGATATGAGAATTGCTATGTGTTGTTGTTATACATCTGTTGGCTGAATGTTGATTGACTGAGTGTTGATGATGAGTATGATAATAAGACCCTAACTGGATAATTTAGGACTCTTAATTAATGTAATGATTAAGGGATTAATTTCTCAATAATTCATAAGACATGAACTGTTAGTGATAGGTGAGGTTTGATGCCAATTGGATTAGTCGAAGGACCCTAGGATTTGATTTGAGAGTGTTAGGGAGTTTTTGGCTCCAAAAACATAGGTTGAATCTGCCCAGAATAGTACGGCTGACCCAGGAGCATGGTCGTGCTGAACAGGGAGCACGCCCGTGCTCCCAGTTGAATTATGGAAGGTGGCCACGCATTGAGCACGACCGTACAGAATAGTAAGCACGACCGTGCTCCACTTAAGTGGCAGCACGACCGTGCTGGGTGAGCACTCCCATGCTCCCATGAACCGTGCGCCCCCGTGGTGGCGTCTCCTCGTTATGATGCGTTGTCTATCTAAGGGGTTCACCCGTGGTTTGGTGGATTGCCGACATCGGTGCTTTTTGGCCAATGTGGATATGTAACTCCGAAGTTGCCTTCCTAAGATAGTTTGGATCCACATGTATAACGGAGTAGTGTTGCACCGCATAGCATATGTTGGTTGAGATGACATGTTGATATGATTATTTTATGTTGATGTTATGTTGTATATTGCTATGCCATGCTATGATGTATGTTCATCTTGCTTAACTACTTCCATGCCGTTGTGTTTACATGATTTCTTACTCCCCATTTCTCTTTGTTTGTTGTTGGCATGTATCACTTTATGCAGAGGACGGTGAGCAGCCAGTGGAGGAGTGACTCTGAGGAGCCTCGACTCTAGCTAGGATGTTTAGTTTTATAGTTGATAGTATAGTTTTCAGTTTCGTTGTATTCCGAGGATTTATTCTGGAACGGTTATACCAGCTCTGTATGTGACATCGGGGTTGGGTTATGTTTTGATGTTTATGTTTTTGTTTATGTTTAATATTTTAAAACTATGCTCCTTTCCACATTGAGATGTTACAATATGGGACCTTTTATCCAAGTTTTTATTTTATTAAATAAATGTATGTTTTTATATTACCTCTTTAAGTAAATGTTTTACAAATAACGTGCTGGGGTAGAGTGTGTCATAATTTTCATATATTAATAGTGTTTGATACAAAATAAAAGGTTTAGAAGTTAACATTAAATAGATTCAAGATGTTAAGAATTCAAAACAAAGTTTATGTACTAGATTTCATGAGAGGAAATAATTTTTTCAAGTAGGAACAATAAAGTAATCAACTACTTTTGTTAACTAATCGACTACTATGTTCTAAAAATTAAATTATCTTAAATGACTTTTGAACCAAAGTAGTCGATTATGTAACACCCCGATTTTTACTGTTTTAAATAACAGTAATACATATAAATATGTTTATAAATTTATTTGAGTTTTATAAAATTATTTTAAATAAACGGAGGTTATTACTCAATCCTACTTGATGTAGGAAGCTACGATTAAAATTTAGGTTGGAAAGTCAGGCGAAACCCGGCCCGCGAATTCCATTGACAGTATAATAATACTGCTCAAAAGACCTAATTTTAATTCGTGAACGAAAAACTTAAGTTTAGTATTTTATTTTCTACGATTCTGTATTTTTATAATTATTTCCAGAAAAAAATAAAATAATTTACGTTTTTCTGGCGGAACGCGTAATCGGGTAGACGACGGAAGGGAAATTAGAGTTTCTAAGAGTAAATAGAGGGTTTATCTTAGGATTTTGAGATGATTCAAGGGGATGAATCATATTTTTAAGTCTAGAAGGTTTTTCAGGGTTAAATAGAAAATTTAGGAATTTTACGTTTAAGCCCCTGAACTTTCTGTAAATTACCCTTTTGTCCCTAAATTAGTTTTTTTAAAGTTTTTCCAAGTGGATTGGGCTAGAATCATTGTTTCTAATCTTAAATGGTCGTGGCTTAGAAGCCCAAACTTTTATAGTTCATAGTTTGAGTTCAAAAAGCCATTAAAGTTTCCTTAAGTTTCCTATCTTAAGCTTAATGCTTAAATCTTCAAGTGGGCCCCACAAAAATGAAACCAAGCCCAAATTGAGCAAGCCCATGCGCAAGCCCATGAGGGAGAAGGGGCTGCCCTCATAATTCTTAGATGAGCCAAGAATTTTCTAGAATGTTCTCCATTCTTCTACTTTGTTCTTTAAGCTTCAACAATCTTCTTCAACAAATCTTCTTCAACAAGTTAGGTTTTCTCTAAAATATCTATGACACCAAAATCAGCCAACAAAGTCAAGATAAGTTAGCATTTAATGTGGCAAAATCATCATCATGACACTTTCTTGACAATTTGCAAACTAGTCCTTCAACTTTTGGAATCTTTGCAAATTGGTCCCTAGAACTTAATTGCATTTGAATCCTTTAGCAAGACAACTCATCATCATCTAGAACCTTCCCATAATGGCGCCACTATCACTATAAATACCATACTCTCACTTTTCACTTAGTTTCTTTTGCCATTTGTGTTCAAAACCCTAAGTTCATAAGTTCTTAAGTGAGTGATTTGTGAAGCAAGTATCTTGGATTTCCTTTGTCATTGATCTTCAAGAGGTAAATTCAAATCTTCATTCTTAATCATGCCTATGTTCTTTAACAAGTTTCTTTATTCAAGGCTTATATCATAGTTGTTCATCACTTTTAAGTTTCTAGATCTAGAACTTTGAAAATTCATAACTAATTCTAGAAAAATCCTTTTGACATGAAACCAATTGCTATGATCTTATAATCATCCCTATTTTCCTCATCTAGAAGCATAAGATCATGAGAAATTTCTTTCCTTAATTTCTGGTCATGACCGAATCTAGGTCAATATCATGTTCCTAGGTTTTGTTTCATTTTCATGTCTTGATTCATGATTCAATCTTCAAATATCTTGATAGTTCTTGTATCCAAGCATATAGAAGATCAAAAATCAAACTCTTACCTAGTGATTTCATCAAGGCCGAAACCCTAGTTCTTGGAACTAGATGAGTTTTGTTCAAAGTTTTCATTAATGATCTTGTTAATCAAGCTATTAGTATGTATGCTTAATAAATCCAAGTTGGTTTATTAAACTAAGAACCCTAACCCTATGAACATGTTGAGGCCGAATCCTTGTATAAAAGAGATAGGAAGTTTTGGGTTTCAACTTTAGTTGTTTAGTCACTAATCCATGATTTAGGTTAATCAAGGATCATTAATCTATGACTTAATCATGATTAGGAATTTTAAGGATTTTGAACCCTAAAAGTCAGCCCTTGGCCGAAACCCTAACCCTAAAGGTTAGAGGATTTTGTTTCAAATTTTAGTCTTGTAATAAGTAATCTATGTTAGTTAAGACTCTAGTCATTAGGATCCAAAAGATGGCATTAAGAAGATAACCCTAAACCTATTTTCTAAGTGTTGGCCGAACCTAGCCCTAAAGTGTCATAGATGGTTGTTAGTTGATTAATTATAGATATGTTGTTTGGTTGAAGGTGGTTGTGTTAACTCGTGGCGGGATAACGAGGATCGTCGTGTACGTGTTTCCGGTGCAAACTCAGGTGGGGAAAAGAATCAACCTATCGTCGGAATTGATAAGTAGTAGATTATATGATAATTGTGTAGGGCGACCTAAACCCTACTAGTAGTCGAGTAATCGACAAGACCAAAATCCCATTGGAAACCTTTTCTGTAAAACCAATGGTGATTCGGGGATTGTAGGTTTATCGACATTAAGTTGATTTTAAGTATTTGAGGATGTTTGATTTATGTTATCGAATTTACTGTGATACGCTGGTTGAGGTATTCCATCTGCATGTGACGTATTGTTTCGGTGTTTGAATAATTATGATATTGAGGATGTTTGTTGTCTGTCACGGCCGTGATGGTTGTCATGGCCAGGCCGTGACAGGTTCTGTTTTGTAGAATTCTTGCCTTTGATGTCTGTCACGACCGTGATGGCTATCACGGCCAGGCTGTGATGACAGTCGACTTTGTTATTTATTTGGTTTGATTATTATGAGTTGGTTGTGATAAATTGCTTTATATGATATTAAGATATTTGAATATTTGCTTATGTTATGTTATGCATGATCTGCCTGGTTGTTAATATTGTGCTTAGATGATTTTTAAGTAAAGATATGTGTTGTTCGGGAGATAATTGTTAGGGTGAGAGAATAAAGGTGATTTAGAGGTGCCTAGCCTAATTAAGTGGTTTTATCTAAGAGGAAAAAGGTGTTGAGACGTTGATGGAAGGTTGAGGCACTAGGTTGTTATTTATGAAATTTAGGGAGATTCATTTATCGAGGTATTGTTAGTCACAGCCGTGTGAGTGGAACACACGAGGTCAGGATATCCTATTTTGGGGATATCGGATATTGCGGGTGAGTGCCCTACGGATGTGGATGCCGAGGTAGACTACCGTAATACTCTTTAGTTCTTGACATGTTCGAATGTTCTTGGCACTGGACCGTTATGGAAGGATGTTCCTTGACGAGTTCGTATGTTATTGGCACTGGACCATTTTAGACTAATAAGTGTTTAGTCTTTGATGCGTTCGAAAGTTATTGGTACTGAACCGTTCTGGACTACTGACTAATGTGACAGGAGTGAAGATGGCCACATCAGTATAAAGTTTTAGTTGCATGGGCTGAGGGTAGAGGATGATATAGTGAATTGAGGATGATTGTTGATTTTGAGTGATGAGTGTTTGTGACAATTACTGTATAATTTACTATTACTCTTTTCCGCTTTTTGATGATAGAACTGTTTCTTATTCCCTATATCTTTGTGTGTTGTATTTTATTTCTGATGTGATCGTACGAGAAGACCCGATGGAGGAACCAATTGCTGAGGAGTTAGATGGAACTCCGTATGAACCGGAAGCTGGAGGTCGAGCTGTGATCTAGAGCGATTAGAGTATAGACATGATGGCCAGTGTGTCTAAGGAGTATTTATATTTCCGCTAAGTATGTCTGTAGTGAAGTCTATACCTGTGAGGGATCCTACTGATAGGGTACCCTTAACAGTGTTTTGGTTTTGTAATAAATAAACATGTGTGTAATTATATATTACAACTTTGGTGTGTTTTATATTTGTAGAAGTTATATGATCATTAATTAAGTTTTAAATTTTTACGTATTTTCAACGATAAGCGAGCGATTAAGTAAATAAATATTAAGGTTTTAATGTAATAATACAATGGGGCACAACGGGGTGTCTCAGATTACCTCTGGAAAATCTTGAAATCTTGGTTTCTGTTTGACCAAAGTAATCATCTATTTTTGAAAATTAGTCGACTACTTTATTCTTCATGGATTTATATTAAAGATCTTGAACAAAGTAGTCGACTACTCAAGAAAAGTAGTCGACTACTTCAAGAAAACAAAACTGATTTTTAAAATTTTTTTTTGAAATTCTTCTAAATTTTTTCTATATAAATAGGGTCATTTTGACACAAAAATTAACAAGTTTGATTCTAACAAACCTCTGTCAAAATACTCCCAAAACACACTAGAGCTTTTATGTTTCATTTTTTCTAAAGCAATTCTAGTTTGCTCTTGTTATTCATTTTGCACTAAGTAAATTAAAAGTCCTACATTCTTTTAGATTCATTTGTAATAGCAATAATGTAGATTACTGCATTGGTTTGGTGGGGCATCTAAGTCAAGGCTAAGGTGAGGCATCCTTAGAGGTAAGGACATGCTTTGAGTGAAGTATCTCAAAGCAATCAAGGTAAATGTGGGGTATCTTTTTGGTTTTCATTTTTTTAATATTGTAAAGAACAATATTCAAAATTAGTGAAAACACTCAAGCTTGCTAGGGGACTGGACATAGATCACTAAAATTGTACCATGATTCTTGATTTATGGTTTTAAGTGATTATGAATCACTAATCCAAGAGTTTAGAAATTTTAGAGATTTCTAACCCCAAAGTCAGCCCTAGGCCGAACCAACATATAGGATTATAGGTTTGATTAAGTTGTTTATTTGTTAATTGATTGTTGTGTTTAATGAAGGATAAGCTAGAATATCGTGTACGCGCGTTATCGGCATTACTTGGATTTCCGTGGATCGTTTATCAGAGAGATTTTTTTTCAGGTAAGGGGAGTACCTGAGGGTTTTTTCCGATAGCTATATGCTATTTGTTTGCTGTCTGTATAATTTAGTTGGTGTGTTAATTATTTTCTGTAGTGTGAAATCAATTGTTTTGCATTTATCTCCTTTTAAATATTTATTTATCTGCATTTAATTGTTATTATATGTTGTTGCATGTCATTAATTGATATGTGTTGTATTATTGGCATGATTTTTATTGATGTGGATTGTGGATTGTAAAGCTTGACAGTGGTTAGTGCTCAATTAATAATGAGGTTAAAAGCCTTAAAAAGCTTTTTATGGGATAATGAGTTTTAATTAATGAGAAATAGTAATATGATATTACTTAATTATTTTGGTTGGTTGAAAATGAGAAAAAGTTGAAAATAATATTATTTTAATGATTTAACAACATAAGAGTATTTTATGAGTCATAGTGAGAACATAGCCGTGAAAATATTTTTACACTGCTAGTTTATACGTAAGAAATTTCTAAATATTAGAAAATGTTATTTTAAAAGAAAAAGTTTCAAAAATAATTTTATTACAGTGTTGGATAAATTATTTTACTATAAAAGTGATGTTTTGACCTAACAACGTTTTTAAAACGTCAAACGACGGACAATTCCGTCGATATTTACAAAAGTATTCTTAAAAAGGGTAACATTGAGTAATACCGAGAAATTGTCTCAAATGATGTTTCCAAGTTCAAATATTGATTTTTGAACAAAAATGAATTTTAAGGGATTTTGACAATTTTACAAAACGAATTTCCAATGTAAAAGGATTTTCGGTAAACAACGGTTATTTCCGTCAACTTGGATAAGTTGAGGAAACTTTGGTTTTGTTTTGTGTTTCACAGAGCGAAAATGTTGTTAAATTAATAGACAAACCTAGCTGCCGAGATGTCGGTGTCTAGAGTTCTATGATGTGGACCCGGGGTCCGAAAGGTAAAGTTATGGACTAGATGTCCTATAAAAAGTGATATTGATTTTTGTGCGCCAAAATCTACTAATCTAAATATGGTGCATCGATCTAGATTTTGTGATTTGCAAATTTTTGACTTGGAGTCTTTGATTAGAAAGTTTGTTAAACTTAAATGTTTTATATGCATTTTACATTTTATTGTGGCAAATGTGCCTAAAGGTTTTATGCATGGTACCTTGGTAGGTATCCATGTTATGTGATACATTTCACCTTGGGGTGAAATGAATGGGGGTCTAGGAAAGGTCGGGCTATTCACGACTATTTCGGGAGCTCAGATATTACTCATATTTTATAGGCCGAGTTAATTACAATTATCGTTGGATGTTCATATGAACTACTTACAATGATGGTTGGAACTCATATCCTACCGAGTTATTTACTTAAATAGTTGGAACTCAGAACCTTGACAGGCCAAATAATTTGAAACTTGCCTTATCTGGCAACATTTATATTCTGCCTTATTCGGGAAGGAGAGCCTGATCAGCTCATTTATTTGTTGGTTGGAGCTCCGGAGATTAGTACAAAAGTTAGATGAGGAATATTGAAGTGTAATGGTTTTTAAAACAATGAAGATTGTCGGGTGTGAAACCCTTTGATAAATAGAATGTTTATTGTTGAATATACATGTTAAATGTTATTTGTATGTCGTGCATATGGTTATCGTTTTAAAATCCATATATTGGAACTCGCCCTTGCATATACATGTTCCTCTGTCTTTGCTATTGTACCTTGGTACACGAATGGAGATATTTCAAAATAATTCCTTAGGTCACTTGGAGACTTAAGCTCGGATTGCGGGAAGAGATGTGTGATCATAGAGATGATCACGAGGTCTTATCAGTAAGTGTCTTGTAGAGCGACCAGCCTGGGATTTTCTTTGCGTGGTATGTTTTGAAAAAGTTGGGTAGGTGTGTTGAAAACCTTTATATGGTTTAAAATTCTTTTGTGAATAATATGTTTTATTTTTAATATTGTGATGAGTACGTTGTGTATCGAAGTATTCAGGAGAAATTGTTTTACACCCAGATTTTCTGACTTCAAATAAATCAATTTTCCGAAAGCAACTAGCAAAATTCTTTTAATTTATTTCCGCACGTTTTCGTATAGTAATGCCCAGGGGGTGTTACAATAAATGTTGAATGTTAGTGTGTATATGTATCCATGCAGGTATTAATCGGCCCAAATGAAGGTTAATATTTGGTCGGATTACATGCACACCTGTGATGGTAAACATGTGATGATTATAAGGTTGTATATGTGAATGATAAATTAGTCCAAAGAAGGGTTTATTATTTGAAATGCATTATTGTCAATGTTTGATCATTACAAGAAGAGTACCACTAGCATTTAATATTAATCTCCAAAGACTTGATATTAATGTTGCACTAGGTATCTTGAGATGCGGTATGCCGTTATTTGAATTTATTGATGATTGAATTTTGGTTATGATGTGAGTATATTTATGTTATTTATTTTGTTCTCTCTTCAGCTACTATTGCTACCATATCTGCTAACCTAAATTCGGTTCCAGTCATTAATGGTACCAACTTTGAGGATTGGAAAGAGAACATCTTGATTGTTCTTGGCTGCATGGATCTTGACCTTGCACTAAGGATGGAGCAACCCACTTCTCCTACGGACTCAAGTGCCTCTGAAGAGAGGAAAATTTATGAGAAGTGGGACCGCTCCATTCATATAAGTCTAATGATCATTAAGCACGACATTCCAGAGGCATTTAAGGGTGCCATATCCAGTGGGATAACAAGTGCCAAAGAGTTCCTTGCCAAAATTGAGAAATGCTTTACCAAAAGCGATAAGGCAGAAACAAGCACACTCCTTCAAAGCTTGATTTCTATGAAGTATAACGACAAAGGAAACATAAAGGGGTACATTATAGAAATGTCTAATATTGCTTCCAATCTTAAGGATCTAAAGCTTGAGTTGTCTGAGGATTTACTCGTGCATTTGGTTTTGGTTTTGGTTTCTTTTCAAAATATTTTGCAATTGTGTTTATTCATTGAGATTTACAATCTCGTTAGTGGTGTTGTTTTCAGAGTTTGCAGTAGAAGTTAAATTTAAAAAAAAAAACTTGAGTCATCCCTTGGAGTGGGAAGGCTATAGTAACATAACAAGTTTGCTTTTGTATTAGATGCCCAATTTAAGGTCATGTATTTTCAAAAGTAATTGATTTTCTTTATCTAATTTTTGAGCTATTCTTTGATGTTTGTATAAATTTGATATTTAAAATGATAACTAGATGCATATGATATAATTGCATGATTTAATTTTGAGGGTATTACATTTTTTCAATAAATATTCCCAAAAACAAGTGTACTACATGCATCCTAATTTCTTTAATTCATATAAGGATCTTTGCAATTTAACATAGTACATATTTTGAGGTTTCGAATTACATGCTTCAGACATCTTAAATCATTCCGAGATTTTTCATATGTATGTCATTATCCAATGACCCGTACATGTATATGTGTTGTCACTGCTTCCATTAGATGTACGTCTAGTCCTTCGCAGACTGCCAAACTAATAGAAAATTTCGGTTTATATAAGTTTTTGAACCTGAATAGTGCATGGCTTTTGGTTTTAGTCACCTGAATTTTTTCTCTTAGGATTTCATTCCTACAATTTCAAAAGTTTAGGAAAAAGTCTCTACCATCAAGTGGAGTTTGTTATCTGCTAACGTGGCAGACGGGCGTCATGTCAGCTATGCCACATGAATGTCCACGTCACCGCAATGTCGAAAATTAATAATTTTAAAAATTATTTTTTAAAAAATATTAATGTGATAAAATAATTCTTTTTTTAATAATTAATTAAAGGTTATAACATTTTTTGTTTAAGCTATTAGGGTGGTCAGAGATTTTGACAAGCTTTGCAATTTTGAGGAACCCTAATTCATGGTTTGGTTCTTTCACTCTTGGGGGTGGCTCTGGTGTTGCTCTAACAAGGAAATGTTCTTTTTAGGTCTTGGGGTTGGGTATATTCGAATTTTGGTGTTGTTGTTCAATGAGTTATTGGAGATGAAGCCCACAATTTGCAATTGAGATTGTGGAATCATTCAAACTGGAGAGGGTGCTTCCTATGGACACAGAATGGGCATTTGGTTTTGTATGGATAGTAAGGAATAACTGATAATGGTGGCACAACATTCGCCTTCTAATTAGATCAATCAATATTTTCAATAATTGAATTCAAGTGATGGAAACTTCCAGAATTTGAGGAGAAACCAAACAATGGAGCTGAGTGAGATAGCGCTCGCTAATTTTATTTTAAATTAGTAAAATTAATTTAGTAATTTTTTTAAAAAAAGAATTTTTTTGGTTAATTATATATATTTTTTTAAAAAGATTAAGTAGTCCAAATTAATTTAATAACCATTAATTAATAAAAAATAATTATTTAAACAAATTAATAATTTTATAAAAAGTAAATTTAAATTATTAAATTTCCAATGTGGCAGTGATGTGACATCCATGTGGCAAAGCTGACGTGATGTTTGTCTGCCATGTCAGCAGATAACAGACTCCACTTGACGGTAGGAACTTTTTCCTAAAGTTTTTTTTTGAAATAATAGGGGTGAAATCCTAAGGAAAAAAATTTCTGGGGATTAAAACCAAAAGTCATACACTTTTCAGGGACCAAAAACTTATTTAAACTAAAAATATAAAAGTAATTACATCCACAATCGAGGAGTATATAACTTTATAATGATCAATATCCAGGGTCGGTCTTGAGATTTTTGGTGCCCTGGGCGAACTAAAGAAATAGTGTCGTCATAATCATTTGAAAATTTTCCTTCTTGTATTTTTTGCTGGAAAATCATTAATAATCCGTTCATAATCAAGGTTCTTTAAAAAGTCATTTTTGATAAAAATCAAAGTAAGATTATGTAATCAAAGCAAGAGATGGGAGAATTAGGGAAAAGAAAGCCTAAATAGTAAATAATCAAATTTTAAATTATAGTAAATTAAAAAGATATTCTAATATATACATATACATTCGCCATATTATTTTTTATCACTCTATTATAATTTTTTTGGGATAATTATTTTTATTGGTAAAAAAATAATTATATAAATTTTTATTTCATATCTATATATACTATATAATAATATTGTACCTATTATTTGGTACCCCCCCAAAAAAAAGGGCCCCTGGGCAGTCGCCCACCTCGCCCGTGCTCAGGGCCACCCCTATCTATATCCGGCCACTGTGACAAACATTGTGCTATAAGGAGTGATTTAAATCTCACGATTTCATTAATTCATTTCTTTTACATACAAAAACCCACTTTATTCCAAATGGGTTTGACTCTTCATATGGATGGACTACAAGTCCAAAAACTTTATGTTTGATCAATGAGTCCAACTTAGCTTGTATTGCCTCTTTCCATTTTCATCAATGATGTTGACGTTCTTCTACAGTTTGAGGCTCAAACTCATTATCATTGATAATTTCATAAGTAGTTGCATATGAAAAAACATTATCAACAATACTTCACATATTTTCCTCATATTTTCAGATTTTAATGAGATATCATGATTTGTCAGTATTGGGGTCACTTATGGGGCAATTTTTCTATAAATATGGGGTTGTTGATTTATATTTATCTTAACCTCTTCTAGAGTGTCACTTTGCAGTTTCTTCATTTCCTTTTTCTTACAAGGAACAATATCCTCTGCCCCAATAGGTCTACCATGCTTCCACCATACTTTGGATTCATTAATTGTCATACCTGCAAGATGTCCTTTAGGGAAAATTGATCGTGAAGGAACATTTGCAGCTGGGAACATGCAGGGCCGGTCCAAGGCCCAAGCGAGTGAAGCCCTTGATTTAGGCCTCAAAAAAAATAATTTTTTCTTTTAAAAAAAAAGCCCAAGTTGTATCTTTTTATATTATATATTTTTGATACTTTTAGTACATGAACAAAAATTAGCTATCCCACTTGGTATGAAAGGTTATCAGTAGCTGCAAGGTCTAGGGTTCAACTCCTCATTTTGTATAAAAAAAATTATTTTTGTATGAGAAAATTGTTAGGTTAATTTTTTTTTTATTTTTTAAAAGGTTTCGCCACAAAGTTTGCTTTAGGCCTCAATAGATGTTGGACCGGCCCTGGGAACATGTGATTTAATGGCATTTTGAGTGTTTGTAAAAATATATCCAATTTTTAGAATACTTATTTGGGAACTTAACTAGGTCGTAAACATACTTGTTGTATTGCTTATAGAGGCATTAAGAATATTGTTATACTCATTTTCTTGGAGAGGCACTGTTGTAAAGAATACTCTTAATGAATAATCCGACTCAGTTGTTGGGGTTTGTGCATAGGCACAAGTGAGCTGAATCAGGATACATACATTTGTATTTATCTTCTTTTCTCTAACATTGCATATTTGTTTTATCTTCTTTTCTCTAACATTTCATTTTAATGCAAATGTTGTGTTTCTACTTTCATGATACTTTTCTTTTGAAGTATACTAAAATTTGTTTGGGTTTCTCAAGTGTTTAAAAATGCTTAAAACCATAATTTAACCTCCTTGTTGTATTCTTTGTTTCACTTTCACATTCAAGTTCATAGGTTTCTTAACATATTTGTGTTGCCCCTTATATTTCTTTTTGAAATTACAATCAGATAATGACATGTACTTGAAAGTAAGGGTGTTCTTCGATCCTGGTCAACCTGATGAACCCAATAACCCAACTAAACCCAATTTTTTTTTTTCAATTTTTCAATGAACAGGTCCAACCTAACCCAACCCGATTAAACCCGACCATGTTTGGTTCGGGTAACGGGTTTATGATTATGAACCCGTGGACCCAACCCTTATACTAAAATAACACATGCCAAAATGAAGGATTTTAGGTTAACTCAAAATGTCCCTGCCCCTGTCCCACCGTTATGGTTAAATCAAAATGTCCATGTCCCTTACTCGACTCCATTGTTCCCTCGTATGACATCTCCATCCCTAACAACCGGCACGTCGTCCCTGCTTCGCCATGTGTTGCCCAGCTTCTTCTATCTCCCTCATCGTTATCTAGTCCTCACCATCACGTGCCCCATCTTTGTTTGTCGTCATTCTTCTTCTCCGGCCAACAACAACCTCGAGCTGCTCCGCTACACGTCGTTCTTCTTATTATTGGCATTACGTGCCGCTCCTCCTCAAATCTGGTGCCACTGATGGCGGACGACCTCCTCCTCCATGCCTCTCATCTCGACGTTTAGATCCTATGCCACGTACTGTAACACCCCCCTGGGGCATTACTTTGTAACACTTGCAGAAATAAATTAAAAAGAAATTTGCTGGTTGTTTTGGGAAATTGATTTACTTTAAGTCAGAAAATCTGGGTGTAAAAAAAATTTCTCCTTACCCCTTCGGAAGAATGTGATACAAACAACACAATATTACATTCATCCCATACTTGATATCACACATATACTAAACGTCTAAAAACATACATCCTCAAACACAAACCTAAGCTGGTTGCTCTACAAGACACTCACTGATAAGACCCCGTGATCATCCCTATGATCACACACCTATTCCCACAATCCGGACTTAAGTCTCCAGGTGACTTAAGGAACTCCTCTGTAACATCTGTACTCATGTACCAAGGTACAACAGCAAAACCAGAAGAACAAGTATATACAAGGGTGAGAACCAACATATGGATTTTAGAATGATAACTACATGCGCGACACACACAAAATAGCATATACACATATATATTCACAACCACATAAAATTATCAGAAATAAACAAGATAGTTTATCAAGGGGTCTCATACCCGACAATCATCGTCATTTGCAAAAATGCACGACATTTCAAGGTTCATCATCTAACTTTTATAACTAATCTCCGGATATTCCAAACTTCTTTTCACTTGAGCGGATCAGGCTCTTACATGGCGCATTGCTCAAACTCCTGGCACAATGGGCATCACGAAACATTGCGCATCGTCCAAAACTCCTGGCACAATGGTCAACACAGAACATGGCGCATCGTCCAAAACTCATGGCACGATGGTCATCACGATAAATCGATCATTTTGTCCATAAAACACATTGCCCGTTAAGGTACAATAATCAAATTTACATGACGCATTGTCCATCAAGGCACAATGATCATCGTGATAAATGGAACATTTGTCCATAAAAACACATTGTCCATTAAGGTACAATGATTAATACCGGCACGTCTGCCAATTAATGCATGTAAAACATTTTGTTTTCGTCACTTTTCTTTTTCGTTCATTCTTTCCTTGTCGGAGCTCAAAAGCTTACGACCTTCTCAACTTTTAAACATTTAATTTTGCCCTTTAATTTCAACAATAGGACGCAAAGTCCGAGTGTGCAAATCATGAATGTCTAGACCGATGTATTTAGTCTTAGGTTCGTAGATTCTAAAGCACAAAACTTGCATAATCTTTATAGGACAAAATAGTCCATAACTTCACCATTAGGACATACTGTCCATACCATAGAACACTAGAACACCGACCTCTCGGTAACTAGGTTCGTTTTTCAATTTTAAAATCATTTTCATTCTGTGAAACACAAATCCAAAACAAAACCTCCGTAACTTATCCAAGTTATCAGAATTAATACCGTTATGTAAAACTAATTTACAAAAAAAATCCTTTTTCGTTGGAAATTCGTTATAAAATCATCAAATCACCCAAAAACTCATCTTCCTCTGAAAATCTTTATTTGAACCTTTAGTTCTAAAAATATCGTTTGAGACTAAATCTCTGTTTAAACAAATACTGCTATTTTTTAGAATGCTTTCCATAAATATTTTCGGAATTAACCGACGTTTAGCATTTTAAAAACGTTTTAAGTCAAAATTTGATTATTCGAGTAAAATAATTTTCTCAACACCATAAATAAATTATTTTTGAAACTTAACATTTTATAATATCATTTTCTAATATTTTTCAATTTATTACGTAAATATTAGCAGTACTAAAATATTTTCAGGGTTACGTCCTCACTGTGACTCATAATTCACACTTACACCATTAAATCATTAAAATAACAGTATTTTCAACTATTTCACACTTTTAGCCAATCACATAATTAAATAATATTATAATACTATATTCCACCAATTAAAAATTCAATATTTCTTATAAAGCTTTTTAAAGTTTTTATCTTCTTAATTAATTGAGCACTAACCACTGTCAGGCTTCTCAATCGACAATCAACATCCATAAACATTCCACACCAACATTATAGCATATAATACAGTTTATAACATGCATTAAAACACGATAACAATTAACTGCAGATAATCAATTAAAAGAAGATAATAACAACAAATAAATTAACTATGCAAGATAATTTGAAGACACCACAAACACACTCAAATAAATTATACAGGCCACATACTAATAGCATATAGCTATCGAAAAAAATCCCTCAAGTACTCCCCTTACCTCTTTGAAGTTGCAGACTTTCCTTGTCACAAGTCCTCGAGTTAGAATCCGGTAATCATCAAACAACTTAGACAACAAAATCAAGTATTATTTTCCATAACAAACACAACCAAAAATAACAAGATCAAACAACAAAATCACTCATAAACTACATGATAGGTTCGGCCATCACTACTTTAGTTGTCTAAACATGATAAAATTTTGTAAGCTTTTGGATTAATGATACTTAAGTATAAGAGTTACATAATCAATTGTCATTTGACAAAGGTTGAATCAAAAACTCATATAACTCAAATAATTAGGGTTTCGGCCATCATGATTAAAATAGGCTAGAGTTTGATTTGGTTTCTAATCTCTTGGAATCAATAATCATAGGTATTAAAGAGGTGATATTAAGTATTACATGACAAATATTGAAACAAAATCCATTTACACCAAAACCTAGAGTTTCGGCCTTGCTTCATAAAATAGGCTAGAGGTTTCAAAAATTAGCAAGCTTCTAGATTTAATAACAATAGGTATTGAAGAGCTTAAATCAATTGTTCTATGTCAAAAATTGAAACAAAACTACTTTGCTCCTTTTCTACCTAGGTTCGGCCACTTTAGGAAAAATAGGATAGAAATTTTTGTTTAATTCATGCTCCTGGATACTAAACATAGAGATGATTACAAGATCATAGAAATTGGTTTCATGGTCATAAGATTTTTCTACAATTTTCTAGAGATTTTAGAAGATTCTAGATCTAGTAATTTTATGTGATGATCATGGCATAAACTTGTAAAATAAATGAAGATGAAGACTTAGATGAGCAAGGTGATGAGGTTTTACCTCTTGAAGCTTGAAGAAATGACAAGAAATGATGATGTTCTTCACAAAATCATGTTTGTGTTCTTATGTTTTTGAGAGAAAAGCTAAGGAAGAAGATTAAAGAAATGAAAAAAAAATGCCTAAGTGTGGTTTAATGAGGATGGGCAGCGCACATAAGGAGGAGTGAGGGCAGTTTTGTCCATCAAAAATTGCCTTGAGGACAAAATGGTAAAAATATACATGGGGACAAACTTGTAATTCCTTTAAAGTTCAAGGACATTATAGACATTTCACACCTAAAGTAATCATGAAAATCGAGTGGTTGAGGTTGAAGGAGAGGTGACTGATTTGTGACCACAAAACAAGGAGGAAGTAGCCAATTTGTACTTGTCTTGCCTTAACAATGGTTAATGTTTAACTAGGATAGGTTAGGTTAGGGGTATTTTGGTCTTTTCACACTTAAACTCGTCATTACTTTCATTATTGTAGGTGAGTCACCCCCGGATGACTCATTGTCTTCATCCATCTGGTGTCGAATTTTGTCTCTACAAATCGGTTCTCGACTCAGTCGATTACCCGATTTAGGTTTTATGCCCAAAATAACTTACTTATTTTGAAAATTTTCAAAATAACCACTATCGTTGGAAAATTGATAAAAAAACCTTAATCGTTTCGTTCACGAGTCAAAATTAGGTTTTCTGATTAGTAAAATCTTACTGTTAGTGGAAACGCAGACCAGGTTCTGTCTGAATTTTCAACCCAAAATTTAATCGTAACTCTCTATGATAAAGTAGAGTATAAATATGACTTTGGTTTATCCAAAATCATTTTCTAAGTTCATATAAAAATATAAACATTTACTTATATTTATACCGATATTAGAAAGCAGAAAAATCGTGGTGTTACACGTACATGGTACTTCTTTAATCTATGATACTTTTTTCATCCCTTTTGAATGTTATTGTATATTGATCGACCATTGATCCAGAGAGGATTCTAATTTGCCCTTGTTGCCAATTCGATCCACCCAACCTGAACCAACAATTGTTTGGTCGGGTTGGTTTGGTTCAGGTTTGCATAAGTTTTTGCACAAACCCGAC
Organism: Sophora flavescens; assembly: GCA_030762895.1. Lineage (NCBI taxonomy): Eukaryota > Viridiplantae > Streptophyta > Magnoliopsida > Fabales > Fabaceae > Sophora > Sophora flavescens. Next base: position 82,194,898 of record CM061063.1, read on the forward strand.
CCAACCTGAGAGATATTGATTAGTTCAATTATCGGGTTTGGTCAAAACCGACCCAACCCAACCCTTGTACACTCTTACTTGAAAGACGAATCATACACATTGAGACTGGGAAATTGGTATATGAAGGACTTGAATCTAACCATTAATTTAATCATATATGACACACACATCAATCCATAGGATTGTTTCTAATATTTCTTAACAACAAAGCATTCAACAATAAAAAAACATTGCCCCAATAAAATGTGATTTTTTTTCTTAATTCCTCAAATGAGAGTAAGGTAAATTAAGTAAATAAAAACAAGAGGCAAATATTTTTTTTAATCACTGCTTTGTGCAATCTGTGGGCTTGAAGGAGACAACTTTCTTTTGAAGGTCATAGCCAACCAAGAGGTTTTGTTGTGCCAAGTTCCCAAATATGGAAACATTTGGATCTGGAGATGACCTGAAAGCCAAACATACAACCTCATCATCAATTTGAACAAAAGTGTTGAGAGCATTCAAATGGACATCTGCACCACGAAAGTGTGCCGTGATTACTGGAACCTCCAGTTTATTTGAAGTAAATTTGTAGCAAAGGCTCAATAATTGTGAAGGGTCCTCAGTACGCTCCAATTTAACTGCATCTGCAACTGCTGATTCCAATCTAGAGTAAACGTCTTCTGGCAAAATAGTGAGGGTTGTGCCTGAGTCAATTATAATGTTACCAGGTTTACCAATGCCAGAGGAGGGGCTTCCAAAATCTATTTTGTTGTCTCCCACACTAAACCCTTCCAAGTTTAGGTAGTAAAAGACTTCTGGGACCATGGGAGTTGAGACGACATCACCACCAGAAACCACAGCATCATGTCCAAAATTAAGTTTGCTTGAGAAATTAGACTTTTCAAAAGGCACTAAACAATAGGAGAATTTGCCACTTATTGAAGAACCGAGTTGAGATATAAGGGACACGGGTCCATTTCCGAGGCCAACTATGCCAGAGCTTTGCCCCTGAAAAGACATGGTGTTATTGTGGCCACATCCAACCACAGTCTTAGGAAATTGGATAGGAGAGCCACTAGTGGAACCTAAAGTGAGAGTCTCTAAACTAAGATCTCCTTCTGATCGTGACCCATCCCCATATTGAATAATATAATTCCAATTTTGCTGATCATCATAAGAGCAAGAAGTGTCTGTCACATATTTACATGTAGTAGAAGTGCAAGGAATACTTTTGTATGTCCTTGATTCTGAAGGGTTGAATATTGGAGTGGTTTGATTGAAACAGGGTTCACAGGGCTTGCATTGAAACCAAACAATGTCGCTACCCGTATCAACAATACCAAGGAGTTGGAATGGTGGGGTGCCAACTGAGTAACTCATGAGGTATTCACCTCGATCAGGTGTTACATCAGACTCAACTGTATTTGTAGAAACAGAACATTTGTTGAAATGATTGGCACGATTAATGGAACGCGGAATAGCTTTGGCTGCTCTTTGGAAACGAGTTTCTGTGGGAAGATAAAATGGTGATTTTGAAGAATCACGGTGAATGAGCTCTACACTAAAACCCAAAGCCTCAATGAGGGAGATGCCACAAAGGCAAAACAAGAAAAAAACAAGAGATGGATTCAATTTTACCATGGCTGATTTGAAACTCTTGATACAATTTTTCAAGTGTCTTATCACTAGGGAATTCTAATGGCTTTTTATAGGGCTTTGATGGGGACGACGAATTAACGTGTCAGATAACTTGGGAGTGGGAAAAGGTGCTACACAAATATGGAAATGAGAAAAGATAAAAAGAATTCCAAATCTTTCGATATTGGGATTAATCTTTTGGTTATTATTATTAATATATATATATATATATATATATATATATATAAAAGGAAAATTTACATCGGATTTGTTGCCAAATAGGACCATACGAATGAGATATAATTTACTTACAAAACTTATATATATATATATATAACATTTCTCTTAAAGTCAAGTTTTACATATGTATGTTTGAACCAAATAGAACTATTAATAGCACATAAATATATAAAACTTTTTTTTTTAACTGGAATATAAAACTTTAAGAAAAATGTTATTAAATGTAAAAGGAAAATTTAAATCAGATTTGTTGCCAAATCGGACCATACTAAAATGATTTTGAAAGCTATTACTTGTAATACATTTTGTAATATATCTATATATATATATATATATATATATATATATATATAAATATTTACATATATATATATACATATATAACATATCTCTAAAATTAAACTTTCTTAATGTATGTTTGAACCATAAAGAACTATTGATTGCACATACATATATAAAACTTTTTTTTTTATTTTGATTGGAATATAAAACTTTAAGAGTAACGTTATTAATATATATATATATATGAAAATTTACATCGGATTTGTTGCCAAATTGGACCATATTAAAATAATTTTGGAAACTATTACTTAACACCCCCCTTGGGCATTACTTTGTAAACACGTGCGGAAATGAATTTAAAAGGGAATTTCACTGGTTGCTTTCGGAAATTAATTTATATAAATATATAAGCACCAGAAAATGGGTATATAGTTTGTTAAATGCGGTTACGTAAAATTTAAACCTGTTTTGAAATAGTAACATCACATTTTCACCTATCATGGTACAAATTTTGGTCATATATAGACAATTTGTTATACGACCCAAAACCTAAGTCGTAACTGGCGCGCAGACTTACAAACCTAGCCTGGCAAACCTATTTATTTTCGAAATGTACTTAAATAAAAAGCTTGAATATTTTTACAAAAATTTTGACAGATTCTCCTCTGTAATTACAACATCCCAAGATAAAAACACCTGTTGAAATATTTCCATTTTCATCCCAGAAATTCCAGTCATACAAGAAAACACACAGACGATATTTTTCTGAAAATATTTACATAAACAAATACCTGACCAAAATGAAAGATTTTAAATTTTTCATCCAAAAGAAGGGCTCTCCGAGCCATTTACATTCCATCCAAAAATAAAGGCTCTCCGAGCCATAAACGTACTCACTAACATTAATCAACATCGTCTCAAAACCTAAGCTGGTCATTCTAAAGGATATTCATGGGTAAGACCCCTATGATTCTTACCATTATACCTGACATTATACATCTTCCAGGATTGGGAATAATATCCCCGAGTGAAACTGGAAACCTCTCCTACATCTTCTGTACGCGTGTACCAAGGTACAACAGCAAAACCAGAAAAACCTATACATGCAAGGGTGAGATACCAATATATGGATTTAAATACGATAACCACATGCACGACTCTCAATTACCATTTAACATGAATATTCAAAGATAAACAATATATTTATCAAAGGGTTTCATACCCGACAGTCGTACCCGTTTTAAAAATCATGACACTTCAATATTTCACAACTAACTTTGAGACCTAATCTCCGGAGCTCCAACCAACAAATAAATGAGCTGATCAGGCTCTAGTTGCCAATTAAGGCAGAATCAATGCCCGATATGGCAAAGTTCAAATAACCATTCCACAATCCAAAATGAGGGAAAGTGGTGACTACATATAGCACATGGTTTTCGTGGTCGTATATCCATCAAGGCACAGTGACGCAAACGTCATGAATACTTGCCATCAAGCATTCAAGTCCTATGCAAAGGGACGTCTGCCCTGGAATGCATGTAAAACATTTTGTTCACGTTGTTTTCTTTGTGTTCAATCTTTATATGTCGGAGCTAAAAAGAAGCAAAACCAAATCATCATTTTAAACTATCAAGATTAATACCTCTTTCAAAACAATTTGACTTCAAGTCAAAAGTGTGCAAATCACGAAATCTGGACCGATGCACCAGTCTTAGATACGTAGATTTTAGTGCACAAAACAAATAAACCACTTATAGGACATCTAGTCCATAACTTCACCTTTCGGACCCCGGGCCCATATCATTCGGACCCCTTGCCCATATCATAAAACACTAGATCCGACGTCTCGGTTTCTAGGTTCGTTTAAACCATTTTCGTTCTGTGAAATACAAAACAAAACCAAAGTTTCCTCAACTTATCCAAGTTGACGGAAATAACACCATTGTGTAAAACTCATTTCCAGAAATCCTTTCCGTTTGAAATTCATTTATAAAACCATCAAATCATAGAGAAATTCATTTTTCTCAATTCCGTTTTCTTTTGAAAACTCCTTTTTCCGTAACAACTTCAAATCCTCGTAAAATCATTTCCAACTCATTTCTATTTAAAACAATAAAATTGTTCCTCATAGTTTTCGTTGTCAAATACTTTTCTAAAGTATTTTTCGTTGGAAATAAAGTCATTTGTAAATCAAATGATTTTCTCTTTTACAAAAGTTCTTCATAATCATTGTTAAAATATCCTTGACACTTACATTTCTTAGAATAACTTTTCATCTTATTTTTGAATTTGTTTGAAAAAGACAACGTAACTGAAATCTTTTCAAGATGTCGTCCTCACTGTTTACTTATAAATCACTCTTTTCTCCAAAACATCATCAAATATAAATACTTTCAATATTTTTCTTCCATAAATCAAGTCCTTTGAATTTCTCCTCAAGCTTTTTCAACGCTTTTATCTTTAATTTAATTGAGCACTGACCCATGTCAGGCTTCTCAGTCAATCAACCAACCAACAGATACTCCATACATAGCAGATATCCATATATCACTGTTTAATCAAGATTTCACAGAAAACATTAAAAACCACATAACAATCATATAACAATTTAATTTGACACCACACATCACAACAAATAAACTCGAATATGACACACAATTAGCATGCAGTTACCGAAAATCCCTCAGGCAGTCTCCCCTTACCTTTGAAGACAAGAATAAGATCACTCATTCCGGGTTCCTCTAACACTTTGCAACGCTTATAAACAACTTCAAGATAGCTCCAAAAATGTACTCTCTCCTCCTCCAACCATGACAGTCACATCCACATAGATGGAAATTGGCCATCAACATAGCCAATAGCAAGCACAACCAAAAATCAGAAACTTATCATCACAAAACATAAGTTTGTACCACTTAAATAATTAATTCAACTAAGTAAACGATATTGGTTTTTCATTTAAAATAATCGGGGTTTTAGAGTTCACTAGGAATTTGGGGAAAACCAATTTTAATCAAGTTGAAAGTTGGCTAAGCTGTACATCAGAGAGATAGTTAGGCTATATGGAATACCCTCTAGCATAGTATCAGATAGAGACCCGAGGTTTACCTCTAGTTTTTGGAATAGTTTGCAAGAGGCCTTAGGAACGGAGCTTAGGCTAAGTTCATCCTATCACCCATAGACTGATGGTCAGTCTGAGAGAACCATACAGTCGTTAGAGGACTTTCTTAGAGCTTGTGTGCTAGAACAGTCAGGTAGTCGGGACAAGTTCTTGCCCCAGGTAGAGTTTACCTACAACAATAGTTTGCATTCCAGTATTGGGATGGCACCTTATGAAGCTCTTTATGGGAGGAGATGTAGGACACCCTTGTGTTGGAGTGAACCTAGTGATAGTGTTGTGTTAGGACCTGAAGTGGTGCAAGAAACCACCGATAAAGTGAGGATGATTCAGGAAAATATGAAAGTGGCATAGAGTAGGCAAAAGAGCTACCATAACAAAAGGAGGAAGGCACTCGAATTCCAGGAAGGTGACCATGTTTTCTTGAGAGTTACCCCGACAACTGGGGTTGGTAGAGTGATGAAGGCAAGGAAACTTACTCCTATATTCATTGGTCCTTACCAAATTCTAAGTAGAATCGGCGAAGTCACCGACCAAATAGCCTTGCCACCATTTTTATCCAACCTTCATAGTGTCTTTCATGTGTCTCAACTCAAAAAGTATGTTCATGACCATAGTCACGTGATAGTCCCCGATACCATACAGATGTAAGAGAACTTGACTTTTGAGATATTACCCCTTCGAGTCGAGGATAGCAGAGTGAAGCAGTTAAAAGGCAAGGAGATTCCCTTTGTCAAGGTCGTTTGGAGTGGGGCTACTGAGGAAAGTGCTACGTGGGAGTTGGAAAGCAAGATGGTGGAGTTGTATCATCACCTTTCCAATCAAGGTGAGTATAAAGTTTGAGGGCGGAATTTTTTATAAGGGGGTGGAATTGTCACACCCTGTTTTTCGTTAAGCGCTTTTGTATGTGCCTTGTTTGTTAGGAAGGTTTAGAATGAGCTAACTGGGGTTTCTGGTGGAAAATCCCTTTCTTAGGCTGGTGTCTTGTAACTGTCTGAGTCACAAGCATGATCGTGCTTGATAGGGAGCACGACCGTGCTCATTGGGCTAGCGTGTCTCGCTGACGCTAAGTTGAGCACGCCCATGCTCAACAGTGAGCACGCCCGTGCTCAAGGGCAGGCCGCACCTTGTAGGCGCTAAGTTGAGAAAGGTCGTGCTCAAGGAGGAGCACGACATTGCTCTGGTCTGCGCCTTTAAATACAAAACAGTAACCGAGGGTTTTAGTAATAAACCCTATTTTGGTAAACAACACCCTCCTTTCGCTACAACCCTCTTCTTCCCTATTTTCTCTAAACCCATTGCATTGTTGGAGCTTTGGAGACTTGTGGGAACGTCCAGTTAGTCAGTGCCAAACATAGTAAGGTAATAGTTCTTCCCTCTTTTGGTTTCCCTTCTTTTATTAAGAATTGGGAACTAATGGTTTAACCCTTTTTGTTTGACCAAGGCTTGGAAAGCTAACTAAGCCGTTCGAGGGACGAATTGGTTTATCAGTTGAGTTGTCACTATGGGATTCTTCATACCAGGTATGGGGAGAATGATAGTGTATTCATTAGGCAAGGGTGTAGCGTAACACTAGTGCAAAATATGTAATAAACGAGAAACGTTAACGTTGGTTAACCAAAACTTAGACGTTAAAAAGGAGGCGGTGGCAGAATTGTAATTATCAGGGTCACTTAAATCACCTTTAACGTCATTTGTTTAAATAACTGATGTTAAAAGTGATGGGAGTCACTTTTTACTTCAATTGTTTAAAAAACCGACGTAAAAGATACACTTTTTACTTCAGTTGTTTAAATAACTGACGTAAAAGTGTATCTTTTATGTCAGTTGTTTAAACAACTGAAGTAACAGAAACCCCCTTTCGTTTTAGGAACCTTATTCATTTCATTCTGAAACCCTCAAGTTCCTTATTAGTCTCTCCGCCCCTTCCTCAATGTCTCGTTCCGGACCTAGATGCAGAGTAGAGGGTGAACAGAGAGCTATTTTATCCCTTGCAGAGAGACCTAGATGCAGATAGAGGGCGAACGTAGAGCTCTCAAACCTAGATGCAGGTAGTCCCTTCCTCTCTTTCTCTCTTTGAACTTAACTATCTTTTTCTCTCTTTTTAAATTTAAACATTGTGCCCTAACTGATATCTCTTTCCCTCTCATTCTCATCCACCATGCACGTCGAATGGAAAGCAAAAACCGAGACACTGTCATCACTCTGAACGCAGGTGACTCCCTAGACCCTAAAAAAGTTTCAGTATTGCGTGTCGTTACTTGCTAAACCCTCAAAGTTTCAGTATTTACATGTTTACGAGTGCTTTGTTTTTCTACTCTTGAATTAATTAATAAATTCATGTGTAAAGTAAAATAAAAAATTAATAAAATACAAGTTATATACTCAAACTGGATCTCATCGAAGTGATTCATAAGATACAAGTTACATGATTAAAAAATAAAAAGGTTTCTACAACCTAACCCTAAAAAATAAAAAAGTTTCTGCCCAGCCTCAGTTCTTGATGAGGCTTCATCTATTTCATGTGCCTGGGTTGATCAGAAGCCATGTCCTAGCCACAGTCACTTGCTGCCAAAGCCGAGGTGAAAGAGGCACTTAGATATACCATACTTTTGATTTCTTCGGATTACTTTAGATAATGTTAGCATATCATATTATGTGATTGACGCAACCTTATCATCCATGCACTACAACAGTTATCACTTTAGGCAACACTAATCTCGCCAACAGTTGAAAAACCGTTCCTAAAACATAGAATAGGCAACTGTTTTGTGACAGTAGACATTGCTATATATTTTTTAAGAGTATTATAAAAAATTGTTGTCTTTCTATATTAGTCAATGGTTCACAAATCGTAGATATATTTTAGGGAACAGTTTTTATGGTGTAGATATATGGGGCAACGGTTTTAATAATTTAATCACTCCCGCTGAATATATATTTTCCTGGGTTAAGGGTTTGTCATTTTTTTGTTTTCAAAAAATTTGCGAACTGAACCCGCGTAAAACCTATCAGAATTCAGAACTAACATATCCCACGTTCCCAAATCCCTAACTCTACAATTCCTAAATCTGAAATTTGGTCTGCGTACTTACTTCCCCTTTCAGTCGGCAATCTACTTTGGTTTCTCAAATTTATACTCACATAAATTCTGTCAGGTATGAGCTTGATTTATGTCTCTTCATTCCTTCATTCGATTTTTTATTCTTCATTCATCCTTCATTCATTTTGTTTCTTCGTAAGGCAGAAGTTGCTGCAGCTATTCACCCCTCTTACACAAAAACCGGGTAGATTTTTATTTGTTGATTTTAGAGGCCAATTCGTTTTAGAAGGTAATTTTATTGCATAGAATTGTGAAATTTGTTTTAGAAACCAGGTGTTGATAGTGATAATAGTGAGAAAGGGGCTGGGGAACTCGTCCTCTTGTGTATTGCTATTTTAGTGCTCGAGGGCTTACTGGTGCCATTTAGAAGAAAATGAACATGTCATTTCTTGGTAATAGATTGCTTTAATCGTAGCTACAAACTTGAAGCCAAATTGGTAAAATTACTAGCTATCTTGTTTTGAATTTTCATTTACTCTGCTGTTGTCAAAAACGTAGACACGCACTGTGTTTGAGTGACTTATTAACATTCTTTTACTCTCAAATCTAATTAGCTTCAGATTCTGGCTTGGTGTTGGTGAATCTTTCTGAATTTTCTCTTATTTGTGTGACTTCTCAATGTTGAAATTTATCCTACTTTTTGCTACAGAGCCTTTGTCAAGAAGAAAGGGAGGAATAATGTTACAGTAGATTAACTTGTACATGTAATCACTCCAAAGGGAAGAGGTAATAAATTAATTATTCACAAATTGATTTACAGAGCTATGTAATTGGTTGTGGTGGATTTGGTGGTTATCTAAAGGGTTCAATTACTAAGTCTGGATGACAATTTAATGCGCCACTCTCTTTATTCTTTCATTGCTTTTTACTCTTATCAGGATGGTTCCTTTAGTGTTGGCTCCTGACTTTTTTTGCTGCTACTGGGTTGGTCTCGACCTTTTTCTCTTATGTGGTTTGGTTTACAAGCAGTCTTCTAGTATGGGGTGGGGTCTTTTGTTACGACTGTGTAACACCAATGCTTCCATATTTAGTGGTTTAGCATTTCATTTACATAGGTGCTTTCTCTTCTTGTGAGGTTCAGAAAGGAAACTTTTAGCTCAACTACTATAATATCTGCAGTCATGCATTGCTTAGGGATCCTATGTTTCTTCTCTTTTTATCTAGTAGATGTATTGAGGGGGAAGGAAAACAATTGAGAGAATGAGTAATGGTGATAGGAAACAGAATGCAACTATTGATTTGATTCAACAACTGAAGACTCTACTATCCGGATGACCATAAAGCGTGAGAGTAGTTTAAGTCCTATGTTCATAGAGAACACACTCGGCTCTGAAAAAGCTGCTCAAGTTTTTTTTCAATAGGAGAGGATCTAAGACAGTATGAATGGAATGCAAGAGAAGAATCATGTATATAATGACTGCGTAAAACCGGCAATTAAAGCTCCTGTTACTTGATCACAAAATTTTGGGACTGAACCACATATTGGTAGCCAAGCTGCAGAATTGTTTCCTTTCTTTCCCACTTGAACTATAGCCAAAGCTGCAAAGATGCTTGAAACTAGTAACATGGTGAATACCTGCTCATAAAATTAACCAATTAATGTAACTCCTATATAAATAGTCTAATTCAATATTTAGTACAGTTATGTATCATATAAGATGTCAGATCAAAGTGCCTGGTCACATGGCATAGGACTTCTTTCATTCAATGTCAAATTGTCAATAGAAAATTGACAAAAATACAAGATTTCAAGTACTTGTTACTTGGTAAATAAGTTACAAACATTTATGATAAAACCAGCAACCAAAGAAAAGTAGTATGCCATCTTTGATGCTTTTCTGTTAATTGAGTCTTCAAATTTTGATTTTTGTGGATAATAGAATGGACAAGTTCTTTATGAACCTGATTATGAGCTGCTATTGCATACACACTAATGTATTGCATGTTGTAGTGGTAGTGGCACATAAATCCAACAGAATGAGGAATTTTTAGAACTTTTACCAGATCCATGGCAACCGCTAGTCGCCAGAGCAAGCTTTCTGCTGGAAGCAAGAGGACCAAAAATCCATAGACAGTGACCACAGAGTTTGAAATCACAAAGTACCTAGTAGAAAGAATTGTTTTATAAGTTTTTGCAGATGAATGAAGCATTTTTGTTGAGCAAACAGATTGAACCTACTTGAAGGCAGGTGTATTAGTGTATTTTGCTTCAAAGGATACTGTGAAGAAGGTAGTTCTCTCATGGCTAGTAGCCATGGCAATGACAGCTGAAAGGGTTGCACCAAAGGCCAAGAACCTTAACAGAAGGTGGCAGATCCTAGTAGTCTTGTTGGCCATGGATTCCACAAAGCAAAATTTAGTGCACGATGAATCCTGGTATCAAGGGAAGGTTAATAGATGGAATATCAAATATGTTAATTTCCAAGATGCTAAGGTAGACACAACAAGGCTATTGGGACCGGGATTAGGAAGGAAAATAAGGGAGAGTGCACTAAATTTTATACATCTTTGTGTTGTGTTAGGTGAAAATTTTACCTGTCTATGCTACCGTCCACTAAAGCTTTTTCTAGTTTTGTTGCTGTATCCCTTCCTTCTGTGAAGTGTATGTAAGCATTTCCAATTTTATCTTTCTTGTCTTTGACGATGTAGGTAATCTGCTCTCTTAGGCTATGTTTGGATTTCTCTCTCCCTCCCTCTTTCTCTGTGTGTTTTATGTGTTGTGAATGAACCTGATGAATCAAATTGAGTAACTCCATCTCCTTATAATTTTCCCTTTAATCAACAGATGGAACACCTGACTATTTGCAAGATAATTCTCAACAGTCAACAGTATTATCTGTGAAACTTCATTGTTTGTGATGATAATGTTTAATGATAGTGCTAGTTCATGTCAGAAAAATGGAAATATGATTATCAATTATGGGAATCTGCAAGAGTTTGCAATGGATGGGTTGTGACTGCTAGACGACTATATGTTCAATGTGATTTACTTTTAGAATAACTCCTGTCAAAAGGAAACTTAACAAGTTGAGAATTTGCTATACATTTTTTAGCTTATCAGCCACCTGATTGGATCAAATCAAACTATCCAACATTTTGTTAAGTAGCCTTTTGTTGGACCTATTTTTTCAGTTAACTTTTACAGAGCATGCAACTTTGTAAACCAATGCTGAAACTTTAATTTTTCTTTTGCTTCATTGATTTATTATCTTTGACTTTGAAGTTTCTTTCTTTTTTGTTTTCTCGAGTATATTTGTTTGTTCCCTTTTAGAAGAGTTGCACTTGCATTTTAAAACGTATTCAGGATTGTGACAATATGTGTTCATTGTATGATAAATGCTGTGACTTGAAAACTGTTTCCTCAAATCAATCAGCAGAGATATCTATATGATTACTGATATCTGCAATTGCTTGATTTTGGTTGCCTAACTCCGATTTCCCTGGTCTTACTTTGGATTGATCGCCGTTCCGGATATCTCATATCACCGCCTTACTGAAAAGGATGAATTTGTTGTGTTAGCAACAAATGGGGTAGCAAGGTCTTATGAACTGCTATCTTATGAACTACTATCTTCTATAATCTACATATTTGTTGAAATTGAATCATTTCAAGATCATATTGCTAGCAAGGTTTAGAATGCAGTTGACTCTAAATGACATTCATACTGCTGCTTGCATTACCTTCAAGTATAAGTTGAAATAAGCAATTTTGGTTCTAAGTTGAGTGCACTGCATCTGAAACTTATTAATGAAATTTACTAATTAGTATTTGACTTATCCACTGAGATAAATGATCAACACGAACTTATGCAATACCAAAAGTGGTATTGAGACCTCTTGATCCAGTTGTGCTCAGACCCATATTTATATATTGACATGCATGTTCTTTATCTCTCTTTGGAACTGGAATTTGTAGAAATGTGGGTAAAAGCATGCAATTTAGATCACTATACCGATTTACTGTTTTTCTTCCCCTCTCTTTTATGTTTTAAATGCGTTTTTCCCTCTGATATTCCACTTCTGTAACTCCTCTTGAAAGTAGTATTATCCCAAATTGTCTTGCGCTTCAACTATTTTCTCATGTAAGCAGAGCTTACATTATTCACATCTAACTGGGATGCTCTCTTATTTATCTTTTAAACACCAGAGTGATGTTTTCAGATAGTGTTTTGTGCTGTTTTTTAGACAGATTGTTTCACTTTTTGTTACTGCGTTCTTTTGTTCTCTGGTTGTTGCAGAGGTTCTCTTGATTTACTTTGAAGTGCAGCCATTGAAGGTTGTAGGCAACAGCTGTCTGGGACAACTGCGTAGTATAATTTGAATGTCCAATCGGAGTGTTCGGAGCAGACAACATCAATGGAGGGTCCTGTTTTGGAGGAGTTCATTCCAATTAAGAAAAGGGCATCCCTTGATTGTGATGAAGAAGAAGATGATGGTGATGATGAAGATGAGCAACACTCATATAAGCCCAAGATTTCTAAGGACAATAATAAGAGATCAGATTGGCTTAGATCTGTTCGGTTATGGCATCCAGATCCTCCAACTGAAGAGGTACATAAAATAAGAAAGAAAGAAAGAAATGCAAAGCTTAATTATAATTTTCTTTAGTCTTTTGTGTTGTTTTTGAAATGAAAAACAGAAGGGAATAAGTGATTAATTGACTTAGTATTATGTATAACTTTGTGTAATTAATTGCTGTGAAATTCTATTCAGAAAATGTCTGTGATTGAAGTAAAGAGAAGTGGAAGTGGTGGTGCTTTCCAGCCATTCCACAAAGAGAATAAAGCTAGCAAGACTAGTGAATCATTTAGCAAAGCACCCTCTTCGACGCCGGTAAGATTAGTACTTTAATTATTATTGTTATTTTCCTTTTCCTTTTTCTTACTTACATATCTTTTGTAATATGTGCAGTAAGATTTTCATGGTGAAGAAGCACATCAATCTCAAGATATAGAAGGGGAATGATGTTATCAACATGCATGGATGTTTTCAGTCAAAAAAAAAACAAATTCATGGATGCCTATAATCTTTGTGGATTTTTTTTGTGTCGATTTTATAAGAAATTTATTATGTAAACTTTTACACTTGATGAATTTAATTTAATCTTCTATATTTTGGATTATATGTCGGACTTGTGACAAATTAATGTAATTATATATGTTAGTGTTTTTATGCGTACATATATATGTTGTAGTGTTATAGTAGTATTTTAATGTACATAGTGGTTTTAGTACTTTTGTTAGCATATATAATGAGACTTGTATAATCCAAGTGTTCTGAATATTTAAATTATATTGATTGGAATATTTATAGGTGTTGTAATTGAAATGTTAAAATATATATTTAGTTATGTATAAACATATAAAAGACTTTCCTCGTAATGTAATAAAAGCTAACATCGTTGTCGATTTATTCTATAATAGTTACAAAAATGTCCCCTAAAGTTGAGTTAATCGATTTCTATATTATTTACCAACAGTAAAATAAGTGTTGTTTATATTAAAACGTCTAGCAACAGTTATGAAATTGTTGCCTATACCATCCACCAATAGTTAAATAAATGTTCCTTATTCTATTTGCCAACATTTAAATAACCGTGGTTGAAACATCTAGCAACAATTAAGAAACCGTTGCCTAAATAATATGAACGAAAACCGTTGCCATTGGATGGGTTTAAAAACCGTGGCCTATTCCCCTAATTTAGGCAACGGTTATTGATATACCGTGGCCTAAAGCGAAAAACCGTTGCCTAAGGGAATAGGCAACGGCCACCTAGAGAACACTTTTTTAACAGTTGCCAAACCGTTGCCTAAAGTTTAGGCAACGGTTTTCATACTTCTAGGAACGGTTTTTTGTTGTTGCCTAAACTAAAAAATGTTGTAGTGATGTTATGTGATTTACACAACCTCAGAAGTTGTTTGACAATTAAGACAAAAACTTTTGAGTCTAGGAATAGGAATGAATAATAAACCCCAATATGGCAGAGCCATGTTGTGAGGCAGCTATAGCTAGAAAAACGAAAGTGTGTGTCATATACAGGAAGAATGGTACTTTTATATATAGAGTAAAGAATGTCTTATTTTCTTCAATATTGCGTGTGGTTACTTGCTAAAAAATTAACGTTCATTAAGAGGATTAAGTTACAAGGCGTATGGGAAGTTAGCACAGTAGTCAAAAGTATAAATGTTTGGTGTAGAATACTGAATTGTGTTAGTGAATACACTTTTAAAGTCAGTTCTCTATTCAACTGACATTAAAAGTATTTTTGTTTTTTTAAAAAATACTTATAACGTCGGTTGTTTAAAACAACGACGTTATAAGTATCACTTTTAGCGTCAGTTATATTAATTAACTGACGTTATAAGTATCACTTTTAACGTCAGTTGTCTAAACAACTGTCGTTAAAATTTACACTTTTTACGTCTGTTTGATTAACGTCAGGAAATTTTCAGATGTTAATGCCATGATCTGTTTGGTTGTATGGATTAATTACTATACATGTTAAGTTGGTTAATGGTATGTCTGTTATGTATTCCTATTGTCTGATGATTGTTATGTTATATTCCTAATGATGTATATTTGGTTGAATCTGGACATGATATGAGAATTGCTATGTGTTGTTGTTATACATCTGTTGGCTGAATGTTGATTGACTAAGTGTTGAAGATGAGCATGATAATAAGACCCTAACTGGATAATTTAGGACTCTTAATTAAGGTAATGATTAAGGGATTAATTTCTCAATAATTCATAAGACATGAACTGTTAGTGAGAGGTGAGGTTTGATGCCAATTGGATTAGTCGAAGGACCCTAGGATTTGATTTGAGAGTGTTAGGGAGTTTTTGGCTCCAAGAACATAGGTTGAATCTGCCCAGAACAGTACGGCTGACCCAGGAGCATGGTCGTGCTGAACAGGGAGCACGCCGGTGCTCCCAGTTGAATTATGGAAGGTGGCCACGCATTGAGCACGACCGTGCAGGATAGTAAGCACGACCGTGCTCCACTTAAGTGGTAGCACGACCGTGCTGGGTGAGCACTCCCATGCTCCCATGAACCGTGCGCCCCCGTGGTGGCGTCTCCTCGTTATGATGTGTCGGCTATCTAAGGGGTTCACCCATGGTTTGGTGGATTGCCGACATTGGTGCTTTTTGGCCAATGTGGATATGTAACTCCGAAGTTGCCTTCCTGAGATAGTTTGGATCCATATGTATAACGGAGTAGCGGAGTAGTGTTGCACCGCATAGCATATGTTGGTTCAGATGACATGTTGATATGATTATTTTATGTTGATGTTATGTTGTATATTGCTATGCCATGTTATGATGTATGTTCATCTTGCTTAACTACTTCCATGACGTTGTGTTTACATGATTTCTTACTCCCCGTTTCTCTTTGTTTGTTGTTGGTATATATCTCTTTATGCAGAGGACGGTGAGCAGCCAGTGGAGGAGTGACTCTGAGGAGCCTCGACTCTAGCTAGGATGTTTAGTTTTATAGTTGATAGTATAGTTTTCAGTTTTGTTGTATTCCGAGGATTTATTCCGGAACGGTTATACCAGCTCTGTATGTGACATCGGGGTTGGGTTATGTTTTGATGTTTATGTTTTTGTTTATGTTTAATATTTTAAAACTATGCTCCTTTCCACATTGAGATGTTACAATATGGGACCTTTTATCCAAGGTTTTATTTTATTAAATGAATGTATG
Source organism: Sophora flavescens (assembly GCA_030762895.1). NCBI lineage: Eukaryota > Viridiplantae > Streptophyta > Magnoliopsida > Fabales > Fabaceae > Sophora > Sophora flavescens. The sequence continues at coordinate 82,210,969 of CM061063.1, forward strand.
TTTTTATATTACCTCTTTAAGTAAATGTTTTACAAATAACGTGTTGGGGTAGGGTGTGTCATAATTTTCATATATTAATAGTGTTTGATACAAAATAAAAGGTTTAGAAGTTAACATTAAATAGATTCAAGATGTTAAGAATTCAAAACAAAGTTTATGTACTAGATTTCATGAGAGGAAATAATTTTTTCAAGTAGGAACAATAAAGTAATTGACTACTTTTGTTAACTAATAGACTATTTGTTCTAAAAATTAAATTATCTTAAATGACTTTTGAACCAAAGTAGTCGATTACCTATGGAAAATCTTGAAATCTTGGTTTCTGTTTGACCAAAGTAATCATCTATTTTTGAAAATTAGTCGACTACTTTGTTCTTCATGGATTTATATTAAAGATCTTGAACAAAGTAGTCGACTACTTCAAGAAAACAAAATTGATTTTTTTTAAAAAAAAATTGAAATTCTTCTAAATTTTTTCTATATAAATAGGGTCATTTTGACACAAAAATTAACAAGTTTGATTCTAACAAAACTCTGTCAAAATACTCCCAAAACACACTAGAGCTTTTATGTTTCATTTTTTCTAAAGCAATTCTAGTTTGCTCTTGTTATTCATTTTGCACTAAGTAAATTAAAAGTCCTACATTCTTTTAGATTCATTTGTAATAGCAATAATGTAGATTACTGCATTGGTTTGGTGGGGCATCTAAGTCAAGGCTAAGGTGAGGCATCCTTAGAGGTAAGGACATGCTTTGAGTGAAGTATCTCAAAGCAATCAAGGTAAATGTGGGGTATCTTTTTGGTTTTTCATTATTTTAATATTGTAAAGAACAATATTCAAAATTAGTGAAAACACTCAAGCTTGCTAGGGGACTGGACATAGATCACTAAAGTTGTACCATGATTCTTGATTTATGGTTTTAAGTGATTATGAATCACTAATCCAAGAGTTTAGAAATTTTAGATATTTCTAACCCCAAAGTCAGTCCTAGGCTGAAACCAACATATAGGATTATAGGTTTGATTAAGTTGTTTGTTTGTTAATTGATTGTTGTGTTTAATGAAGGATAAGCTAGATTATCGTGTACGTGCGTTATCGGCATTACTTGGATTTCCGTGGATCGTTTATCAGAGAGATTTTTTTCAGGTAAGGGGAGTACCTAAGGGTTTTTTCCGATAGCTATATGCTATTTGTTTGCTGTCTGTATAATTTAGTTGGTGTGTTAATTATTTTCTGTAGTGTGAAATCAATTGTTTTGCATTTATCTGCTTTTAAATATTTATTTATCTGCATTTAATTGTTATTATATGTTGTTGCATGTCATTAATTGATATGTGTTGTATTATTGGCATGATTTTTATTGATGTGGATTGTGGATTGTAAAGCATGACAGTGGTTAGTGCTCAATTAATAATGAGGTTAAAAGCCTTAAAAAGCTTTTTATGGGATAATGAGTTTTAATTAATGAGAAATAGTAATATGATATTACTTAATTATTTTGGTTGGTTGAAAATGAGAAAAAGTTGAAAATAATATTATTTTAATGATTTAACAACATAAGGGTATTTTATGAGTCATAGTGAGAACATAGCCGTGAAAATATTTTTACACTGCTAGTTTATACGTAAGAAATTTCTAAATATTAGAAAATGTTGTTTTAAAAGAAAAAGTTTCAAAAATAATTTTATTACAGTGTTGGATAAATTATTTTACTATAAAAGTCATGTTTTGACCTAAAAATGTTTTTAAAACGTCAAACGACGGACAATTCCGTCGATATTTACAAAAGTATTCTTAAAAATGGTAACATTGAGTAATACCGAGAAATTGTCTCAAATGATGTTTCCAAGTTCAAATATTGATTTTTGAACAAAAATGAATTTTAAGGGATTTTGACAATTTTACAAAACGAATTTCCAATGTAAAAGGATTTTCGGTAAACAACGGTTATTTCCGTCAACTTGGATAAGTTGAGGAAACTTTGGTTTTGTTTTGTGTTTCCACGAGCGAAAATGTTGTTAAATTAAAAGACAAACCTAGCTGCCGAGATGTCGGTGTCTAGAGTTCTATGATGTGGACCCGGGGTCCGAAAGGCAAAGTTATGGACTAGATGTCCTATAAAAAGTGATATTGATTTTTGTGCACCAAAATCTACGAATCTAAATATGGTGCATCGATCTAGATTTTGTGATTTGCAAATTTTTGACTTGGAGTCTTTGATTAGAAAGTTTGTTAAACTTAAATGTTTTATATGCATTTTGCATTTTATTGTGGCAAATGTGCCTAAAGGTTTTATGCATGGTACCTTGGTAGGTATCCATGTTATGTGATACATTTCACCTTGGGGTGAAATGAATGGGGGTCTAGGAAAGGTCGGGCTATTTACGACTATTTCGAGAGCTCGGATATTACTCATATTTTATAGGCCGAGTTAATTACAATTATCGTTGGATGTTCATATGAACTACTTACAATGATGGTTGGAACTCATATCCTACCGAGTTATTTACTTAAATAGTTGGAACTCAGAACCTTGACAGGCCAAATAATTTGAAACTTGCCTTATCTGGCAACGTTTATATTCTGCCTTATTCGGGAAGGAGAGCCTGATCAGCTCATTTATTTGTTGGTTGGAGCTCCGGAGATTAGTACAAAAGTTAGATGAGGAATATTGAAGTGTAATGGTTTTTAAAACAATGAAGATTGTCGGGTGTGAAACCCTTTAATAAATAGAATGTTTATTGTTGAATATACATGTTAAATGTTATTTGTGTGTCGTGCATATGGTTATCGTTTTAAAATCCATATATTGGAACTCGCCCTTGCATATACATGTTCCTCTGTCTTTGCTATTGTACCTTGGTACACGAATGGAGATGTTGCAGAATAATTCCTTAAGTCACTTGGAGACTTAAGTTCAGATTGCGGGAAGAGATGTGTGATCATAGAGATGATCACGAGGTCTTATCAGTAAGTGTCTTGTAGAGCGACCAGCCTAGCATTTTCTTTGGGTGGTATGTTTTGAAAAACTTTGTGTAGGTGTGTTGAAAACCTTTATATGGTTTAAAATTCTTTTGTGAATAATATGTTTTATTTTTAATATTGTGATGAGTACGTTGTGTATCGTAGTATTCAGGAGAAATTGTTTTACACCCAGATTTTCTGACTTCAAATAAATCAATTTTCCGAAAGCAACTAGCAAAATTATTTTAATTTATTTCCGCACGTTTTCGTATAGTAATGCCCAGGGGGTGTTACAATAAATGTTGAATGTTAGTGTGTATATGTATCCATGCAGGTATTAATCGGCCCAAATGAAGGTTAATATTTGGCCGGATTACATGCACACCTGTGATGGTAAACATGTGATGATTATAAGGTTGTATATGTGAACGATAAATTAGTCCAAAGAAGGGTTTATTATTTGACATGCATTATTGTCAATGTTTGATCATTACAAGAAGAGTACCACTAGCATTTAATATTAATGTCCAAAGACTTGATATTAATGTTGCACTAGGTATCTTGAGATGCGGTATGCCGTTATTTGAATTTATTGATGATTGAATTTTGGTTATGATGTGAGTATATTTATGTTATTTATTTTGTTCTCTCTTCAGCTACTATTGCTACCATATCTGCTAACCTAAATTCGGTTCCAGTCATTAATGGTACCAACTTTGAGGATTAGAAAGAGAGCATCTTGATTGTTCTTGGCTGCATGGATCTTGACCTTGCACTAAGGATGGAGCAACCCACTTCTCCTACGGACTCAAGTGCCTCTGAAGAGAGGAAAATTTATGAGAAGTGGGACTGCTCCATTCATATAAGTCTAATGATCATTAAGCACGGCATTCCAGAGGCATTTAAGGGTGCCATATCCAATGGGATAACAAGTGCCAAAGAGTTCCTTGCCAAAATTGAGAAATGCTTTACCAAAAGCGATAAGGCAGAAACAACCACACTCCTTCAAAGCTTGATTTCTATGAAGTATAACGACAAAGGAAACATAAAGGGGTACATTATAGAAATGTCTAATATTGCTTCCAATCTTAAGGATCTAAAGCTCGAGTTGTCTGAGGATTTACTCGTGCATTTGGTTTTGGTTTTGGTTTTGGTTTCTTTTCAAAATATTTTACAATTGTGTTTATTCATTGAGATTTACAATCTCGTTAGTGGTGTTGTTTTCAGAGTTTGCAGTAGAAGTTAAATTTAAAAAAAAAAACTTGAGTCATCCCTTGGAGTGGGAAGGCTATAGTAACATAACAAGTTTGCTTTTGTATTAGATGCCCAATTTAAGGTCATGTATTTTCAAAAGTAATTGATTTTCTTTATCTAATTTTTGAGCTATTCTTTGATGTTTGTATAAATTTGATATTTAAAATGATAACTAGATGCATATGATATAATTTCGAGGGTATTACATTTTTTCAATAAATATTCCCAAAAACAAGTGTACTACATGCATCCTAATTGCTTTAATTCATATAAGGATCTTTGCAATTTAACATAGTACATATTTTGAGGTTTCGAATTACATGCTTCAGACATCTTAAATCATTCCAAGATTTTTCATATGTATGTCATTATCCAATGACCCGTACATGTATATTTGTTGTCACTGCTTCCATTAGATGTACGTCTAGTCCTTCGCAGACTGCCAAACTAATAGAAAATTTCGGTTTATATAAGTTTTTGAACCTGAATAGTGCATGGCTTTTGGTTTTAGTCCCCTGAATTTTTTCTCTTAGGATTTCATTCCTACAATTTCAAAAGTTTAAGAAAAAGTCTCTACCATCAAGTGGAGTTTGTTATCTGCTACAGTGGCAGACGGGCATCATGTCAGCTATGCCACACGAATGTCCACGTCACCACAATGTCGAAAATTAATAATTTTAAAAATTATTTTTTAAAAAATATTAATGTGATTAAATAATTCTTTTTTTAATAATTAATTAAAGGTTATAACATTTTTTGTTTAAGCTATTAGGGTGGTCAGAGATTTTGACAAGCTTTGCAATTTTGAGGAACCCTAATTCAGGGTTTGGTTCTTTCACTCTTGGGGGTGGCTCTGGTGTTGCTCTAACAAGGAAATGTTCTTTTTAGGTCTTGGGGTTGGGTATATTCGAATTTTGGTGTTGTTGTTCAATGACCCACAATTTGCAATTGAGATTGTGGAATCATTCAAACTGGGGAGGGTGCTTCCTATGGACACAGAATGGGCATTTAATTTTGTATGGATAGTAAGGAATAACTGATAATGGTGGCACAACATTCAACTTCTAATTAGATCAATCAATATTTTCAATAATTGAATTCAAGTGATGGAAACTTCCAGAATTTGAGGAGAAACCGAACAATGGAGCTGAGTGAGATAGCGCTCGCTAATTTTATTTTAAATTAGTAAAATTAATTTAGTAATTTTTTAAAAAAAAAGAATTTTTTTGGTTAATTATATTTTTTTTAAAAAAGATTAAGTAGTCCAAATTAATTTAATAACCATTAATTAATAAAAAATAATTATTTAAACAAATTAATAATTTTATAAAAAGTAATTTTAAATTATTAAATTTCCAATGTGGCAGTGATGTGACATCCATGTGGCAAAGCTGACGTGATGTTTGTCTGCCATGTCAGCAGATAACAGACTCCACTTGACGGTAGGAACTTTTTCCTAAAGTTTTTTTTTGAAATAATAGGGGTGAAATCCTAAGGAAAAAAATTCTGGGGATTAAAACCAAAAGTCATACACTTTTCAGGGACCAAAAACTTATTTAAACTAAAAATATAAAACTAATTACATCCACAATCGAGGAGTATATAACTTTATAATGATCAATATCCAGGGCCGGTCTTGAGATTTTTGGTGCCCTGGACGAACTAAAGAAATAGTGCCGTCATAATCATTTGAAAATTTTCCTTCTTGTATTTTTTGCTGGAAAATCATTAATAATCCGTTCATAATCAAGGTTCTTTAAAAAGTCATTTTTGATAAAAATCAAAGTAAGATTATGTAATCAAAGCAAGAGATGGGAGAATTAGGGAAAAGAAAGCCTAAATAGTATATAATCAAATTTTAAATTATAGTAAATTAAAAAGATATTCTAATATATACATATACATTCGCCATATTATTTTTTATCACTCTATTATAATTTTTTTGGAATAATTATTTTTATTGGTAAAAAAATAATTATATAAATTTTTATTTAATATCTATATATACTATATAATAATATTGTACCTATTATTTGGTGCCCCCCCCAAAAAAAAAAGGGCCCCTGGGCAGTTGCCCACCTCGCCCGTGCTCAGGGCCACCCCTTTCTATATCCGGCCACTGTGACAAACATTGTGCTATAAGGAGTGCTTTAAATCTCACGATTTCATTAATTCATTTCTTTTACATACAAAAACCCACTTTATTCCAAATGGGTTTGACTCTTCATATGGATGAACTACAAGTCCAAAAACTTTATGTTTGATCAATGAGTCCAACTTAGCTTGTATTGCCTCTTTCCATTTTCATCAATGATGTTCACGTTCTTCTACAGTTTGAGGCTCAAACTCATTATCATTGATAATTTCATAAGTAGTTGCATATGAAAAAACATTATCAACAATACTTCACATATTTTCCTCATATTTCCAGATTTTAATGAGATATCATGATTTGTCAGTATTGGGGTCACTTATGGGGCAATTTTTCTATAAATATGGGGTTGTTGATTTATATTTATCTTAACCTCTTCTAGAGTGTCACTTTGCAGTTTCTTCATTTCCTTTTTCTTACAAGGAACAATATCCTCTGCCCCAATAGGTCTACCATGCTTCGACCATACTTTGGATTCATTAGTTGTCATACCTGCAAGATGTCCTTTAGGGAAAATTGATCGTGAAGGAACATTTGCAGCTGGGAACATGCAGGGCCAGCCCAAGGCCCAAGCGAGTGAAGCCCTTGATTTAGGCCTCAAAAAAATAATTTTTTCTTTTAAAAAAAAAAAGCCCAAGTTGTATCTTTTTATATTATATATTTTTGATACTTTCAGTACATGAACAAAAATTAGCTAGCCCACTTGGTATGAAAGGTTATCATTAGCCCTAAGGTCTAGGGTTCAACTCCTCATTTTGTATAAAAAAAATTATTTTTGTATGAGAAAATTGTTAGGTTAATTTATTTTTATTTTTTAAAAGTTTTCGCCACAAAGTTTGCTTTTGGCCTCAATAGATGTTGGACCGGCCCTGGGAACATGTGATTTAATGGCATTTTGAGTGGTTGTAAAAATATATCCAATTTTTAGAATACTTATTTGGGAACTTAACCAGGTCGTAAACATACTTGTTGTATTGCTTATAGAGGCATTAAGAATATTGTTATACTCATTTTCTTGGAGAGGCACTGTTGTAAAGAATACTCTTAATGAATAATCCGACTCGGTTGTTGGGGTTTGTGCATAGGCACAAGTGAGCTGAATCAGGATACATACATTTGTATTTATCTTCTTTTCTCTAACATTGCATATTTGTTTTATCTTCTTTTCTCTAACATTTCATTTTAATGCAAATGTTGTGTTTCTACTTTCATGATACTTTTCTTTTGAAGTATACTAAAATTTGTTTGGGTTTCTCAAGTGTTTAAAAATGCTTAAAACCATAATTTAACCTCCTTGTTGTATTCTTTGTTTCACTTTCACATTCAAGTTCATAGGTTTCTTAACATATTTGTGTTGCCCCTTATATTTCTTTTTGAAATTACAATCAGATAATGACATGTACTTGAAAGTAAGGGTGTTCTTCGATCCTGGTCAACCTGATGAACCCAATAACCCAACTAAACACAATTTAATTGGTTTCAATTTTTCAATGAACAGGTCCAACCTAACCCAACCCGATTAAACCCGATCATGTTTGGTTCGGGTAACGGGTTTATGATTATGAACCCGTGGACCCAACCCTTATACTAAAATAACACATGCCAAAATGAAGGATTTTAGGTTAACTCAAAATGTCCCTGCCCCTGTCCCACCGTTCTGGTTAAATCAAAATGTCCATGTCCCTTACTCGACTCCATTGTTCCCTCGTATGACATCTCCATCCCTAACAACCGGCACGTCGTCACTGCTTCTCCATGTGTTGCCCAGCTTCTTCTATCTCCCTCATCGTTATCTAGTCCTCACCATCACGTGCCCCATCTTTGTTTGTCGCCATTCTTCTTCTCCGGCCAACAACAACCTCGAGCTGCTTCGCTACACGTCGTTCTTCTTATTATTGGCATTACGTGCCGCTCCTCCTCAAATCTGGTGCCACTGATGGCGGACGACCTCATCCTCCATGCCTCTCATCTCGACGTTTAGATCCTGTGCCACGTACTGTAACACCCCCCTGGGGCATTACTTTGTCACACTTGCAGAAATAAATTAAAAAGAAATTTGCTGGTTGTTTTGGGAAATTGATTTACTTTAAGTCAGAAAATCTGGGTGTAAAAAATTTTTCTCCTTACCCCTTCGGAAGGTGTAACACCCCGATTTTCACTGCTTTCTAGTGTCTGTAATTAATATATAAAAATATATTTTTATCCGAGACCTAGAAAATTATTTTGGGCGAAATACTGTTATTTTGCCATCATGTTTTATATCTTAGGGTTCCGATGAAATTTTGGGTTGAAAATTCAGACGAAAACCGGCCTGCGTTTTCACTGACAGTAAAAGTTTACTGCTCAGAAGTCCTAATTTGAATTCGTGAACGAGATGAAAAATGTTTTTATCGTGTTTAATACGATACTGGAAGTTTTGAAAATTTTGGTAAAAAAATTAAAATATTATATTTGTTGCGGGCGTATACGTCGAGATTATCTCTAGGAAAAGCCTGCGCCAGATGAATCGAGGAGTCGGCAACGTAGCAGAGATGATGGATTTGACCGACTTGACGAGCATTTATGACGAGTTTATTTGTGTCATAATGGCCATAATGGCACATTTATGATAAAGTGAAATTTTGCTATGAAATGACCATTTTGCCCTTGTCTTTTTATGACAATTGCAAGCAAATGCCATTGGAAAAGTTGACCAAACCTATCCAAAACTCACGGCTCACTCTTGCCTTCTTCATTAAGTGTGTTGTCTTTTTCATTAAGGCACTTTTTCTTTCATTTCCATGTATATCTTCTTGAAAACCTAAGCTTCTTCAAAGTGTTCATAATTCGTCAGATTTTGCCTAGCAATTCTGACCAGTTTCTATTTTGAATCTCGAAAAACTTTGAACATGAAAGTTGTTCATCTTTCTCTCTTCTTTCCAACGACATAAAGATCATCCAAAGCGGATAAGGATGTTGAGTGATCTACCCAAAATACTAAAACTGTTCTAAACCCTAACTATGTTCATCTTCTTCCTTAAGTTTCTCAAGAACACCATGAGAAATTTGTGAAGAACATCATCCAAATCTTGCTTTCCTTGGATCATCAAGAGGTAAAAACCTCTTCTCTTGTCATTTAAATCCTTTCTCTTCACAACTTTTGTAGATTCATGGCTTAGATCAACATGTTCTTCATTTACTTCAAAGTTCATGGAACTAGATTCAAAAAATTCATAACTAATTCTAGAAAAATCCTTTTGACATGAAACCAATTGCTATGATCTTATAATCATCTCTATTTTCATCATCTAGAAGCATAAGATCATGAGAAATTTCTTTCCCAAATTTCTGGTCATGGCCGAACCTAGGTCAAATTTGTGTTCTTAGGTTTTGTTTCATTTTCATGTCTTGATTCATGATTATATCTTGATAGTTCTTGTAATTAAGTATATATAAGATCAACAATGAAGCCCTAACCTATTTGTTTCATTAAGGCCGAAACCCTAGCTATGAATATTTGATGGATTTTTGATTCAAATGTTGTCTAGTAACACTTTAATCCAACTCTAGGTTTTGTATGTTGATTAAATCCAAGAGTTTAGAAATTTTAGAGATTTCTAACCCCAAACTCAGCCCTTGGCCGAAACCCTAGTTCTTGGAACTAGATGAGTTTTAGTTCATGTTCTTGGTTCATAATCTTGGTTTAAGTGCTTAATCATGTTTAAGTTACTTATGGATCATAAATCCCTAAGTTAACAAAATTTTAACTTTCCTAACCTAGAAAAGTTGTTGAGGCCGAACCTTAACCTCCATGAGTCAAGTATGTTTTTGTTTGATTTGATTTATTTTGATTGCAATTCGTTATGAAGGAATCGATCGGGTTGGTTTGACCTAAAGCCGACGGAGGAAGCCGGATTAAATCGGGAGATTATTTGGAACCGTTAGTTCAAGTCTCCAAGAGGTAAGGGGAGCTTACCTGAGGGATTTTCTCAATAACTATTTGCTTGTAGTGTGGTTTATATGATTTATATGTGGTTGTGATTATTTGTTTATGTGGCTTACGTTGTGTTGTTTATCTGTGCATCGGTGATTAATCTGCTTTTAATTGATTTAATTATCTGCAGTAGTATATTATGTTCCTATGATGCATGATCTGCCTAGTGATATAATTATGGTGATGTTGTTGAATGATGTTGTTGAATGTTGTTTGAGAGGCCTGACAGTGGTCAGTGCACAACCGATTAATCAGATAAAATATTTAATAAGCTGTGAAAATTATATTCAACGTTTTATGGGAAATGTTGGAATATAATAGTGGGGGAAAATATTATTTTGGAAAAATAATGAGTTTTGAGAAATATTATTATTTTAATGATTTAGTGTAAAAGAAATTTATGAGCCACGGTGAGAGCGTAACCGTGAAATTTTTTTAGTACTGCTAATTTTTACGCAAGAAATTCTGAAATATTATAAAAAGTTATTTTGTGAAATTAATATTCAAAAATACTTTATAAAAATAATAATATAAAATGAAAAGTCAAAGTTTGACTTTAAAAATATTTTCTTGGAAAATGATAAATGATGGCAAGTTTTGAAATTATTTACGGTGAAAGTTTAAAAATAGCAGTACTTGTTTTGAGAAGAAGTTTAATCTGAATTGAATTTAATTTTTATAGTTGAAGTTTCAGTAAAAAGTTTTTGATGATTGGACGTTTTATAAACGAATTTCAAGTAGAAAAGATTTTCTGTAAATGAGTTTACTCAATGACGTATTTCCGGTAACTTGGATAAGTTGCGGAGATATTATTTTGGATTTGTTTTCATCGACGAAAAACGACGTAAACGACGATATAAAACTTAGTAACCGAGATGTCGGGGTACTAGTGTTCTTATGACGTTATCCTATTTTGGATTTGTGTTTCACAGACAAAACGATGTAAAACGACGATATGGAACTTAGTAACCGAGACGTCGGGGTACTAGTGTTCTTATGATGTTATAGACTTGGTGTCTAGTAGTTAGACTGTGTGTCTACTTCACGACGTAATAAACGACGGTAAAATATTTATGATGTTTTCTATTACCACGAACCTAAGACTGATTGCAAGGTTTAGGGTTTCGTGACTAAGCACTCGGACTGCGTGTCCTGTGTTGTTAATGAAAGACTTTAAGACATTGAAAACTACGTTGGTCGTAAGCTTTTGAGCTTTGGCAAAGGAAAGATTACACACGAAGAAAACGACGAGAACAAAATATTTTATATGCATGCATTGGCAGACGTGCCCACGATGTCCTATGTCGGATACCTTGTTGATAGGGTATTTTGGCTACGAAGTTATGTCGGATACCTTGATGATAGGGTATTTTGGCTACGAAGTTATGTCGGATACCTTGATGATAGGGTATTTTGGCTACGAAGTTATGTATGATGCCTTGATGATAGGGTATTCATGCTATGTCCTATGTCGGATACCTTGATGATAGGGGATTTTGGCTACTAAGTATGTATGGTGCTTTGATGAATAAAGTATTCCATGCCACGAAGTGCCTAATATATTTGGCTATTGAGCTTGATCAACTCATTTACGCGGTGTTGTGGGATCTCCGGAGATTAGGAAAAAGTTAGATGATGTATTGAAGTGCTCATGCATAGTTTTCCAACGTTGATGTTTGGGGTGTGAAACCCATTGATAAATTGTATGCTATAGTATGGATGCTTATGTTGTTATAACATGAAATTGTACATGTGCCTTCTTTTGTGCGAGCATTTAGTTATTTTGTTAAATCCATATATTGGTGTCTCACCCTTACAACACATATCAGAGACGTACAAGGGGTAGGATTTCTACAAGAAGGAGAAGGCTGTCTAGTTCAAGGCATGTTGTGCTGCTCCAGTTGGCGGTAGTGTCTGTTAGTTACGACCAGCTTAGGTCCTATTTTGATATATGGTGTTTAGGAGAATAAATCTGATAATGATCTAGGTGTGAAGACATATGAGGCAGTATAGTTGTATGACTTATATACATTATGTATTTAAGTGTGATTTGATTATGTTGTGGTTGTGAGGTTAAAAGAAAGAAAGAAAAAAATTATCACCATATTTTGAAAAGATGAACGTTGAGAAAACATTATTTTCCGAAAGTAACCAGCAAATTAAGCTTTATTTCCGCAAACGGGTAACCATGTGATGACCTGGGTTAAGGTGTCACAGAAGGATACAAACAACACAATATTACATTCATCCCATACTTGATATCACACATATACTAAACATCTAAAAACATACATCCTCAAACACAAACCTAAGCTGGTTGCTCTACAAGACACTCACTGATAAGACCCCGTGATCATCCCTATGATCACACACCTATTCCCACAATCCGGACTTAAGTCTCCAGGTGACTTATGGAACTCCTCTGTAACATCTGTACTCATGTACCAAGGTACAACAGCAAAACCAGAAGAACAAGTATATACAAGGGTGAGAACCAACATATGGATTTTAGAATGATAACTACATGCGCGACACACACAAAATAGCATATACACATATATATTCACAACCACATAAAATTATCAGAAATAAACAAGATAGTTTATCAAGGAGTCTCATACCCGACAATCATCGTCATTTGCAAAAATGCACGACATTTCAAGGTTCATCATCTAACTTTTATAACTAATCTCCGGATATTCCAAACTTCTTTTCACTTGAGCGGATCAGGCTCTTACATGGCGCATTGCTCAAACTCCTGGCACAATGGGCATCACGAAACATTGCGCATCGTCCAAAACTCCTGGCACGATGGTCAACACAGAACATGGCGCATCGTCCAAAACTCATGACACGATGGTCATCACGATAAATGGATCATTTTGTCCATAAAACACATTGCCCGTTAAGGTACAATAATCAAATTTACATGACGCATTGTCCATCAAGGTACAATGATCATCGTGATAAATGGAACATTTGTCCATAACAACACATTGTCCATTAAGGTACAATGATCAATACCGGCACGTCTGCCAATTAATGCATGTAAAACATTTTGTTTTCGTCACTTTTCTTTTTCGTTCATTCTTTCCTTGTCGGAGCTCAAAAGCTTATGACCTTCTCAACTTTTAAACATTTAATTTTGCCTTTTAATTTCAACAATAGGACGCAAAGTCCGAGTGTGCAAATCATGAATGTCTAGACCGATGTATTTAGCCTTAGGTTCGTAGATTCTAAAGCACAAAACTTGCATAATCTTTATAGGACAAAATAGTCCATAACTTCACCATTAGGACATACTGTCCATACCATAGAACACTAGAACACCGACCTCTCGGTAACTAGGTTCGTTTTTCAATTTTAAAATCATTTTCATTATGTGAAACATAAATCCAAAACAAAACCTCCGTAACTTATCCAAGTTATCGAAATTAATACCGTTATGTAAAACTAATTTACAAAAAAAATCCTTTTTCGTTGGAAATTCGTTATAAAATCATCAAATCACCCAAAAACTCATCTTCCTCTGAAAATCTTTATTTGAACCTTTAGTTCTAAAAATATCGTTTGAGACTAAATCTCTGTTTAAACAAATACTGCTATTTTTTAGAATGCTTTCCGTAAATATTTTCGGAATTAACCGACGTTTAGCATTTTAAAAACGTTTTAAGTCAAAATTTGATTATTCGAGTAAAATAATTTTCTCAACACCATAAATAAATTATTTTTGAAACTTAACTTTTTATAATATCATTTTCTAATATTTTGCAATTTCTTACGTAAATTTTAGCAGTACTAAAATATTTTCAGGGTTACGTCCTCACCGTGACTCATAGTTCACACTTACGCCATTAAATCATTAAAATAACAGTATTTTCAACTATTTCACACTTTTAACCAATCACATAATTCAATAATATTATAATACTATATTCCACCAATTAAAAATTCAATATTTCTTATAAAGCTTTTTAAAGTTTTTATCTTCTTAATTAATTGAGCACTAACCACTGTCAGGCTTCTCAATCGACAATCAACATCCATAAACATTCCACACCAACATTATAGCATATAATATAGTTTATAACATGAATTAAAACACGATAACAATTAACTGCAGATAATCAATTAAAAGCAGATAATAACAACAAATAAATTAACTACGCAAGATAATTTGAAGACACCACAAACACACTCAAATAAATTATACAGGCCACATACTAATAGCATATAGCTATCGAAAAAATCCCTCAGGTACTCCCCTTACCTCTTTGAAGTTGCAGACTTTCCTTGTCATGAGTCCTCGAGTTAGAATCCGGTAATCATCAAACAACTTAGACAACAAAATCAAGTATTATTTTCCATAACAAACACAACCAAAAATAACAAGATCAAACAACAAAATCACTCATAAACTACATGATAGGTTCGGCCATCACTACTTTAGTTGGCTAAACATGATAAAATTTTGTAAGCTTTTGGATTAATGATCCTTAAGTATAAGAGTTACATAATCAATTGTCATTTGACAAAGTTTGAATCAAAAACTCATATAACTCAAATAATTAGGGTTTCGGCCATCATGATTAAAATAGGCTAGAGTTTGATTTGGTTTCTAATCTCTTGGAATCAATAATCATAGGTATTAAAGAGGTGATATTAAGTATTACATGACAAATATTGAAACAAAATCCATTTACACCAAAACCTAGAGTTTCGGCCTTGCTTCATAAAATAGGCTAGAGGCTTCAAAAATTAGCAAGCTTCTAGATTTAATAACAATAGGTATTGAAGAGCTTAAATCAATTGTTCTATGTCAAAAATTGAAACAAAACTACTTTGCTCCTTTTCTACCTAGGTTCGGCCACTTTAGGAAAAATAGGATAGAAATTTTTGTTTAATTCATGCTCCTGGATACTAAACATAGAGATGATTACAAGATCATAGAAATTGGTTTCATGGTCATAAGATTTTTCTCCAATTTTCTAGAGATTTTAGAAGATTCTAGATCTAGTAATTTTATGTGATGATCATGGCATAAACTTGTAAAATAAATGAAGATGAAGACTTAGATGAGCAAGGTGATGAGGTTTTACCTCTTGAAGCTTGAAGAAATGACAAGAACTGATGATTTTCTTCACAAAATCATGTTTGTGTTCTTATGTTTTTGAGAGAAAAGCTAAGGAAGAAGATTAAAGAAATGAAAAAAAAAATGCCTAAGTGTGGTTTAATGAGGATGGGCAGCGCACATAAGGAGGAGTGAGGGCAGTTTTGTCCATCAAAAATTCCCTTGAGGACAAAATGGTAAAAATATACATGGGGACAAACTCCTTTAAAGTTCAAGGACATTATAGACATTTCACACCTAAAGTAATCATGAAAATCGAGTGGTTGAGGTTGAAGGAGAGGTGACTTATTTGTGACCATAAAACAAGGAGGAAGTAGCCAATTTGTACTTGTCCTGCCTTAACAATGGTTAATGTTTAACTAGGATAGGTTAGGTTAGGGGTATTTTGGTCATTTCACACTTAAACTCATCATTACTTTCATTAATTGTAGGTGAGTCACCCCCGGATGACTCATTGTCTTCATCCATCTGGTGTCGGATTTTGTCTCTACAAATCGGTTCTCGACACAGTCGATTACCCGATTTAGGTTTTACGCCCAAAATAACTTACTTATTTTGAAAATTTTCAAAATAACCACTATCGTTGGAAAATTGATAAAAAAAAACCTTAATCGTTTCGTTCACGAGTCAAAATTAGGTTTTCTGATCAGTAAAATCTTACTGTTAGTGGAAACGCAGACCAGGTTCCGTCTGAATTTTCAACCCAAAGTTTAATCGTAACTCTCTACGATAAAGTAGAGTATAAATATGACTTTGGTTTATCCAAAATCATTTTCTAAGTTCATATAAAAATATAAACATTTACTTATATTTATACCGATATTAGAAAGCAGAAAAATAGTGGTGTTACATGTACAGGGTACTTCTTTAATTTATGATACTTTTTTCATTCCTTTTGAATGTTATTGTATATTGATCAACCCTTGATCCAGAGAGGATTCTAATTTTCCCTTGTTGCCAATCCGATCCACCCAACCTGAACCAACAAGTGTTTGGTCGGGTTGGTTTGGTTCGGGTTTGCATAAGTTTTTGCACAAACCCGACCCAACCTGAGAGATATTGATTAGTTCGATTATCGGGTTTGGTCAAAACCGACCCAACCCAACCCTTGTACACTCTTACTTGAAAGGCGAATCATACACATTGAGACTAGGAAATTGGTATATGAAGGACTTGAATCTAACCATTAATTTAATCATATATGACACACACATCAATCCATAGGATTGTTTCTAATATTTCTTAACAACAAAGCATTCAACAATAAAAAAACATTACCCCAATAAAATGTGATTTTTTTTTCTTAATTCCTCAAATGAGAGTAGGGTAAATTAAGTAAATAAAAACAAGAGGCAAATATTTATTTTTAATCACTGCTTTGTGCAATCTGTGGGCTTGAAGGAGACAACTTTCTTTTGAAGGTCATAGCCAACCAAGAGGTTTTGTTGTGCCAAGTTCCCAAATATGGAAACATTTGGATCTGGAGATGGCCTGAAAGCCAAACATACAACCTCATAATCAACTTGAACAAAGGTGTTGAGAGCATTCAAATGGACATCTGCACCACGAAAGTGTGTTGTGATTAATGGAACCTCCAGTTTATTTGAAGTAAATTTGTAGCAAAGGCTCAGTAATTGTGAAGGGTCCTCAGTACGCTCCAATTTAACTGCATCTGCAACTGCTGATTCCAATCTAGAGTAAACGTCTTCTGGCAAAATAGTGAGGGTTGTGCCTGAGTCAATTATGATGTTACCAGGTTTACTAATGCCAGAGGAGGGGCTTCCAAAATCTATTTTGTTGTCTCCCACACAAAACCCTTCCAAGTTTAGGTAGTAAAAGACTTCTGGGACCATGGGAGTTGAGACGACATCACCACCAGAAACCACAGCATCATCTCCAAAATTAAGTTTGCTTGAGAAATTAGACTTTTCAAAAGGCACTAAACAATAGGAGAATTTGCCACTTATTGAAGAACCGAGTTGAGATATAAGGGACACGGGTCCATTTCCGAGGCCAACTATGCCAGAGCTTTGCCCCTGAAAAGACATGGTGTTACTGTGGCCACATCCAACCACAGTCTTAGGAAATTGGATAGGAGAGCCACTAGTGGAACCTAAAGTGAGAGTCTCTAAACTAAGATCTCCTTCTGATCGTGACCCATCCCCATATTGAATAATATAATTGCAATTTTGCTGATCGTCATAAGAGCAAGAAGTGTCTGTCACATATTTACATGTAGTAGAAGTGCAAGGAATACTTTTGTATGTCCTTGATTCTGAAGGGTTGAATATTGGAGTGGTTTGATTGAAACAGGGTTCACAGGGCTTGCATTGAAACCAAACAATGTCGCTACCCATATCAACAATACCAAGGAGTTGGAATGGTGGGGTGCCAACTGAGTAACTCATGAGGTATTCACCTCGATCAGGTGTTACATCAGACTCAACTGTATTTGTAGAAATGGAACGTTTGTTGAAATGATTGGCACAATTAATGGAACGTGGAATAGCTTTGGCTACTCTTTGGAAACGAGTTTCTGTGGGAAGATAAAATGGTGATTTTGAAGAATCACGGTGAATGAGCTCTACACTAAAACCCAAAGCCTCAATGAGGGAGATGCCACAAAGGCAAAACAAGAAAAAAAAAACAAGAGATGGATTCAATTTTCCCATGGCTGATTTGAAACTCTTGATACAATTTTTTCAAGTGTCTTATCACTAGGGAATTCTAATGGCTTTTTATAGGGCTTTGATGAGGACGACGAATTAACGTGTCAGATAACTTGTGAGTGGGAAAAGGTGCTACACAAATATGGAAATGAGGAAAGATAAAAAGAATTCCAAATCTTTCGATATTGGGATTAATCTTTTGGTTATTATTATAAATATATATATATATATATATATAAGGAAATTTTACATCGGATTTGTTGCCAAATAGGACCATACGAATGAGATATAATTTACTTACAAAACTTATATATATATATATATATATATATATATATATATATATATATATATATATATATAACATTTCTCTTAAAGTCAAGTTTTACATATGTATGTTTGAACCAAATAGAACTATTCATAGCACATAAATATATAAAACTTTTTTATTAACTGGAATATAAAACTTTAAGAAAAATGTTATTAAATGTAAAAGGAAAATTTAAATCGGATTTGTTGCCAAATCGGACCATACTAAAATGATTTTGAAAGCTATTACTTGAAATACATTTTGTAAATATATATATATATATATATATATATATATATATATATATATATATATATAACATATCTCTAAAATTCAAGTTTTACATATGTATGTTTGAACCATAAAGAACTATTGATTGCACATGCATATATAAAACTTTTTTTTTATTTTGATTGGAATATAAAACTTTAAGAGTAATGTTATTAATATATATATATATATATATATATATATATATATATATATATATATATATATATGAAAATTTACATCGGATTTGTTGCCAAATTGGACCATATTAAAATGATTTTGGAAACTATTACTTGTTAATATATTTTGTAATATATATATATATATATATATATATATATATATATATATATATATATATATATATGTAACACACCCCTTGGGATTTAATTTGAAAACACGTGCGGAAATGAATTTAAAAGGGAATTTCACTGGTTGCTTTCGGAAATTAATTTATATAAATATATAAGCACCAGAAAATGGGTATATAGTTTGTTAAATGCCGTTACGGTAAAATTTAAACCTGTTTTGAAATAGTAACATCACATTTTCACCTATCATGGTACAAATTTTGGTCATATATAGACAATTTGTTATACGACCCAAAACCTAAGTCGTAACTGGCGCGCAGACTTACAAACCTAGCCTAGAAAACCTATTTATTTTTGAAATGTACTTAAATAAAAAGCTTGAATATTTTTACAAAAATTTTGACAGAGTCTCCTCTGTAATTACAACATCCCAAGATAAAAACACCTGTTGAAATATTTCCATTTTCATCCCAGAAATTCCAATCATACAAGAAAACACACAGACGGTATTTTTCTGAAAATATTTACATAAACAAATTCCTGACCAAAATGAAAGATTTTAAATTTTTCATCCAAAAGAAGGGCTCTTCGAGCCATTTACATTCCATCCAAAAATAAAGGCTCTCCGAGCCATAAACGTACTCACTAACATTAATCAACATCGTCTCAAAACCTAAGCTGGTCGTTCTAAAGGATATTCATGGGTAAGACCCCTATGGTTCTTACCATTATACCGACATTATACATCTTCCGAGGATTGGGAATAATATCCCCCAGTAAACTGGAAACCTCTCCTACATCTTTCGTACGCGTGTACCAAGGTACAACAAAAAACCAGAAAAACCTATACATGCAAGGGTGAGATACCAATATATGGATTTAAATACGATAACCACATGCACGACTCTCAATTACCATTTAACATGAATATTCAAAGATAAACAATATATTTATCAAAGGGTTTCATACCCGACAGTCGTACCCGTTTTAAAAATCATGACACTTCAATATTTCACAACTAACTTTGAGACCTAATCTCCGGAGCTCCAACAAACAAATAAATGAGTCGATCGAGGCTCTAGTTGCCAATTAAGGCAGAATCAATGCCCGATATGGCAAAGTTCAAATAACCATTCCACAATCCAAAATGAGGCAAAGTGGTGACTACATATAGCACATGGTTTTCGTGGTCGTATATCCATCAAGGCACATTGACGCAAACGTCATGAATACTTGCCATCAAGCATTCAAGTCCTATGCAAAGGCACGTCTGCCCTGGAATGCATGTAAAACATTTTGTTCACGTTGTTTTCTTTGTGTTCAATCTTTATATGTCGGAGCTAAAAAGAAGCAGGACCAAATCATCATTTTAAACTTTCAAGTTTAATACCTCTTTCAAAACAATTTGACTTCAAGTCAAAAGTGTGCAAATCACGAAATCTGGACCGATGCACCAGTCTTAGATACGTAGATTTTAGTGCACAAAACAAATAAACCACTTATAGGACATCTAGTCCATAACTTCACCTTTCGGACCCCGGGCCCATATCATTCGGACCCCTGGCCCATATCATAAAACACTAGATCCGACGTCTCGGTTGCTAGGTTCGTTTAAACCATTTTCGTTCTGTGAAATACAAAACAAAACCAAAGTTTCCTCAACTTATCCAAGTTGACGGAAATAACACCATTGTGTAAAACTCATTTCCAGAAATCCTTTCCGTTTGAAATTCATTTATAAAACCATTAAATCATAGAGAAATTCATTTTTCTCAATTCCGTTTTCTTTTGAAAACTCCTTTTTCCGTAACAACTTCAAATCCTCGTAAAATCATTTCCAACTCATTTCTATTTAAAATAATAAAATTGTTCCTCATAGTTTTCGTTGTCAAATACTTTTCTAAAGTATTTTTCGTTGGAAATAAAGTCATTTGTAAATCAAATGATTTTCTCTCTTACAAAAGTTCTTCATAATCATTGTTATAATATCCTTGACACTTACATTTCTTAGAATAACTTTTCATCTTATTTTTGAATTTGTTTGAAAAAGACAACGTAACTGAAATCTTTTCAAGATGTCGTCCTCACTGTTTACTTATAAATCACTCTTTTCTCCAAAACATCATCAAATATAAATACTCTCAATATTTTTCTTCCATAAATCAAGTCCTTTGAATTTCTCCTCAAGCTTTTTCAACGCTTTTATCTTTAATTTAATTGAGCACTGACCCATGTCAGGCTTCTTAGTCAATCAACCAACCAACAGATACTCCATACATAGCAGATATCCATATATCACTGTATAATCATGATTTCACAGAAAACATTAAAAACCACATAACAGTCATATAACAATTTAATTTGACACCACACATCACAACAAATAAACTTGAATACGACACACAATTAGCATGCAGTTATCGAAAATCCCTCAGGCAGTCTCCCCTTACCTTTGAAGACAAGAATAAGATCACTCATTCCGGGTTCCTCTAACACTTTGCAACGCTTATAAACAACTTCAAGATAGCTCCAAAAATGTATTCTCTACTCCTCCAACCATGACAGTCACATCCACATAGATGGAAATTGGCCATCAACATAGCCAATAGCAAGCACAACCAAAAATCAGAAACTTATCATCACAAAACATAAGTTTGTACCACTTAAATAATTAATTCAACTAAGTAAACGATATTGGTTTTTCATTTAAAATAATCGGGGTTTTAGAGTTCACTAGGAATTTTGGGAAAACCAATTTTAATCAAGTTGAAAAGTTGGCTAAGCTGTACATCAGAGAGATAGTTAGGCTATATGGTATACCCTCTAGCATAGTATCAGATAGAGACCCGAGGTTTACCTCTAGTTTTTGGAATAGTTTGCACGAGGCCTTAGGAACGAAGCTTAGGCTAAGTTCATCCTATCACCCACAGACTGATGGTCAGTCTAAGAGAACCATCCAGTCGTTAGAGGACTTTCTTAGAGCTTGTGTGCTAGAACAGTCAGGTAGTCGGGACAAGTTCTTGCCCCAGGTAGAGTTTACCTACAACAATAGTTTCCATTCCAGTATTGGGATGGCACCTTATGAAGCTCTTTATGGGAGAAGATGTAGGACACCCTTGTGTTGGAGTGAACCTAGTGATAGTGTTGTGTTAGGACCTGAAGTGGTGCAAGAAACCACCGATAAAGTGAGGATGATTCAGTAAAATATGAAAGTGGCATAGAGTAGGCAAAAGAGCTACCATAACAAAAGGAGGAAGGCACTCGAATTCCAGGAAGGTGACCATGTTTTCTTGAGAGTTACCCCAACAACTGGGGTTGGTAGAGTGATGAAGGCAAGGAAACTTAATCCTATATTCATTGGTCCTTACCAAATTCTAAGTAGAATCGGCGAAGTCACCTACCAAATAGCCTTGCCACCATTTTTATCCAACCTTCATAGTGTCTTTCATGTGTCTCAACTCAAAAAGTATGTTCATGACCATAGTCACGTGATAGTCCCCGATACCATACAGTTGTAAGAGAACTTGACTTTTGAGATATTACCCCTTCGAGTCGAGGATAGCAGGGTGAAGCAGTTAAAAGGCAAGGAGATTCCCTTTGTCAAGGTTGTTTGGAGTGGGGCTACTGAGGAAAGTGCTACGTGGGAGTTGGAAAGCAAGATGGTGGAGTTGTATCATCACCTTTCCAATCAAGGTGAGTATAAAGTTTGAGGGCGGAATTTTTTATAAGGGGGTGGAATTGTCACACCCTGTTTTTCGTTAAGCGCTTTTGTATGTGCCTTGTTTGTTAGGAAGGTTTAGAATGAGCTAACTGGGGTTTTTGGTGGAAAATCCCTTTCTTAGGCTTGTGTCTTGTAACTGTCTGAGTCACAAGCATGATCGTGCTTGATAGGGAGCACGACCGTGCTCATTGGGCTAGCGTGTCTCGCTGACGCTAAGTTGAGCACACCCGTGCTCAACAGTGAGCACGCCCGTGCTCAAGGGCAGGCCGCACCTTGTAGGCGCTAAGTTGAGAAAGGTCGTGCTCAAGGAGGAGCACGACATTGCTCTGGTCTGCGCCTTTAAATACAAAACAGTAACCGAGGGTTTTAGTAATAAACCCTATTTTGGTAACAACAGTCACCCTGTTGCAGCTACAACCCTCTTCTTCCCTATTTTCTCTAAACCCATTGCATTGTTGGAGCTTTGGAGACTTGTGGGAACGTCCAGTTAGTCAGTGCCAAACATAGTAAGGTAATAGTTATTCCCTCTTTTGGTTTCCCTTCTTTTATTAAGAATTGGGAACTAATGGTTTAACCCTTTTTGTTTGACCAAGGCTTGGAAAGCTAACTGAGCCGTTCGAGGGACGAATTGGTTTATCAGTTGAGTTGTCACTATGGGATTCTTCATACCAGGTATGGGGAGAATGATAGTGTATTCATTAGGCAAGGGTGTAGCGTAACACTAGTGCAAAATATGTAATAAACGAGAAATGTTAACGTTGGTTAACCAAAACTTAGACGTTAAAAAGGAGGCGGTGGCAGAATTGTAATTATCAGGGTCACTTAAATCACCTTTAACGTCATTTGTTTAAATAACTGATGTTAAAAGTGATGGGAGTCACTTTTTACTTCAATTGTTTAAAAAACTGATGTAAAAGATACACTTTTTACTTGATTGTTTAAATAATCGACGTAAAAGTGTATCTTTTATGTCGATTGTTTAAACAATCAAGAATGTAAAACCCCTTTTGTTTTAGGAACCTTATTCATTTCATTCTGAAACCCTCAAGTTCCTTATTAGTCTCTCCGCCCCTTCCTCAATGCCTCGTTCCGGACCTAGATGCAGAGTAGAGGGCGAACAAAGAGCTCTTTTATCCCTCGCAGAGAGACCTAGATGCAGATAGAGGGCGAAAGCAGAGCTCTCAAACCTAGATGCAGGTAGTCCCTTCCTCTCTTTCTCTCTTTGAACTTAACTCTCTTTTTCTCTCTTTTTAAATTTAAACATTGTGCCCTAACTGATATCTCTTTCCCTCTCATTCTCATCCACCATGCACGTCGAATGGAAAGCAAAAACCGAGACACTGTCATCACTCTGAACGCAGGTGACTCCCTAAACCCTCAAAAAGTTTCAGTATTGCGTGTCGTTACTTGCTAAACCCTCAAAGTTTCAGTATTTGCATGTTTACGAGTGCTTTGTTTTTCTACTCTTGAATTAATTAATAAATTCATGTGTAAAGTAAAATAAAAAATTAATAAACTACAAGTTATATACTCAAACTGGATCTCATTGAAGTGATTCATAAGATACAAGTTACATGATTAAAAAATAAAAAGGTTTCTGCAACCTAACCCTAAAAAATAAAAAAGTTTTTGCCCAGCCTCGGTTCTTGATGAGGCTTCATCTATTTCATGTGCCTGGGTTGATCAGAAGCCATGTCCTAGCCACAGTCACTTGCTGCCAAAGCCGAGGTGACAGAGGCACTTAGATATACCATACTTTTGATTTCTTCGGATTACTTTAGATAAGGTTAGCATATCATATTATGTGATTTACGCAACCTTATCATCCATGTTATGTGATTTACACAACCTCAGAAGTTGTTTGACCATTAAGACAAAAACTTTTGAGTCTAGGAATCAGAATGAATAATAAACCCCAATATGGCAGAGCCATATTGTGAGGCAGCTATAGCTAGAAAAACGAAAGTGTGTGTCATATAGAGGAAGAATGGTACTTTTATATATAGAGTAAAGAATGTCTTATTTTCTTCAATATTGCGTGTGGTTACTTGCTAAAAAATTAACATTCATTAAGAGGATTAAGTTACAAGGTGTATGAGAAGTTAGCACAGTAGTCAAAAGTATAAACGTTTGGTGCAGAATACTGAATTGTGTTAGTGAATACACTTTTAAAGTCAGTTCTCTATTCAACTGACATTAAAAGTATTTTTGTTTTTCAAAAAATACTTATAACGTCGGTTGTTTAAAACAACTGACGTTGTAAGTATCACTTTTAGCGTCAGTTATATTAATTAGCTGACGTTATAAGTATCACTTTTAACGTCAGTTGTCTAAACAACTGTCGTTAAAATTTACACTTTTTACGTCTGTTTGATTAACGTCAGGAAATTTTCAGATGTTAATGCCATGATCTGTTTGGTTGTATGGATTAATTTCTATACATGTTAAGTTGGTTAATGGTATGTCTGTTATGTATTCCTATTGTCTGATGATTGTTATGTTATATTCCTAATGATGTATATTTGGTTGAATCTGGACATGATATGAGAATTGCTATGTGTTGTTGTTATACATCTGTTGGCTGAATGTTGATTGACTGAGTGTTGATGATGAGCATGATAATAAGACCCTAACTGGATAATTTAGGACTCTTAATTAATGTAATGATTAAGGGATTAATTTTCAATAATTCATAAGACATGAACTGTTAGTGAGAGGTGAGGTTTGATGCCAATTGGATTAGTCGAAGGACCCTAGGATTTGATTTGAGAGTGTTAGGGAGTTTTTGGCTCCAAGAACATAGGTTGAATCTGCCCAGAACAGTACGGCTAACCCAGGTGCATGGTCGTGCTGAACAGGGAGCACGCCCGTGCTCCCAGTTGAATTATGGAAGGTGGCCACGCATTGAGCACGACCGTACAGGATAGTAAGCACGATCGTGCTCCACTTAAGTGGCAGCACAACCGTGCTGGGTGAGCACTCCCATGCTCCCATGAACCGTGCGCCCCCGTGGTGGCGTCTCCTCGTTATGATGCGTCGGCTATCTAAGGGGTTCACCCGTGGTTTGGTGGATTGCCGACATTGGTGCTTTTTGGCCAATGTGGATATGTAACTCCGAAGTTGCCTTCCTGAGATAGTTTGGATCCACATGTATAACGGAGTAGCGGAGTAGTGTTGCACCGCATAGCATATGTTGGTTGAGATGACATGTTGATATGATTATTTTATGTTGATGTTATGTTGTATATTGCTATGCCATGTTATGATGTATGTTCATCTTGCTTAACTACTTCCATGTCGTTGTGTTTACATGATTTCTTACTCCCCGTTTCTCTTTGTTTGTTGTTGGCATGTATCTCTTTATGCAGAGGACGGTGAGCAGCCAGTGGAGGAGTGACTCTGAGGAGCCTCGACTCTAGCTAGGATGTTTAGTTTTATAGTTGATAGTATAGTTTTCAGTTTCGTTGTATTCTGAGGATTTATTCCGGAACGATTATACCAGCTCTGTATGTGACATCGGGGTTGGGTTATGTTTTGATGTTTATGTTCTTGTTTATGTTTAATCTTTTAAAACTATGCTCCTTTCCACATTGAGATGTTACAATATGGGACCTTTTATCCAAGTTTAAATAAATATATGTTTTTATATTACCTCTTTAAGTAAATGTTTTACAAATAACGTACTGGGGTAGAGTGTGTCATAATTTTCATATATTAATAGTGTTTGATACAAAATAAAAGGTTTAGAAGTTAACATTAAATAGATTCAAGATGTTAAGAATTCAAAACAAAGTTTATGTACTAGATTTCATGAGAGGAAATAATTTTTTCAAGTAGGAACAATAAAGTAATCGACTACTTTTGTTAACTAATCGACTACTTTGTTCTAAAAATTAAATTATCTTAAATGACTTTTGAACCAAAGTAGTCGATTACCTCTGGAAAATCTTGAAATCTTGGTTTCTGTTTGACCAAAGTAATCATCTATTTTTGAAAATTAGTCGACTACTTTATTCTTCATGGATTTATATTAAAGATCTTGAACAAAGTAGTCGACTACTCAAGAAAAATAGTCGACTACTTCAAGAAAACAAAACTGATTTTTTTTTAAAAAAATTTGAAATTCTTCTAAATTTTTTCTATATAAATAGGGTCATTTTGACACAAAAATTAACAAGTTTGATTCTAACAAAACTCTGTCAAAATACTCCCAAAACACACTAGAGCTTTTATGTTTCATTTTTTCTAAAGCAATTCTAGTTTGCTCTTGTTATTCATTTTGCACTAAGTAAATTAAAAGTCCTACATTCTTTTAGATTCATTTGTAATAGCAATAATGTAGATTACTGCATTGGTTTGGTGGGGCATCTAAGTCAAGGCTAAGGTGAGGCATCCTTAGAGGTAAGGACATGCTTTGAGTGAAGTATCTCAAAGCAATCAAGGTAAATGTGGGGTATCTTTTTGGTTTTTCATTATTTTAATATTGTAAAGAACAATATTCAAAATTAGTGAAAACACTCAAGCTTGCTAGGGGATGGGACATAGATCACTAAAGTTGTACCATGATTCTTGATTTACGGTTTTAAGTGATTATGAATCACTAATCCAAGAGTTTAGAAATTTTAGAGATTTCTAACCCCCAAAGTCAGCCCTAGGCCGAAACCAACATATAGGATTATAGATTTGATTAAGTTGTTTGTTTGTTAATTGATTGTTGTGTTTAATGAAGGATAAGCTAGATTATCGTGTACGCGCGTTATCGGCATTACTTGGATTTCCGTGGATCGTTTATCAGAGAGATTTTTTTTCAGGTAAAGGGAGTACCTGAGGGTTTTCTCCGATAGCTATATGCTATTTGTTTGCTGTCTGTATAATTTAGTTGGTGTGTTAATTATTTTCTGTAGTGTGAAATCAATTGTTTTGCATTTATCTGCTTTTAAATATTTATTTATCTGCATTTAATTGTTATTATATGTTGTTGCATGTCATTAATTGATATGTGCTGTATTATTGGCATGATTTTTATTGATGTGGATTGTGGATTGTAAAGCCTGACAGTGGTTAGTGCTCAATTAATAATGAGGTTAAAAGCCTTAAAAAGCTTTTTATGGGATAATGAGTTTTAATTAATGAGAAATAGTAATATGATATTACTTAATTATTTTGGTTGGTTGAAAATGAGAAAAAGTTGAAAATAATATTATTTTAATGATTTAACAACATAAGCGTATTTTATGAGTCATAGTGAGAACATAGCAGTGAAAATATTTTTACACTGCTAGTTTATACGTAAGAAATTTCTAAATATTAGAAAATGTTGTTTTAAAAGAAAAAGTTTCAAAAATAATTTTATTACAGTGTTGGATAAATTATTTTACTATAAAAGTCATGTTTTGACCTAAAAACGTTTTTAAAACGTCAAACGACGGACAATTCCGTCGATATTTACAAAAGTATTCTTAAAAAGGGTAACATTGAGTAATACCGAGAAATTGTCTCAAATGATGTTTCCAAGTTCAAATATTGATTTTTGAACAAAAATGAATTTTAAGGGATTTTGACAATTTTACAAAACGAATTTCCAATGTAAAAGGATTTTCGGTAAACAACGGTTATTTCCGTCAACTTGGATAAGTTGAGGAAACTTTGGTTTTGTTTTGTGTTTCACAGAGCGAAAATGTTGTTAAATTAAAAGACAAACCTAGCTGCCGAGATGTCGGTGTCTAGAGTTCTATGATGTGGACCCGGGGTCCGAAAGGTAAAGTTATGGACTAGATGTCCTATAAAAAGTGATATTGATTTTTGTGCGCCAAAATCTACGAATCTAAATATGGTGCATCGATCTAGATTTTGTGATTTGCAAATTTTTGACTTGGAGTCTTTGATTAGAAAGTTTGTTAAACTTAAATGTTTTATATGCATTTTGCATTTTATTGTCGCAAATGTGCCTAAAGGTTTTATGCATGGTACCTTGGTAGGTATCCATGTTATGTGATACATTTCACCTTGGGGTGAAATGAATGGGGGTCTAGGAAAGGTCGGGCTATTTACGACTATTTCGGGAGCTCGGATATTACTCATATTTTATAGGCTGAGTTAATTACAATTATCGTTGGATGTTCATATGAACTACTTACAATGATGGTTGGAACTCATATCCTACCGAGTTATTTACTTAAATAGTTGGAACTCAGAACCTTGACAGGCCAAATAATTTGAAACTTGCCTTATCTGGCAACGTTTATATTCTGCCTTATTCGGGAAGGAGAGCCTGATCAGCTCATTTATTTGTTGGTTGGAGCTCCGGAGATTAGTACAAAAGTTAGATGAGGAATATTGAAGTGTAATGGTTTTTAAAACAATGTAGATTGTCGGGTGTGAAACCCTTTGATAAATAGAATGTTTATTGTTGAATATACATGTTAAATGTTATTTGTGTGTCGTGCATATGGTTATCATTTTAAAATCCATATATTGGAACTCGCCCTTGCATATACATGTTCCTCTGTCTTTGCTATTGTACCTTGGTACACGAATGGAGATGTTGCAGAATAATTCCTTAAGTCACTTGGAGACTGAAGTTCGAATTGCGGGAAGAGATGTGTGATCATAGAGATGATCACGAGGTCTTATCAGTAAGTGTCTTGTAGAGCGACCAGCCTAGGATTTTCTTTGGGTGGTATGTTTTGAAAAAGTTTGTGTAGGTGTGTTGAAAACCTTTATATGGTTTAAAATTCTTTTGTGAATAATATGTTTTATTTTTAATATTGTGATGAGTACATTGTGTATCGAAGTATTCAGGAGAAATTGTTTTACACCCAGATTTTCTGACTTCAAATAAATCAATTTTCCGAAAGCAACTAGCAAAATTCTTTTAATTTATTTCCGCACGTTTTCGTATAGTAATGCCCAGGAGGTGTTACAATAAATGTTGAATGTTAGTGTGTATATGTATCCATGCAGGTATTAATCGGCCCAAATGAAGGTTAATATTTGGCTGGATTACATGCACACCTGTGATGGTAAACATGTGATGATTATAAGGTTGTATATGTGAATGATAAATTAGTCCAAAGAAGGGTTTATTATTTGACATACATTATTGTCAATGTTTGATCATTACAAGAAGAGTACCACTAGCATTTAATATTAATGTCCAAAGACTTGATATTAATGTTGCACTAGGTATCTTGAGATGCGGTATGCCGTTATTTGAATTTATTGATGATTGAATTTTGGTTATGATGTGAGTATATTTATGTTATTTATTTTGTTCTCTCTTCAGCTACTATTGCTACCATATCTGCTAACCTAAATTCGGTTCCAGTCATTAATGGTACCAACTTTGAGGATTGGAAAGAGAACATCTTGATTGTTCTTGGCTGCATGGATCTTGACCTTGCACTAAGGATGGAGCAACCCACTTCTCCTACGGACTCAAGTGCCTCTGAAGAGAGGAAAATTTATGAGAAGTGGGACTGCTCCATTCATATAAGTCTAATGATCATTAAGCACGGCATTCCAGAGGCATTTAAGGGTGCCATATCCAGTGGGATAACAAGTGCCAAAGAGTTCCTTGCCAAAATTGAGAAATGCTTTACCAAAAGCGATAAGGCAGAAACAAGCACACTCCTTCAAAGCTTGATTTCTATGAAGTATAACGACAAAGGAAACATAAAGGGGTACATTATAGAAATGTCTAATATTGCTTCCAATCTTAAGGATCTAAAGCTTGAGTTGTCTGAGGATTTACTCGTGCATTTGGTTTTGGTTTTGGTTTTGGTTTCTTTTCAAAATATTTTACAGTTGTCTTTATTCATTGAGATTTACAATCTCGTTAGTGGTGTTGTTTTCAGAGTTTGCAGTAGAAGTTAAATTTAAAAAAAAAACTTGAGTCATCCCTTGGAGTGGGAAGGCTATAGTAACATAACAAGTTTGCTTTTGTATTAGATGCCCAATTTAAGGTCATGTATTTTCAAAAGTAATTGATTTTCTTTATCTAATTTTTGAGCTATTCTTTGATGTTTGTATAAATTTGATATTTAAAATGATAACTAGATGCATATGATATAATTGCATGATTTAATTTCGAGGGTATTACATTTTTTCAATAAATATTCCCAAAAACAAGTGTACTACATGCATCCTAATTGCTTTAATTCATATAAGGATCTTTGCAATTTAACATAGTACATATTTTGAGGTTTCGAATTACATGCTTCAGACATCTTAAATCATTCCAATATTTTTCATATGTATGTCATTATCCAATGATCCGTACATGTATATATGTTTTCACTGCTTCCATTAGATGTACGTCTAGTCCTTCGCAGACTGCCAAACTAATAGAAAATTTCGGTTTATATAAGTTTTTGAACCTGAATAGTGCATGGCTTTTGGTTTTAGTCCCCTGAATTTTTTCTCTTAGGATTTCATTCCTACAATTTCAAAAGTTTAGGAAAAAGTCTCTACCATCAAGTGGAGTTTGTTATCTGCTAACGTGGCAGACGGGCGTCATGTTAGCTATGCCACATGAATGTCCACGTCACCGCAATGTCGAAAATTAATAATTTTAAAAATTATTTTTTAAAAAATATTAATGTGATTAAATAATTCTTTTTTTAATAATTAATTAAAGGTTATAACATTTTTTGTTTAAGCTATTAGGGTGGTCAGAGATTTTGACAAGCTTTGCAATTTTGAGGAACCCTAATTCAGGGTTTGGTTCTTTCACTCTTGGGGGTGGCTCTGGTGTTGCTCTAACAAGGAAATGTTCTTTTTAGGTCTTGGGGTTGGGTATATTTGAATTTTGGTGTTGTTGTTCAATGAGTTATTGGAGATGAAGCCCACAATTTGCAATTGAGATTGTGGAATCATTCAAACTGGGGAGGGTGCTTCCTATGGACACAGAATGGGCATTTGGTTTTGTATGGATAGTAAGGAATAACTGATAATGGTGGCACAACATTCGCCTTCTAATTAGATCAATCAATATTTTCAATAATTGAATTCAAGTGATGGAAACTTCCAGAATTTGAGGAGAAACCGAACAATGGAGCTGAGTGAGATAGCGCTCGCTAATTTTATTTTAAATTAGTAAAATTAATTTAGTAATTTTTTTAAAAAAAGAATTTTTTTGGTTAATTATATTTTTTTTAAAAAAGATTAAGTAGTCCAAATTAATTTAATAACCATTAATTAATAAAAAATAATTATTTAAACAAATTAATAATTTTATAAAAAGTAATTTTAAATTATTAAATTTCCAATGTGGCAGTGATGTGACATCCATGTGGCAAAGCTGACGTGATGTTTGTCTGCCATGTCAGCAGATAACAGACTCCACTTGACGGTAGGAACTTTTTCCTAAAGTTTTTTTTTGAAATAATAGGGGTGAAATCCTAAGGAAAAAAAATTGTGGGGATTAAAACCAAAAGTCATACACTTTTCAGGGACCAAAAACTTATTTAAACTAAAAATATAAAAGTAATTACATCCACAATCGAGGAGTATATAACTTTATAATGATCAATATCCAGGGCCGGTCTTTAGATTTTTGGTGCCCTGGACGAACTAAAGAAATAGTGCCGTCATAATCATTTGAAAATTTTCCTTCTTGTATTTTTTGCTGGAAAATCATTAATAATCCGTTCATAATCAAGGTTCTTTAAAAAGTCATTTTTGATAAAAATCAAAGTAAGATTATGTAATCAAAGCAAGAGATGGGAGAATTAGGGAAAAGAAAGCCTAAATAGTAAATAATCAAATTTTAAATTATAGTAAATTAAAAAGATATTCTAATATATACATATACATTCGCCATATTATTTTTTATCACTCTATTATAATTTTTTTGGAATAATTATTTTTATTGGTAAAAAAATAATTATATAAATTTTTATTTAATATCTATATATACTATATAATAATATTGTACCTATTATTTGGTGCCCCCCCAAAAAAAAGGGCCCCTGGGCAGTCGCCCACCTCGCCCGTGCTCAGGACCACCCCTTTCTATATCCGGTCACTGTGACAAACATTGTGCTATAAGGAGTGCTTTAAATCTCACGATTTCATTAATTCATTTCTTTTACATACAAAAACCCACTTTATTCCAAATGGGTTTGACTCTTCATATGGATGGACTACAAGTCCAAAAACTTTATGTTTGATCAATGAGTCCAACTTAGCTTGTATTGCCTCTTTCCATTTTCATCAATGATGTTGACGTTCTTCTACAGTTTGAGGCTCAAACTTATTATCATTGATAATTTCATAAGTAGTTGCATATGAAAAAACATTATCAACAATACTTCACATATTTTCCTCATATTTCCAGATTTTAATGAGATATCATGATTTGTCAGTATTGGGGTCACTTATGGGGCAATTTTTCTATAAATATGGGGTTGTTGATTTATATTTATCTTAACCTCTTCTAGAGTGTCACTTTGCAGTTTCTTCATTTCCTTTTTCTTACAAGGAACAATATCCTCTGCCCCAATAGGTCTACCATGCTTCCACCATACTTTGGATTCATTAGTTGTCATACCTGCAAGATGTCCTTTAGGGAAAATTGATCGTGAAGGAACATTTGCAGCTAGGAACATGCAGGGCCGGCCCAAGGCCCAAGAGAGTGAAGCCCTTGATTTAGGCCTCAAAAAAATAATTTTATCTTTTTTAAAAAAAAGCCCAAGTTGTATCTTTTTATATTATATATTTTTGATACTTTCAGTACATGAACAAAAATTAGCTAGCCCACTTGGTATGAAAGGTTATCATTAGCCCTAAGGTCTAGGGTTCAACTCCTCATTTTGTATAAAAAAAATTATTTTTGTATGAGAAAATTGTTAGGTTAATTTATTTTTATTTTTTAAAAGGTTTCGCCACAAAGTTTGCTTTTGGCCTCAATAGATGTTGGACCGGCCCTGGGAACATGTGATTTAATGGCATTTTGAGTGTTTGTAAAAATATATCCAATTTTTAGAATAATTATTTGGGAACTTAACCAGGTCGTAAACATACTTGTTGTATTGCTTATAGAGGCATTAAGAATATTGTTATACTCATTTTCTTGGAGAGGCACTGTTGTAAAGAATACTCTTAATGAATAATCCGACTCGGTTGTTGGGGTTTGTGCATAGGCACAAGTGAGCTGAATCAGGATACATACATTTGTATTTATCTTCTTTTCTCTAACATTGCATATTTGTTTTATCTTCTTTTCTCTAACATTTCATTTTAATGCAAATGTTGTGTTTCTACTTTCATGATACTTTTCTTTTGAAGTATACTAAAATTTGTTTGGGTTTCTCAAGTGTTTAAAAATGCTTAAAACCATAATTTAACCTCCTTGTTGTATTCTTTGTTTCACTTTCACATTCAAGTTCATAGGTTTCTTAACATATTTGTGTTGCCCCTTATATTTCTTTTTGAAATTACAATCAGATAATGACATGTACTTGAAAGTAAGGGTGTTCTTCGATCCTGGTCAACCTGATGAACCCAATAACCCAACTAAACCCAATTTAATTGGTTTCAATTTTTCAATGAACAGGTCCAACCTAACCCAACCCGATTAAACCCGATCATGTTTGGTTCGGGTAACGGGTTTATGATTATGAACCCGTGGACCCAACCCTTATACTAAAATAACACATGCCAAAATGAAGGATTTTAGGTTAACTCAAAATGTGCCTGCCCCTGTCCCACCGTTCTGGTTAAATCAAAATGTCCATGTCCCTTACTCGACTCCATTGTTCCCTCGTATGACATCTCCGTCCCTAACAATCGGCACGTCGTCCCTGCTTCGCCATGTGTTGCCCAGCTTCTTCTATCTCCCTCATCGTTATCTAGTCCTCACCATCACGTGCCCTATCTTTGTTTGTCGTCATTCTTCTTCTCCGGCCAACAACAACCTCGAGCTGCTCCGCTACACGTCGTTCTTCTTATTATTGGCATTACGTGCCGCTCCTCCTCAAATCTGGTGCCACTGATGGCGGACGACCTCCTCCTCCATGCCTCTCATCTCGACGTTTAGATCATGTGCCACGTACTGTAACACCCCCTTGGGGCATTACTTTGTAACACTTGCAGAAATAAATTAAAAAGAAATTTGCTGGTTGTTTTGGGAAATTGATTTACTTTAAGTCAGAAAATCCGGGTGTAAAAAAAATTTCTCCTTACCCCTTCGGAAGAATGTGATACAAACAACACAATATTACATTCATCCCATACTTGATATCACACATTTACTAAACGTCTAAAAACATACATCCTCAAACACAAACCTAAGCTGGTTGCTCTACAAGACACTCACTGATAAGACCCCATGATCATCCCTATGATCACGCACCTATTCCCGCAATCCGGACTTAAGTCTCCAGGTGACTTAAGGAACTCCTCTGTAACATCTGTACTCATGTACCAAGGTACAATAGCAAAACCAGAAGAACAAGTATATACAAGGGTGAGAACCAACATATGGATTTTAGAATGATAACTACATGCGCGACACACACAAAATAGCATATACACATATATATTCACAACCACATAAAATTATCAGAAATAAACAAGATAGTTTATCAAGGGGTCTCATACCCAACAATCATCGTCATTTGCAAAAATGCACGACATTTCAAGGTTCATCATCTAACTTTTATAACTAATCTCCGGATATTCCAACTTCTTTTCACTTGAGCGGATCAGGCTCTTACATGGCACATTGCTCAAACTCCTGGCACAATGGGCATCACGAAACATTGCGCATCGTCCAAAACTCCTGGCACGATGGTCAACACAGAACATGGCGCATCGTCCAAAACTCATGGCACGATGGTCATCACGATAAATGGATCATTTTGTCCATAAAACACATTGCCCATTAAGGTACAATAATCAAATTTACATAACGCATTGTCCATCAAGGTACAATGATCATCGTGATAAATGGAA
Source organism: Sophora flavescens (assembly GCA_030762895.1). NCBI lineage: Eukaryota > Viridiplantae > Streptophyta > Magnoliopsida > Fabales > Fabaceae > Sophora > Sophora flavescens. Next base: position 82,246,682 of record CM061063.1, read on the forward strand.
CATTTGTCCATAAAAACACATTGTCCATTAAGGTACAATGATCAATACCGGCACGTCTGCCAATTAATGCATGTAAAACATTTTGTTTTCGTCACTTTTCTTTTTTGTTCATTCTTTCCTTGTCGGAGCTCAAAAGCTTACGACCTTCTCAACTTTTAAACATTTAATTTTGCCTTTTAATTTCAACAATAGGACGCAAAGTCCGAGTGTGCAAATCATGAATGTCTAGACCGATGTATTTAGCCTTAGGTTCGTAGATTCTAAAGCACAAAACTTGCATAATCTTTATAGGACAAAATAGTCCATAACTTCACCATTAGGACATACCGTCCATACCATAGAACACTAGAACACCGACCTCTCGGTAACTAGGTTCGTTTTTCAATTTTAAAATCATTTTCATTCTGTGAAACACAAATCCAAAACAAAACCTCCGTAACTCATCCAAGTTATCGGAATTAATACCGTTATGTAAAACTAATTTACAAAAAAATCCTTTTTCGTTGGAAATTCGTTATAAAATCATCAAATCACCCAAAAACTCATCTTCCTCTGAAAATCTTTATTTGAACCTTTAGTTCTAAAAATATCGTTTGAGACTAAATCTCTGTTTAAACAAATACTGCTATTTTTTAGAATGCTTTCCGTAAATATTTTCGGAATTAACTGACGTTTAGCATTTTAAAAACGTTTTAAGTCAAAATTTGATTATTCGAGTAAAATAATTTTCTCAACACCATAAATAAATTATTTTTGAAACTTAACTTTTTATAATATCATTTTCTAATATTTTGCAATTTCTTACGTAAATATTAGCAGTACTAAAATATTTTCAGGGTTACGTCCTCACTGTGACTCATAATTCACACTTACGCCATTAAATCATTAAAATAACAATATTTTCAACTATTTCACACTTTTAACCAATCACATAATTCAATAATATTATAATACTATATTCCACCAATTAAAAATTCAATATTTCTTATAAAGCTTTTTAAAGTTTTTATCTTCTTAATTAATTGAGCACTAATCACTGTCAGGCTTCTCAATCGACAATCAACATCCATAAACATTCCACATCAACATTATAGCATATAATACAGTTTATAACATGCATTAAAACATGATAACAATTAACTGCAGATAATCAATTAAAAGCAGATAATAACAACAAATAAATTAACTACGCAAGATAATTTGAAGACACCACAAACACACTCAAATAAATTATACAGGCCACATACTAATAGCATATAGCTATCGAAAAAATCCCTCAGGTACTCCCCTTACCTCTTTGAAGTTGCAGACTTTCCTTGTCACGAGTCCTCGAGTTAGAATCCGGTAATCATCAAACAACTTAGACAACAAAATCAAGTATTATTTTCCATAACAAACACAACCAAAAATAACAAGATCAAACAACAAAATCACTCATAAACTACATGATAGGTTCGGCCATCACTACTTTAGTTGGCTAAACATGATAAAATTTTGTAAGCTTTTGGATTAATGATCCTTAAGTATAAGAGTTACATAATCAATTGTCATTTGACAAAGGTTGTATCAAAAACTCATATAACTCAAATAATTAGGGTTTCGGCCATCATGATTAAAATAGGCTAGAGTTTGATTTGGTTTCTAATCTCTTGGAATCAATAATCATAGGTATTAAAGAGGTGATATTAAGTATTACATGACAAATATTGAAACAAAATCCATTTACACCAAAACCTAGAGTTTCGGCCTTGCTTCATAAAATAGGCTAGAGGTTTCAAAAATTAGCAAGCTTCTAGATTTAATAACAATAGGTATTGAAGAGCTTAAATCAATTGTTCTATGTCAAAAATTGAAACAAAACTACTTTGCTCCTTTTCTACCTAGGTTCGGCCACTTTAGGAAAAATAGGATAGAAATTTTTGTTTAATTCATGCTCCTGGATACTAAACATAGAGATGATTACAAGATCATAGAAATTGGTTTCATGGTCATAAGATTTTTCTACAATTTTCTAGAGATTTTAGAAGATTCTAGATCTAGTAATTTTATGTGATGATCATGGCATAAACTTGTAAAATAAATGAAGATGAAGACTTAGATGAGCAAGGTGATGAGGTTTTACCTCTTGAAGCTTGAAGAAATGACAAGAAATGATGATGTTCTTCACAAAATCATGTTTGTGTTCTTATGTTTTTGAGAGAAAAGCTAAGGAAGAAGATTAAAGAAATGAAAAAAAATGCCTAAGTGTGGTTTAATGAGGATGGGCAGCGCATATAAGGAGGAGTGAGGGCAGTTTTGTCCATCAAAAATTGCCTTGAGGACAAAATGGTAAAAATATACATGGGGACAAACTTGTAATTCCTTTAAAGTTCAAGGACATTTTAGAGATTTCATACCTAAAGTAATCAGATGAAAATCGAGTGGTTGAGGTTGAAGGAGAGGTGACTGATTTGTGACCACAAAACAAGGAGGAAGTAGCCAATTTACTCTTGTCTTGCCTTAACAATGGTTAATGTTTAACTAGGATAGGTTAGGTTAGGGGTATTTTGGTCTTTTCACACTTAAACTCATCATTACTTTCATTAATTGTAGGTGAGTCACCCCCGGATGACTCATTGTCTTCATCCATCTGGTGTCGGATTTTGTCTCTACAAATCGGTTCTCGACTCAGTCGATTACCCGATTTAGGTTTTACGCCCAAAATAACTTACTTATTTTGAAAATTTTCAAAATAACCACTATCGTTGGAAAATTGATAAAAAAAACCTTAATCGTTTCGTTCACGAGTCAAAATTAGGTTTTCTGATCAGTAAAATCTTACTGTTAGTGGAAACGCAGACCAGGTTCCGTCTGAATTTTCAACCCAAAATTTAATCGTAACTCTCTACGATAAAGTAGAGTATAAATATGACTTTGGTTTATCCAAAATCATTTTCTAAGTTCATATAAAAATATAAACATTTACTTATATTTATACCGATATTAGAAAGCAGAAAAATCATGGTGTTACACGTACAGGGTACTTCTTTAATTTATGATACTTTTTTCATCCCTCTTGAATCTTATTGTATATTGATCGACCCTTGATCCAGAGAGGATTCTAATTTGCCCTTGTTGCCAATCCGATCCACCCAACCCGAACCAACAAGTGTTTGGTCGGGTTGGTTTGGTTCGGGTTTGCATAAGTTTTTGCACAAACCCGACCCAACCTGAGAGATATTGATTAGTTCGATTATCGGGTTTGGTCAAAACCGACCCAACCCAACCCTTGTACACTCTTACTTGAAAGACGAATCATACACATTGAGACTAGGAAATTGGTATATGAAGGACTTGAATCTAACCATTAATTTAATCATATATGACACACACATCAATCCATAGGATTGTTTCTAATATTTCTTAACAACAAAGCATTCAACAATAAAAAAACATTGCCCCAATAAAATGTGATTTTTTTTCTTAATTCCTCAAATGAGAGTAGGGTAAATTAAGTAAATAAAAACAAGAGGCAAATATTTATTTTTAATCACTGCTTTGTGCAATCTGTGGGCTTGAAGGAGACAACTTTCTTTTGAAGGTCATAGCCAACCAAGAGGTTTTGTTGTGTTAAGTTCCCAAATATGGAAACATTTGGATCTGGAGATGACCTGAAAGCCAAACATACAACCTCATCATCAACTTGAACAAAGGTGTTGAGAGCATTCAAATGGACATCTGCACCACGAAAGTGTGCTGTGATTACTGGAACCTCCAGTTTATTTGAAGTAAATTTGTAGCAAAGGCTCAATAATTGTGAAGGGTCCTCAGTACGCTCCAATTTAACTGCATCTGCAACTGCTGATTCCAATCTAGAGTAAACGTCTTCTGGCAAAATAGTGAGGGTTGTGCCTGAGTCAATTATGATGTTACCAGGTTTACCAATGCCAGAGCAGGGGCTTCCAAAATCTATTTTGTTGCCTCCCACACTAAACCCTTCCAAGTTTAGGTAGTAAAAGACTTCTGGGACCATGGGAGTTGAGACGACATCACCACCAGAAACCACAGCATCATCTCCAAAATTAAGTTTACTTGAGAAATTAGACTTTTCAAAAGGCACTAAACAATAGGAGAATTTGCCACTTATTGAAGAACCGAGTTGAGATATAAGGGACACGGGTCCATTTCCGAGGCCAACTATGCCAGAGCTTTGCCCTTGAAAAGACATGGTGTTACTGTGGCCACATCCAACCACAGTCTTAGGAAATTGGATAGGAGAGCCACTAGTGGAACCTAAAGTGAGAGTCTCTAAACTAAGATCTCCTTCTGATCGTGACCCATCCCCATATTGAATAATATAATTGCAATTTTGCTGATCGTCATAAGAGCAAGAAGTGTCTGTCACAGATTTACATGTAGTAGAAGTGCAAGGAATACTTTTGTATGCCCTTGATTCTGAAGGGTTGAATATTGGAGTGGTTTGATTGAAACAGGGTTCACAGGGCTTGCATTGCAACCAAACAATGTCGCTGCCCGTATCAACAATACCAAGGAGTTGGAATGGTGGGGTGCCAACTGAGTAACTCATGAGGTATTCACCTCGATCAGGTGTTACATCAGACTCAACTGTATTTGTAGAAACGGAACGTTTGTTGAAATGATTGGCACGATTAATGGAACGCTGAATAGCTTTGGCTACTCTTTGGAAACGAGTTTCTGTGGGAAGATAAAATGGTGATTTTGAAGAATCACGGTGAATGAGCTCTACACTAAAACCCAAAGCCTCAATGAGGGAGATGCCACAAAGGCAAAACAAGAAAAAAAAAAAAACAAGAGATGGATTCAATTTTCCCATGGCTGATTTGAAACTCTTGATACAATTTTTTCAAGTGTCTTATCACTAGGGAATTCTAATGGCTTTTTATAGGGCTTTGATGGGGACGACGAATTAACGTGTCAGATAACCTGTGAGTGGGAAAAGGTGCTACACAAATATGGAAATGAGAAAAGATAAAAAGAATTCCAAATCTTTCGATATTGGGATTAATCTTTTGGTTATTATTATTAATATATATATATATATATAAGGAAAATTTACATCGGATTTGTTGCCAAATAGGACCATACGAATGAGATATAATTTACTTACAAAACTTATATATATAACATTTCTCTTAAAGTCAAGTTTTACATATGTATGTTTGAACCAAATAGAACTATTCATAGCACATAAATATATAAAACTTTTTTTTAACTGGAATATAAAACTTTAAGAGAAATGTTATTAAATGTAAAAGGAAAATTTAAATCGGATTTGTTGCCAAATCGGACCATCCTAAAATGATTTTGAAAGCTATTACTTGTAATATATTTTGTAATATATATATATATATATATATATATATATATATATATATATATATATAGATATATATATATATATATATATATATATAACATATCTCTAAAATTCAAGTTTTACATATGTGTATATATATATATATATATATATATATATATATATATAACATATCTCTAAAATTCAAGTTTTACATATGTATGTTTGAACCATAAAGAACTATTGATTGCACATACATATATAAAACTTTTTTTTTTATTTTGATTTGAATATAAAACAATAAGACTAATGTTATTAATATATATATATATATATATATATATATATATATGAAAATTTACATCGGATTTGGTGCCAAATTGGACCATATTAAAATGATTTTGGAAACTCTTACTTGGTAATATATTTTGTAATATATATATATATATATATATATATATATATATATATATATATATAAGGAAAATTTACATAGGATTTGTTGCCAAATCGGACCATACTAAAATGATTTTGGAAACTATTACTTGGTAATATATTTTGTAAAATATAATGGTATCAATGAGATATATTTAATGTTCATTTAAAATATTTATTTTTTATACTTAAAATTTAGGAGTTTAATTGGAATACACTGTCAGTGTAAAAGTTTTTTTACACTGTCAACCAATAATAAATCGCCATGTCATTGAAAATCTTTGATTCTTATTCAAATCATCTTAAAATACTTTACACTCGATAAATGCATACCAATTAAACTCGAAATTCAATCGTATATATTTACTTCAAAAAATGGTATGTTTATTCAAAATTTATATATAAGGATATTATGTTCATTTGAAATATTTTTGGCCTAATTGCACTTTTGGTCATTCAGGTATCACGTTTATGCAATTTAGTTCCTCCTTGTTTAAATTGCACCAATTGGGTTCCCCAAGTAGGGATGGCAATGGGGCTGGGCGGGGGGGAGTGCGGGTAGTGCTTCCCTCGTATCCATCCCCGTTAATAACCATAGATATATTTTTATGCGGGTAGCGGGTATCCATGCATATCTGTGGTTATTTAAGAGTCTAGAATAAATGGAAAGAAAATAAAATTATCCAATATAATATAGCAATATATTATATTAACATTGTATAATATACTATTTGTATTTAATTATTATTATTATTATTATTATGTGTTTAACCACTAAAGAGTATAAAATAATAATAAAATAAAGTTTATTTCATCTCAAAGTGATAAAAATTGTCATAATATATATTATATATTTAATAAAAATATTTATTATGAATATACGGGTATCCGTGGGGTGGGGGGAGTTTCCAAGAGCAAATAAAGAGTTTATATTAGGATTTTGAGATGATTCAAGGGGATGAATCACATTTCTAAGTTTAGAAGGTTTTTCAGGTTTAAAGTGAAAATTTATGGATTTTACGCTTTAGTCCCTGAACTTTCTGTTAATTACCCTTTTGTCCCTGATATAGTTTCTAAGTTTTTTCAAGTGAATTGGGCTAGAATCCTTGTTCCAAATCCATAGAGTACCGTGGCTTTGAGGCCCAAATTCCTTACCCATGACTTAAGTTTCATAAGGCCCATTTGAAGCCATATAAGTTTCCTATGTCAACATAAGCTTTAAGCCTTTTTGGTGGGCCCCACAAAGATGAATTCAAGCCCAAATTACCTAGGCCCATGCGCAAGCCCAATATGGAGTGAAGGTTGCCCTCATCTTGGATGAGCAAAGAGCAAAGAACATTCTAGAAGTTTCTACTACATTCCACACCATTCTACATTCTTCCACATTATTCTACTATTTTCTCAAATCTTCTTCAACAAGCTAGGTTTTCCTAAGATATTTATGAAAAAAATCAGCCAAAAGTCATCAAGATATGACCACATTTATTGTGGCAAAAAGTCATCATGACAATTTAATGACATTTTGCAAACTAGTCCTTAAACTTATGGAATCTCTGCAAAATGGTCCCTATGAGTTATTTGCACTTTAATCCTTTGAAAAGCCACCTCCTTTCTACTTGGTCCTCAAAAGTGGTGCAGCCCACATGCCTATAAATACCCTTCCTCACCTTTCACTTAGTTTCTATTGCCTTTTGTTCAAAAACCTAAAGTTCTTAAGTCTTTGAGTGTTAGATTTGTGAAGAAAGTTCTTGGATCTTCACTTGTTTTTGATCTCCAAGAGGTGAATCCTATTCTTCTTCTCTAATCATGTCTATGTTCTTCAATCAATTTCTTGATTCAAAGTTTATTTCATAGTTGTTCATCACTTTTAAGTTTCTAGATCTAGAACTTTGAAAATTCATAACTAATTCTAGAAAAATCCTTTTGACATGAAACCAATTGCTATGATCTTATAATCATCTCTATTTTCATCATCTAGAAGCATAAGATCATGAGAAATTTCTTTCCCTAATTTCTGGTTTTGGCCGAAACCCTAGTTCTTGGAACTAGATGAGTTTTGTTCAAAGTTTTCATTAATGACCTTAGTAATCAAGCTATTAGTATGTATGCTTTATGAATCCAAGTTGATTTGTTAAACTAAGAACCCTAGCCCTATAAACATGTTGAGGCCGAATCTTGGTATAAAAGAGTTAGGAAGTTTTGAGTTTGAAACTTAGTTGTTTAGTCACTAATCTATGATTTAGGTTAATCAAGGATCATTAATCCATGACTTAATCATGATTAGCAATTTTAAAGATTTTGAACCCTAAAAGTCAGCCCTTGGCCGAAACCTAACCCTCATGAGTTAAGTATGTTGTGGTTTGATTTGATTGCAATTTGTTTGAAGGAATCAATCGGGTTGGTTTGACCTAAAGCCGACGGAGGAAATCGGATTAAATCGGGAGGTTGTTTGAAAATGTTAGTTTGAGTCTTCAAGAGGTAAGGGGAGCTTACCTGAGGGATTTTCTCTATAACTATTTGCTTTTAGTGTGGCTTATATGATTTATATGTGGTTTGTAATTAATTGTTTATGTTGTTTACGATGTGTTGTTTATCTGTATATCGGTGTTTGAAGTGTTTTTAATTATCTGCAGTCGTATATGATATTGTTATGATGCATGATCTGCCTGGGGATATAATTATGATTATGATGTTGAATGTTGTTTGTGAATGTTGTTTGAGAGGCCTGACAGTGGTAAGTGCACAACCGATTAATGAGATAAAAGATTTAATAAGCTGTGAAAGTTATATTCAATGTTTTATAGGGAATGTTGGAATATAATAGAAGAGGAAAAAGATGATTTTGGAAAAATAATGAGTTTTGAGAAATATTATTATTTTAATGATTTATTAGTGTAAAAGAAGTTTATGAGTCACGGTGAGAGCGTAATAGTGAAATTTTTTTTTAGTCTTGCTAATTTTTACACAAGAAATTCGAGATATTATAAAAAGGGATTTTGTTAAATTGATATTCGAAAAGACCTTATTTATTATATAAGAAAATTATTTTAGAAGAAATGTCAAAGTTTGACTTAAAGACGTTTTCTTTGAAAATGTTAAACGACGGCAAGTTTCGAAATTATTTACGGTAAGAGTTTAAAAAAATAGCAGTACTTATGTTGAAAAGAGATTAAATTTGAATTGATTTATTAGAGTTGAAGTTTCAATTAAAAAGAAGTTGTTGATGATTTGATGTTATTTTGAAAAAAAATGTGTCCAAAGGAAATGTGGATTTTCTATGAATTGACGTTTTATAAACGAATTTCAAGTAGAAAGAATTTTCGGTAAATGAGTTTACTTAATGATGTAAAAGAGATGAAAGAGGTAAAACGAAGTAACAGATGTAAAACGATGAAAAAGATGTAGAAAGATGTAAAATGATGTAAAAAGATGTAAAAGGATGTAAAACGATGTAAAAGATGTAAAAGATGTAAAACGATGCAAAAGATGCAAAAGATGTAAAACGATGTAAAAGATGTAATATGATGTAAAAGATGTAAGACGATGTAAAAGATGAAAAAGATGTAATATGATGTAAAAGATGCAACACGATGTAAAAGATGTAATACGATGTGAAAGATGTAAAACGATGTAAAAATATGTACAAAGATATAGAACTTAATAACCGAGACGTCGGGGTATTAAGGTTCGTTATGTTGTAAACTGGGTATCTATTTAAAGAAGTTAAAACGTTTTAAGTTGTTTTCTACTACCACGAACCTAAGACTGATTGCAAGGTCTAGGGGCTTCGTGATTGAGCACTCGGACTTTGAGGTCCTGTGTTGTTAATAAAAGATGTAAAGATGTTTTAAACGATGTTAAGTCATAAGTTTTTGAGAGCTTCCATGTTTTAACGATGATGCTTTTGAGAGCATTAGATGTTTAAAACGATGATGGGTTGTAAGCTTTTGAGAGCTTTGACAAATAAAGATATAGCACAAAGAAAAGTGTTGAGAACAAAATGTTTTCTTGCATGCATTTGGCAGACGTGCCATGATTAAACGAGGGATTACCTTGTGGCGTCAGGGTATATCGTACAAAGATGTTCTTATTGTGCCCGGGGTTTGGACAATGAGGCCCCATCTCCGAGTGTTATCACTGTGCCATGATGTTGGACAGTGTGCGATGGGCGTGCCTGTGGCTGTATGCCTGTGGCAATTGAGTCTGATCAACTCATCACGAGGTTTACGAGGTTGGAGATATCTCATGAGATTAAGTATGAATGTTTAGATGATGTATTGAAGTGTTCATGCATAGTTTTCCAATGTTGATGTTTGGGGTGTGAAACCCATTGATAAACGAGATATTATGATATGAATGAGTATGTTGTTATAGACATGTATATGTGTATGTGCAATCTTTTGTGTTGTGCATTTAGTTATGGTGATGAATCCATATATTGGCGTCTCACCCTTACAACCATATCAGAGTTGTACGAGGGGTATGATCCTTACAAGAAGACGAAGGATGTCTAGTTCGAGGCACGTTGTTGCTGCTTTTATCGGTTGTAGTGTCCGTTAGTTATGACCAGCTTAGGTAATGTTATGTTTTAAGAATACAGTTGATTATGATTTATATGAGAAAAATATGAGGTAGTATAGTTAGAGGACTTATATACATTATGTAGTTAAGTGTGATCTGATTACGTTGCTGTGGTGAGGAGGTTAAAAGAAAAAGAAAAATTTTTATCACCATATTTTGAAAATATAAACGTTGAGAAAACATGATTTTCCGAAAGCAACCAGCAAATTAAGTTTTATTTCCGCAAACGGGTAACCATGTGATGACCCGAGATTAGGGTGTCACATTAGTGGTATCAGAGCTGGTCGAGTCTTTCGGGAATGTTGGGAAATAGGTCTGTTGTGTTGACGTTGTGTTTTCTCTGAAGTGAGACGATGTTGTGTTTTTTTTTTTTCTGAAGTGAGACTTGTTTGAATTACTTTTTAGAAATAATATGTGTTAATAAATGAGTAAGGAATTACAGAAAAGTGTCTATGGTAGTTTTACCCAAGTTGAATGTGAACGGAAAAGAAAAGTTCTTGAGTAAAATTAAGTTGATAGAAAAGTTCGAGGATGAGATGTGCAATGAAGTTATCTTGAGGATATGCAATGAAGTTATTTTGAGGATGAGATGTATGAGGTGATATCGAATTGGAGTGGTGAATTATAAGTAGGGAGTTGATGCGTGGTGATGTGACATTGTTAGTATTAATAATAATATTCAGAGTTATATGATTGGAATAAGGTTTATGGTGGAACCATGTTGATAAGAGAAGTGATTAAGTTTTGATTTTGTTTTTCGAGGGTGATAGACTTTGATGCAATTTTGAGGATAGTACGGATATGTAGAAATGACGTAAGAATGAATTGTGTTATGGAATACGGAATAAGAGGAATGAAGTGATGTGAAGGGTAATGTAAAATCTTAAGTTTAAGATGAGATTACAAAATTCTGATTAGTTTCGAGTGACGAAATTTCGAGGACGAAATTTTTTTTTAGTGGGGTAGTAATGTAACACCCCGATTTTCGCTGCTTCGTGATGTCGGTAATAAATATATAAACATATATTTTTATCCGAGACTTAGAAAATGATTTTGGATAAACCAATGTCATTTCCATGATATACTTATTTTCATAAGTTACGGGGAAGTTTGTGGGTTGAAAATTCAGACGGAAGCCGGTCTGCCGTTTTCTGTGTTTTCACTGACAGTAAAAGTTTACTGCTCAGAAGACCTAATTTTAAGTTGTGAACGAGATGAAAAATGTTTTTATCGTATTTGCTACGATACTAGAAGTTTTGAAAAATTTGGTAAAAAAAATAAAATAATTTACGTTTTACGGGCGAAATACGTAATCGGGTAGACGACGGAGTGGATTTCGGAGTTTCCAAGAGCAGATAAAGAGTTTATATTAGGATTTTGAGATGATTCAAGGGGATGAACCACATTTCTAAGTTTAGAAGGTTTTTCAGGGTTAAAGTGAAAATTTATGGATTTTACGCTTTAGTCCTTGAACTTTCTGTTAATTACCCTTTTGTCCCTGATATAGTTTCTAAGTTTTTTCAAGTGAATTGGGCTAGAATCCTTGTTCCAAATCCATAGAGGACCGTGGCTTTGAGGCCCAAATTCCTTACCCATGACTTAAGTTTCATAAGGCCCATTTGAAGCTATATAAGTTTCCTATGTCAACATAAGCTTTAAGCCTTTTTGGTGGGCCCCACAAAGATGAATTCAAGCCCAAATTCCCTAGGCCCATGCGCAAGCCCAATATGGAGTGAAGGTTGCCCTCATCTTGGATGAGCAAAGAGCAAAGAACATTCTAGAAGTTTCTACTACATTCCACACCATTCTACATTCTTCCACATTATTCTACTATTTTCTCAAATCTTCTTCAACAAGCTAGGTTTTCCTAAGATATTTATGAAAAAAATCAGCCAAAAGTCATCAAGATATGACCACATTTATTGTGGCAAAAAGTCATCATGACAATTTAATGACATTTTGCAAACTAGTCCTTAAACTTATGGAATCTCTGCAAAATGGTCCCTATGAGTTATTTGCACTTTAATCCTTTGAAAAGCCACCTCCTTTCTACTTGGTCCTCAAAAGTGGTGCAGCCCACATGCCTATAAATACCCTTCCTCACCTTTCACTTAGTTTCTATTGCCTTTTGTTCAAAAACCTAAAGTTCTTAAGTCTTTGAGTGTTAGATTTGTGAAGAAAGTTCTTGGATCTTCACTTGTTTTTGATCTCCAAGAGGTGAATCCTATTCTTCTTCTCTAATCATGTCTATGTTCTTCAATCAATTTCTTGATTCAAAGTTTATTTCATAGTTGTTCATCACTTTTAAGTTTCTAGATCTAGAACTTTGAAAATTCATAACTAATTCTAGAAAAATCCTTTTGACATGAAACCAATTGCTATGATCTTATAATCATCTCTATTTTCATCATCTAGAAGCATAAGATCATGAGAAATTTCTTTCCCTAATTTCTGGTTTTGGCCGAAACCCTAGTTCTTGGAACTAGATGAGTTTTGTTCAAAGTTTTCATTAATGACCTTAGTAATCAAGCTATTAGTATGTATGCTTTATGAATCCAAGTTGATTTGTTAAACTAAGAACCCTAGCCCTATAAACATGTTGAGGCCGAATCTTGGTATAAAAGAGTTAGGAAGTTTTGAGTTTGAAACTTAGTTGTTTAGTCACTAATCTATGATTTAGGTTAATCAAGGATCATTAATCCATGACTTAATCATGATTATCAATTTTAAGGATTTTGAACCCTAAAAGTCAGCCCTTGGTCGAAACCTAACCCTCATGAGTTAAGTATGTTGTGGTTTGATTTGATTGCAATTTGTTTGAAGGAATCAATCGGGTTGGTTTGACCTAAAGCCGACGGAGGAAATCGGATTAAATCGAGAGGTTGTTTGAAAATGTTAGTTTGAGTCTTCAAGAGGTAAGGGGAGCTTACCTGAGGGATTTTCTCTATAACTATTTGCTTTTAGTGTGGCTTATATGATTTATATGTGGTTTGTGATTAATTGTTTATGTTGTTTACGATGTGTTGTTTATCTGTATATCGGTGTTTGAAGTGTTTTTAATTATCTGCAGTCGTATATGATATTGTTATGATGCATGATCTGCCTGGGGATATAATTATGATTATGATGTTGAATGTTGTTTGTGAATGTTGTTTGAGAGGCCTGATGGTGGTCAGTGCACAACCGATTAATGAGATAAAAGATTTAATAAGCTGTGAAAGTTATATTCAATGTTTTATAGGGAATGTTGGAATATAATAGAAGAGGAAAAAGATGATTTTGGAAAAATAATGAGTTTTGAGAAATATTATTATTTTAATGATTTATTAGTGTAAAAGAAGTTTATGAGTCACGGTGAGAGCGTAACCGTGAAATTTTTTTTTTAATCGCTAATTTTTACACAAGAAATTCGAGATATTATAAAAAGGGATTTTGTTAAATTGATATTCGAAAAGACCTTATTTATTATATAAGAAAATTATTTTAGAAGAAATGTAAAAGTTTGACTTAAAGACGTTTTCTTTGAAAATGTTAAACGACGGCAAGTTTCGAAATTATTTACGGTAAGAGTTTAAAAAAATAGCAGTACTTATGTTGAAAAGAGATTAAATTTGAATTGATTTATTAGAGTTGAAGTTTCAATTAAAAAGAAGTTGTTGATGATTTGATGTTATTTTGAAAAAAAATGTGTCCAAAAGAAATGTGGATTTTCTATGAATTGACGTTTTATAAACGAATTTCAAGTAGAAAGAATTTTCGGTAAATGAGTTTACTTAATGATGTAAAAGAGATGAAAGAGGTAAAACGAAGTAACAGATGTAAAACGATGAAAAAGATGTAGAAAGATGTAAAATGATGTAAAAGGATGTAAAACGATGAAAAAGATGTAGAAAGATGTAAAATGAATGTAAAAGATGTAAAACGATGCAAAAGATGTAAAACGATGTAAAACGATGCAAAAGATGTAAAACGATGTAAAAGATGTAATATGATGTAAAAGATGAAAAAGATGTAATATGATGTAAAAGATGCAACACGATGTAAAAGATGTAATACGATGTGAAAGATGTAAAACGATGTAAAAATATGTACAAAGATATAGAACTTAATAACCGAGACGTCGGGGTATTAAGGTTCGTTATGTTGTAAACTGGGTATCTATTTAAAGAAGTTAAAACGTTTTAAGTTGTTTTCTACTACCACGAACCTAAGACTGATTGCAAGGTCTAGGGGCTTCGTGATTGAGCACTCGGACTTTGAGGTCCTGTGTTGTTAATAAAAGATGTAAAGATGTTTTAAACGATGTTAAGTCATAAGTTGTTGAGAGCTTCCATGTTTTAACGATGATGCTTTTGAGAGCATTAGATGTTTAAAACGATGATGGGTTGTAAGCTTTTGAGAGCTTTGACAAATAAAGATATAGCACAAAGAAAAGTGTTGAGAATAAAATGTTTTCTTGCATGCATTTGGCAGACGTGCCATGATTAAACGAGGGATTACCTTGTGGCGTCAGGGTATATCGTACAAAGATGTTCTTATTGTGCCCGGGGTTTGGACAATGAGGCCCCATCTCCGAGTGTTATCACTGTGCCACGATGTTGGACAGTGTGCGATGGGCGTGCCTGTGGCTGTATGCCTGTGGCAATTGAGTCTGATCAACTCATCACGAGGTTTACGAGGTTGGAGATATCTCATGAGATTAAGTATGAATGTTTAGATGATGTATTGAAGTGTTCATGCATAGTTTTCCAATGTTGATGTTTGGGGTGTGAAACCCATTGATAAACGAGATATTATGATATGAATGAGTATGTTGTTATAGACATGTATATGTGTATGTGCAATCTTTTGTGTTGTGCATTTAGTTATGGTGATGAATCCATATATTGGCGTCTCACCCTTACAACCATATCAGAGTTGTACGAGGGGTATGATCCTTACAAGAAGACGAAGGATGTCTAGTTCGAGGCACGTTGTTGCTGCTTTTATCGGTTGTAGTGTCCGTTAGTTATGACCAGCTTAGGTAATGTTATGTTTTAAGAATACAGTTGATTATGATTTATATGAGAAAAATATGAGGTAGTATAGTTAGAGGACTTATATACATTATGTAGTTAAGTGTGATCTGATTACGTTGCTGTGGTGAGGAGGTTAAAAGAAAAAGAAAAATTTTTATCACCATATTTTGAAAATATAAACGTTGAGAAAACATGATTTTCCGAAAGCAACCAGCAAATTAAGTTTTATTTCCGCAAACGGGTAACCATGTGATGACCCGAGATTAGGGTGTCACATTAGTGGTATCAGAGCTGGTCGAGTCTTTCGGGAATGTTGGGAAATAGGTCTGTTGTGTTGACGTTGTGTTTTCTCTGAAGTGAGACGATGTTGTGTTTTTTTTTTTTTCTGAAGTGAGACTTGTTTGAATTACTTTTTAGAAATAATATGTGTTAATAAATGAGTAAGGAATTACAGAAAAGTGTCTATGGTAGTTTTACCCAAGTTGAATGTGAACGGAAAAGAAAAGTTCTTGAGTAAAATTAAGTTGATAGAAAAGTTCGAGGATGAGATGTGCAATGAAGTTATCTTGAGGATATGCAATGAAGTTATTTTGAGGATGAGATGTGTGAGGTGATATCGAATTGGAGTGGTGAATTATAAGTAGGGAGTTGATGCGTGGTGATGTGACATTGTTAGTATTAATAATAATATTCAGAGTTATATGATTGGAATAAGGTTTATGGTGGAACCATGTTGATAAGAGAAGTGATTAAGTTTTGATTTTGTTTTTTGAGGGTGATAGACTTTGATGCAATTTTGAGGATAGTACGGATATGTAGAAATGACGTAAGAATGAATTGTGTTATGGAATACGGAATAAGAGGAATGAAGTGATGTGAAGGGTAATGTAAAATCTTAAGATTAAGATGAGATTACAAAATTCTGATTAGTTTCGAGTGACGAAATTTCGAGGACGAAATTTGTTTTTAGTAGGGTAGTAATGTAACACCCCGATTTTCGTTGCTTCGTGATGTCGGTAATAAATATATAAACATATATTTTTATCCGAGACTTAGAAAATGATTTTGGATAAACCAAGGTCATTTCCATGTTATACTTATTTTCATAAGTTACGGGGAAGTTTGTTGGTTGAAAATTCAGACGGAAGCCGGTCTTAGTTTTCGTGTTTTCACCGACAAGAAAAGTTTTTCTTTCGCGAAGACCTAATTTTAAGTTGTGAACGAGATGAAAAATGTTTTTATCGTATTTGCTACGATACTAGAAGTTTTGAAAAATTTGGTAAAAAAATAAAATAATTTACGTTTTTAGGCGAAATACGTAATCGGGTAGACGACGGAGTGGATTTGGAGTTCCCAAGAGCAGATAAAGAGTTTATATTAGGATTTTGAAATGATTCAAGGGGATGAATCACATTTCTAAGTTTAGAAGGTTTTTCAGGGTTAAAGTGAAAATTTATGGATTTTACGCTTTAGTCCCTGAACTTTCTGTTAATTACCCTTTTGTCCCTAATATAGTTTCTAAGTTTTTTCAAGTGAATTGGGCTAGAATCCTTGTTCCAAATCCATAGAGGACCGTGGCTTTGAGGCCCAAATTCCTTACCCATGACTTAAGTTTCATAAGGCCCATTTGAAGTCATATAAGTTTCCTATGTCAACATAAGCTTTAAGCCTTTTTGGTGGGCCCCACAAAGATGAATTCAAGCCCAAATTCCCTAGGCCCATGCGCAAGCCCAATATGGAGTGAAGGTTGCCCTCATCTTGGATGAGCAAAGAGCAAAGAACATTCTAGAAGTTTCTACTACATTCCACACCATTCTACATTCTTCCACATTATTCTACTATTTTCTCAAATCTTCTTCAACAAGCTAGGTTTTCCTAAGATATTTATGAAAAAAATCAGCCAAAAGTCATCAAGATATGACCACATTTATTGTGGCAAAAAGTCATCATGACAATTTAATGACATTTTGCAAACTAGTCCTTAAACTTATGGAATCTTTGCAAAATGGTCCCTATGAGTTATTTGCACTTTAATCCTTTGAAAATCCACCTCCTTTCTACTTGGTCCTCAAAAGTGGCGCAGCCCACATGCCTATAAATACCCTTCCTCACCTTTCACTTAGTTTCTATTGCCTTTTGTTCAAAAACCTAAAGTTCTTAAGTCTTTGAGTGTTAGATTTGTGAAGAAAGTTCTTGGATCTTCACTTGTTTTTGATCTCCAAGAGGTGAATCCTATTCTTCTTCTCTAATCATGTCTATGTTCTTCAATCAATTTCTTGATTCAAAGTTTATTTCATAGTTGTTCATCACTTTTAAGTTTCTAGATCTAGAACTTTGAAAATTCATAACTAATTCTAGAAAAATCCTTTTGACATGAAACCAATTGCTATGATCTTATAATCATCTCTATTTCCATCATCTAGAAGCATAAGATCATGAGAAATTTCTTTCCCTAATTTCTGGTTTTGGCAAAACCCTAGTTCTTGGAACTAGATGAGTTTTGTTCAAAGTTTTCATTAATGACCTTAGTAATCAAGCTATTAGTATGTATGCTTTATGAATCCAAGTTGATTTGTTAAACTAAGAACCCTAGCCCTATAAACATGTTGAGGCCGAATCTTGGTATAAGAGAGTTAGGAAGTTTTGAGTTTGAAACTTAGTTGTTTAGTCACTAATCTATGATTTAGGTTAATCAAGGATCATTAATCCATGACTTAATCATGATTAGCAATTTTAAGGATTTTGAACCCTAAAAGTCAGCCCTTGGCCGAAACCTAACCCTCATGAGTTAAGTATGTTGTGGTTTGATTTGATTGCAATTTGTTTGAAGGAATCAATCGGGTTGGTTTGACCTAAAGCAGCGGAGGAAATCGGATTAAATCGGGAGGTTGTTTGAAAATGTTAGTTTGAGTCTTCAAGAGGTAAGGGGAGCTTACCTGAGGGATTTTCTCTATAACTATTTGCTTTTAGTGTGGCTTATATGATTTATATGTGGTTTGTGATTAATTGTTTATGTTGTTTACGATGTGTTGTTTATCTGTATATCGGTGTTTGAAGTGTTTTTAATTATCTGCAGTCGTATATGATATTGTTATGATGCATGATCTGCCTGGGGATATAATTATGATTATGATGTTGAATGTTGTTTGTGAATGTTGTTTGAGAGGCCTGACAAAGTGGTTGATGCACAACCGATTAATGAGATAAAAGATTTAATAAGTCGTGAAAGTTATATTCAATGTTTTATAGGGAATGTTGGAATATAATAGAAGAGGAAAAAGATGATTTTGGAAAAATAATGAGTTTTGAGAAATATTATTATTTTAATGATTTATTAGTGTAAAAGAAGTTTATGAGTCACGGTGAGAGCGTAACCGTGAAATTTTTTTAGTACTGCTAATTTTTACACAAGAAATTCCGAGATATTATAAAAGGGATTTTGTTAAATTGATATTCAAAAGACCTTATTTATTATATAAGAAAATTATTTTAGAAGAAATGTCAAAGTTTGACTTAAAGACGTTTTCTTTGAAAATGTTAAACGACGGCAAGTTTCGAAATTATTTACGGTAAGAGTTTAAAAAAATAGCAGTACTTATGTTGAAAAGAGATTAAATTTGAATTGATTTATTAGAGTTGAAGTTTCAATTAAAAAGAAGTTGTTGATGATTTGATGTTATTTTGAAAAAAAATGTGTCCAAAGGAAATGTGGATTTTCTATGAATTGACGTTTTATAAACGAATTTCAAGTAGAAAGAATTTTCGGTAAATGAGTTTACTTAATGATGTAAAAGAGATGAAAGAGGTAAAACGAAGTAACAGATGTAAAACGATGAAAAAGATGTAGAAAGATGTAAAATGATGTAAAAAGATGTAAAAGGATGTAAAACGATGTAAAAGATGTAAAAGATGTAAAACGATGCAAAAGATGTAAAACGATGTAAAACGATGCAAAAGATGTAAAACGATGTAAAAGATGTAATATGATGTAAAAGATGAAAAAGATGTAATATGATGTAAAAGATGCAACACGATGTAAAAGATGTAATACGATGTGAAAGATGTAAAACGATGTAAAAATATGTACAAAGATATAGAACTTAATAACCGAGACGTCGGGGTATTAAGGTTCGTTATGTTGTAAACTGGGTATCTATTTAAAGAAGTTAAAACGTTTTAAGTTGTTTTCTACTACCACGAACCTAAGACTGATTGCAAGGTCTAGGGGCTTCGTGATTGAGCACTCGGACTTTGAGGTCCTGTGTTGTTAATAAAAGATGTAAAGATGTTTTAAACGATGTTAAGTCATAAGTTGTTGAGAGCTTCCATGTTTTAACGATGATGCTTTTGAGAGCATTAGATGTTTAAAACGATGATGGGTTGTAAGCTTTTGAGAGCTTTGACAAATAAAGATATAGCACAAAGAAAAGTGTTGAGAATAAAATGTTTTCTTGCATGCATTTGGCAGACGTGCCATGATTAAACGAGGGATTACCTTGTGGCGTCAGGGTATATCGTACAAAGATGTTCTTATTGTGCCCGGGGTTTGGACAATGAGGCCCCATCTCCGAGTGTTATCACTGTGCCACGATGTTGGACAGTGTGCGATGGGCGTGCCTGTGGCTGTATGCCTGTGGCAATTGAGTCTGATCAACTCATCACGAGGTTTACGAGGTTGGAGATATCTCATGAGATTAAGTATGAATGTTTAGATGATGTATTGAAGTGTTCATGCATAGTTTTCCAATGTTGATGTTTGGGGTGTGAAACCCATTGATAAACGAGATATTATGATATGAATGAGTATGTTGTTATAGACATGTATATGTGTATGTGCAATCTTTTGTGTTGTGCATTTAGTTATGGTGATGAATCCATATATTGGCGTCTCACCCTTACAACCATATCAGAGTTGTACGAGGGGTATGATCCTTACAAGAAGACGAAGGATGTCTAGTTCGAGGCACGTTGTTTGCTGCTTTTATCGGTTGTAGTGTCCGTTAGTTATGACCAGCTTAGGTAATGTTATGTTTTAAGAATACAGATTGATTATGATTTATATGAGAAAAATATGAGGTAGTATAGTTAGAGGACTTATATACATTATGTAGTTAAGTGTGATCTGATTACGTTGCTGTGGTGAGGAGGTTAAAAGAAAAAGAAAAATTTTTATCACCATATTTTGAAAATATAAACGTTGAGAAAACATGATTTTCCGAAAGCAACCAGCAAATTAAGTTTTATTTCCGCAAACGGGTAACCATGTGATGACCCGAGATTAGGGTGTCACATTAGTGGTATCAGAGCTGGTCGAGTCTTTCGGGAATGTTGGGAAATAGGTCTGTTGTGTTGACGTTGTGTTTTCTCTGAAGTGAGACGATGTTGTGTTTTTTTTTTTCTGAAGTGAGACTTGTTTGAATTACTTTTTAGAAATAATATGTGTTAATAAATGAGTAAGGAATTACAGAAAAGTGTCTATGGTAGTTTTACCCAAGTTGAATGTGAACGGAAAAGAAAAGTTCTTGAGTAAAATTAAGTTGATAGAAAAGTTCGAGGATGAGATGTGCAATGAAGTTATCTTGAGGATATGCAATGAAGTTATTTTGAGGATGAGATGTGTGAGGTGATATCGAATTGGAGTGGTGAATTATAAGTAGGGAGTTGATGCGTGGTGATGTGACATTGTTAGTATTAATAATAATATTCAGAGTTATATGATTGGAATAAGGTTTATGGTGGAACCATGTTGATAAGAGAAGTGATTAAGTTTTGATTTTGTTTTTTGAGGGTGATAGACTTTGATGCAATTTTGAGGATAGTACGGATATGTAGAAATGACGTAAGAATGAATTGTGTTATGGAATACGGAATAAGAGGAATGAAGTGATGTGAAGGGTAATGTAAAATCTTAAGATTAAGATGAGATTACAAAATTCTGATTAGTTTCGAGTGACGAAATTTCGAGGACGAAATTTGTTTTTAGTAGGGTAGTAATGTAACACCCCGATTTTCGTTGCTTCGTGATGTCGGTAATAAATATATAAACATATATTTTTATCCGAGACTTAGAAAATGATTTTGGATAAACCAAGGTCATTTCCATGTTATACTTATTTTCATAAGTTACGGGGAAGTTTGTTGGTTGAAAATTCAGACGGAAGGTTCTGGCCCCTTTTTCCGTGTTTTCACCGACAAAGAAAAGTTTACTGCTCAGAAGACCTAATTTTAAGTTGTGAACGAGATGAAAAATGTTTTTATCGTATTTGCTACGATACTAGAAGTTTTGAAAAATTTGGTAAAAAAATAAAATAATTTACGTTTTACGGGCGAAATACGTAATCGGGTAGACGACGGAGTGGATTTCGGAGTTCCCAAGAGCAGATAAAGAGTTTATATTAGGATTTTGAAATGATTCAAGGGGATGAATCACATTTCTAAGTTTAGAAGGTTTTTCAGGGTTAAAGTGAAAATTTATGGATTTTACGCTTTAGTCCCTGAACTTTCTGTTAATTACCCTTTTGTCCCTAATATAGTTTCTAAGTTTTTTCAAGTGAATTGGGCTAGAATCCTTGTTCCAAATCCATAGAGGACCGTGGCTTTGAGGCCCAAATTCCTTACCCATGACTTAAGTTTCATAAGGCCCATTTGAAGCCATATAAGTTTCCTATGTCAACATAAGCTTTAAGCCTTTTTGGTGGGCCCCACAAAGATGAATTCAAGCCCAAATTCCCTAGGCCCATGCGCAAGCCCAATATGGAGTGAAGGTTGCCCTCATCTTGGATGAGCAAAGAGCAAAGAACATTCTAGAAGTTTCTACTACATTCCACACCATTCTACATTCTTCCACATTATTCTACTATTTTCTCAAATCTTCTTCAACAAGCTAGGTTTTCCTAAGATATTTATGAAAAAAATCAGCCAAAAGTCATCAAGATATGACCACATTTATTGTGGCAAAAAGTCATCATGACAATTTAATGACATTTTGCAAACTAGTCCTTAAACTTATGGAATCTTTGCAAAATGGTCCCTATGAGTTATTTGCACTTTAATCCTTTGAAAAGCCACCTCCTTTCTACTTGGTCCTCAAAAGTGGCGCAGCCCACATGCCTATAAATACCCTTCCTCACCTTTCACTTAGTTTCTATTGCCTTTTGTTCAAAAACCTAAAGTTCTTAAGTCTTTGAGTGTTAGATTTGTGAAGAAAGTTCTTGGATCTTCACTTGTTTTTGATCTCCAAGAGGTGAATCCTATTCTTCTTCTCTAATCATGTCTATGTTCTTCAATCAATTTCTTGATTCAAAGTTTATTTCATAGTTGTTCATCACTTTTAAGTTTCTAGATCTAGAACTTTGAAAATTCATAACTAATTCTAGAAAAATCCTTTTGACATGAAACCAATTGCTATGATCTTATAATCATCTCTATTTTCATCATCTAGAAGCATAAGATCATGAGAAATTTCTTTCCCTAATTTCTGGTTTTGGCCGAAACCCTAGTTCTTGGAACTAGATGAGTTTTGTTCAAAGTTTTCATTAATGACCTTAGTAATCAAGCTATTAGTATGTATGCTTTATGAATCCAAGTTGATTTGTTAAACTAAGAACCCTAGCCCTATAAACATGTTGAGGCCGAATCTTGGTATAAAAGAGTTATGAAGTTTTGAGTTTGAAACTTAGTTGTTTAGTCACTAATCTATGATTTAGGTTAATCAAGGATCATTAATCCATGACTTAATCATGATTAGCAATTTTAAGGATTTTGAACCCTAAAAGTCAGCCCTTGGCCGAAACCTAACCCTCATGAGTTAAGTATGTTGTGGTTTGATTTGATTGCAATTTGTTTGAAGGAATCAATCGGGTTGGTTTGACCTAAAGCCGACGGAGGAAATCGGATTAAATCGGGAGGTTGTTTGAAAATGTTAGTTTGAGTCTTCAAGAGGTAAGGGGAGCTTACCTGAGGGATTTTCTCTATAACTATTTGCTTTTAGTGTGGTTTATATGATTTATATGTGGTTTGTGATTAATTGTTTATGTTGTTTACGATGTGTTGTTTATCTGTATATCGGTGTTTGAAGTGTTTTTAATTATCTGCAATCGTATATGATATTGTTATGATGCATGATCTGCCTGGGGATATAATTATGATTATGATGTTGAATGTTGTTTGTGAATGTTGTTTGAGAGGCCTGACAGTGGTCAGTGCACAACCGATTAATGAGATAAAAGATTTAATAAGCTGTGAAAGTTATATTCAATGTTTTATAGGGAATGTTGGAATATAATAGAAGAGGAAAAAGATAATTTTGGAAAAATAATGAGTTTTGAGAAATATTATTATTTTAATGATTTATTAGTGTAAAAGAAGTTTATGAGTCACGGTGAGAGCGTAACCGTGAAATTTTTTTTAGTACTGCTAATTTTTGCACAAGAAATTCCGAGATATTATAAAAAGGGATTTTGTTAAATTGATATTCGAAAAGACCTTATTTATTATATAAGAAAATTATTTTAGAAGAAATGTCAAAGTTTGACTTAAAGACGTTTTCTTTGAAAATGTTAAACGACGGCAAGTTTCGAAATTATTTACGGTAAGAGTTTAAAAAAATAGCAGTACTTATGTTGAAAAGAGATTAAATTTGAATTGATTTATTAGAGTTGAAGTTTCAATTAAAAAGAAGTTGTTGATGATTTGATGTTATTTTGAAAAAAAATGTGTCCAAAGGAAATGTGGATTTTCTATGAATTGACGTTTTATAAACGAATTTCAAGTAGAAAGAATTTTCGGTAAATGAGTTTACTTAATGATGTAAAAGAGATGAAAGAGGTAAAACGAAGTAACAGATGTAAAACGATGAAAAAGATGTAGAATGATGTAAAAAGATGTAAAAAGATGTAAAACGATGCAAAAGATGTAAAACGATGTAAAAGATGTAAAACGATGTAAAAGATGTAAAACGATGTAAAAGATGTAAAAGATGTAAAACGATGCAAAAGATGTAAAACGATGTAAAAGATGTAAGACGATTTAAAAGATGAAAAAGATGTAATATGATGTAAAAGATGCAACACGATGTAAAAGATGTAATACGATGTGAAAGATGTAAAACGATGTAAAAATATGTACAAAGATATAGAACTTAATAACCGAGACGTCGGGGTATTAAGGTTCGTTATGTTGTAAACTGGGTATCTATTTAAAGAAGTTAAAACGTTTTAAGTTGTTTTCTACTACCACGAACCTAAGACTGATTGCAAGGTCTAGGGGCTTCGTGATTGAGCACTCGGACTTTGAGGTCCTGTGTTGTTAATAAAAGATGTAAAGATGTTTTAAACGATGTTAAGTCATAAGTTGTTGAGAGCTTCCATGTTTTAACGATGATGCTTTTGAGAGCATTAGATGTTTAAAACGATGATGGGTTGTAAGCTTTTGAGAGCTTTGACAAATAAAGATATAGCACAAAGAAAAGTGTTGAGAACAAAATGTTTTCTTGCATGCATTTGGCAGACGTGCCATGATTAAACGAGGGATTACCTTGCGGTGTCAGGGTATATCGTACAAAGATGTTCTCATTGTGCCCGGTGTTTGGACAATGAGGCCCCATCTCCGAGTGTTATCACTGTGCCACGATGTTGGACAGTGTGCGATGGGCGTGCCTGTGGCTGTATGCCTGTGGCAATTGAGTCTGATCAACTCATCACGAGGTTTACGAGGTTGGAGATATCTCATGAGATTAAGTATGAATGTTTAGATGATGTATTGAAGTGTTCATGCATAGTTTTCCAATGTTGATGTTTGGGGTGTGAAACCCATTGATAAACGAGATATTATGATATGAATGAGTATGTTGTTATAGACATGTATATGTGTATGTGCAATCTTTTGTGTTGTGCATTTAGTTATGGTGATGAATCCATATATTGGCGTCTCACCCTTACAACCATATCAGAGTTGTACGAGGGGTATGATCCTTACAAGAAGACGAAGGATGTCTAGTTCGAGGCACGTTGTTGCTGCTTTTTATCGGTTGCGAGTGTCCGTTAGTTACGACCAGCTTAGGTAATGTTATGTTTTAAGAATACAGATTGATTATGATTTATATGAGAAAAATATGAGGTAGTATAGTTAGAGGACTTATATACATTATGTAGTTAAGTGTGATCCGATTACGTTCTTTGTGGTGAGGAGGTTAAAAGAAAAAGAAAAATTTTTATCACCATATTTTGAAAATATAAACGTTGAGAAAACATGATTTTTCGAAAGAAACCAGCAAATTAAGTTTTATTTCCACAAACGGGTAACCATGTGATGACCCGAGATTAGGGTGTCACATTAGTGGTATCGTGAGCTGGTCGAGTCTTTCGGGAATGTTGGGAAATAGGTCTGTTGTGTTGACGTTGTGTTTTCTCTGAAGTGAGACGATGTTGTTGTGTTTTTTTTTTTTTCTGAAGTGAGACTTGTTTGAATTACTTTTTAGAAATAATATGTGTTAATAAATGAGTAAGGAATTACAGAAAAGTGTCTATGGTAGTTTTACCCAAGTTGAATGTGAACGGAAAAGAAAAGTTCTTGAGTAAAATTAAGTTGATAGAAAAGTTCGAGGATGAGATGTGCAATGAAGTTATCTTGAGGATATGCAATGAAGTTATTTTGAGGATGAGATGTGTGAGGTGATATCGAATTGGAGTGGTGAATTATAAGTAGGGAGTTGATGCGTGGTGATGTGACATTGTTAGTATTAATAATAATATTCAGAGTTATATGATTGGAATAAGGTTTATGGTGGAACCATGTTGATAAGAGAAGTGATTAAGTTTTGATTTTGTTTTTTGAGGGTGATAGACTTTGATGCAATTTTGAGGATAGTACGGATATGTAGAAATGACGTAAGAATGAATTGTGTTATGGAATACGGAATAAGAGGAATGAAGTGATGTGAAGGGTAATGTAAAATCTTAAGATTAAGATGAGATTACAAAATTCTGATTAGTTTCGAGTGACGAAATTTCGAGGACGAAATTTGTTTTTAGTAGGGTAGTAATGTAACACCCCGATTTTCGTTGCTTCGTGATGTCGGTAATAAATATATAAACATATATTTTTATCCGAGACTTAGAAAATGATTTTGGATAAACCAAGGTCATTTCCATGTTATACTTATTTTCATAAGTTACGGGGAAGTTTGTTGGTTGAAAATTCGAGAGTTGGCCTGTAGTTTTTCGTGTTTTCACCGACAAGAAAAGTTCTTGCTTTCAGAAGACCTAATTTTAAGTTGTGAACGAGATGAAAAATGTTTTTATTGTATTTGCTACGATACTAGAAGTTTTGAAAAATTTGGTAAAAAAATAAAATAATTTACGTTTCACGGCGAAATACGTAATCGGGTAGACAATGAGTGGATTTCGGAGTTCCCAAGAGCAGATAAAGAGTTTATATTAGGATTTTGAAATGATTCAAGGGGATGAATCACATTTCTAAGTTTAGAAGGTTTTTCAGGGTTAAAGTGAAAATTTATGGATTTTACGCTTTAGTCCCTGAACTTTCTGTTAATTACCCTTTTGTCCCTAATATAGTTTCTAAGTTTTTTCAAGTGAATTGGGCTAGAATCCTTGTTCCAAATCCATAGAGGACCGTGGCTTTGAGGCCCAAATTCCTTACCCATGACTTAAGTTTCATAAGGCCCATTTGAAGCCATATAAGTTTCCTATGTCAACATAAGCTGTAAGCCTTTTGGTGGGCCCCACAAAGATGAATTCAAGCCCAAATTCCCTAGGCCCATGCGCAAGCCCAATATGGAGTGAAGGTTGCCCTCATCTTGGATGAGCAAAGAGCAAAGAACATTCTAGAAGTTTCTACTACATTCCACACCATTCTACATTCTTCCACATTATTCTACTATTTTCTCAAATCTTCTTCAACAAGCTAGGTTTTCCTAAGATATTTATGAAAAAAATCAGCCAAAAGTCATCAAGATATGACCACATTTATTGTGGCAAAAAGTCATCATGACAATTTAATGACATTTTGCAAACTAGTCCTTAAACTTATGGAATCTTTGCAAAATGGTCCCTATGAGTTATTTGCACTTTAATCCTTTGAAAAGCCACCTCCTTTCTACTTGGTCCTCAAAAGTGGCGCAGCCCACATGCCTATAAATACCCTTCCTCACCTTTCACTTAGTTTCTATTGCCTTTTGTTCAAAAACCTAAAGTTCTTAAGTCTTTGAGTGTTAGATTTGTGAAGAAAGTTCTTGGATCTTCACTTGTTTTTGATCTCCAAGAGGTGAATCCTATTCTTCTTCTCTAATCATGTCTATGTTCTTCAATCAATTTCTTGATTCAAAGTTTATTTCATAGTTGTTCATCACTTTTAAGTTTCTAGATCTAGAACTTTGAAAATTCATAACTAATTCTAGAAAAATCCTTTTGACATGAAACCAATTGCTATGATCTTATAATCATCTCTATTTTCATCATCTAGAAGCATAAGATCATGAGAAATTTCTTTCCCTAATTTCTGGTTTTTGTGAAACCCTAGTTCTTGGAACTAGATGAGTTTTGTTCAAAGTTTTCATTAATGACCTTAGTAATCAAGCTATTAGTATGTATGCTTTATGAATCCAAGTTGATTTGTTAAACTAAGAACCCTAGCCCTATAAACATGTTGAGGCCGAATCTTGGTATAAAAGAGTTATGAAGTTTTGAGTTTGAAACTTAGTTGTTTAGTCACTAATCTATGATTTAGGTTAATCAAGGATCATTAATCCATGACTTAATCATGATTAGCAATTTTAAGGATTTTGAACCCTAAAAGTCAGCCCTTGGCCGAAACCTAACCCTCATGAGTTAAGTATGTTGTGGTTTGATTTGATTGCAATTTGTTTGAAGGAATCAATCGGGTTGGTTTGACCTAAAGCCGACGGAGGAAATCGGATTAAATCGGGAGGTTGTTTGAAAATGTTAGTTTGAGTCTTCAAGAGGTAAGGGGAGCTTACCTGAGGGATTTTCTCTATAACTATTTGCTTTTAGTGTGGCTTATATGATTTATATGTGGTTTGTGATTAATTGTTTATGTTGTTTACGATGTGTTGTTTATCTGTATATCGGTGTTTGAAGTGTTTTTAATTATCTGCAGTCGTATATGATATTGTTATGATGCATGATCTGCCTGGGGATATAATTATGATTATGATGTTGAATGTTGTTTGTGAATGTTGTTTGAGAGGCCTGACAGTGGTCAGTGCACAACCGATTAATGAGATAAAAGATTTAATAAGCTGTGAAAGTTATATTCAATGTTTTATAGGGAATGTTGGAATATAATAGAAGAGGAAAAAGATGATTTTGGAAAAATAATGAGTTTTGAGAAATATTATTATTTTAATGATTTATTAGTGTAAAAGAAGTTTATGAGTCACGGTGAGAGCGTAACCGTGAAATTTTTTTTAGTACTGCTAATTTTTACACAAGAAATTCCGAGATATTATAAAAAGGGATTTTGTTAAATTGATATTCGAAAAGACCTTATTTATTATATAAGAAAATTATTTTAGAAGAAATGTCAAAGTTTGACTTAAAGACGTTTTCTTTGAAAATGTTAAACGACGGCAAGTTTCGAAATTATTTACGGTAAGAGTTTAAAAAAATAGCAGTACTTATGTTGAAAAGAGATTAAATTTGAATTGATTTATTAGAGTTGAAGTTTCAATTAAAAAGAAGTTGTTGAAGATTTGATGTTATTTTGAAAAAAAATGTGTCCAAAGGAAATGTGGATTTTCTATGAATTGACGTTTTATAAACGAATTTCAAGTAGAAAGAATTTTCGGTAAATGAGTTTACTTAATGATGTAAAAGATATGAAAGAGGTAAAACGAAGTAACAGATGTAAAACGATGAAAAAGATGTAGAATGATGTAAAAAGATGTAAAAGGATGTAAAAAGATGTAAAAGATGTAAAACGATGCAAAAGATGTAAAACGATGTAAAAGATGTAATATGATGTAAAAGATGTAAGACGATTTAAAAGATGAAAAAGATGTAATATGATGTAAAAGATGCAACACGATGTAAAAGATGTAATACGATGTGAAAGATGTAAAACGATGTAAAAATATGTACAAAGATATAGAACTTAATAACCGAGACGTCGGGGTATTAAGGTTCGTTATGTTGTAAACTGGGTATCTATTTAAAGAAGTTAAAACGTTTTAAGTTGTTTTCTACTACCACGAACCTAAGACTGATTGCAAGGTCTAGGGGCTTCGTGATTGAGCACTCGGACTTTGAGGTCCTGTGTTGTTAATAAAAGATGTAAAGATGTTTTAAACGATGTTAAGTCATAAGTTGTTGAGAGCTTCCATGTTTTAACGATGATGCTTTTGAGAGCATTAGATGTTTAAAACGATGATGGGTTGTAAGCTTTTGAGAGCTTTGACAAATAAAGATATAGCACAAAGAAAAGTGTTGAGAACAAAATGTTTTCTTGCATGCATTTGGCAGACGTGCCATGATTAAACGAGGGATTACCTTGCGGCGTCAGGGTATATTGTACAAAGATGTTCTCATTGTGCCCGGTGTTTGGACAATGAGGCCCCATCTCCGAGTGTTATCACTGTGCCACGATGTTGGACAGTGTGCGATGGGCGTGCCTGTGGCTGTATGCCTGTGGCAATTGAGTCTGATCAACTCATCACGAGGTTTACGAGGTTGGAGATATCTCATGAGATTAAGTATGAATGTTTAGATGATGTATTGAAGTGTTCATGCATAGTTTTCCAATGTTGATGTTTGGGGTGTGAAACCCATTGATAAACGAGATATTATGATATGAATGAGTATGTTGTTATAGACATGTATATGTGTATGTGCAATCTTTTGTGTTGTGCATTTAGTTATGGTGATGAATCCATATATTGGCGTCTCACCCTTACAACCATATCAGAGTTGTACGAGGGGTATGATCCTTACAAGAAGACGAAGGATGTCTAGTTCGAGGCACGTTGTTGCTGCTTTTATCGGTTGCAGTGTCCGTTAGTTACGACCAGCTTAGGTAATGTTATGTTTTAAGAATACAGTTGATTATGATTTATATGAGAAAAATATGAGGTAGTATAGTTAGAGGACTTATATACATTATGTAGTTAAGTGTGATCTGATTACGTTGCTGTGGTGAGGAGGTTAAAAGAAAAAGAAAAATTTTTATCACCATATTTTGAAAATATAAACGTTGAGAAAACATGATTTTCCGAAAGCAACCAGCAAATTAAGTTTTATTTCCGCAAACGGGTAACCATGTGATGACCCGAGATTAGGGTGTCACACCATACTCTTACATCAAAAATAATCTAAGTCTCTAACCCTAAGCTGGTCATTCTAAAAGTTATTCCTGAGAAAACTCACGTAATCCTTCCACAATCAAGTACTTCATCAAATAACCAGATCTAAGCCTCTGAATGACTTAGGAAGACTCCTCTGCACCATCCGTACTAAAGCACCCAGGGTACAACAGCGAACCAGAAGAAAACCTGATATATCTGTAAGGGTGAGATCCCAATATATGGATTTAAATACGATAACCACATGCACGACTCTCAATTACCATTTAACATGAATATTCAAAGATAAACAATATATTTATCAAAGGGTTTCATACCCGACAAATCGTGCCGTTTTAAAAACCATGACACTTCAATATTCCACAACTAACTTTGAAACCTAATCTCCGGAGCTCCAACCAACAAATAAATGAGTGATCGGGCTCTAGTTGCCAATTAAGGCAGAATCAATGCCCGATATGGCAAAGTTCTATTGACCATTCCACAGTCCAACTCAAGGCAAAGTGGTGACTACATATAGCACATGGTCTACGTGGTCGTATATCCATCAAGGCACAGTGACGCAAACTGCATGAATACTTGCCATCAAGCATTCAAGTCCTATGCAAAGGCACGTCTGCCCTGTAATGCATGTAAAACATTTTGTTCACGTTGTTTTCTTTGTGTTCGATCTTTATATGTTGAAGCTAAAAAGCAGCACGACCAAATCATCATTTTAAACTTTCAAGTTTAATACCTCTTTCAAATATAATTGACTCCAAGTCAAAAGTGTGCAAATCACGAAATCTAGACCGATGCACCAGTCATAGATACGTAGATTTTAGTGCACAAAACCAATAAACCACTTATTGGACATCTAGTCCATAACTTCACCTTTCGGACCCCAGGCCCATATCATAGAACACTAGATCCGACGTCTCGGTTGCTAGGTTCGTTTAAACCATTTTCGTTACGTGAAATACAAAACAAAACCAAAGTTTCCTCAACTTATCCAAGTTGATGGAAATAACACCATTGTGTAAAACTCATTTTAGTAAATCCTTTCCGTTTGAAATTCATTTATAAAACCATCAAATCATAGAGAAATTCATTTTTCTCAAATCCGTTTTCTTTTGAAAACTCCTTTTCCATAACAACTTGAATCCTCGTAAAATCATTTCCAACTCATTTCTATTTGAAATAATAAAATTGTCCCTCATAGTTTTCATTGTCAAATACTTTTCTAGAGTATTTTTCGTTGGAAATAAAGTCATTTGTAAATCAAATGATTTTCTCTTTTACAAAAGTTCTTCATAATCATTGTTAAAATATCCTTGACATTTACATTTCTTAGAATCACTTTTCGTCTTATTTTTGAATTTGTTTGGAAAAGACAACGTAATGAAATATTTTCAAGATGTCATCCTCACTATTTATTTAGAAATCACTCTTTTCTCCAAAACATCATCAAATATAAATACTTTCAATATTTTTCTTCCATAAATCAAGTCCTTTGAATTTCTCATCAAGCTTTTTCAACGCTTTTATCTTTAATTTAATTGAGCACCGACCAATGTCGGGCTTCTCATTCAATCAACCAGCCAACAAATAATCCATACATCACAAGTATAATCATGCTTTCACATAAAACAGTAAAAACCATATAACAGTCATATAACAATTTAATTTGACACCACACATCACAAAGATAAACTCAAATACGACACACAAATAGCACGCGATTCTACGAAAATCCCTCGGGCGGTCTCCCTTACCTTTGAAGACAAGTGAAGGATCCTCGTCCTAGTGCTCACGTTAGCTCATATCTACTCCATCAAGCAAGCATAGCCATGTCCAAACGTCTCAGAGAGTAAATCCAACAACGCGCAACAACCAGAAATCAAGAAATCAATTACACATGATCAAACACACATTCTAACTTGATCTAAACACTTAATCTAATTACCAAACAAGGTTATTTTTAAAGAAAATCATGTTTAAAGCTCACGCTTCCCAATACCCTTTAAGTAAACTTTGTTTTGATTAAAAGATCTTGAAAAAGAACTTTGGAAATCATCCATTAAGAGTCCTAATTGCACTAAATCATAATTAATTTCATAAAAACATACCCAAATTTAAATCAAATTAAATTGGGGTTTTAGGGCTCCTTATTAAAATTTAGGGAAAACTCATAATAATGAAATTAGTTTAGGGAAACACAAATTCACAGTCCCAATCTCATAAAACAACCTTAAATTTCAAGATTAAAATCTGAAATCAAAGGGTTAGGGTTAGGATTTCAAATCAGATTTTGGGGTTTCTTGAAATTAGGCAAAGTGAAATGAGAAAATCACTCACCCAACTAAGAGGAAGAAGGAGATGGTGGTTATAGGATGATCCGGCGCGGTGGAGGCGGCTGAGGACGGCGGCGGCACGACATCAACAGTGGTTGAATGTTTCTTGAACACTCTTGACCAAAAGAACATGGGTAAGTTTCAAGGAAAAGAGAATGGAATCTCAAACTAACCAAAAAGGAAGTTGAAATCACCTTGAACCGTGACTAGAAGCTCCTCTTCGCGGCGGACATGGCGTCAGACGGCGGAGCAGAGGTCAAGCCGTGTTGGAGACGAGTTGGGTCGCAGCTGTCTCCTCCTCCTCATGCGGCGCGTTCGATGGCGGTGTAGGGGCGGCGGTCGCGCGGCTGCTTCAAGGAAGGAAGGAAGGTGAGTTTGGGGGGAGGAAGAAGATGATGTGAGGAGGAAGAAGAAGAAAAGAGAAGAAAGGAAGAAAGAAAGAAGAAAAGAGAAAGAAACAGAGAAAGAAAAGAGAAATAGAGAGAGAACGTCGAGAATGAGAGATAGAAAAGTGAGGAAGCTTAGTTTTTAAGCTAATTATTTAGTGATAGGTACAAAATGAGTGATAAATATTAGGCCTAAAATAAACATGTTTTTACTTTTTAGAATCTAAAAATAAAGATTGATAAAGATATGATTTCGAAATTCAAATTAGAGTAAAGATTAATAATTGAACTGATCCACTAAGAAAATACTCAGTCCAAAATTTAATCTCCGATAAATGTCAAACCAAAATATTTTTAACTCTAAAATTAAATAGAATAGGAATATGAAAATATTTTTCTCTTAATCATATTATTTAAAATATTTTTCTGTACTGGTATAATAGTGACAATAACATAAATTATTGTCTATTAAAAATGCATTCACTGAAATAAGTCAGTGCTAACGCACCTAATAAAATAATTTGAAGAGAGTAATTTAATTACTCAGACTAAACCACCTAACATAATAAACATAAACATCCAAATAAAATAATTAATCCTAGGTGTAAAAACTAGGGTGTTACACCCTCTATCTCTGTGTCGGCCAATTTTTAAAGTCAGTAACCCACGTGACACATGTGTGATGGATTTGGCACTTGGTGAGGTCATTGTGCCATCCAATTGCACTTTTTTTTGCTATTTGTAAATCAATTGGATTGACAATCTCCTATGACAGTAAATATTCTAGTTAAGTCCCACTCTTCATCATAATCAATATCAATTGGAGAGATGTCATCCACACTATCATGAAAAGTGATCTCACTAGGTAGCAGATCAATTACACGTTTGCCACGCAAGCTACTGGCATTAAAAATTGGATGGCAACAAAGGAACCTAAGCGTAACATGAGGGATACTTAGGGCCCCAATTAGCACAATTGATATCCAGGGGACCAAAATTGCACATAGTTAAAGTCATATTACATATGAACATATTGAAGTTGACTATATAGTTTTGATGATGATTTCCAAATGCATCAAGGGAAGAAGTAATCCAAGTTGAAGGCATTCACAAAGTTAAGCATTATTTGGTAAAATTGCTTTTAGAATGAAACATGCCTTTATTTTTGTAACACCCCATTTTTCGTTAAGCGCTTTTGTATGTGTCTTGTTTGTTAGGAAGGTTTAGAATGAGCTAACTGAGGTTTTAGGTGGAAAATACCTTTCTTAGGCTTGTGTCTTGTGACTGTCTGAGTCACAAGCACGACCGTGCTTGATAAGGAGCACGACTGTGCTCCTTGGGCTAGCGCATCTCGCTGGCGCTAAGTTGAGCACGCCCGTGCTCAACAGTGAGCAGCCCGTGTAGGCGCTAAGTTGAGCAAGGCCGTTCTCAAGGAGGAGCACGACCGTGCTCAGGTCTGTGCCTTTAAATACAGAACAGTAACCGAGGGTTTTAGTCATAAACCCTATTTTGGTAACAACAGCCACCCTGTTGCGGCTACAACCATTTTCTTCTATATTTTCTCTAAACCCATTGCATTCTTGGAGCTTTGGAAACTTGTGGGAACGTCTAGTTAGTCAGTGCCAAACACAGTAAGGTAATAGTTATTCCCTCTTTTGGTGTCCCTTCTTTTATTAAGAATTGGGAACTAATGGTTTAACCCTTTTTGTTTGACCAAGGCTTGGAAATCTAACTGAGCCGTTTGAGGGATGCATTGGTTTATCAGTTGAGTTGTCACTATCGGATTCTTCTACCAGGTATGGGGAGAAGGATAGTGTATTCATTAGGCAAGGGGTAGCATAAGCTGAGGGGTTCCCATAGCCCCGTTATATGTTTTTGTTAACTGTTATTAATGTCCTGTTATGTTTGATTATGACTATGCCTAAATTGGTGTTGATGCCATGATCTGTTTGGTTGTATGGATTAATTACTATACATGTTAAGTTGGTTAATGGTATGTCAGCTATGTATGCCTATTGTCTCATGATTGTTATGTTATATGCCTAATGATGTATATTTGGTTGAATCTGGACATGATATGAGAATTACTATGTGTTGTTGTTATACATCTGTTGGCTGAATGTTGATTGACCGAGTGATGATGATGAGCATGATAATAAGACCCAAACTGCCTAATTTAGGACTCTTAATTTATGTAATGGTTAAGGGATTAATTTCCCAATAATTCATAAGACATGAATGGTTAGTGAGAGGTGAGGTTTGATGCCAATTGGATTAGTCAAAGGACCCCCGCGGTGGCGTGTTCTCGTTATGATACCTCGACTATCTAAGGGGTTCACCCATGGTCTTGTATATTGCTATGCCATGTTATGATGTATGTTCATCTTGCTTAACTACTTCAATGCTGTTGTGTTTACATGATTTCTTACTCCCCGTTTCTCTTTGTTTGTTGTTGGCATGTATCTCTTTATGCAGAGGACGGTGAGCAGCCAGAGGAGGAGTGACTATGAGGAGCCACGACTCTAGCTAAGATGATTAGTTTTATAGTTGATAGTATAGTTTTCAGTTTCATTGTATTCCGAGGATTTATTCCGGAATGGTTATACCAGTTCTGTATGTGACATCGGAGTTGGGTTTTGTTTTGATGTTTATGTTTTATCTTTTAAAACTATGTTCATTTCCATGTTGAGATGTTACAATGTGAGACCTTTTATCCAAGTTTTTATTTTATTAAATAAATGCATGTTTTTATATTACCTCTTTAAGTAAATGTTTTATAAATAACGTGATGGGGTAGAGGGTGTCACATTTAGTGGTATCAGAGCAGTTGGGCCCTGTCCGGACTGAAATAACCAAAGTTAACACAAGAAGGGGGGTTGAATTGTGTTTACCAATTTTTTCGGTTACTTAAAAAGATTTTCGCAGGCACAATAAGCAGAACTTAGATTATAGAAAATCAGACGAGTGATACGTCTAATATTCAGACAGAATACGCAAGCAAACAGAGAAGAGTAAAACAGAGTTTGATATTCACAATATTAACTCCCCAAGTTAAAAGCTTGAACAGAATAATACTTAAGAAAAATAAAGAGATAAGGGACGAGGAATATCACTCAAGAGTTTTATACTGGTTCACCCCAAAATCCACAGGGCTACATCCAGTTTCTCGGCAGCACCAAGTTTCCACTATAACTGAGTAAATTACAGTACAAGTATTCTTTGTACACCTAGCCTCTTTAGGCTCAACACTTAAACAAATATTCTTTGCACACCTAGCCTCTTCAGGCTCAACACACAAGGAATATAAAGGTGTTGGGTAATTAATATAACTTGCAAGTCTTTCAAATCACACTCAAGGAGTGGAATAAATATGAAGTGTGAAAGACTTCAAATTAATATCAAATGATTGAAGGTGTATTCAATGAAAGAATGAAGAAGGTAATGAGGAGAGTAAATGCTTCTACACAGTGTTCTTAATGATATTCAACTTCTTGTTTTCATCTTCATTGTTTGATCTATTTAAAGGCTTCAATCCAGAGATCCGTTTAGACACAGCTTTAGAAAATGTGTTCTTTTGATTTGAGCTTCTGAGATACCATTAATGCCAAAGAGTCGTTCTGCATAAACATTAAATGCTTGGGAACGTTTGGCTTTGACAAGGTTGTCCAAGAGTACATTTTAATCTGAATCATCTATTATATCAGAGTAGGCAGCAGCAGGCTTCTTGTACATGCAGTAGAGAGCTTTCCTCTTTTAGTGCAATAGTCAGTTCACTTTCCAGAAAGCACTTTTACTTTGTACTAAAACAGCTAAAAGGTTACTGCTGTGGTACGAAGATTGCGTGTTTATTCCTTAAAACCTTGAAACAAACGTTCGTTATTCTTTTTCCTTTGAGCTATTGTCCAGAGGTCTTCGAGATCCTTAAGGAAGGCATTTAATATGAATAAGATGACTTGGACTTAATTTATGACAAACTGACATTATACTAGAGTTGGAAAATCAAATGGGTGAGAAGTAATCAGAAATCAGATGAGTGCTCAAGCAGTCCAAAAACTAGACGGGTGATCATGCAGTCCAAAACTAGACGGGTGCTAGCTTATTCCAAAAGTCAGACGGGTGATCAACTAAGTCTGTTTCAGACAGATGCTTCTTGCTACATCATCAAGTAAACTCAGATCTTGATAGCGCGTTGACTTGGTCTTTGACTAAAAATCAGATGAGTGGTTTTCAGATAGGTCTTATAAACTGAGCTCTAATAAAAATTAGACGAGTCAGAAAGTAGACAAGTGAACTTAAATCTGATTTTCTGCACACTTATCAGATTTGTTAGTATGAGGTCTCAACACGGACGTGGTATGAGTCTTTTGTGTGCTCTTGTTTGAATTGTCTATACTTGTTATAGACAAAGATGCTTAAAGTTGTACGCATGTGTTCTCTCTGCTTATGTTCTCTATATTTAATGGTTGTTTTGGACATGTACAAGAACTCATGGCAGGAAGAGGCAGAAATGATCAGGCAATCGCTGACGCGTTGGCACTCCTTGCAAATGCAATCGGACAAGTTCAGAAAACAACAACGGAGGACCAGCTGAGTTTCAGGGTCTCGACAAGTTCCAACAGAACAATCTGCCGTCTTTCATAGGAGCTTATGACCCCGAGGGAGCTTTGTTGTGGATGAGGGAGATCGAGAAGATCTTCAGAGCTATGGTTTGCAATGATCGGCGGTGGGTTATCTTCACCACGTTTATGCTCACTGAGGAGGCTGAGCACTGGTGGGAGAACGGTTGTCAGAGGATGGCGACTGAGGGTACAACAGTCCTGGGCTATGTTCAAAGATAGGTTTCTGGAGAAGTATTTTCCTGCAGATGTTTGTGACAAGAAGGAGATGGAATTCTTGATGCTGAAGCGATGAAATATGTCAGTGGGCGAGTATGTGGCTAAGTTTGAGGAGCTGGCTAGGTATTACACACCTTATCAGGTCATGGTGGATGATCGGTCAAAGAGTATAAAGTTCGAGGACGGCCTTCGTCCGGGGATCAAGCAAGCTATCCGTTATTAGGAGATCACAGTCTTACCAACCTTAGTGAACAAGTGTAGGATCTATGAGGATGCCTACAAGTCCAGAGTGGCCAGTTTTAGGAATTCAGATAGTCACGGCAGCAAGAAGACCTTGCAGAAGGACAAGGGCAAGCAGCGTTACGCTCCAGCCGGCCGGGATTTCAAGCTGAGTGGCAGGAAGCCACGGTTTCTCAAGATAGGTCCAGGGGTGGTAATTCCAATGCCTCTAGACCCATGAAGTGTGGCAAGTGCCGCACACTAGATCACTTCACTACCCAGTGCAAGGAATCGAACGTCCTCTGCTTTAGGTGTGGCAAGTATGGCCACATCAGTCGGGATTGTGGAGGAGCAAAGTTAGAACCTCCAAGTGCTAGCAAGAGTCAGCAGTCTTAGGCTAATCGACTGAAGACCACTGGGAGAGTCTTTACTCTTAGTGGAGCTGAGGCCTCTGAGTTTGATGACTTGATTCAAGGTATGTGCTTAATTGATGGAACTCCTTTAACTGTATTGTTTGACTCGGGTGCTACGGACTCGTTTATATCACATGATAGGGTCAAGAGTCTTAGTTTATTTGTTACCTTTCTTGAGTAAGATTTGGTTGTTTCTACACCTACAAATAAACATGTTCTTACTTCTCATGCATGCAAGAACTGTCATATCACCATTAATGGGAGAACTTTTATTGTAAATCTTGTATGCCTACCTTTAAAGAACCTCGATGTCATTCTTGTCATGGACTGGTTATCTTCCAACCACGCCCTTTTGAACTGTTTCGATAAAACCATAGTTTTGAGAACTCCTGTGGAGTCTAAGGATCCAATCTTTCTCTCTTCCAACCAAGTCAAGACTTCGATGAAATATGAGTCCAAGTGTTCAAGATGTTGTCTTCCCTGGAAGTAGAGAGCCCTCCTGATGTCGGAAGTGTTCCTGTTGTGCGGGAATTTCCTGAAGTCTTCC
Organism: Sophora flavescens; assembly: GCA_030762895.1. Lineage (NCBI taxonomy): Eukaryota > Viridiplantae > Streptophyta > Magnoliopsida > Fabales > Fabaceae > Sophora > Sophora flavescens. The sequence continues at coordinate 82,286,100 of CM061063.1, forward strand.
CAGGGGATGTTTATAACTTGCCCCCTAAGAGAGATGTTGAGTTCACCATAGACTCAGTGCCTGGCACCGGGCCAATATCCATAGTACCCTATAGAATGTCTCTTCTATAGCTAGCTAAGTTGAAGGAACAGATAGAAGATCTTATCCAGAAGCAATTTATTAGGCCTAGCATATCCCCCTGGGGTGCGCCAGTGTTGCTAGTAAAGAAGAATGATGGCATTATGAGGTTGTGTGTCGACTATCGACATCTCAACAAGGTGACCATTAAGAATCGGTATCCCCTCCCTAGGATTGATGATCTTATGGATCAGTTGATCGGAGCTTGTGTTTTCTCGAAGATAGATTTGACGTCAGGGTACCATCAGATTCGGGTTAAGTCTGAAGACATCCCGAAGACAGCGTTTAGGACATGTTGTGGTCACTATGAGTACTTGGTTATGCCCTTTGGTGTGACCATTGCTCCTACTGTGTTCATGGACTACATGAACAAGAACTTTCACCCTTACTTGGATAAGTTTGTGGTGGTTTTCATAAATGACATCTTAGTGTACTCTAAGACCAATGAGGAACATGAGGAACACTTGAGGGTTGTTTTGCAGACCCTTAAGGAAAAGCAATTGTATGCTAAGTTGTCTAAGTATGAGTTTTGGTTAGAAGATGTGAGTTTCTTAGGACACGTCATCTCTAAAGGTGGCATAGCCGTTGGCCCGGCTAAGGTAGAGACACGCTCCAATTGGAAGCACCGAAGTCAGTAACAGAGGTTAGGAGTTTCTTGGGTTTAGTAGGGTACTATAAGAGGTTTATAGAAGGTTTCTCTAAGTTAGCTTTACCCATAACCCGTCTCACCAAGAAGGGACAATTGTTTGTGTAGGACTCTAAGTGTGAAGAGAGTTTCCAAACCCTTAAGGATAGGTTAACATCAGCACCAGTGTTAGTTTTGCCAAATCCTAGGAAACCTTTTGTAGTGTACTGTGATGCATCGAAGCAAGGTTTAGGCGGCGTGTTGATGCAAGATGGTAAGGTAGTGGCTTATGCCTCTAGGCAGTTGAAAACCCATGAAAAGAACTACCTACCCCTGACCTAGAATTAGGAGCTGTGGTGTTTGCTTTAAAGATTTGGAGGCATTACCTTTATGGAGCAAAGTTTGAGGTCTTTAGTGATCATAAGAGTTTGAAGTATCTCTTTGATCAGAAGGAGTTAAATATGAGGCAGCGAAGGTGGATGGTGTTTTTAAAGGATTATGAGTTTGATCTAACCTACCACCCAGGAAAGGCCAATGTAGTGGCAGATGCTCTAAGTAGGAAAACCTTGCACATCTCCACTTTGATGGTTAGGGAGATGGATCTGATTGAGGTGTTTAGAGACCTGAGTTTAGCTTAGGAAGTTACCTCTACGAGCATTAGGCTTGGAACCTTAAATGTTACCAACAATTTGATGGATCAGGTTAGAGAGGGTCAGAAGATAGACCGGTTTCTCTTAAACTAGAGAGAGTTACTTGCTCAAGGTAGAAACCTTAGTTTTAAGGACGTAAGTGATGGAGTTTTGAGGTTCAGAGATAGAGTATGTATACCAGACGTCCTGGAGCTTAGAAAGTTGATCCTTGAAGAAGGACATAGGAGTGGACTGAGTGTGCACCCAGGTGCCACTAATATGTATCAAGATCTTAAGAGGATGTTTTGGTGGCCTAGGATGAAGAACGATGTGGCTGAGTTTGTGTATGCTTGTTTAGTGTTCCAAATGGCTAAGATAGAACACCAGAAGCCATCAGGGAAGTTACAACCTTTAAGTATCCCAGAATGGAAATGGGACAGTATTTCCATTGATTTTGTGTTTGGACTCCCTAGGACTCCAGCTGGTTTTGGGGCTATATGGGTGGTTGTGGATAGACTGACTAAGTCCGCCCATTTTATCCCTATGAACGTGGAATACCCTTTGGGAAAGTTGGCTAAGCTGTACATCAGAGAGATAGTTAGGCTATATGGTATATGTAACATCCTATCTTTCATGAATAATTAGTTATAGATATAGATATTAATCATAGTTAATTTTTTTACTCATCAGTCTTAATGAATTATTCAACGTAGTTGGTATCCTGATATTGTTTCTGTATTTAGAGGGTAACTTTCTTTGTAGACATTGAAAATTTATGATTCTAATTTTGAAAGAAAGTTATGAGAATTTTCTATAACTTTAATGAAGAGCTCGAAATCAAATTCAGAGGTTTGGGTTGTCAAATGCAATTTTGATTGGGGACCAGCCAAGCTTGGGCGGATTCTAGACATACCTCCATTACTTTGGGCCTAACTCACTCATTTCAAGCCCAAATTAAGTATATGAGCACTCTTTGGAAAGTTTATTTGAAGATCTATCTGTTGGGTCTACCTTGGATTCGAAAATGGATAAAAATGGCATGGAAAAGTGGAGGAATCCTATGGCATAATTAGTGCAATGCTTTTTGCCTTATTCTTTTTGATTCACCAACTCCACAACCACTCCACAATTAGATAGCACCTTATAACAACTCATAGTGGAGCAAAACATAGATCAATTAAAGGATTAGTGGAGCATATCACGTAAGAAAACCAATAAATATTTGATATCTTAAGTATGCTTTTTACCTAAGTTGTCTAGGATTAAAGTTTAAACAATTATCCTTCATTCAACCATGAGAATTTCGACCACTATTCACCATCATCTAAACATTTGCTTTTCATTTTATTATTTCATGATACAACTCCTTACATTATGCCTTGTCTTCCACTTATACATTTTCTAACATAAAATCAAAAGCAAGACAACCTAGCACACTTGCACCATCATTTTGAGTCATCATCAAAGTCATGCTTCAACTTCTTTTATTATTAAAATTTTTCAGATTTGGAAGCATGACAACTTGTCTTTCCATTCATTTATATTATTGTATAAAATCATGTGAACAAAGAATTAATTTTTTTTTCCTTCCTCCATGATCAATATTCAGCCAAGCTAATAGGATATCATCAAGAAATGGCTTTTATTTTTCAGATTTAAGGCATGCCATGCTTTGTCTTCCTTTTACCATTTTAATACACAAAAGCATGGGATCAAAGCTAATCTTGTCTACCACTTGAACACTTTATGACCACCACCCATTATTTAACTTAAAATTATGGGTTTTATAAATGAAAAAGGCAAGGATACACCACACCTTGTGCAGATTCGGCCAGCCATAAAAATGGTACTATATCCACCATGTTTTGTTTAATAATTAGCATGTTAGGTGAAGAAAATCATAGGAATTTTATATGACAACTTTCATATATATATTTTTTTAGCAATCTGGAGCACCTTAGACTCCTATAAATAGCCATCTAAGTGAAGGAAAAATCTGCACCATTCTTACTTCTCATTACTCTTGTCATTCCAAGCCTTAGGAACTCATAAGAACACGAAAACTCCACCGAATATTTGACCCTCTTCCCTTCTGAGTCTCGGAAAACTTTATACATGAAACTTGTTCCTCTTTCTCTCTTCTTTCCAACAAGCTAAAGACCATCAAAAACGGATAAGGATATTGGGAGATATTCCCAAATTACTAAAACTGCCCAGAACTCCCAGCCACACACGAAACAGCAAAAAGAAACCCATTTTCACCCCTGTTATGGTCCGAACCAACTGAAACAGTCAACATACAAGTTGTTCCTTTCCTTATTATCTTTCGAACCAGCCAAAGTTTGTGAGTTTTGGATGAGTAGATTGTGAGATCCACTTAGAAAACCATCACACCCTCAAAACTGTCCAGTTTTCAAATAAGTGAAGGTTGATCATTTCTTCATTCTTTCATCATCCAAGAGGTATACCTTCTTATATCATTCTTGTCTTTAATCTTCATGGATTTCTCATGTTTATATCATGAATCATCTTGTCCATTTTCTAGATCTAGTTTTTCTAAAATCTCTTATAAATTGTAGAAAAATCCTAAAAATGTGAAAAACAATATATGTGATCTAGTTATGAACCTTAGTTTCATTATCCAAGAGCTTGTGATCAAATTCATTTTCCTCCCATATGAACCCTATTTGACCGAACCTAAGCATACATAAGGATATGAAGCTTTGTGGTTTGTTTTGGAAAATTAGTAATTGATCTAAGTTCTATAACACTTAGGTAACTTAAATCCAAGTGTTTAGCTTTAATGAAAACCGCTAGCGTAAACTTCTAATTATGGCCGAAACTTACCTAAAGAGGACTTGAAAGATTTTGGTTGTATTTTCAAGTTATGACAATTTATATGAGTTACTTAGGACTTAGTTAACTAGTATACAAAATCTTAGGTTGAGAAAAAAACTCTAGCACCAATATCAATTAGGTGGCTTAATCTAGCATAAATTGAACATAGTTGGAGCTTGTTGATTTATTTATTTTTGTGTTGTCTGGTTCAAGGAAAAATCGGCAACACGCGACGTGACATCGAGGAACATCAACTACAGGATCCAAGTGATAACCCAGGTGGGGGAAAGAATCAATCTACCATCGGGAACGATAAGTAGTAGATTATATACTAACTGCGTAGGGCGACCCAAACCCTACTAGAAATCGAATAATCGACAAGACCAGAATCACTTTAAATTTGCCTTTGAAACACCCATAGTGATTCGGGGATTGTAGGTTTATTGATATTAGGTTGATATTTATTAACCGTTGATGGATGATTTGCTTTTATCGAATTGATACTTTATGACATGGATGTTAATATGCTGTTTTAAGGTTGGAATGGTATATGTCTGGGTAATTTCTGGCTAAGGAAAAACTTGGTATTTAAGCGTGTTTATCACCACCTCTTTTTCCTGGGAAGTTATCCGGTGTACTATTTGTAGTTCCTAAATTTGGTGATTTTATTCTGTTAAATGATATTTTATGAGTATTGATATGTTTATGTGAGAATGTATTATAGCTTGATGATAATGGAATTGCTTGGTTCAACAATATTCTGATATATGGTTAGAGATTTTTGATAGGTATTAATACATGATGATCACACTGATGTGTGCGGGGGTTCATGCCATCCGAGTTTAGAAGTGCCTGACCAAGATGTGATTATTGTTGGATTATTCATGAAATAGTGAGGAGAGGTTATGGCACTAGGGGGTGACCTGAAACATGGTCTGTGATATTTTCATATGTTGGGACTTGAAACACAGTCTGTTTGGGACTTGAAACACAGTCTGTTTGGGACTTGAACACAGTCTGTTTGGGACTTGAAACATAGTCTGTTTGGGACTTGAAACACAGTCTGTTTGGGACTTGAAACATAGTCTGTTTGGGACTTGAAACATAGTCTGTTTGGCTTGAGATGGAAATTCGGATATATGGCTGTGGCCAAACATTCATACTGCATTGTATTGCATCATGACAAAGGGTAGAGGAGGATGTATATATTGATTTGAGGATGACCTTTTAGAAATTTATGTTGATTTTCTATGGCAATTAGTGTATCATTTAATATGAATCTTTTCCTCTTTTGATGATAGAATTGCTTCTTATCCCTTTTATTTTTCTATATGCCTTGTTTCATCTCTTATGGGATCGTGCCCGAAGACCCTGTGGCTGAGCTGAATGAAGAGGAGTTGGATGGAACTCCCTATGAACCGGATGCTGGGGGACGAGTTGTGACTCATGATGAGTAGGGTCTAGTCCTAGTCATGGCCAGTGCGTCCGTGTCAAGACGCTTTATCTTTTTCCGCTTTATGGATTATGTACCTGTTAGGGATCCTATTGATGGGATGCCCTAAACAGTATTTGTTAACTCTGATGCATTTACATGTTTAATATACTTATGTTTTCTTATCCTACTGTACACGATTGTGTTTACTTAATCGTTTAAGTTTTAATTTCTCCCGTATTTTCATGTTAAGTTTAAGAATAAGAACATAATAATCGAGTTTAATTCGCAATAAAACACCGAGGCACAGCGGGGTGTCTCAGTATACCCTCTAGCATAGTATCAGATAGAGACCCGAGGTTTACCTCTAGTTTTTGGAATAGTTTTCAAGATGCCTTAGGAACAGAGCTTAGGCTAAGTTCAGCCTATCACCCACAGACTGATGGTCAGTCTGAGAGAACCATCCATTCGTTAGAGGACTTGCTTAGAGCTTGTGTGCTAGAACAGTCAGGTAGTCGGGACAAGTTCTAGCCCCAGGTAGAGTTTACCTATAACAATAGTTTCCATTCCAGTATTGGGATGACACCTTATGAAGCTCTTTATGGGAGGAGATGTAGGACACCCTTGTGTTGGAGTGAACCTAGTGATAGTGTTGTGTTAGGACCTGAAGTGGTGCAAGAAACCACCGATAAAGTGAGGATGATTCAGGAAAATATGAAAGTGGCATAGAGTAGGCAAAAGAGCTACCATAACAAAAGGAGGAAGGCACTCAAATTCCAGGAAGGTGACCATGTTTTCTTGAGAGTTACCCCGACAACTGGGGTTGGTAGAGTGATGAAGGTGATAGTGTGATTTTACATCATGTTTCCTGTACACTTTTGCATGCATTTTCAATTAGATTAGGCATTCTTTATTTGATTTTAGCTAGTTTTTCCCTTGGAACGGGTGAAGCGGTTTCTTGATGTTGTTTTGCAGGAATTTAAGGAAAAATGCTCAGAATTAGCCTTGATGGAGCTTGGATGAAATAGAACTTGAAAAGTGAAGAAATTGAGCCAAACAGAGACCATCACGGCCATGATCAAGCAGAGCAGAAGGAAAAAAGTGATGCCTATCACGGCCGTGACAGACAATCTGGTGGAGGCAGAATCTATCACGGCCTAGCCGTGATGAGTGTCACGGCCGTGACAGAGGAAAGTTTGAAAGCACGCCCAGGGCAGAGCCTGTCACGGCCTGGCAGTGATGGCTATCACGGCCTGGCCGTGATGGCTATCACGGCCTGGCCGTGATGGCTATCACGGCCGTGACGCGTGGCCTCTCTATAAATGGGCACGAGCAGATCAGAGAAAGGAGTTTTTGAAGCCCTCAAACACTCTCCTTGAACCAGAGGCAGCTGCTGAGGATTGCTCCCATGGAATCCCTTCTCTCCTTCATCTATATTTCCTTGGGTGTAGCTATGACCATGAGTAGCTAAACTCCCATAGTTGGGATTAGATGTAGCTATTTCTGAACTCTCGTGTATTTGATTTGATTGGTAATACAGTTTTTACTTCTTTATGAGTGATTGATTTTCCATGCTTAATGCTTGTTGTGGCTAGCACCCCCATGACTCGATTTGTGCTTTGATATGAGATTGAAAGATTCGTATTGGAACCAGAATTGAAATCAACCACCTGATAAACCTTGTATCTAGGGATGGATTTGGGTTTATTCGCAATCGTATAATCCCTAATGCTAATGCAAATTCATTAATCTAGGCCACCTAAGAAATTAGGGTCTATTAGTGAATTTAGGCTCTTGTCATCCGAGGAATCGGGGCTTGAGTAATTTATTGGATTGATTGTCATAATTGAAGTAGAAACTGTTTATTAGTTATGTCATTGCAAGAGGATGAAGTTTAGTGAACCTAATCCCAGCGCCTTTTATCATATTTGTAAACCCATTTTTCTGCACTTCAGCTGTTCGATAAAATTCCTCAAAGAACTTCTTCTTTTTGTTTTGTTAGTTTTAATTGTTGTAGTATAGAACTTCCTTCAATACAAGAATACGCTTAGATAGTAATTGGTTTGGTAGTTGCTAGTACTTGTATCAGTCCTCGTGGGAACGATAAACGGTCTCACCACCGTATTGCTTGCACGACTGGGTATACTTGCCCAGAACCGTCAACAGAAGGCAAGGAAACTTACTCCTATATTCATTGGTCCTTACCAAATTCTAAAAAGAATCGGCGAAGTCACCTACCAAATAGCCTTGCCTCCGTTTTTATCCAACCTTCATAGTGTCTTTCATGTGTCTCAACTCAAAAATTATGTTCATGACCATAGTCACGTGATAGTCCCTGATACCATATAGTTGTAAGAGAACTTGACTTTTGAGATATTACCCCTTCGAGTCGAGGATAGCAGGGTGAAGCAGTTAAAAGGCAAGGAGATTCCCTTTGTCAAGGTCGTTTGGAGTGGGGCTACTGAGGAAAGTGCTACGTGGGAGTTGGAAAGCAAGATGGTGGAGTTGTATCATCACCTTTCCAATCGAGGTGAGTAGAAATTTCGAGGGCGGAATTTTTTATAAGGGGTTAGAATTGTCACACCCTGTTTTTCGTTAAGCGCTTTTGTATGTGCCTTGTTTGTTAGGAAGGTTTAGAATGAGCTAACTGGGGTTTTTGGTGGAAAATCCCTTTCTTAGGCTTATGTCTTGTAACTGTCTAAGTCACAAGCACGACCGTGCTCGATAGGGAGCATGACCGTGCTCGTTGGGCTAGCGTGTCTCGCTGACGCTAAGTTGAGCACGCCCGTGCTCAACAGTGAGCACGCCCGAGCTCAACAGTGAGCACGCCCGTGCTCAACAGTGAGCACGCCCGTGCTCAACAGTGAGCACGCCCGTGCTCAAGGGCAGGTCGCACCTTGTAGGCGCTAAGTTGAGCAAGGTCGTGCTCAAGGAGGAGCACGACATTGCTCAGGTCTGCGCCTTTAAATACAAAACAGTAACTGAGGGTTTTAGTCATAAACCCTATTTTGGTAACAACAGTCACCGTGTTGCTGCTACAACCCTCTTCTTCCCAATTTTCTCTAAACCCATTGCATTGTTGGAGCTTTGGAGACTTGTGGGAACGTCCAGTTAGTCAGTGCCAAACATAGTAAGGTAATAGTTCTTCCCTCTTTTGGTTTCCCTTATTTTATTAAGAATTGGGAACTAATGGTTTAACCCTTTTTGTTTGACCAAGGCTTGGAAAGCTAACTGAGCCGTTCGAGGGACAAATTGGTTTATCAGTTTAGTTGTCACTATGGGATTCTTCATACCAGGTATGGGGAGAATGATAGTGTATTCATTAGGAGAGGGTGTAGCGTAACACTAGTGCAAAATATGTAATAAACGAGAAACGTTAACGTCGGTTAACCAAAACTTAGGCGTTAAAAAGGAGGCGGTGGCAGAATTGTAAGTATCAGGGTCACTTAAATCACCTTTAACGTCATTTGTTTAAATAACTGATGTTAAAAGTGATGGGAGTCACTTTTTACTTCAATTGTTTAAAAAACCGACGTAAAATATACACTTTTTACTTCAGTTGTTTAAATAAATGAAGTAAAAGTGTATCTTTTATGTCAGTTGTTTAAACAATTGAAGTAACAGAAACCCCCTTTCGTTTTAGGAACCTTATTCATTTCATTCTGAAACCCTCAAGTTCCTTATTAGTCTCTCCACCCCTTCCTCAATGTCTCGTTCCGGACCTAGATGCAGAGTAGAGGGCGAACAGAGAGCTCTTTTATCCCTCGCAGAGAGACCTAGATACAGATAGAGGGCGATCGCAGAGCTCTCAAACCTAGATGCAGGTAGTCCCTTCCTCTCTTTCTCTCTTTGAACTTAACTCTCTTTTTCTCTCTTTTTAAATTTAAACATTGTGCCCTAATTGATATCTCTTTCCCTCTCATTCTCATCCACCATGCACGTCGAATAGAAAGCAAAAACCGAGACACTGTCATCACTCTGAATGCAGGTGACTCCCTAAACCCTCAAAAAGTTTCAGTATTGCGTGTCGTTACTTGCTAAACCCTCAAAGTTTCAGTATTTGCATGTTTACAAGTGCTTTGTTTTTCTACTCTTGAATTAATAAATAAATTCATGTGTAAAGTAAAATAAAAAATTAATAAAATACAAGTTATATACTCAAACAGGATCTCATTGAAGTGATTCATAAGATACAAGTTACATGATTAAAAAATAAAAAGGTTTCTGCAACCTAACCCTAAAAAATAAAAAAAGTTTCTGCCGAGCCTCAGTTCTTGATGAGGCTTCATCTATTTCATGTGCCTGGGTTGATCAGAAGCCATGTCCTAGCCACAGTCACTTGCTGCCAAAGCCGAGGTGACAGAGGCACTTAGATATACCATACTTTTGATTTCTTCGGATTACTTTAGATAAGGTTAGCATATCATATTATGTGATTTACGCAACCTTATCATCCATGTTATGTTATTTACACAACCTCAGAAGTTGTTTAACCATTAAGACAAAAACCTTTGAGTCTAGGAATAGGAATGAATAATAATCCCCAATATGGCAGAGCCATATTGTGAGGCAGCTATAGCTAGAAAAACGAAAGTGTGTGTCATATAGAGGAAGAATGGTACTTTTATATATAGAGTAAAGAATGTCTTATTTTCTTCAATATTGCGTGTGGTTACTTGCTAAAAAATTAACGTTCATCAAGAGGATTAAGTTACAAGGCGTATGGGAAGTTAGCACAGTAGTCAAAAGTATAAATGTTTGGTGCAGAATACTGAATTGTGTTAGTGAATACACTTTTAAAGTCAGTTCTCTATTCAACTGACATTAAAAGTATTTTTGTTTTTAAAAAAATACTTATAACGTCGGTTGTTTAAAACAACGGACGGTATAAGTATCACTTTTAGCGTCAGTTATATTAATTAACTGACGTTATAAGTATCACTTTTAACGTCAGTTGTCTAAACAACTGTCGTTAAAATTTACACTTTTTATGTCTGTTTGATTAACGTCAGGAAATTTTCAGATGTTAATGCCATGATCTGTTTGGTTGTATGGATTAATTACTATACATGTTAAGTTGGTTAATGGTTTGTCTGTTATGTATTCCTATTGTCTCATGATTGTTATGTTATAAGCCTAATGATGTATATTTGGTTGAATCTGGACATGATATGATAATAGCTATGTGTTGTTGTTATACGTCTGTTGGCTGAATATTGATTGACTGAGTGTTGATGATGAGCATGATAATAAGACCCTAACTGGATAATTTAGGACTCTTAATTAATATAATGATTAAGGGATTAATTTCCCAATAATTCATAAGACATGAACTGTTAGTGAGATGTGAGGTTTGATGCCAATTGGATTAGTCGAGGGACCCTAGGATTTGATTTGAGAGTGTTAGGGAGTTTTTGGCTCCAAGAACATAGGTTAAATCTTCCCAGAACAGTACGGCTGACCCAGGAGCATGGTCGTGCTGAACAGGGAGCACGCCCGCGCTCCCAGTTGAATTATGGAAGGTGGCCACGCATTGAGCACGACCGTGCAGGATAGTGAGCACGACCGTGCTGGGTGAGCACTCCCATGCTCCCTTGAATCGTGCGCCCCCGCGGTGGCGTCTCCTCGTTATGATGCGTCACTATCTAAGGGGTTCACCCGTGGTTTGGTGGATTGCCGACATTGGTGCTTTTTGGCCAATATGGATTTGTAACTCCGAAGTTGCCTTCCTGAGATAGTATGGATCCACATGTATAACGGAGTAGCGGAGTAGTGTTGCACCGCATAGCATATGTTGGTTGAGATGACATGTTGATATGATTATTTTATGTTGATGTTATGCTGTATATTGCTATGCCATGTTATGATGTATGTTCATCTTGCTTAACTACTTCCATGCCGTTGTGTTTAAATGATTTCTTACTCCCTGTTTCTCTTTGTTTGTTGTTGGCATGTATCTCTTTATGCAGAGGACGGTGAGCAGCCAGTGGAGGAGTGACTCTGAGGAGCCTCGACTCTAGCTAGGATGTTTAGTTTTATAGTTGATAGTATAGTTTTCAGTTTCGTTGTATTCCGAGGATTTATTCCGAAACGGTTATACCAGCTCTGTATGTGACATCGGGGTTGGGTTATGTTTTGATGTTTATGTTTTTGTTTATGTTTAATCTTTTAAAACTATGCTCCTTTCCACATTGAGATGTTACAATATGGGAAATTTTATCCAAGTTTTTATTTTATTAAATAAATGTATGTTTTTATATTACCTCTTTAAGTAAATGTTTTATAAATAACGTGCTGGGGTAGAGTGTGTCATAATTTTCATATATTAATAGTGTTTGATACAAAATAAAAGGTTTAGAAGTTAACATTAAATAGATTCAAGATGTTAAGAATTCAAAACAAAGTTTCTGTACTAGATTTCATGAGAGGAAATAATTTTTTCAAGTAGGAACAATAAAGTAATCGACTACTTTTGTTAACTAATCGACTACTTTGTTCTAAAAATTAAATTATCTTAAATGACTTTTGAACCAAAGTAGTCGATTACCTCTGGAAAATCTTGAAATCTTGGTTTCTGTTTGACCAAAGTAATCATCTATTTTGGAAAATTAGTCGACTACTTTATTCTTCATGGATTTCTATTAAAGATCTTGAACAAAGTAGTTGACTACTCAAGAAAAGTAGTCGACTACTTCAAGAAAACAAAACTGATTTTTTTAAAAAAAATTTGAACTTCTTCTAAATTTTTTCTATATAAATAGGGTCATTTTGACACAAAAATTAACAAGTTTGATTCTAACAAAACTCTGTCAAAATACACCCAAAACACTAGGGCTTTTATGTTTCATTTTTTCTAAAGCAATTCTAGTTTGCTCTTGTTATTCATTTTGCACTAAGTAAATTAAAAGTCCGACATTCTTTTAGATTCATTTGTAATAGCAATAATGTAGATTACTGCATTGGTTTGGTGGGGCATCTAAGTCAAGGCTAAGGTGAGGCATCCTTAGAGGTAAGGACATGCTTTGAGTGAAGTATCTCAAAGCAATCAAGGTAAATGTGGGGTATCTTTTTTGTTTTTTATTATTTTAATATTGTAAAGAACAATATTCAAAATTAGTGAAAACACTCAAGCTTGCTAGGGGACTGGACATAGATCACTAAAGTTGTGATCAAACAAGTATAAAATTGAGTATGTGATCTTCTACTTCCCTTACTATCTTTTAATTCTTGAAAATTACAATGATGCAAATTGATATGAAATGTGTTAATTTTTTCGATTGATTGTTATTGGTTGATAATTGTTCTATTCTTCTACACTCTTTCTTTGCTTTGAAAATACTTTTTCGCTAGAAATTTTTAAAGAATCAAACTTTCCAAAGAATTTTACAAAACCTCGATTCACCTCACTTTAGAGGTGTTATTTTATTTCAACATATATATTTATAATTTTATATTGTAAGTTAATTTTTTAATAGTTCCATGTATTCTTTATTCTTTTTTTTTGGATAAATATATTCCTTATTTATTTTAAATCACATATTTATATATTAATCTGTTTCATTATATATTCAATTAATTAATATTTTAATAATTTTATTAAAATGATAAATGTGTTTTTACTATTAAAAATAGTATTTATTTAATCAATAATTTTATATACATTTTTAATTCTTTTTCTTCATTAATGATATCATTGTTTCACGAAGGTACCATTAATTAAAGTTGTTTTAAATAGAGTGTGTATGGATATTCTAATCCAAAAGAATTGGTGTAGTTTGCTAATATTTTCATTCTAATAAACAAACAGAGGTATATTAGCAACCCCTTTAATATATTATTTTCAATATTCTAGTTAATTTTATATAAAACAGGTACATGGGAATGCACAAAAGTGAAACAAGCAAATTATGATATAATTAAATAAATTTTAGAATAGGAATAGAGATTAACAAGAAAATTATAAAATTCTAAATGTCTTTTGAAAAATGAAGCAACTAAAGGTGTTAAAATAATTACATTGGCATTTTTGTCTTTTCTTATAAATTCCATATCCCCATGTCTACCCATACAAGTTTAATTTTTATACACTTTACATTGTAAACTAATCATGAATCCTCTTATATGTCTAATTTTTTGCCTTTGTTTGGACGGTGAAAGATATAGAATGGAAAGAAGTAGGTGATAAGTGATAATGAGTAGAATAAGATTTTAAGGTTTGGATTGAAAGAAGTAGAGGAGTAGTAGAAGAGAAGTAGAAGTAGGAGATAAGTGGTAATAAGTAGAAGTAGATTCTAGGTTTGGATTGAAAGAAGTAGAAGAAAAACAAAACATCAAATATTGGAGCACAATTCTTCTCATATATATTAACTTACTAGTATGTGCACCGGTTAGAAATTTGCTTAACATGAAATCTAATATAGTATAATTAATATTTTAAAGATGTCATATCTAACGAAATATTTTACAATTCATAAAATTTTAGAACATTAAAGTGTTTGTAAATCTGCTTATATTAGAATTTGAAAGTATTGCTCATCTGATCTTAATAATTAATGGAAAAAATATATAAAAACAAACATATATAACATAACTATAAAATAGAAAGCAATTATGAAACAAACTAAACATCATATTAATCTTTGTAAGATATCATCGTCCAGTCAATATTTAGATCATTTCTAAAAATTACAACAACAAAAAAAACAGAAACCTAAAGAGCCAAAGGGGAACAAAAAAACCACAAAAAAAATAACTTCATAAAAAACTTTGTTCAACTTCAAAAGAACAGCTTTCCAAGGTCTTCTCATTAAGGTCTTTCAGTACAGAAACACAATCTTCGCATATCAATTCCCAGTTTTTTCCTCATCAACTCCAATGACAATTCGACATAGGAACCAAAAACTTCACATTCAATTTTGATGCTGGTTCATACAAATAAAAATGAGTTAGTACTATTATAAAATTTTTAAAATAGGGTAAAATATTATCATCATAAAATACTAACCCATCATTGTCCAACTCCGATACATTCAACTTTAATTTTCTACCATCTATTGTATATTCTTTTTCAATGCCAACACCAGTAAGCAGAACAATAACATCTGGAGATCATCATTCGTTAGAAAATGTCAAAATTAATATGTATGATGAAGTTGGAAATATAAAGATGAGAGAAACAATAAATATACCAGCAAGATATCATAATTAAAGTCCAGGATTTCAGCATTGGAATCAAAAGAGTATGGAGATGCAATTATTTGGTTCTGGTCAAGAGTATGAACATTGGAAGTGTATTTAAAATTGAGCTTGTAATCATGTCTTGTAGTCACCTCCATTAGCTATAACACCAACATCAGTTATAATTACATCTTTCCCTTCAGCCAGTAGACTTTCAAATCGATAAATCAATGTTTTCTTTATAGAAGCAGATATTTTCGCACCCTGAAATAAACATGTAAACAACAATGAGTAAGGAAAATAAGATAATTGTTCAAATGCACACCAAAAAAAGTGAATTAAAATAACCTGCTCATCCATCAGCACCATCTCCAATGAGAATGGTATTCTACAACCATTCATACTTGGAACAACCCACTTCCTGATAATTTCAACTTTGATGTTCTAGGAATCCTTTTCAAAAGAGATAGCAGAAATAGGATCATAGGCTTCGACCATTATGAAAGTAAAGCAACAAAGTTAGTGAGGTGGTCTGAGGATGTTGCATCTATTTATACTATTAGTTGCAATGGTTGGATGAGTCTAATATGATGGTTCATTTGATTTCTCGAAATATTGGCCCCTTAAATTATCATATACGGGTAAATGAATAGTTAAACACATTTTAGAATCTATATTTTTGGAACCGACGATTTATTTAGTGTGCAACATGTTTTGTTGTGTTCACTATTTTGTTTTAATTGTTGGACAGTGTTGAAATTATAATATGTCTTGGAATATGTCAATCTTGATTGAATTCATCTATTGAAATTAAATAGTTTAAGCAACTATTTGAAATCACGTGACTATTCAAAAGAATGATTTCAATTTTAAACTAAAAGTTGATGGTGCTTCTTAAATTGATGCTTATAATTTGTATTCCTGAATATAATTTTTTTTAAGGCAAAAAATTAACTTTTTACTTCTAGATTAGGAAAGACTAATAGAAGATTCCTATATAAGCTTGCATTCTCACCGTGACATCTGTCCATACTTTCCTCCTAATGGGTTTTTTATTTTTTGATAAAATGGGGTCTCTTTTATAATATGTATTTTTTTGACAAATCATTTATAATATGTATAGATAGATAGATGTATAGATATAGATAGATTTATAGGATTTGTGATCATAAAACTGATTTGAACGCGGGGGTTCCGTCCATTGCATACTTAGTTTTCTGTTGGACGTGGAGGTCCCGTCCATTGCATACTTTATTTTCTGTTGGACGCGTAGGTTCTGTCCATTGAATGCTTGCTTTTTTGTTGGATGCAGAGGTCCTGTCCATTGTATACTTAATTTTCTGTTGGATGCGGAGGTTCCGTCCATTGCATACTTAGTTTTCTATTGGACGCGGAGGTCCCGTCCATTGCATACTTAATTTACTGTTGGGCGTAGAGGTTCCGTCTATTGCATACTTACTTTTATGTTGGGCGGGCAAGTCCCGCCCATTGCATACTTACTTTTCTGTTGGACGGGGAGGTCCCGCCCATTGCATACTTACTTTTATGTTGGACGGGGAGGTCCCGTCCATTGCATACTTAATTTTCTGTTGGATGGGGTAGTCCCGTCCATTGCATACTTAATTTTCGGTTGGACGCGGAGGTTCCGTCCATTGTATGCCTACTTTTCTGTGGATGGGGAGGTCCCGTCCATTGCATCCTTAATTTTCTGTTGGACGCGGAGGTTCCGTCCATTGCATGCTTACTTTTCTATTGGACGGGGAGGTCCCGTCCATTGCGTACTTAATTTTCTGTTGGACGCGGAGGTCCCGTCCATTGCGTACTTAATTTTCTGTTGGACGCGGTGGTCCATTCCATTGCATACTTAATTTTCTGTTGGACGTTGTTGGATAGGGAACATCAAAACATGTAAGATTTATAGATTTTGAAACACTTCTTTGTATACAACATTTTTGGTTGCTTTTGAAATATTCTCATTCTCATCTAGTATGAGTATTTTAATTCATTCCTTGATCTAACTCTAGAAACTGCAACATAGAGTTGTCCATGAGATAAAACTGGCCTTGGGAGGAACAATCCCACCTGAGACAAAGATTGACCTTGACTTTTGTTAATGGTCATTGCAAAACAAAGGGATAGAGGGAATTGTCTTCTCTCAAATTTGAATGGCATTCCTGAATCAGAGGGTATTAGGTTCATTCTTGGGATATAAATCTTCTGCCCAACTTTTATTGTGGAAAAAAACCTAAAAAAGAATCACATATTCAACAATGCAAATATATCAACTGATTTAAAAAATGCGTACATCATTAATTCCCTTCTACCTACCAACATGCTCATTAAAGCCAATGGGGTGTTTGCAGGAAGCAACTTGCTCTAAGGAGGAGAAACTGGGGAATCTGGGTTCGAATCCTTGTGAAGTCACCTCATCCCTACTAGAAATCCAGCCTATAGATACCGAAAAATGGGTCATTAAAGTGAGGAAATCAGTCACTAAATGATTTATTGACCGATTTTGAGACCAATTTTTTTCAATCCCTAAATTATTGGTGGCTAATATGCAAAGATCAATTTAGTGATCGATTTTTTAGAGACTGGTTTAGTGACCGATTTTAGACAACGGTTTAGAGACCGATTATGGCGACCAATTTGGTGACTGATTTTGGACACTGATTTAGAGACCGATTGTAGCGACCAATTTAGTGATCGATTTTGGTGACTAATTTAGTGACCGATTTTAGACACTGAATTAGACACCAAGATTAGTGGTCAATTTAGTGACTTAATTGTTATATGAATTAGTGACGAATTTCGAGACTATTTTTAGTCACTCATTTAGTGACTGATTTTAATGACTAATTTAATGATCGGTTCTATTACATTTACACGTTCTGATCTCCTATCCACCCATGTCTTATCCTTACGCTGGTGCTTGCGATGATGCAACTTTGTTGGAGTATGAGGGATTCTAGTCGACTTCATCTAAAATAGAATAAAAAGGAATAAAATTAATGATAAATAACCACATACTAGTGCATATGAAAAACTATAAGTGCCATATTTGTCCTGTTATCTGATATGCACTAAATGATTATTATCAACAAAAGTTGATAACAATTTGCTAGTTATATATGCAATGATCAAAAGTTTAAAAATAGGTAGATATGAATTTTACCAAGCAAAAATGAATATAGAATCATTGACTTTGTAATAATCATTTGGCAGACTTAATGAACTTTTTAGTCTTGAAAATATGGTCATTTTTTGTTTTCGTTCCTATGTTTTCTTTCTTTGCATTCGGTCCCTTTAACTTTTTAAGTTTCGCATTTAGCCCCTGCCATCAAAAACGTCCGTTAAGTGCTTAGCTGTCTAGCAGAGGTGCCATCTCAGTATACCACATGGCATTAAATTTAATATTTTAATGCCACGTGGCAATTTCAAATTTTTCATTTTTAATAATTAATTTTTTATTTTAACAATTATAAATATTAATATAATATTTTTTATTTTTTAAATAACTATCTTCTTCTTCCCCCTTTCTCTAGATCCCTTCTGTTCTTGCTTCCATCTCCCCACCCTTTCTTTATCTCTACCTTTTGTCTTCCATCCATCAAAGCCCTGTTGGAGCTCCACACTGAATCCAAAACCATCCTCTCCACTGACCCCAATCTCTCTTCCCTCTCCCACCACCTCACCCGCCTCAAGACCCTCGTCGACTCCTTCAACCACTCCCACAGCCACCACTCCCTCCGGTGCTTGCTCACCCGCCGCGTCTCCATCCACTCCATCACTCACCTCGCCGGCTCCATCGGGTCCAAAATCCAAGCATTGATCGACCGCGAGAGCCTCAAAACCCTCCCCCGGGCCATCCGTGACCCGACCCACATCCCGCACGAGTTGGTCACCATCCTCACTCAGTTCGAGGACCAAGTCTCCCACGGCCTCAACTGCGATATACAAGACCTGGTTCTCAAATTCAAGATTTTTTCTTTGCTCGAATTTATTCTCTTCGACCCCAAGTGTTCCAAAAGGGTTCGCGAGCGTGCCGGTGGACCCATGGCGGTGTTGATTCGATTTAACAAGGAATTTTCGTGGGTCAGAGGGAGAAAAGGGCTTTTAAGACAGAGATTTTGGCAAGGGTTAGAGAGGCCTTTGTTTCTGATGTTGAATCTTCCACCATTTTTGTTGAGGTTTTGTGGGGTTCTTCACCTTAGTTTTGTTTGTACAAAATATTTAATTGGGGGTAATGGTAGAAACAAACAGGTAGTTCCATATCATGGAGATGGAGATGAATGGAATCGTGTGAATTAGTGAATGAATGGATGATGATGTGATGATTTGGAGAGGAATGACCGGATATGGTTGCCAGTGGTGATCGGAATCGTGATCGGAGACGAAGAGGGCAGTGATGGATAATGAACTACCTCTCTCTATCTCAGTCTAAGGCGTAGAGATGGAAGGAAGACATGTGGAGATGGAGAAAGGGTGGGGAGATTGAAGGAAGAACAGAAGGGATCTAGCGATCCGAAGAAAGGGGAAGAAGAAGATAGGTATAAAAAAGATATCTTAACTTATATAATTGTTAATATACAAAAATAATTATTTAAAAAATCTCAAATTCAAGATTTTTTCTTTGCTCGAATCAATTCTCTTCGACCCCAAGTGTTCCAAAAGGGTTCGAGAGCGTGCCGGTGGACCCATGGCGGCGTTGATTCGATTTAACAAGGAATTTTCATGGGTCAGAGGGAGAAAAGGGCTTTTAAGACAGAGATTTTGGTAAGGGTTAGAGAGGCCTTTGTTTCTGATGTTGAATCCTCCACCATTGTTGTTGAGGTTTTGTGGGGTTCTTCACCTTAGTTTTGTTTGTACAAAATATTTAATTGGGGGTAATGGTAGGAACAAACAGGTAGTTCCATCATGGAGACGGAGATGAATGGAATCGTGTGAATTAGTGAATGAATGGATGATGATGTGGTGATTTGGAGAGGAATGACCGGATATGGTTGCCGGCAGTGATCGGAATCGTGATCGGAGACGGAGAGGGCGGTGATGGAAAATGAACTACCTCTCTCTGTCTCAGTCTAAGGCGTAGAGATAGAAGGAAGACATGTGGAGATGGAGAAAGGGTGGGGAGATTGAAGGAAGAACAGAAGGGATCTAGGGATCCGGAGAAAGGGGAAGAAGAAGATAGGTTTTAAAAAAAATATCTTAACTTATATAATTGTTAATATACAAAAATAATTATTTAAAAAAATTCAAAATTGTCATGTGGTGTTAAAATATTAAATTTAATGTAACGTGACATGCTGAGATGGCACCTCCATTAGACAGCTAAGCACTTAACAGATGTTTTTTATGGTAGGAACTAAATGCAAAACATAAAAAGTTAAAAGGGTTTAATGTAAAGGAAAAGTTGCAGGGACAAAAACCATAAATGACCATATTTTCAGGGGCTAAAAAGTTCATTAAACCTCGTTTAATTGGAGGTAATGATTGCTATCTAGCTTGCTTCCACGTTGTTTAATTTGCAGTAAAAGGTTGAACTACTGTCTTAGCCTAAGCCCACCATATACCAAACCAGCTTTACAACCCCACAAAAATCAACCTATACATATTGGTGTATTGATTAAATAAAAGGAATGGAAAAACCAATGCCAACCAACACAAAAACCAAATACCAAGTACAACCGAAATGTTCCAAAGAGACTTAGGGAACCACTTCAAGAACCTATATTATGAAAACCATTTAAACCTCTAGGACAACTTCCAAAAATCCTGCAGCAAAAGCATAGAAACCAACACTGAATGCAGCACCAAGAAAACCAAATTATCACTGCAAGAAAATCATCAAATAACGACCGAATTTAGGTGGCTGCTATAGCGAACGAATTACCGACTAATTTGCGTAATATAAAGTCTGGTCATTATTTCTTAATCAGCGACCAAATATGCCCATCGCAAACAATTTGGTCGCTAATTTAAAAGTTTTGAAATCCAACCATGTTGACTAGTCAAGGACCTTATAACGGTAATATTTAGTGACCGAATTAAATGCGATCACTGAACATTGTTATTTTATACACGTCGACCGATTTAGCGACCGAATTTGTTCGGTCGCTAATCATAAATCCCTAAATCAGAACATGTGCCCCCTTCACCCCATTTTCACTCATCTCCTCCCTCTCCCTCTCCATCTCAGCTCCTCTGTCCCCTTCTTTATCTCTGTCAGCTCCTCCCTCCCCCATTCCGGCAAACCACTATGGCCACCACCGCAACTCCCTCCCTCTGTCTATCCATCTCCCTCTCTTTCTCACTTCCTCCCTTCATCTCCATCCCTCTGCAGTACCACCATCATCACGGCAGTGCCACCAGCCCACCACCACCATCACCTCTGGTAAGTTCACTCCCTGTTTCTTTCTTTCTCTCTTCCTCTCTATTTCTTTTTTCTAGAAAATTTTTTTTTGCCTCCCTTCCATTCCCCCTCCCTACAGAGCCACCACCACCACCACCTGAGAGCCACCATAGACCATCGGCCCACCACCACCTCTGGTAAGTTCCCTCTCTCTTTGTTGTCTGGTCTCTCTCTCTTTTTATAATTGATTATTGTTGATGCTGTTCCGTTCTATGAGGTAATTTTGTTATGCATTCTAGTTTTCTAGTTTCAACTAACAAAATTATGGTTTGTTATCTAACTACTAGATGAAGACAATGTAGTACTTGACACACCTTAGATACAAAGTAAAAAAAAGGGAGTGAAAAGAGGACCACATAGTTATTGTAATCACAAGCCACCATTATCTGAAGATACATGTGTGCTAGATGACTTAAATAACAATTCCATGTTAAGTATATTGTAATATTTGAAAGCACTCTGAATACTTTTTTAGGATGAAACTAGATTCTTGTATAATAAACCTACTATTTTAGGATGAAGGATTCCCTCGCGTTGACTCAAATTCCAAACCAATCACGTAGAAGATTGGTTATAAGCTGTGCATGGAGGGTTGATGCTATTAGGATTTTATTGATAAGGAAGAGGTAAGGAAGTTGGTTGATAAGACTTTCTGCTAGAAATACTTAGGCTTTAGGAATCAAACCATTTAAATTAGCTTGGCACTTATCTTAAGTTTTCTATTTGGTCAAGTTCATTGAGCTGCTATGCAGACACTAGTGGAAAATATACATTAGACGGTAAAGGTTTACGTCAGTTAACCAAAAACTAGACGTTAAAAAGGGGGCGGTGGCAGTTTTATAAATATCAGACTTCATTAATTCACTGTTAACGTCAGTTGTTTTAAGGACTGACGTTAAAAGTGAGGCGATGGCAGTTTTGTAAATATTAAATCACTATTTGCGTCAGTTGTTTAATGAACTGACGTTAATTAACACTTTTAACGTCAGTTGTTTATAAAACTGACGTTAGAAGTGTGATTTTTACTTCAGTTAAATAAATAACTGACGTAAATAATCAACTCATTCCTATCTTTCTTTCGTTGTCATCTCCCTGTTGTCACTCTTAATGCAGATCATCACTCCATATATAGTGCAGTTTATTTCTAATCTTTTTTTTTAAAAGTTTATTTTTAATCTTAATTAATTAGCTTGAATTAGTAAACAAATTCTTGTGCAAATTAAAATAAATAAACACATAACATAAAACAAGTTATATATGTATAATCAAATCGTATCTCATTGAAGTGATTCATAAGTTACAATTGCATGATTAAAAGATAAAAAATTTCCGCAAGATAGCACTAAAATATAAAAAAGTTTCTGCTTCAACATCATTTTCTTCTCAGTCCTGTCCTCAGAAACTCCGATATTGAATGCATCTCCTCCACTACTAGAAATCCATCTTTTTCGGACGAATTTTCGGACGGAAATTGGACAAATTTCGGACGGATTTTGGACGGATAATTCATTTCGGACGGATTTCGGACAGAATGGCATCCGTCCGAAAAAGCCCTGTGGGAAATTAGAAAATCCGTCCCAAATTCCGTCCGAAAATATTTATGGACGGATTTCGGACAACGTGGAAATCCGGACTGTGGTTATTTTTTGGATGGATTTATTTTTATTTTCGGACGGATTTCGGACGGATCCTGTGATTTTGTTGGTTATTTTTCGGACGGATTTATTTTTATTTTCGGACGAATTTCGGACGGATGCTGTGATTTTGTTGGTTATTTTTTGGACGGATTTCGGACGGATTTATTTTTGTTATCGGACGGATGCTGTGATTTTGTTGGTTATTTTTCGGACGGATTTATTTTTGTTTTCGGACGGATTTGGGACGGAATGCTATGATTTTGTTGGTTATTTTTCGGACGGATTTCGGATGGATTTATTTTTGTTTTCGGATGGATTTGGGACGGATTTCCCACGGAAGAATCCAAAGTCAGAATCTGTCACGGTAGTGACATGTTAACTGAACCAGACCCCTTGGAAGCAGAATCTGTCACGGCCAGGCCGTGATACCCATCACGGCCGTGACAGACCATTTAGTGAAACAACATTCAAGGCAGAAGCTGTCACAGCCAGGCCGTGATGCTCATCACGGCCGTGACAGATCACTTCACTTACATTACAGTTTCACTATCTATGCGAATTATATGGCACCGATCACTAACATTTGAAGTTTCACATTCAATTACAAAATCATGAATTTGACTATTGTTACAAAATACAGCCTTGGTACCATACAACTTCTAAAAATCAAATACCAATTGCTGCATGCAATCCAAAAGTCATGACTTAAAAACTATCAGAAGATCAAACCACTGTGAACTGTGAAGGTCATGTAATGAACCAAAACGTTGAGGAATCTGAGAATCCAGCCTCTCCAAATTTGCTGACATTTTTCCTTTAGAAGTAGAATGACCTGCATCAATGGAGATGCCCCCACGATACACCTGAAAGATTTATATCCAACAATTCAGTAAAAGAATGAACCTTTCCATCAACCAAGCAAGTCAATTAATTAACAAACAGAAATAAGTGCACACATGTGTTCAATTGTACTCTAGAACCCCAAAAGAACTGAGCCGAGAAAGAAGCCCATGTGATATATACTGTTTAGTATAGCCGTCGAGCAAATATACATGCTACTGATCGGTAAGATCGATGGTACTTCCAATAGTTGGAAAGTGCAATCTAATTGTTTATCAATTAAAAAGTGCTAAATGATTAGGACATATTTTATCTCACAAAGATTGTTAATGACCAAAAAGCATAATTAGAAGGCTATTTATTAATTATTGGCATTTAAATTGATGCGACTAGCAGAAAGTACAAATAATAAAAATTATCAAGAGATTTTTCCAGCAAACCCTCAAATTGTTTGGATCTTTATTGCTAGCAAACCCTCAAATTGTTTGAATCTTTATCTAACTCATGTCCGTTCATAATTCCTAGGCCTAAGCATACACTACACTTTAGTTCAAAGGATAGTCAAATGTTGAGGCTAAACAAAAAATCTGCAATGCACAAGAGTATTAGGATAGCCAAAAGAACCAACATTATTTCCATTACACACACACACAAAACAAACGACACACAAACAATCAATATTGGAATCTTTAAATTTGATAAAGATTAAAGAACAGAAGATTCGGTGAATAAGAGAGAAAAGGTTGAAACAGGTAAGTTGCACTGAATATAACAAACATTATCCAATGATAATGAATCTTCAAATAGTACAAAACATATCGTGAGTAAAAACATGGCCTTGACTGTACACTACACATTGCAACTCATACAAGGCAAGCAACTAAAACTAAATCATGTCCCCCAATAACATAAAGTACACCCAGCATCTCCCAGCAGATATTTATAAAATTTACATTCTTATAATCTAATTCATCAGCAAAAACTATTTGCACAAAAGGAGGATGAAATTCTCAGAATACCTGTATAGTAGCAAAGTGATCCACAGTATCCAAAAGTGTGTTAGTAGTGTAACTATTGGATTGCAATCTGATTCGTCCTAGCTCCACATCCACCGAGCTCCTTGACTAGAATGCAAAGGTAGATGAATCAAATTTCTGCATAATTAAATTAGAAACATATTATATTGAGACTAGTTACAAAAATTAATTTTGAAGAAATAGTCAAAATGTCAATAAGGAAGGTAACAAACTTACTTCACATCTTGTTATGTTCTCAAGAGGATATATTCTCAATGTTCGACTGGTATTTGGATCTAACATACGAATTCCATCCAAACCAATCTGAAAGGATAAACATTGAGAAAATCACTAATTGAGAACAAGCAGCCACAGAAAGGATAAACAATTGAAAGGTTTGTGAATGCAAAATAAATAAAAGAGAACTGCTAGAGAGCCGGGAGGCTCCTAGACCGATTGATTTATCTCCCAGGAGGTGAGCAAATCGGCTGTAGAAAAAGACCAACACCACAGAAAACGAAGACAACCCCTACTGCACATAACAGAGAAACACATACCAGACAACAATCTCCAAGACTTGCCGCCTCTGATAAGAAGGGAAACACTAATTCACAGTCCCAATTTCATAAAACAAGATTTAATTTTAAGCTAAAAATCACTTTTCTGTGTTCATATGTTTTCAGTAAAATAGTTTTCAAAACATAAGCTATGACGTATGTCATGCCTCAACCAGTCTCAATAGTTTAATCATATAGATAAATCACACACACACATGCATATTGTAACACCCCCCCTTGGGCATTACTTACGTAACACATGCGGAATTTAAATTAAAAGATAATTTGCTGGTGCTTTCGAAAAATAATTTATATAAGTACATAAGTGTCTGAAATTGGGTATAAAAAAAACTTTGTCACGACTCCACACCTAAGCCTTGATCGGTACACAGACTTACTATCACAGCCTGACAAGCCTATTTAATTTAGAGAATATACTTGAATAAAATCTAGTATTTTTACGAAAATTTTGACAGAGTCTCCTCTGTAATTCGGACATCCCAGGTAAAAGAACACCAAGGAGGTAAGGGCAGAAGCTGTCAACTAAAAAATTGAATGACATCTATAATAGCCGCATGGGTCATTGGAGAAACAGTCATTTAATTTTTTAAAAATTAATCTATAGAGAAAATACAAATCTATTTTAGACATTTTTTCCATAAGAATTTCAATATAAAGTACATTTATATACTTATACTAAAATTACTAGTTGGTAACCCGATGCACACCACTGGTCAAATTCTACACTTTTTTAACCTTATGTAAACTACTTTGATGCTACATTTTCTGTGAAGATGGGAAGAAATATGGTCAAGGTAGATAAGTTTTCTATTCTACAAACTATTTCTAATGAGATCTTCTCAAGTGAAACATGATCCTCAAAAGTAATATATCAAGTTTTTGAAACTACTGATAGTCACTTGTAGAACTACTTACAAGATTTTCAGTTTTCCGTTGTCCCAATATATTACGCGATCAGGATCTTTCCTATAATTAAGCACTTTCTCAATATCCCGCATATGGTGTCCAAGTAAAATATAGGTTAATTAAAAAAATACTTTAAGTGAAAGAGAAAGTGGTCAAGTCATTGAACTCACAGTGTCTTCAAGGATCTCATGTTACTTGGTAAAGGGAAAGTATATCCTCTGCTACCTTTTTAGGTCAGTTGTGCTCCTAAGTATCAAAGAATAAACAAAACAATCTCATTGACATGAGAAGGTGGAAAAATACCTTTTTAGCCTAAGGATCCTTGATTTTTTTGGAGGGAGAAGATTCCAACCAGAGTAGAGACTAGTAGATTGCTTCTCCACATTATCAATCAAAATGCTATAGGTTGCATCTGGACAGAGGATAAATGTGTAGACATCAGTTAGTTGGCTAGTCTCACAAGGAACATCCTTCTTTATCAAGTGGTTTCTCTCACGTTTGGAGCTTACGCTTCACAATACCCTTTTAGGAAACTTTGTTTTGATTAAAGGATCATGAAAGAGAACTTGGGAATCATCAATTAAGAGTCCTAATTGCACTAAATCATAATTAATTTCACAAAAACATACCCAAATTCAAATCAAATCAAATTGGGGTTTAGGGCTCCTAAATACAGTTTGGGGAAAACTCATTTTAACTAAAGAATAATGAAATGGGTTTAGAGAAACATTAATTTACAGTCCCAATTTCATAAAACAAGCTTTAATTTCAAGATTGGAAGCTGAATTAAAAACGCTAGGGTTAGGGTTTCAAATCAATTGGGCCGATCGGGGCATTTCGCCCAATTAGGTCCTAATAAGTCAATTTGGGCTCTATTAGGATCAAACCAGTCCATTTGGGCTCCATTAGGATCAAAGAAGTACAAATTGGCCCAGTTAGGTCGTATATGACCTAAAAAGTCAATTTGGGCTCTATTAGGATCAAACAAGTCCATTTAGGCTTCATTAGGACCATAGAAGTTCAATTGGGCCGATCGGGGCATTGGGCCCAATTAGGTCATAACCAGTCAATTTGGGCTCTATTAGGATCAAACCAGTCCATTTGGGCTCCATTAGGATCAAAGAAGTACAAATTGGCCCAGTTAGGTCGTATATGACCTAAAAAGTCGATTTGGGCTCTATTAGGATCAAACAAGTCCATTTAGGCTTCATTAGGACCATACAAGTTCAATTGGACCGATCGGGGCATTTGGCCCAATTAGGTCCTAACAAGTCAATTTGGGCTCTATTAGGATCAAACCAGTCCATTTGGGCTCCATTAGGATCAAAGAAGTACAAATTGGCCCAGTTAGGTCGTATATGACCTAAAAATTCGATTTGGGCTCTATTAGGATCAAACAAGTCTATTTAGGCTTCATTAGGACCATAGAAGTTCAATTGGGCCGATCGGGGCATTTGGCCCAATTAGGTCCTAACAAGTCAATTTGGGCACTATTAGGATCAAACCAGTCCATTTGGGCTCCATTAGGATCAAAGAAGTACAAATTGGCCCAGTTAGGTCGTATATGACCTAAAAAGTCGATTTGGGCTCTATTAGGATCAAACAAATCCATTTAGGCTTCATTAGGACCATAGAAGTTCAATTGGACCGATCGGGGCATTTGGCCCAATTAGGTCCTAACAAGTCAATTTGGGCTCTATTAGGATCAAACCAGTCCATTTGGGCTACATTAGGATCAAAGAAGTACAAATTGGCCCAGTTAGGTTGTATATGACCTAAAAAGTCGATTTGGGCTCTATTAGGATCAAACAAGTCCATTTAGGCTTCATTAGGACCATAGAAGTTCAATTGGACCGATCGGGGCATTTGGCCCAATTAGGTCCTAACCAGTCAATTTGGGCTCTATTAGGGTCAAACCAGTCCATTTGGGCTCCATTAGGATCAAAGAAGTACAAATTGGCCCAGTTAGGTCATATATGACCTAAAAAGTCGATTTGGGCTCTATTAGGATCAAACAAGTCCATTTAGGCTTCATTAGGACCATAGAAGTTCAATTGGGCCGATCGGGGCAATCGGCCCAATTAGGTCCTAACAAGTCAAATTGGGCTCTATTAGGATCAAACCAGTCCATTTGGGCTCCATTAGGATCAAAGAAGTACAAATTGGCCCAGTTAGGTCGTATATGACCTAAAAAGTCGATTTGGGCTCTATTAGAATCAAACAAGTCCATTTAGGCTTCATTAGGACCATAGAAGTTCAATTGGGCCGATCGGGGCATTTGGCCCAATTAGGTCCTAACAAGTCCATTTGGGCTCTATTAGGATCAAACCAGTCCATTTGGGCTCCATTAGGATCAAAGAAGTACAAATTGGCCCAGTTAGGTCGTATATGACCTAAAAAGTCGATTTGGGCTCTATTAGGATCAAACAAGTCCATTTAGGCTTCATTAGGACCATAGAAGTTCAATTGGGCTGATCGGGGCATTTAGCCCAATTAGGTCCTAACAAGTCGATTTGGGCTCTATTAGGATCAAACCAGTCCATTTGGGCTCCATTAGGATCAAAGAAGTACAAATTGGCCCAGTTAGGTCGTATATGACCTAAAAAGTCGATTTGGGCTCTATTAGGATCAAACAAGTCCATTTAGGCTTCATTAGGACCATAGAAGTTCAATTGGACCGATCGGGGCATTTGGCCCAATTAGGTCCTAACCAGTCAATTTGGGCTCTATTAGGATCAAACCAGTCCATTTGGGCTCCATTAGGATCAAAGAAGTACAAATTGGCCCAATTAGGTCGTATATGACCTAAAAAGTCGATTTGGGCTCTATTAGGATCAAACAAGTCCATTTAGGCTTCATTAGGACCATAGAAGTTCAATTGGGCCGATCGGGGCAATTGGCCCAATTAGGTCCTAACAAGTCAAATTGGGCTCTATTAGGATCAAACCAGTCCATTTGGGCTCCATTAGGATCAAAGAAGTACAAATTGGCCCAGTTAGGTCGTATATGACCTAAAAAGTCGATTTGGGCTCTATTAGGATCAAACAAGTCCATTTAGGCTTCATTAGGACCATAGAAGTTCAATTGGGCCGATCGGGGCATTTGGCCCAATTAGGTCCTAACAAGTCCATTTGGGCTCTATTAGGATCAAACCAGTCCATTTGGGCTCCATTAGGATCAAAGAAGTACAAATTGGCCCAGTTAGGTCGTATATGACCTAAAAAGTCGATTTGGGCTCTATTAGGATCAAACAAGTCCATTTAGGCTTCATTAGGACCATAGAAGTTCAATTGGGCTGATCGGGGCATTTGGCCCAATTAGGTCCTAACAAGTCAATTTGGGCTCTATTAGGATCAAACCAGTCCATTTGGGCTCCATTAGGATCAAAGAAGTACAAATTGGCCCAGTTAGGTCGTATATGACCTAAAAAGTCGATTTGGGCTCTATTAGGATCAAACAAGTCCATTTAGGCTTCATTAGGACCATAGAAGTTCAATTGGACCGATCGGGGCATTTGGCCCAATTAGGTCCTAACAAGTCGATTTGGGCTCTATTAGGATCAAACCAGTCCATTTGGGCTCCATTAGGATCAAAGAAGTACAAATTGACTCAGTTAGGTCGTATATGACCTAAAAAGTCGATTTGGGCTCTATTAGGATCAAACAAGTCCATTTAGGCTTCATTAGGACCATAAAAGTTCAATTGGGCCGATCGGGGCATTTGGCCCAATTAGGTACTAACCAGTCAATTTGGGCTCTATTAGGATCAAACCAGTCCATTTGGGTTCTATTATGATCAAACAATTGTACTTCTTGTTTACTTTACTTCATAAATCTTGTAAGAAATATAAATCTTGTTTAATTCACTTCATAAATCTTGTTTACTTTTAAATTTATTAAGATCAAATATTTTAATCATATTTATAAGATAAATTATTCAATATTTTTTCAAGGATAATATAAGATAAATCAAGGAAATATAAAAAATAACACAATCCGTCCGAAATCCGTCCGAAATTTTCGGACGGATTTCGGACGGATCAAGGAACATATATGAATTAACGAAATTCGTCCGAAATTTCGGACGGATTTCGGACCGATTTCGGACGGATCATGCAAAATATAAGAATTAACGAAATCCGTCGGAAATCCGTCCGAAAATTTTGGGAAATGTCGGACGGAAACATTTCCGTCCGAAAATTCCGTCCGAAAATTCAATTTTTCTAGTAGTGCTCCCTTACTTGAAGTCCTTGATGCTCCACCTGAATCCACAGTCAATTTGGAGCCAAAGCAGAGTGAAGGGTGCACTCGATCTGTTTCAGAAATATTCTTGGAACAGCCACTTGGTTCCAAAGCTGAGGTTTTGGAGTCGTAGTCAGCGATTCTCCAGAAGGATGATGGTGTGTGCAATTCACATAATGCGATTTACACACCCTTATCACCCATGTAATGTGATTTACTCAAACTCAAAAGTTGTTTGACCATTAAGACAGAGACCTTTAAGTCTAGGTATAGGAAGAAAGAGTGATGAAGTTAATCTGCATGGCAGAGCCATATTGTGAAGCAGAAAAATTAAAGGAAGGAAGGAAGCTATTTATAGGAGTAGGGGATGAAGTTACTAGGCGTCGTAAGTTGCTAAAAAATTAAATGGATCATTAAGAGCATTAGGTTCCAAGGCGCATTGGGAGTTGGCAATCATATATTATAAACGTGCAGAAAAGAAAACGCCTGAAGGAATAGGAAGAAATAGACCTTTAAGTCTAGCTAGGTATAAACTTAGTGCTCATAAAGAGGATTATAGGTTACAATGTGCATGGGTAAGTAGCACAGCAGTAATGGGTAATTTAGTATCAGAGTAGTCAAAGGAATGAATGCTTTAATTTTACAGAAACTTATACACTTTTAACGTCAGTTGTTGAATAAAACTGACGTTAAAAGTGTTTTTAAAATAAAAAATATTTATTTTTAACGTCAGTTGTTTATACAATTGACGTTAAAAGTGTGATTTTTACTTCAGTTAAATAAATAGCTGACATAAATAATCCTATGTCCCAGTTGTCACTCTTAACACAGGTCTCGGAGCCATTTTGTGAAGGAATAGAAATATAGAGGAAAAGAAGAGGCAGTATTACAGATGATACAGAATAATGGTACTTTATATAGAGAATGATTTTTACACAACACTTTTAACGTCAGTTGAATTCAACAACTGAGGTTAAAAGTATTTTTTTAAAAAAATATTAATATTTAACGTCAGTTGTTTAATACAACTGACGGTAAAAATTACTTTTAACGTCAGTTGTTTAATAAAACTGACGTTAAATGTTGTTTTATTTTTTGCTTTTTGATTATAACGTTTACACCCGTGCGCCTTCTGAACTTCGCTCTGTACGTACGTCTCTTTTCTATTTTCATCACGCTCAACCCTAGATCACTCTCAACCCTCACTCTCGCTCTCACCCAGCACAGAACCCTAATCGCGAGCTCTTCTCCACCGCAACCACCGCGAGGGCTTTTTCGCCACCACCGTGAGGTACACTATTAACTCTAACTCTGTCTTTCCATTCATTCTTTGCAATAACTTGACATCTCTCTTTCCCCTTCCCGCGCACTAACTCTCCTTGTCCCTCTGCTCTCAGTAACCACATCGAACGTTGGCCACCACTCGAGCGATTCCTCCCAACCACCACGCGAGCACCTATTTCTGGTGAGTATTTAGGGCACATTTTTGTATTTTTGGTTTTGAGTGTATGTTGAAACTGTAGTCTCAGTAGTTGAAACTTGAAACCGTGAGTTTGAGTTGTTTGGAATGTACGTCTCTATTTTTGGTTTTGAGTGAATGTTGCTCTGCTGGTTGATCTGTCACGGCCGTGATGCTCATCACGTCTAGGCCGTGATCAGTTCTGCCTGTGATGGCATGGTCTGGTTCAGTTGGCACGTTACGACCGTGATGGTCATCACTGCCAGGCCGTGACCAGTGCTTGGCAATCTTCAAAAACTATAGTTTTCAATCTCCCGTATTGTCCTTATATTGGATATATGTTTTGTATATCTACAGGACCTATCTAGTTATGGATCGTAGTTGGATGGTTTGTAAGCGCACTAGTGCTGAGTATTTGAAGGGGGTGGGAGAATTTATAGAATTTGCTCAAAGGAATGTTCCTAATAGTAATGGAATGTTCCGTTGTCCTTGTGTCAAGTGTTTGAATACGAGGAAATGTACGGTGAAGGATATACATACTCATTTGATTTGTGAAGGGATTTGCTTGAGTTATACAAGATGGATATGGCATGGTGATGTGTTGTTGAGTAGTACGGCGAGTGTCTCCCAAAGTGAGGACGTTGACGTAGATATGGAGGATGATCGAGTAGAGGACATGATCCGTGATATTGGACAAGAATCTTTTCATCGAGCTCATGTGTATGATAGGTTGTGCGGTGATGCGGATAAGCCTTTATATCCAGGGTGTACTACTCATACACGGTTGTCGGCGGTGCTAAAATTGGTTTGTGTGAAGGCGAGAAATGGTGGGACCGATAAAAGCTTCACGGAATTGCTTGAAGTGTTGAAAGACTTGCTTCCGGAGGACAACACATTGCCTGACCGTAACTATGAGGCCAAGAAGGTATTGTATCCTATGGGTATGGAGTATAATAAGATACACGCATGCCCCAATGATTGCATATTGTACACCGGTGTTCATGAAGACAAACACGATTGCCCCAAATGTGGGTTATCACGACACAAAGTGAAGGGTGGTGATGATGATGATGATCTTGATGATGTGAGAAAAAAGGGTCCTCCTGTGAAGGTGTTGTGGTATCTTCCAATAATTCCAAGGTTCAAGCGATTGTTTGCCAATGCGAAAGATGCGAAGAATCTTAGATGGCATAATGATGAGAGGAAACGTGATGGAAAGGTTCGTCATCCTGCTGATTCTATTCAATGGAAGAATATCGATACTATGTTTCCGGATTTCGCCGATGAGCCAAGAAACCTAAGGCTTGGACTTGCTACGGATGGAATGAATCCTTATGGTAACATGAGTAGTATTCATAGTTCATGGCCTGTTCTGTTGGTAATTTACAACATGCCCCCTTGGTTGTGCATGAAGCGCAAATACATGATGTTGTCTATGATGATTTCGGGCCCAAAGCAACCGGGAAATGACTTAGATGTTTATCTAGGTCCCTTGATTGAAGACTTGAAAACGCTGTGGGTGGAAGGTGTTGATGTAGTTGATGGGTATTCTCATGAGACTTTCAAGCTTCGTGCCATGTTATTTTGCACCATCAACGACTTTCCAAAGATACGGTAACTTGTCCGGGTACAGTGTCAAGGGGCATAAAGCATGCCCTATATGTGAAGAAGGCACATGCTACACTCAGTTGCATCATGGAAAGAAGACGGTTTACCTTGGGCATCGAAGATTTCTTAGACGTGATCACCCATATCGTAAGATGAAAAAAGCTTTTAATGGATGCCAAGAGACAGAAGAAGCGCCGGCGGCCTTAATTGGAGAGCAGGTTTATCAGAGGGTAAAGGACATCGATGTTATATTCGGCAAGTCCAAAAAGAAAGGTAAAGCTGCTGAGAAAAACAAATGGAAGAAGAGGTCGATATTCTTTGATCTTCCATACTGGCGCAAGCTTGATGTCAGACACTGCATTGATGTGATGCATGTGGAGAAAAATGTGTGTGATAGTGTGATCGGGACGCTTCTCAACATTCAGGGCAAGACAAAGGATGGTGTGAATGCTCGTCTCGACCTCGTTGCTATGGGTATACGAGAGCAGTTAGCTCCAGTTGTTGAGGATGGTAAGCGGACTTATTTGCCACCAGCATGTCATACTTTGTCAAAAAAAGAGAGACAAAGTTTCTGCAGGTGTCTTCAGGGCATCAAAGTTCCACATGGTTACTCTTCAAATATGAAGAGGCTTGTCTCTAGTGATCTTAAATTGGTTGGCTTGAAGTCTCATGATTGTCACATCTTGATGCAACAACTTCCGCCCGTTGCTATTCGTGGTATTGCTACAAAAAATGTGAGACATGCCATTACTCGGTTGTGCTCATTCTTCAATTCTATATGTAGCAAAGTCATTGACCCCCGTATGTTGGATGACTTGGAAGTTGAGGCTGCTACAATCTTGTGCCAATTGGAGATGTATTTTCCTCCTTCCTTTTTCGACATAATGGTTCACTTAATTGTTCATTTGGTGAGGGAGATTAGATTATGTGGGCCGGTTTTTCTAAGATGGATGTACCCAGTTGAGCGCTACATGAAGATCTTGAAAGGGTATGTGAAGAATCCGCATCGTCCGGAAGCATCTATTGTTCAAAGGTATGTTGCAGAAGAAGCTATTGAGTTTTGTTCGGACTACCTTCATAACACGGATCCTATAGGGGTTCCTAAGCCTCGGCATGATGAGATCAGATGTCAAGGTAAGGGTACACATGTCTTAAGAATTAATAGGAAGGATCGGGAGGAAGTGCTTCAAGCACATTTGTATGTATTGAACAACATCGAATGTGTTCAGCCTTTCTTATTTGAACATAAAAGAAAAGTCAATCAAGAAAACCCTCGAATGAGCGAAAGGTGGTTGTTGAACAAGCATAACAAGACTTTCTTACCATGGTTCAAGGAAGAAATGCTTAAGGATGGTAGTATTGCTTCTGATGACGTAAAATGGCTAGCACGTGGGCCTAACTTCAACGTCATATGTTGGAGCGGATACGACATAAATAACTTTTCCTTTTATACAAAGGAACAAGATAACAAGAGTACCATGCAAAATAGTGGGGTTATGATCGTGGCCGAAGCAATGCACTTCTCTAGTGCAAAGGACACAAAACCCGTTACAGCACCGAGACCTTACTTTGGATATATTGAAGATATTTGGGTGCTCGATTACACTAAGCTTACGGTGCCGGTATTTAAATGTAAGTGGGTTGATAGTAACGGTGGTGTACAAACCGACGAATTGGGGTTCACATTGGTAGACCTCAACAAGTTAGGTCATATAAATGAGCCTTTCATAATGGCTTCCTAAGCAAAACAAGTGTTCTACATCACTGATCCTTCTAACAAAAGGTTGTCCGTGGTTCTCCATGGAAAAAGCATGTATAATGGTAGTGATGAAAATGAAGATTCAAATCTTGATATTCCTGAGACTCCTTCTTTTTCAACAAACATGTCTACTATAATCGAGGAGACACAGGTGGACGATGTACATGCCACTCGTGATGATCATCACGAAGGGATATTGATATAGGTAGTTTAAACTTAGTATAAATTTATTTTTATTTTTATTTATGTATTTATTTTGAGTTATAACCTATGTTAATAAATATATATTGTTTCTGAATACATATATATGGATCATTATTCCATTTTTCCTTTGCAATTCTGTAATGTGTGTGATATTCTGTGTTACTGGGATATTTACTGAATGCAGGGATGGCTGAGGGGAGTGATATTTTAAAACTGAATTTTAAAAAAAAAATACTATCACTAGTGGAAAATATACATTAGACGGTAAAGGTTTACGTCAGTTAACCAAAAACTAGACGTTAAAAAGGGGGCGGTGGCAGTTTTGTAAATAATTAATTCACTGTTAACGTCAGTTGTTTTAAGGACTGACGTTAAAAGTGAGGCGGTGGCAGTTTTGTAAATATAAAATCACTATTTGCGTCAGTTGTTTAATGAACTGACGTTAAAAGTGTTTTGGAAGAAATTATTAAAACTTTTAACGTCAGTTGTTTATAAACCTGACGTTATAAGTGTGATTTTTACTTCAGTTAAATAAATAACTGACGTAAATAATCAACTCATTCCTATCTTTCTTTCGTTGTCATCTCAGTGTTGTCACTCTTAACGCAGATCATCACTCCATATAGTGCAGTTTATTTCTAATCTTTTTCTTAAAAAAGTTTATTTTTAATCTTAATTAATTAGCTTGAATTAGTAAATTAACAAATTCTTGTGCAAATTAAAATAAATAAACACTTAACATAAAACAAGTTATATATGTATAATCAAATCGTATCTCATTGAAGCGATTCATAAGTTACAATTACATGTTTAAAAGATAAAAAATTTCCGCAAGATATATAGCACTAAAATTAAAAAAGTTTCTGCTTCAACATCATTTTCTTCTCGAGTCTGTCTTGATCGAGAATCTCCAACATTGATTCTTCTCATTGAAGCGATTCATAAGTTACAATTACATGTTTAAAAGATAAAAAATTTCCGCAAGATATATAGCACTAAAATATAAAAAAGTTTCTGCTTCAACATCATTTTCTTCTCAGTCCTGTGCTCAGAATCTCCAACATTGAATGCATGCCCTCCCTCATTTGAAGTCGATGCTCCATCTGAATCCACAGTCACTTTGGAGCCGTGGCAGAGCAAAGGGTGCACTCGATCTGTTTCAGCAATATTCTTGGAACAGCCACTTGGTTCCAAAGCTGAGGTTTTGGAACTGTAGCTGCTGATTCTCCCGAAGGATGATGGTGTGTGCAAATCACATTACGTGATTCACCCAACCTTACCATCCATGTTACGTGATTCACACAACCTCAGAAGTTGTTTTGACCATTAAGACAGAGACCTTTAAGTCTAGGTATAGGAAGAAAGAGTGATGAAGTTAATCTCCATGGCAGGGCCATATTGTGAAGCAGAAAAATTAAAGGAAGGAAGGAAGCTATTTATAGGAGTAGGGGATGAAGTTACTAGGCGTCGTAAGTTGCTAAAAAATTAAATTGATCATTAAGAGCATTAGGTTCCAAGGCGCATTGGGAGTTGGCCTGGCAGTCATATATTATAAACGTGCATAAAAGAAAACACCAGAAGGAGTAGGAAGATACACTTTTAACATCAGTTGTTGAATAAAACTGACGTAAAAAGTGTTTTTAAAATAAAAAATATTTATTTTTAACGTCCGTTGTTTATACAACCGACGTTAAAGTGTGATTTTTACTTCAGTTAAGTAAACAGCTGACGTAAATAATCCTATATATATTAACGTCAGTTTTATCATACAACTGACGTTAATAGTATTTTATAAAATATACAGTACACTATTAACGTCAGTTGTTTATTACAACTGAAGTTAAAATTAATACCTTTAACGTCAGTTCTTGATAACAATTGACGTTAGTTTTAACAAAATTAAAGTCAGTTTTTTTAAAGAACTGACGTTAATTTTGACAAAATTAACGTTATTTGTGTTAAAGAACCGACGTTAATAGTGTTATATTTAACGTCAGTTCTCAATTGACGTTAAAAGTTTAACTTTTAACGTCGGCTGTATTTACGTCAGTCAGTATTCTGACGTAAAAAATCAATTTTAACTGATTTAAAAAGCACTTATTGCACTAGTGAGAGAATTTAGAATGGCTTGGTAGTAGATTGTGGTTATGTAATAATTGGAGCTTTAGAATGTAACTTAGTACTAAGTATGCTTCATTATTTAGTCATTTAGATGATATTTGTGAATTTACGAGTTAAAGTGACACAATGTTATTAATTAGTTATTTTGACTCCATTCAATGGTCATGGTTATTAATTGAATGTTATTTGTTGAATTTTTTTGTGCTCTTAATCTCGCAACTCGTAATTTTGTTTGGTTATATAGGTGTTTGTCATCCGTCTTACGTTTTTGAGTTCTCTGTGGTGTTAGAAAATTTTGGGTCACACATGTGATGTTTAAATATGTTAGGGCCATTATTTTAATTAGCCAAATTAAAGTGATCTAATTCAAGTAAGGTTTATGGCTAAGGACATAATTGTCATAAAAAATATTGTGTAGATACCTAAAGTCTTATTTCTATTTTTATGATGGGCTAAAATAGAAATAGGAAATGTCTAAGAATCTTGACTCTTCATGAAAGGGCATGAACTCATTATAAAAGTTTATGGTCCCCAAATCATTTGCAATTAGATTTCTTTTCTAACGTCCCATCATTAGAAAGGATCGTCTCTTATGGTTTGAGAGGAATTGTGTATGTTTGACTTGGAAGACCAAAAACCACAAATTTCTCTATCACATTCTCCATGGATTCGGGTACACTTACGCTATTGTCTTTCATTCTTTATTCTTGATGATTGAACATGACTTGTCTTGATTTGATGATAGTTTTCATCTTTAAGTTTCTCCCATAAAATTTTTCCAACAAGTGATATCAGAGCCACAAGTTTCTGTTGAATCATTGAGAAATTTTGTTTTATGAATGATTGAGTGTTCTTAATTTGATGATTTAAATTATGAAAATATCAATTTTAAGAACTAAATAAGGATACAATTTTATTGAAAATGGACATTATTGAATACTGAATTCATGTCTTATACATGTTAAATTATTACGAATTCATGGATTGATTTTTGATTTATGATATCAAATCATAAATGTTGGTTTAAAATATTATGTTATTGTATAGATTTGGTTTTATGAGTTTGAGTTTCGGTTGATACTCAACTTGAGAAGTGATCATCGGCACTGTTGGGTTTGAGTTTATATAAATTAGTTGTTTCTTAAACGTATTTTTTGCCTCGGTGGTGTAATGGTGACTTGCCACTTACTTTTGAACCATTTGGCTCCGGTTCGATCCCCACTTTGGAAATTTTTATTTGATTATGAAATGTCTCTTTTATACGTTACATATTAAAGTTCGCAAGCTACAAACACAACCGGTTCTGTTGCTCGGTGGTCTTAGCGGCCATGTCCCTTCAAGTTGGTCCCATCTCGATTACCACTATTGCATGGGATTTGAACCTGAGACCAACGGTTGTGCTTTGTGTAAAGGAGCACTGACCACCAGACTAGCACTATAACGATGTTGCTTTGTATCCAAACATTTTCTTTAAAGACTGTTTGTCTGATGCACATTTTTTGGCAATAAGAAGGGAAACATTTTTTTTCCTCAGTGAAACAGTAATACACATAGTTAGACACAGACTTCTTCTGGAAATAAATAAAATTTATTTTGGATTAAGTGTTCAATAAAAATTCAAATAATTGGTTATATTTTGGATTGCAAAATTGTTTGACATTTTAAATGAAGCAATTAAAGAAAGAAGTTGCCAAAGTGACCTCTCTTGTGTAGATTGGTCATGAGAAATGTAACACCCGATTTTTCACTGTTTACTATTTTTTATATAGGTAAAATAAACAGCAATGTTTATAATTTTATTTTTAAACCTAGAAAATGATTTTGGATAAATCAAGGTCATATTCATACTCTACTTTATCGTAGAGAGCTACGATTAAATTTTGGGTTGAAAATTCAGACGAAGCCCAGTCTGCGATTTAATGACAATAAGAATTTTACTGCTCAAATGACCTAATTTTGACTCGTGAACAAAAAAATTAATGTTTTTATGAAGTTTCCAACTTCTTTGGCTATTTTAAAATTTTTCACTTAAAAAGTGAAATAATATATATTATGCGGGCATTATGCCAAATCAGGTAAACGACGGAGCTGAAAACGGGACTTGCAGGACCCGCTAACGGATAAAGGACATGTCAAATCATGATGAGTCACAAGGGGTGAGTCATAGGATGACTCCTCATTGTCATGATGGATTTTAGGAGGAAATTACTAGTTTGTCCTTCATGTTAGTTTTATTCACAAGTTTGCCATTGTACAAGATTACCATTTTGCCCTTGAAAATTTGCACTTTGGACCCAATTTCCCCTCCATCCCCACGGCCCAAACTCCTTCAAGATCCCATGCTCACTTCTATAAAAGGCCTAAGTCATCATCTTCTTCAACCTATGTTCATTTCCACCATTAAAACACTAAGTTACATAAGCTTGTTTTATGAAGGAAGTAGGAGACTGCTTGCCAAGTTTTTGATTCCAAGAGGTAAACCATGCTCATCTCCCTTATTTAGCATCATGTTCTTCAATTACTTTTGTGTTTTGAAGTCCTTCTCAATATGATGCAAATTAGGGTGTCTAGATTCAAAAATTCATAGAAATTCATAGGAAAATCCAATGAGCATGAAACCAATTTCTATGATCCTATTATCATCTCTGTATTCTAGATCTATGAGCTTGCATCAAACAAATTTATTTAACCTATTTAACCTAAAAGGCCGAACCTAGGTATTTGTGGGGGGGAGGATTTTTTTCATTTTCTTTACATGATTCAATCTTATAAGTCATATAGGTATTGGATCTATGTTGTTTGAACTAAATAAAGGTCTCTAAGCCATATTAGTTGTCATGGACGAAATTTAATTGTTTGAGGATTGGAAGATTTAATTTCAATCTTTGTACCATGATTCTTGATTTAGGGTTTTAAGTGATTATGAATCACTAATCCAAGAGTTTAGAAATTTTAGAGATTTTTAACCCCAAAGTCAGCCCTAGGCCGAAACAAACATATAGGATTATAGGTTTTATTAAGTTGTTTGTTTGTTAATTGATTGTTGTGTTTAATGAAGGATAAGCTAGATTATCGTGTACGCGCGTTATCGGCATTACTTGGATTTCCGGCGGATCGTTTATCAGAGAGATTTTGTTTTCAGGTAAGGGGAGTACCTGAGGGTTTTTTCCGATAGCTATATGCTATTTGTTTGCTGTCCGTATAATTTAATTGGTGTGTTAATTATTTTCTGTAGTGTGAAATCATTTGTTTTGCATTTATCTGCTTTTAAATATTTATTTATCTGCATTTAATTGTTATTATATGTTGTTGCATGTCATTAATTG
Source organism: Sophora flavescens (assembly GCA_030762895.1). Taxonomy (NCBI): domain Eukaryota; kingdom Viridiplantae; phylum Streptophyta; class Magnoliopsida; order Fabales; family Fabaceae; genus Sophora; species Sophora flavescens. The sequence continues at coordinate 82,327,025 of CM061063.1, forward strand.
ATATGTGCTGTATTATTGGCATGATTTTTATTGATGTGGATTGTAAAGCCTAACAGTGGCTAGTGCTCAATTAATAATGAGGTTAAAAGCGTTAAAAAGCTTTTTACGGGATAATGAGTTTTAATTAATGAGAAATAGTAATATGATACTACTTAATTATTTTGGTTGGTTGAAAATGATAAAAAGTTGAAAATAATATTATTTTAATGATTTAACAACATAAGAGTGTTTTATGAGTCATAGTGAGAACATGGCCGTGAAATATTTTTACACTGTTAGTTTATACATAAGAAATTTCTGAATATTAGAAAATATTGTTTTAAGAGAAAAAGTTTCAAAAATAATTTTATTACAGTGTTGGATAAATTATTTTACTATAAAAGTCATGTTTTGACCTAAAAACGTTTTTAAAACGTCAAACGACGGACAATTCCGTCGATATTTACAAAAGTATTCTTAAAAAGGGTAACATTGAGTAATACCGAGAAATTGTCTCAAATGATGTTTCCAAGTTCAAATATTGATTTTTGAACAAAAATGAATTTTAAGGGATTTTGAAAATTTTACAAAACGAATTTCCAATGTAAAAGGATTTTCGGTAAACAACGGTTATTTCCGTCAACTTGGATAAGTTTAGGAAACTTTGGTTTTGTTTTGTGTTTCACAGAGCGAAAATGTTGTTAAATTAAAAGACAAACCTAGCTGCCGAGATGCCGGTGTCTAGAGTTCTATGATGTGGACCCGGGGTCTGAAAGGTAAAGTTATGGACTAGATGTCCTATAAAAAGTGATATTGATTTTTGTGCGCCAAAATCTACGAATCTAAATATGGTGCATCGATCTAGATTTTGTGATTTGCAAATTTTTGAATTGGAGTCTTTGATTAGAAAGTTTGTTAAACTTAAATGTTTTACATGCATTTTGCATTTTATTGTGGCAAATGTGCCTAAAGGTTTTATGCATGGTACCTTGGTAGGTATCCATGTTATGTGATACATTTCACCTTGGGGTGAAATGAATGGGGGTCTAGGAAAGGCCAGGCTATTTACGACTATTTCGGGATCTCGGATATTACTCATATTTTATAGGCCGAGTTAATTACAATTATCATTGGATGTTCATATGAACTACTTACAATGATGGTTGGAACTCATATCCTACCGAGTTATTTACTTAAATAGTTGGAACTCAGAACCTTGACAGGCCAAATAATTTGAAACTTGCCTTATCTGGCAATGTTTATATTCTGCCTTATTCGGCAAGGAGAGCCTGATCAGCTCATTTATTTGTTGGTTGGAGCTCCGGAGATTAGTACAAAAGTTAGATGAGGAATATTGAAGTGTAATGGTTTTTAAAACAATGAAGATTGTCGGGTATGAAACCCTTTGATAAATAGAATGTTTATTGTTGAATATACATGTTAAATGTTATTTGTGTGTCGTGCATATGGTTATCGTTTTAAAATCCATATATTGGAACTCACCCTTGCATATACATGTTCCTCTGTCTTTGCTATTGTACCTTGGTACACGAATGGAGATGTTGCAGAATAATTCCTTAAGCCACTTGGAGACTTAAGTTCGGATTGCGGGAAGAGATGTGTGATCATAGAGATGATCACGAGGTCTTATCAGTAAGTGTCTTGTAGAGCGACCAGCCTAGGATTTTCTTTGGGTGGTATGTTTTGAAAAAGTTTGTGTAGGTGTGTTGAAAACCTTTATATGGTTTAAAATTCTTTTGTGAATAATATGTTTTATTTTTAATATTGTGATGAGTACGTTGTGTATCGAAGTATTCAGGAGAAATTGTTTTACACCCAGATTTTCTGACTTCAAATAAATCAATTTTTCGAAAGCAACTAGCAAAATTCTTTTAATTTATTTCCGCACGTTTTCGTATAGTAATGCCTTGGGGGATGTTACAAGAAATGTTGAATGTTAGTGTGTATATGTATCCATGCAGGTATTAATCGGCCCAAAGGAAGGTTAATATTTGGCCGGATTACATGCACACCTGTGATGGTAAACATGTGATGATTATAAGGTTGTATATGTGAATGATAAATTAGTCCAAAGAAGGGTTTATTATTTGACATGCATTATTGTCAATGTTTGATCATTACAAGAAGAGTACCACTAGCATTTAATATTACTGTCCAAAGACTTGATATTAATGTTGCACTAGGTATCTTGAGATGTGGTATGCCGTTATTTGAATTTATTGATGATTGAATTTTGGTTATGATGTGAGTATATTTATGTTATTTATTTTGTTCTCTCTTCAGCTACTATTGCTACCATATCTGCTAACCTAAATTCGGTTCCAGTCATTAATGGTACCAACTTTAAGGATTGGAAAGAGAACATCTTGATTGTTCTTGGCTGCATGGATCTTGACCTTTCACTAAGGATGGAGCAACCCACTTCTCCTACGAACTCAAGTGCCTCTGAAGAGAGGAAAATTTATGAGAAGTGGGACTGCTCCATTCGTATGAGTCTAATGATAATTAAGCGTGGCATTCCAGAGGCATTTAAGGGTGCCATATCCAATGGGATAACAAGTGCCAAAGAGTTCCTTGACGAAATTGAGAAATGCTTTACCAAAAGCGATAAGGCAGAAACAAGCACACTCCTTCAAAGCTTGATTCCTATGAAGTATAACGGCAAAGGAAACATAAAGGGGTACATTATAGAAATGTCTAATATTGCTTCCAAGCTTAAGGATCTAAAGCTCGAGTTGTCTGAGGATTTACTCGTGCATTTGGTTTTGGTTTTGGTTTCTTTTCAAAATATTTTACAATTGTGTTTATTCATTGAGATTTACAATCTCGTTAGTGGTGTTGTTTTCAGAGTTTGCATTAGAAGTTAAATTTTTTTAAAAAAACTTTAGTCATCCCTTGGAGTGGGAAGGCTATAGTAACATAACAAGTTTGCATTTGTATTAGATGCCCAATTTAAGGTCATGTATTTTCAAAAGTAATTGATTTTCTTTATCTAATTTTTGAGCTATTATTTGATGTTTGTATAAATTTGATATTTACAATGATAACTAGATGCATATGATATAATTGCATGATTTAATTTCGAGGATATTATATTTTTTCAATAAATATTCCCTAAAACAAGTGTACTACATGCATCCTAATTGCTTTAATTCATATAAAGATCTTTGCAATTTAACATAGTACAAATTTTGAGGTTTTAAATTACATGCTTCAGACATCTTAAATCATTCCAAGATTTTTCATATGTATGTCATTATCCAATGACCCGTACATGTATATATGTTGTCACTGCTTCCATTAGATGTACGTCTAGTCCTTCGTAGACTGCCAAACTAATAGAAAATTTCGGTTTATATAAGTTTTTGAACCTGAATAGTGCATGGCTTTTGGTTTTAGTCCCCTGAATTTTTTCTCTTAGGATTTCATTCCTACAATTTCAAAAGTTTAGGAAAAAGTCTCTACCATCAAGTGGAGTTTGTTATCTGCTAACGTGGCAGACGGGCGTCACGTCAGCTATGCCACATGAATGTCCATGTCGCCGCAATGTCGAAAATTAACAATTTTAAAAATTATTTTTTAAAAAATATTAATGTGATTAAATAATTCTTTTTTAATAATTAATTAAAGGATATAACATTTTTTGTTTAAGCTATTAGGGTGGTCAGAGATTTTGACAAGCTTTGCAATTTTGAGGAACCCTAATTCAGGGTTTGGTTCTTTCACTCTTGGGGGTGGCTCTGGTGTTGCTCTAACAAGGAAATGTTCTTTTTAGGTCTTGGGGTTGGGTATATTCGAATTTTGGTGTTGTTGTTCAATGAGTTATTGGCGATGTAGCCCACAATTTTAAATTGAGATTGTGGAATCATTCAAACTGGGGAGGGTGCTTCCTATGGACACAGAATGGGCATTTTGTTTTGTATGGATAGTAAGGAATAACTGATAATGGTGGCACAACATTCGCCTTCTAATTAGATCAATCAATATTTTCAATAATTGAATTCAAGTGATGGAAACTTCCAGAATTTGAGGAGAAACCGAACAATGGAGTTGAGTGAGATAGCGCTCGCTAATTTTATTTTAAATTAGTAAAATTAATTTAGTAATTATTTTAAAAAAAGAATTTTTTTGGTTAATTATATTTTTTTAAAAAAAATATTAAGTAGTCCAAATTAATTTAATAACCATTAATTAATAAAAAATAACTATTTAAACAAATTAATAATTTTATAAAAAGTAATTTTAAATTATTAAATTTCCAATGTGGCAGTGATGTGACATCCATGTGGCAAAGCAGACGTGACGTTTGTCTGCCATGTCAGCAGATAACAGACTCCACTTGACGGTAGGAACTTTTTCCTAAAGTTTTTTTTTTGAAATAATAGGGGTGAAATCCTAAGGAAAAAAAAATTCTGGGGATTAAAACCAAAAGTCATACACTTTTCAGGGACCAAAAACTTATTTAAACTAAAAATCTAAAAGTAATTACATCCACAATCGAGGAGTATATAACTTTATAATGATCAATATCCAGGGCCGGTCATGAGATTTTTGGTGCCCTGGGCGAACTAAAGAAATAGTGCCCTCATAATCATCTGAAAATTTTCCTTCTTGTATTTTTTGCTGGAAAATCATTAATAATCCGTTCATAATCAAGGTTCTTTAAAAAGTCATTTTTGATAAAAATCAAAGTAAGATTATGTAATCAAAGCAAGAGATGGGAGAATTAGGGAAAAGAAAGCCTAAATAGTAAATAATCAAATTTTAAATTATAGTAAATAAAAAAGATATTCTATATATACATATACATTCGCCATATTATTTTTTATCACTCTATTATAATTTTTTTGGAATAATTATTTTTATTGGTAAAAAAATAATTATATAAATTGTTATTTAATATCTATATATACTATATAATAATATTTTACCTATTATTTGGTGCCCCCAGAAAAAAAGGACCCCTGGGCAGTCGCCCACCTCGCCCGTGCTCAGGGCCACCCCTATCTATATCCGGCCACTGTGACAAACATTGTGCTATAAGGAGTGCTTTAAATCTCACGATTTCATTATTTCATTTCTTTTACATACAAAAACCCACTTTATTACAAATGGGTTTGACATCTTCATATGGATGGACTACAAGTCCAAAAACTTTATGTTTGATCAATGAGTCCAACTTAGCTTGTATTGCCTCTTTCCATTTTGATCAATGATGTTGACGTTCTTCTACAGTTTGAGGCTCAAACTCATTATCATTGATAATTTCATAAGTAGTTGAATATGAAAAAACATTATCAACAATACTTCACATATTTTCCTCATATTTCCAGATTTTAACGAGATATCATGATTTGTCAGTATTGGGGTCACTTATGGGGCAATTTTTCTATAAATATGGGGTTGTTGATTTATATTTATCTTAACCTCTTCTAGAGTGTCACTTTGCAGTTTCTTCATTTCCTTTTTCTTACAAGGAACAATATCCTCTGCCCCAATAGGTCTACCATGCTTCCACCATACTTTGGATTCATTAGTTGTCATACCTACAAGATGTCCTTTAGGGAAAATTGATCGTGAAGGAACATTTGCAGCTGGGAACATGCTGGGCCGGCCCAAGGCCCAAGCGAGTGAAGCCCTTGATTTAGGCCTCAAAAAACATAGAACATAGAAAATAATAGGTATGGTTGTTTATACTTCCACTTTCTGACTGGGTTTGAATGGCTGTATTTGGAAATTTTGAGTAATTTAGAGAATTAAGCACATGTGTCTTCGAGAATGATTTACAGGCATAGTTTGAGAAGGAAATCTGCCAGGTTCAAGCCTGAGAACCCAGAACCAAATGAAGACTTCTTTGAGATAGATGATGCAAAATTTGCTGTCTCCCATTTATGTGATAATATGTCAGAAAAAAGTGGTCCAACAACATCAAGTGTAACTTCTGGAAAAGAAAACAAAGAAAACATTGCATGTAAGTTTGATCCTCGGGAGATTAGAAGATCGTCTGTTGGGCGGCCATTGCGTCGAACAGTTGTGAAGGTTCAATCCTACAGGGAAGTTCCACTTAATGTGAAGATGAGATGACCTAATTGAGTCAATTCTATATCAGTTTCTCACTGAATTATCATTAATTTTGTAGAGAAGAATGGAGTGGAAGCTTGAAGCATGTTACGTCCTACATCCTGATGGCATAATGCATTGAATTGTTATAGAGTTCCATTTATTTTTTTTAATAGATTCTTGTTTAGGGCTTTGCATAATTGAAAACTAACGTACGTTCCATTGTGATCATCTTTACATGATAACAAAAGCTAGCAACTATGGGGATGTTACATAATATTTTGCTTTTTGCAGATTATTAATAATGTTTTTATCATTTTAATGATTAGGTTTTGAAGCATTTTTGTGTATCAATTTAATAAATTTATTACTTCTTAGTCTAAAGTTTTTTATTAAAACAGGGATATTAAAAAAAATTAGACAAATAATGAATTGAATCAGTTTTTAAAAAAACAAATATTTAATATTAGCTTTGGTGGCGGTTCCAAACCGCCGTTATAATTTCTGTATATTATAAAATGTGATATTTTGTGGTGGTTTAGAACCGCCGTTATATTTATAGTTATTTTTCAAAATATGTTTTTTTGTGGCGGTTAGAAACCGCCACTAAATTTGCGACCGTAGTACCAGTGGTTGTGAAAAACCGCCGCAAAATAGCTTCGCGACAATCACTTCTGAGGCAGTTTCTAAACCGCCGTAAAATTTTTTAGCGGCGGTTCAAACCGCCGCTATTTGACATATAAAACCGCCGCAAAACACCATATTTTTGTAGTGCAAGTTGTATCTTTTTATATTATATCTTTTTGATACTTTTAAAACATGAACAAAAATTAGCTAGCCCACTTGGTATGAAAGGTTATCATTAGCTGCAAGGTCTAGGGTTCAACTCCTCATTTTGTATAAAAAAATTATTTTTGTATGAGAAAATTGTTAGGTTAATTTATTTTTATTTTTTAAAAGGTTTCGCCACAAAGTTTGCTTTAGGCCTCAATAGATGTTGGACCGGCCCTGGGAACATGTGATTTAATGGCATTTTGAGTGTTTGTAAAAATATATCCAATTTTTAGAATACTTATTTGGGAACTTAACCAGGTCGTAAACATACTTGTTGTATTGCTTATAGAGGCATTGAGAATATTGTTATACTCATTTTCTTGGAGAGGCACTGTTGTAAAGAATACTCTTAATGAATAATCCGACTCGGTTGTTGGGGTTTGTGGATAGGCACAAGTGAGCTGAATCAGGATACATACATTTGTATTTATCTTCTTTTCTCTAACATTGCATATTTGTTTTATCTTCTTTTCTCTAACATTTCATTTTAATGCAAATGTTGTGTTTCTATTTCATGATATTTTTCTTTTGAAGTATACTAAAATTTGTTTGGGTTTCTCAAGTGTTTAAAAATGCTTAAAACCATAATTTAACCTCCTTGTTGTATTCTTTGTTTCACTTACACATTCAAGTTCATAGTTTTCTTAACATATTTGTGTTGCCCCTTATATTTCTTTTTGAAATTACAATCAGATAATGACATGTACTTGAAAGTAAGGGTGTTCTTCGATCCTGGTCAACCTGATGAACCCAATAACCCAACCAAACCCAATTTAATTGGTTTCAATTTTTCAATGAACAGGTCCAACCTAACCCAGCCCGATTAAACCCGATCATGTTTGGTTCGGGTAACGGGTTTATGATTATGAACTCGTGGATCCAACCCTTATACTAAAATAACACATGCCAAAATGAAGGATTTTAGGTTAACTCAAAATGTCCCTGCCCCTGTCCCACCATTCTGGTTAAATCAAAATGTCCATGTCCCTTACTTTACTCCATTGTTCCCTCGTATGACGTCTCCGTCCCTAACAACCGGCACGTCGTCCCTACTTCGTCATGTGTTGCCCAGCTTCGTCTATCTCCCTCATCGTTCTCTAGTCCTCACCATCGCGCGCCCCATCTTTGTTTGTCGTCATTCTTCTTCTCCGGCCAATAACAAGCTCGAGCTGCTCCGCTACACGTCGTTCTTTTTATTATTGGCATTACGTGCCGCTCCTCCTCAAATCTGGTGCCACTGATGGCGGACGACCTCCTCCTCCATGTCTCTCATCTCGACGTTTAGATCCTGTGCCACGTACTGTAACACCCCCCTGGGGCATTACTTTGTAATACTTGCAGAAATAAATTAAAAAGAAATTTGCTGGTTGTTTTCGAAAATTGATTTACTTTAAGTCAGAAAATCTAGGTGTAAAAAAAATTTCTCCTTACCCCTTCGGAAGAATGTGATACAAACAACACAATATTACATTCATCCCATACTTGATATCACACATATACTAAACGTCTAAAAACATACATCCTCAAACACAAACCTAAGCTGGTTTCTCTACAAGACACTCACTGATAAGACCCCCCGTGATCATTCCTATGATCACACACCTCTTCCCGCAATCCGGACTTAAGTCTCCAGGTGACTTAAGGAACTCCTCTGCAACATCTGTACTCGTGTACCAAGGTACAACAGCAAAACCAGAAGAACAAGTATATGCAAGGGTGAGAACCAATATATGGATTTTAAAATGATAACTACATGCGCGACACACACAAAATAGCATATACACATATATATTCACAACCACATAAAATTATCAGAAATAAACAAGAGAGTTTATCAAGGGGTCTCATACCCGACAATCATCGTCATTTGCAAAAATGCACGGCATTTCAAGGTTCATCATCTAACTTTTATAACTAATCTCCGGATATTCCAAACTGCTTTTCACTTGAGCGGATCAGGCTCTTACATGGCGCATTGCTCAAACTCCTAGCACAATGGTCATCACGAAACATGGCGCATCGTCCAAAACTCCTGGCGCGATGGTCAACACGGAACATGGCGCATCGTCCAAAACTCCTGGCGTGATGGTCAACACGGAACATGGTGCATCGTCCAAAACTCATGGCACGATGGTCATCACGATAAATGGATCATTCTGTCCATAAAAACACATTGCCCGTTAAGGTACAATAATCAAATTCACATGACGCATTGTCCATCAAGGTACAATGATCATCGTGATAAATGGAACATTTGTCCATAAAAACACATTGTCCATTAAGGTACAATGATCAATACCGGCACGTCTGCCAATTAATGCATGTAAAACATTTTGTTTTCGTCACTTTTCTTTTTCGTTCATTCTTTCCTTGTCGGAGCTCAAAAGCTTACGACCTTCTCAACTTTTAAACATTTAAGTTTGCCTTTTAATTTCAACAATAGGACGCAAAGTCCGAGTGTGCAAATCATGAAGGTCTAGACCGATGTATTTAGCCTTAGTTTCGTAGATTATAAATCACAAAACTTGCACAATCTTTATAGGACAAAATAGTCCATAACTTCACCATTAGGACATACTGTCCGTACCATAGAACAGTAGAACACCGACGTCTCGGCAACTAGGTTCTTTTTCAATTTTAAAATCATTTTCATTCTGTGAAACACAAATCCAAAACAAAACCTCCGCAACTTATCCAAGTTATCGGAATTAATACCGTTATGTAAAACTAATTTACAAAAAAATCCTTTTTCGTTGGAAATTCGTTATAAAATCATCAAATCACCCAAAAACTCATCTTCCTCTGAAAATCTTTATTTGAACCTTTAGTTCTAAAAATATCGTTTGAGACTAAATCTCTGTTTAAACAAATACTGCTATTTTTTAGAATGCTTCCCGTAAATATTTTCGGAATTAACCGACGTTTAGCATTTTAAAAATGTTTTAAGTCAAAATTTGATTATTCGAGTAAAATAATTTTCTCAACACCATAAATAAATTATTTTTGAAACTTAACTTCTTATAATACCATTTTCTAATATTTTGCAATTTCTTACGTAAAAATTAGCAGTACTAAAATATTTTCACGGTTACGTCCTCACTGTGACTCATAATTCACACTTACGCCATTAAATCATTAAAATAATAGTATTTTCAACTATTTCACACTTTTAACCAATCACATAATTCAATAATATTATAATACTATATTCCACCAATTAAAAATTCAATATTTCTTATAAAGCTTTTTAAAGTTTTTATCTTCTTAATTAATTGAGCACTAACCACTGTCAGACTTCTCAATCGACAATCAACATCCATAAACATTCCACATCAACATTATAGCATATAATACAGTTTATAACATGCATTAAAACACGATAACAATTAACTGCAGATAATCAATTAAAAGCATATAATAACAACAAATAAATTAACTACGCAAGATAATTTGAAGACACCACAAACACACTCAAATAAATTATACAAGCCACATACTAATAGCATATAGCTATCGAAAAAAATCCCTCAGGTACTCCCCTTACCTCTTTGAAGTTACAGACTTTCCTTGTCACGAGTCCTCGAGTTAGAATCCGGTTATCACCAAACAACTTAGACAACAAAATCAAGTATTATTTTCCATAACAAACACAACCAAAAATAACAAGATCAAACAACAAAATCACTCATAAACTACATGATAGGTTCGGCCATCACTACTTTAGTTGGCTAAACATGATAAAATTTTGTAAGCTTTTGGATTAATGATCCTTAAGTATAAGAGTTACATAATCAATTGTCATTTGACAAAGGTTGAATCAAAAACTCATATAACTCAAATAATTAGGGTTTCGGCCATCATGATTAAAATAGGCTAGAGTTTGATTTGGTTTATAATCTCTTGGAATCAATAATCATAGGTATTAAAGAGGTGATATTAAGTATTACATGACAAATATTGAAACAAAATCCATTTACACCAAAACCTAGAGTTTCGGCCTTGCTTCATAAAATAGGCTAGAGGTTTCAAAAATTAGCAAGCTTCTAGATTTAATAACAATACGTATTGAAGAGCTTAAATCAATTGTTCTATGTCAAAAATTGAAACAAAACTACTTTGCTCCTTTTCTACCTAGGTTCGGCCACTTTAGGAAAAATAGGATAGAAATTTTTGTTTCATTCATGCTCCTGGATACTAAACATAGAGATGATTACAAGATCATAGAAATTGGTTTCATGGTCATAAGATTTTTCTACAATTTTCTAGAGATTTTAGAAGATTCTAGATCTAGGAATTTTATGTGATGATCATGGCATAAACTTGTAAAATAAATGAAGATGAAGACTTAGATGAGCAAGGTGATGAGGTTTTACCTCTTGAAGCTTGAAGAAATGACAAGAAATGATGATGTTCTTCACAAAATCATGTTTGTGTTCTTATGTTTTTGAGAGAAAAGCTAAGGAAGAAGATTAAAGAAATGAAAAAAATTGCCTAAGTGTGGTTTAATGAGGATGGGCAGCGCATATAAGGAGGAGTGAGGGCAGTTTTGTCCATCAAAAATTGCCTTGAGGACAAAATGGTAAAAATATACATGGGGACAAACTTTTAATTCCTTTAAAGTTCAAGGACATTTTAGATATTTCATACCTAAAGTAATCAGATGAAAATCGAGTGGTTGATGTTGAAGGAGCGGTGACTGATTTGTGACCACAAAACAAGGAGGAAGTAGCCAATTTGCACTTGTCTTGCCTTAACAATGGTTAATGTTTAACTAGGATAGGTTAGGTTAGGGGTATTTTGGTCTTTTCACACTTAAACTCGTCATTACTTTCATTAATTGTAGGTGAGTCACCCCCGGATGACTCATTGTCTTCATCCATCTGGTGTCGGATTTTGTCTCTGCAAATCGGTTCTCGACTCAGTCGATTACCCGATTTAGGTTTTACGCCCAAAATAACTTACTTATTTTGAAAATTTTCAAAATAACCACTATCGTTGGAAAATTGATAAAAAAAACCTTAATCGTTTCGTTCACGAGTCAAAATTAGGTTTTCTGATCAGTAAAATCTTACTGTTAGTGGAAACGCAGACCGGGTTCCGTCTGAATTTTCAACCCAAAATTTAATCGTAACTCTCTGCGATAAAGTAGAGTATAAATATGACTTTGGTTTATCCAAAATCATTTTCTAACTTCATATAAAAATATAAACATTTACTTATATTTATACCGATATTAAAAAGCAGAAAAATCGTGGTGTTACACGTACAGGGTACTTCTTTAATTTATGATACTTTTTTCATCCCTTTTGAATGTTATTGTATATTGATCGACCCTTGATCCAGAGAGGATTCTAATTTGCCGTTGTTACCGATCCGATCCACCCGACCTGAACCAACATGTGTTTGGTCGGGTTGGTTTGGTTCGGGTTTGTATAAGTTTTTGCACAAACCCAACCCAACCTGAGAGATATTGATTAGTTCGATTAACGGGTTTGGTCAAAACCGACCCAACCCAACCCTTGTACACTCTTACTTGAAAGACGAATCATACACATTGAGACTAGGAAATTGGTATATGAAGGACTTGAATCTAACCATTAATTTAATCATATATGACATACACATCAATCCATTGGATTGTTTCTAATATTTCTTAACAACAAAGCATTCAACAATAAAAAAACATTGCCCCAATAAAATGTGATTTTTTTCTTAATTCCTCAAATGAGAGTAGAGTAAATTAAGTAAATAAAAACAAGAGGCAAATATTTATTTTTAATCACTGCTTTGTGCAATCTGTGGGCTTGAAGGAGACAACTTTCTTTTGAAGGTCATAGCCAACCAAGAGGTTTTGTTGTGCCAAGTTCCCAAATATGGAAACATTTGGATCTGGAGATGACCTGAAAGCTAAACATACAACCTCATCATCAACTTGAACAAAGGTGTTGAGAGCATTCAAATGGACATCCGCACCACGAAAGTGTGCTGTGATTACTGGAACCTCCAGTTTATTTGAAGTAAATTTGTAGCAAAGGCTCAATAATTGTGAAGGTTCCTCAGTACGCTCCAATTTAACTGCATCTGCAACTGTGGATTCCAATCTAGAGTAAACGTCTTCTGGCAAAATAGTGAGGGTTGTGCCTGAGTCAATTATGATGTTACCAGGTTTACCAATGCCAGAGGAGGGGCTTCCAAAATCTATTTTGTTGTCTCCCACACTAAACCCTTCCAAGTTTAGGTAGTAAAAGACTTCTAGGACCATGGGAGTTGAGACGACATCACCACCAGAAACCACAACATCATCTCCAAAATTAAGTTTGCTTGAGAAATTAGACTTTTCAAAAGGCACTAAACAATAGGAGAATTTGCCACTTATTGAAGAACCGAGTTAAGATATAAGGGACACGGGTCCATTTCCGAGGCCAACTATGCCAGAGCTTTGCCCTTGAAAAGACATGGTGTTACTGTGACCACATCCAACCACAGTCTTAGGAAATTGGATAGGAGAGCCACTAGTGGAACCTAAAGTGAGAGTCTCTAAACTAAGATCTCCTTCTGATCGTGACCCATCCCCATATTGAATAATATAATTGCAATTTTGCTGATCGTCATAAGAGCAAGAAGTGTATGTCTCAGATTTACATGTAGTAGAACTTCAAGGAATACTTTTGTATGTCCTTGATTCTGAAGGGTTGAATATTGGAGTGGTTTGATTGAAACAGGGTTCACAGGGCTTGCATTACAACCAAACAATGTCGCTACCCGTATCAACAATACCAAGGAGTTGGAATGGTGGGGTGCCAACTGAGTAACTCATGAGGTATTCACCTCGATCAGGTGTTACATCAGACTCAACTGTATTTGTAGAAACGGAACGTTTGTTGAAATGATTGGCATGATTAATGGAACGCTGAATAGCTTTGGCTACTCTTTGGAAACGAGTTTCTGTGGGAAGATAAAATGGTGATTTTGAAGAATCACGGTGAATGAGCTCTACACTAAAACCCAAAGCCTCAACGAGGGAGATGCCACAAAGGCAAAACAAGAAAAAAAAACAAGAGATGGATTCAATTTTCCCATGGCTGATTTGAAACTCTTGATACAACTTTTTCAAGTGTCTTATCACTAGGGAATTCTAATGGCTTTTTATAGGGCTTTGATGGGGACGACGAATTAACGTGTCAGATAACTTGTGAGTGGGAAAAGGTGCTACACAAATTTGGAAATGAGAAAAGATAAAAAGAATTCCAAATCTTTCGATATTGGGATTAATCTTTTGGTTATTATTATTAATATATATATATATAAGGAAAATTTACATCGGATTTGTTGCCAAATAGGACCATACGAATGAGATATAATTTACTTACAAAACTTATTATATATATATATATATATATATATATATATATATATATATATATATATATAACATTTATCTTAAAGTCAAGTTTTACATATATATGTTTGAACCAAATAGAACTATTCATAGCACATAAATATATAAAACTTTTTTTTAACTAGAATATAAAACTTTAGAGAAATGTTATTAAATGTAAAAGGGTAATTTAAATCGGATTTGTTGCCGCCAAATCGGACCATACTAAAATGATTTTGAAAGCTATTACTTGTAATATATTTTGTATTATATATATAATAATATATATATATATATATATATATATATATATATATATATATAACATATCTCTAAAATTCAAGTTTTACATATGTATGTTTGAACCATAAAGAACTATTGATTGCACATACATATATAAAACTTTTTTTTATTTTGATTGGAATATAAAACTTTAAGAGTAATGTTATTAATATATATATATATATATATATATATATATGAAAATTTACATCGGATTTGTTGCCAAATTGGACCATATTAAAATGATTTTGGAAACTATTACTTGGTAATATATTTTGTAATATATATATATATATATATATATATATATATATATATATATATATATATATATATATATATAAAAGGAAAATTTACATAGGATTTGTTGCCAAATCGGACCATACTAAAATGATTTTGGAAACTATTACTTGGTAATATATTTTGTAAAATATAATGGTATTAATGAGATATATTAAATGTTCATTTAAAATATTTATTTTTTATACTTAAAATTCAGGAGTTTAATTGGAATACACTGTCAGTGTAAAAGTTTTTTTACACTGTCAACCAATAATAAATCGCCACGGCATTGAAAATCTTTGATACTTATTCAAATCATCTTAAAATACTTTACACTGACGTTGCATACCAATTAAACTCGAAATTCAATCGTATATATTTACTTCAAAAAATGGTATGTTTATTCAAAATTTATATATAAGGATATTATGTTCATTTGAAATATTTTTGGCTTAATTGCACTTTTGGTCATTCAGGAATCACGTTATGCAATTTTGTTCCTCCTTGTTTAAATTGCACCAATTGGGTTCCCCAAGTAGGGATGGCAATGGGGCTGGGCGGGGGCGAGTGCGGGTAGTGCTTCCCTCGCATCCATCCCCGTTAATAACCATAGATATATATTTATGCGGGTAGTGGGTATGCATGGATATATGTGGTTATTTAAGAGTCTAGAATAAATGGAAAGAAAATAAAATTATCAAATATAATATAGCAATATATTATATTAACATTGTATAATATACTATTTGTATTTAATTAATATTATTATTATGTGTTTAACCACTAAAGAGTATAAAATAATAATAAAATAAAGTTTATTTCATCTCAAAGTGATAAAAATTATCATAATATATATTATATATTTAATAAAAAAAATTATTATGAATATACGGGTATCCGTGGGGTGGGTACTATGATCCTCATCCCCATTTAATAGGTATTCATTTACTTTACCCAATGCGGGTATCTGCGGGTGCGAGTAATTTTACCATCCCTATCTCCAAGTATCCCTCATGTTACAATGAGGTCCCTCTATCTCTGTGTCATCCAATTTTTAAAGTCAGTAACCCACGTGACACATGTGTGATGGATTTGGCACTTGGTGAGGTCATTGTGCCATCCAATTGCACTTTTTTTTGCTATTTGTAAATCAATTGGATTGACAATCTCCTATGAGAGTAAATATACTAGTTAAGTCCCACTCTTCATCATAATCAATATCATTTGGAGAGATGTCATCCGCACTATCATTAAAAATGATCTCACTAGGTAGCAGATCAATTACACGTTTGCCACGCAAGCTACTGGCATTAAAAATTGGATGGCAACAAAGGAACCTAAGCGTAACATGAGGGATACTTGAGGCCCCAATTAGCACAATTGATATCCAGGGGACCAAAATTGCACATAGTTAAAGTCATATTACATATGAATATATTGAAGTTGACTATATAGTTTTGATGATGATTTCCAAATGCATCAAGTGAAGAAGTAATCTAAGTTGAAGGCATTCACAAAGTTAAGGATTATTTGGTAAAATTGCTTTTAGAATGAAACATACCTTTATTTTTGTAACACCCCATTTTTCGTTAAGCGCTTTTGTATGTGTCTTGTTTGTTAGGAAGGTTTAGAATGAGCTAACTGGGGTTTTAGGTGGAAAATTCCTTTCTTAGGCTTGCGTCTTGTGACTGTCTGAGTCACAAGCACGGTCGTGCTTGATAGGGAGCACAAATGTGCTCGTTGGGCTAGCGCATCTCGCTGACGATAAGTTGAGCACGCCCGTGCCCAACAGTGAGCAGCCCGTGTAGGCGCTAAGTTGAGCAAGGCCGTTCTCAAGGAGGAGCACGACCGTGCTCAGGTCTGTGCCTTTAAATACATAACAGTAACCGAGGGTTTTAGTCATAAACCCTATTTTGGTAACAGTAGCCACCCTATTGCGGCTACAACCCTTTTCTTCCATATTTTCTCTAAACCCATTGCATTCTTGGAGCTTTGGAAACTTGTGGGAACGTCTAGTTAGTTAGTGCCAAACACAGTAAGGTAATAGTTCTTCCCTCTTTTGGTGTCCCTTCTTCTATTAAGAATTGGGAACTAATGGTTTAACCCTTTTTGTTTGACCAAGGCTTGGAAATCTAACTGAGTCGTTCGAGGGACGTATTGGTTTATCAGTTGAGTTGTCACTATAGGATTTTTCTACCAGGTATGGGGAGAAGGATAGTGTATTCATTAGGCAAGGGGTAGCATAAGATGAGGGGTTCCCATAGCCCTGTTATATGTTTTTGTTAATTGTTATTAATGTCATGTTGTGTTTGATTATGACTATGCCTAAATTGTTGTTGATGCCATGATCTGTTTGGTTGTATGGATTAATTACTATACATGTTAAGTTGGTTAATGGTATGTCTGCAATGTATGCCTATTGTCTCATGATTGTTATGTCATATGCCTAATGATGTATATTTGGTTGAATCTGGACATGATATGAGATTTGCTATATGTTGTTGTTATACATCTGTTGGCTGATTGTTGATTGACCGAGTGATGATGATGAGCATGATAATAAGACCCAAACTGCCTTATTTAGGACTTTTAATTTATGTAATGGTTAAGGGATTAATTTCCCAATAATTCATAAGACATGAATGGTTAGTGAGAGGTGAGGTTTGATGCCAATTGGATTAGTCAAAGGACCCTAGGATCTGATTTGAGAGCATTATGGAGTTTTTGGCTCCAAGAACATAGGTTGAATCTGCCTAGAATAGTACGACTGGACCAGGAACACGCCCGTGCTCCCAGTTGAATTCTGGAAGGTGGCCGCACATTGAGCACAGTCATGCAAGACGGTGAGCACGATCGTGCTCCACTTAAGTGGCAGCACGATCATGCTGGGGTGAGCACTCTCGTGCTCCCCTTACTGGTCAGAACGTGAATTGAATGTTCCAAAGGGGTGTTTCACCCCAGATATATATCCCCAATAATGTAGTAAGATACCAATTGAATAAATAAGATCAAGATAACTTAATTAAAGATTAATTAAGAAGAATAAGAATACTAAGTTGCTTAAGCCGATGCCCTTTGGGCTACCGCACGTTGATATACTTTTGTGCTTTTTGGCCAAAGTGGCCTCAATGCTTTTCGGTAGAGGTGTTGATAAGTTGAACCTTAGTGCTTTTGGCTTAGGGGGATTTGACCCAGAAGGGTTAAAGTGTTGATGTTGACGTTGATGATGGTGATAAGTCTTGGGTGCTTATTAGCCTAAGCAAAGGAGGTGGTTGTCTTGTCTGTTGTTGTGCTCATGCATTCATCCTTTGAAGTTGTTAGTGGGGGGAAGGTAAACATAGGGGAGGTCGTCCTTGAGTATGACGATCTGGCCATGTCTCAGTGGTTCACCCAAGGTTTGGTGAACCGTGCGCCCCCGCGGTGGAGTGTTCTCGTTATGATGCCTCGACTATCTAAGGGGTTCACCCATGGTTTGGTGGACTGTCGACATTGGTGCTTTTTGGCCAATGTGGATATGTAACTCTGAAGTTGCCTTCCTGAGATAGTTTGGATCCACATGCATAACGAAGTAGTGGTGTAGTGTTGCACCATATAGCATATGTTGGTTGAGATGACATGTTGATATGATTATTTTATGTTGATGTTATGTTGTATATTGCTATTCCATGTTATGATGTATGTTCATCTTGTTTAACTACTTCAATGTCGTTGTGTTTACATGATTTCTTACTCCCCGTTTCTCTTTGTTTGTTGTTGGCATGTATCTCTTTATGCAGAGATGGTGAGCAGCCAGAGGAGGAGTGACTCTAAGGAGCCGCGTCTCTAGCTAGGATGATTAGTTTTATAGTTGATAGTATAGTTTTCAGTTTCGTTGTATTCCGAGGATTTATTCCGGAATGGTTATACCAGCTCTGTATGTGACATCGGAGTTGGGTTATGTTTTAATGTTTATGTTTTATCTTTTAAAACTATGTTCATTTCCGTGTTGAGATGTTACAATGTGGGAGCTTTTATCCAAGTTTTTATTTTATTAAATAAATGCATGTTTTTATATTACCTCTTTAAGTAAATGTTTTATAAATAACGTGCTGGGGTAGAGGGAGTCACATTTAGTGGTATCAGAGCAGTTGGGCCCTGTCCGGACTGAAATAACCAAAGTTAACACAAGAAGGGGGGTTGAATTGTGTTTACCAATTTTTTCGGTTACTTAAAAATATTTTCACAAGCAGAACTTAGATTATAGAAAATCAGACGAGTGATACGTCTAATATTCAGACAGAATACGCAAGCAAACAGAGAAGAGTAAAACAGAGTTTGATATTCACAATATTAACTCCCCAAGTTAAAAGCTTGAACAGAATAGTACTTAAGAAAAATAAAGAGATAAGGGACGAGGAATATCACTCAAGAGTTTTATACTGGTTCACCCCAAAATCCACAGGGCTACGTCCAATTTCTTGGCAGCACCAAGTTTCCACTATAACTGAGTAAATTACAGTACAAGTATTCTTTGCACACCTAGCCTCTTTAGGCTCAACACTCAAACAAGTATTCTTTGCACACCTAGCCTCTTCAGGCTCAACACACAAGTAATATAAAGGTTTTGGGTAATTAATACAACTTGCAAGTCTTTCAAATCACACTCAAGGAGTGGAATAAATATGAAGTGTGAAAGACTGCGAATTAATATCAAATGATTGAAGGTGTATTCAATGAAAGAATGAAGAAGGTAATGAGGAGAGTAAATGCTTCTACACAGTGTTCTTAATGATATTCAACTTCTTGTTTTCATCTTCATTGTTTGATCTATTTAAAGGCTTCAATCAAGAGATCCGTTTAGACACAGCTTCAGAAAATGTGTTCTTTTGATTTGAGCTTGAGATACCATTAATGCCAAAGAGTCGTTCTGCATTAACATTAAATGCTTGGGAACGTTTGGCTTTGACAAGGTTGTCCAAGAGTACATTTTAATCTTAATCAGCTGTTATATCAGAGTAGGCGGCAGCAGGCTTCTTGTACATGCAGTAGAGAGCTTTCCTCTTTTAGTGCAACAGTCAGTTCACTTTTCAAAAAACACTTTTACTTTGTACTAAAACAGCTAAAAGGTTACTGCTGTGGTACGAAGATTGCGTGTTTATTCCTTAAAACCTTGAAACAAACGTTCTTTATTATTTATCCTTTGTGCTATTGTCCAGAGGTCTTCGAGATCCTTAAGGAAGGCATTTAATATGAATAAGATGACTTGGACTTAATTTCTGACAAACTGACATTATACCAGAGTTGGAAAATCAGACGGGTGAGAAGTAATCAGAAATCAGACGAGTATCATGCAGTCCAAAACTAGACGGGTGCTAGCTTATTCCAAAAGTCAGACGGGTGATCAACTGAGTCTGTTTCAGACAGATGCTTCTTGCCACGTCATCAAGTAAACTCAGATCTTGATAGCGCATTGACTTGGTCTTTGACTAAAAATTAGATGAGTGGTTTTCAGACAGGTCTTATAAACTGAGCTCTACTGAAAATTAGACGAGTCGGAAAGTAGACAAGTGAACTTAAATCTGATTTTCTGCACACTTATCAGATTTGTTAGTATGAGGTCTCAACACGGACGTGGTATGAGTCTTTTGTGTGCTCTTGTTTGAATTGTCTATACTTGTTATAGACAAAGATGCTTAAAGTTGTAAGTCTGTGTTCTCTCTGCTTATGTTATCTGTATTTAATGGTTGTTTTGGACATGTACAAGAACTCATGGAAGGAAGAGGCAGAAACAATCAGGCAATCACTGACGCATTGGTACTTCTTGCCAATGCAATCGGACAAGTTCATAAAAACAACAACGGAGGACCAGCTGAGTTTCAGGGTCTCGAAAAGTTCCAGCGGAACAATCCGCCGTCTTTCAGAGGAGCTTATGACCCCGAGGGAGCTTTGTTGTGGATGAGGGAGATCGAGAAGATCTTCATAGCTATGGTTTGCAATGATCGGCGGCGGGTTATCTTCACCACGTTTATGCTCACTGAGGAGGCTGGGCACTGGTGGGAGAACTGTCGTCAGAGGATGGCGGCTGAGGGTATAACAGTCTTGGGCTATGTTCAAAGATAGGTTTCTGGAGAAGTATTTTCCTGCAGATGTTTGTGACAAGAAGGAGATGGAATTCTTGACGCTGAAGCGATGAAATATGTCAGTGGGCGAGTATGCGGCTAAGTTTGAGGAGCTGGCTAGGTATTACACACCTTATCATGTCATGGTGGATGATCGGTCAAAGAGTATAAAGTTCGAGGATGGCCTTCGTCCGGGGATCAAGCAAGCGATCAGTTATTAGGAGATCAGAGTCTTACCAACCTTAGTGAACAAGTGTAGGATCTATGAGGATGCCTACAAGTCCAGAGTGGCCAGTTTCAGGAATTCAGATAGTCAGGGCAGAAAGAAGACCATGCAGAAGGACAAAGGCAAGCAGCGTTACGCTCCACCCGGCCGGGATTTCAAGCAGAGTGCCAGGAAGCCACAGTTTCTCAAGATAGGTCCAGGGGTGGTAATTCCAATGCCTCTAGACCCATGAAGTGTGGCAAGTGCGGCACACTAGATCACTTCACTACCCAGTGCAAGGAATCTAATGTCCTCTGCTTTAGGTGTGGCATGTATGGCCACATCAGTCGGGATTGTGGAGGAGCAAAGTTAGAACCTCCAAGTGCTAGCAAGAGTCAGCAGTCTTAGGCTAATCGACTGGAGACCACTGGGAGAGTCTTTACTCTTAATGGAGCTGAGGCCTCTGAGTCTGATGACTTGATTCAAGGTATATGCTTAATTGATGGAACTCCTTTAACTGTATTGTTTGACTCGGGTGCTATGGACTCGTTTATATCACATGATAGGGTCAAGAGTCTTAGTTTATCTGTTACCTTTCTTGAGTATTATTTGGTTGTTTCTACACCTACAAATAAACATGTTCTTACTTCTCATGCATGCAAGAACTGTCATATCACCATTAATGGTAGAACTTTTATTGTAAATCTTGTATGCCTACCTTTAAAGAACCTCGATGTCATTCTTGTCATGGACTGGTTATCTTCCAACCACGTCTTTTTGAACTGTTTCGATAAAACCATAGTTTTGAGAACTCTTGTGGAGTCTAAGGATCCAATATTTCTCTCTGCCAACCAAGTCAAGACTTCGATGAAAGATGAGCCCAAGTGTTCAAGATGTTGTCTTCCCTGGAAGTAGAGAGCCCTCCTGATGTCGAAAGTGTTCCTGTTGTGCGGGAATTTCCTGAAGTCTTCCCAGGGGATGTTTATAACTTGCCCCCTGAGAGAGATGTTGAGTTCACCATAGACTCAGTGCCTGGCACCGGGCCAATATCCATAGTGCCCTATAGAATGTCTCATCTATAGCTAGCTAAGTTGAAGGAACAGATAGAAGAACTTATCCAGAAGCAGTTTATTAGGTCTAGCGTATCCCCCTGGGGTGCGCCAGTGTAGCTAGTAAAGAAGAATGATGGCAGTATGAGGTTGTGTGTCGACTATCGACATCTCAACAAGGCGACCATTTAGAATCGGTATCCCCTCCCTAGGATTGATGATCTTATGGATCAGTTGATTGGAGCTTGTGTTTTCTCGAAGATAGATTTGAGGTCAGGGTACCATCAGATTCGGGTTAAGTCTGAAGACATCCCGAAGACAGCGTTTAGGACGTGTTATGGTCACTATGAGTACTTGGTTATGCCCTTTGGTGTGACCATTGCTCCTGTTGTGTTCATGGACTACATGAACAAGACCTTTCACCCTTACTTGGATAAGTTTGGGGTGGTTTTCATAGATGACATCTTAGTGTACTCTAAGACCAATGAGGAACATGAGGAACGCTTGAGGGTTGTTTTGCAGACCCTTAAGGAAAAGTAATTGTGTGCTAAGTTGTCTAAGTATGAGTTTTGGTTAGAAGATGTGAGTTTCTTAGGACACGTCATCTCTAAAGGTGGCATAGCCGTTGACCCGGCTAAGGTAGAGACGGTGCTCCAGTGGGAAGCGCTGAAGTCAGTAACAGAGATTAGGAGTTTCTTGGGTTTAGTAGGGTACTATAGGAGGTTTATAGAAGGTTTCTCTAAGTTAGCTTTACCCTTAACCCGTCTCACCAAGAAGGGACAGTTGTTTGTGTGGGAATTTAAGTGTGAAGAGAGTTTCCAAACCCTTAAGGATAGGTTAACATCAGCACCAGTGTTAGTTTTGCCAGATCCTAGGAAACCTTTTGTAGTGTACTGTGATGCATCGAAGCAAGGTTTGGGTGGCGTGTTGATGCAAGATGGTAAGGTAGTGGCTTATGCCTCTAGGCAGTTGAAAACCCATGAAAAGAACTACCTACCCCTGACCTAGAATTAGGAGTTGTGGTGTTTGCTTTAAAGATTTGGAGGCATTACCTTTATGGAGCAAAGTTTGAGGTCTTTAGTGATCATAAGAGTTTGAAGTATCTCTTTGATCAGAAGGAGTTAAATATGAGGCAACAAAGGTGGATGGTGTTTTTAAAGGATTACGAGTTTGATCTAACCTACCACCCAGGAAAGGAAAATGTAGTGGCAGATGCTCTAAGTAGGAAAACCTTGCACATCTCCACTTTGATGGTTAGGGAGATGGATCTGATTGAGGTGTTTAGAGACCTGAGTTTAGCTTAGGAAGTTACCTCTACGAGCATTAGGCTTGGAACCTTAAAGGTTACCAACAATTTGATGGATCAGGTTAGAGAGGGTCAAAAGATAGATCGGTTTCTCTTAGACCAGAGAGAGTTGCTTGCTCAAGGTAGAAACCTTAGTTTTAAGGACGTAAGTGATGGAGTTTTGAGGTTCAGAGATAGAGTCTGTATACCAGACGTCCCGGAGCTTAGAAAGTTGATCCTTGAAGAAGGACATAGGAGTGGACTGAGTGTTCACCCAGGTGCCACTAAGATGTATCAAGATCTTAAGAGGATGTTTTGGTGGCCTAGGATGAAGAACGATGTGGCTGAGTTTGTGTATGCTTGTTTAGTGTGCCAAATGGCTAAGATAGAACACCAGAAGTCATCAGGGAAGTTGCAACCTTTAAGTATCCCAGAATGGAAATGGGACAGTATTTCCATTGATTTTGTGTTCTCCCTAGGACTCCAACTGGTTTTGGGGCTATATGGGTGGTTGTGGATAGACTGACTAAGTCCGACCATTTTATCCCTATGAACGTGGAATACCCTTTGGGAAAGTTGGCTAAGCTGTACATCAGAGAGATAGTTAGGCTATATGGTATACCCTCTAGCATAGTATCAGATAGAGACCCGAGGTTTACCTCTAGTTTTTGGAATAGTTTGCAAGAGGCCTTAGGAACGGAGCTTAGGCTAAGTTCAGCCTATCACCCACAGACTGATGGTCAGTCTGAGAGAACCATCCAGTCGTTAGAGGACCTGCTTAGAGCCTGTGTGCTAGAACAGTCAGGTAGTCGGGACAAGTTCTTGCCCCAGGTAGAGTTTACCTACAACAATAGTTTCCATTCCAGTATTGGGATGGCACCTTATGAAGCTATTTATGGGAGGAGATGTAGGACACCCTTGTGTTGGAGTGAACCTAGTGATAGTGTTGTGTTAGGACCTGAAGTGGTGCAAAAAACCACCGATAAAGTGAGGATGATTCAGGAAAATATGAAAGTGGCACAGAGTAGGCAAAAGAGCTACCATGACAAAAGGAGGAAGGCGCTCGAATTCCTGGAAGGTGACCATGTTTTCTTGAGAGTTACCCCGACAACTGGGGTTGGTAGAGTGATGAAGGCAAGGAAACTTACTCCTATATTCATTGGTCCTTACCAAATTCTAAAAAGAATCGGCGAAGTCACCTACCAAATAGCCTTGCCACCGTTTTTATCCAACCTTCATAGTGTCTTTCATGTGTCTCAACTCAAAAAGTATGTTTATGACCATAGTCACGTGATAGTCCCCGATACCATATAGTTGTAAGAGAACTTGACTTTTGAGATATTACCCCTTCGAGTCGAGGATAGCAGGGTGAAGCAGTTAAAAGGCAAGGAGATTCCCTTTGTCAAGGTCGTTTGGAGTGGGGCTACTAAGGAAAGTGCTACGTGGGAGTTGGAAAGCAAGATGGTGGAGTTGTATCATCACCTTTCCAATCGAGGTGAGTAGAAATTTCGAGGGCGGAATTTTTTATAAGGGGGTGGAATTGTGACACCCTGTTTTTCGTTAAGCGCTTTTGTATGTGTCTTTTTTGTTAGGAAGATTTAGAATGAGCTAACTGGGGTTTTAGGTGTAAAATCCCTTTCTTAGGCTTGTGTCTTGTAACTGTCTGAGTCATAAGCACGACTGTGCTTGATAGGGAGCACGACCGTGCTCGTTGGGCTAGCACGTCTCGCTGACGCTAAGTTGAGCATGCCCGTGCTCAACAGTGAGCACGCCCGTGCTCAAGGGCAGGCCGCACCTTATAGGCGCCTAGTTGAGCAAGGTCGTGCTCAAGGAGGAGCACGACATTGCTCAGGTCTGCGCCTTTAAATACAAAACAGTAACCGAGGGTTTTAGTCATAAACCCTATTTTGGTAACAACAGTCACCCTGTTGCAGCTACAACCCTTTTCTTCCCTATTTTCTCTAAACCCATTGCATTGTTGGAGCTTTGGAGACTTGTAGGAACGTCCAGTTAGTCAGTGCCAAACATAGTAAGGTAATAGTTCTTCCCTCTTTTGGTTTCCCTTCTTTTATTAAGAATTGGGAACTAATGGTTTAACCCTTTTTGTTTGACCAAGGCTTGGAAAGCTAACTGAGCCGTTCGAGGGACGCATTGGTTTATCAGTTGAGTTGTCACTATGTGATTCTTCATACCAGGTATGGGGAGAATGATAGTGTATTCATTAGGCAAGGGTGTAGCGTAACACTAGTGCAAAATATGTAATAAACGAGAAACGTTAACGTCGGTTAACCAAAACTTAGACGTTAAAAAGGAGGCGGTGGCAGAATTGTAATTATTAGGGTCACTTAAATCAAATTTAACGTCATTTGTTTAAATAACTGACGTTAAAAGTGATGGGAGTCACTTTTTACTTCAATTATTTAAAAAACCGACGTAAAAGATACACTTTTTACTTCAGTTGTTTAAATAACTGACGTAAAAGTGTATCTTTTACGTCAGTTGTTTAAACAATTGAAGTAACAGAAACCCCCTTTCGTTTTAGTAATCTTATTCATTTCATTCTGAAACCCTCAAGTTCCTTATTAGTCTCTCCGCCCCTTCCTCAATGTCTCGTTCCCGACCTAGATGCAGAGTAGAGGGCGAACAGAGAGCTCTTTTATCCATCGCAGAGAGACCTAGATGCAGATAGAGGACGAACGCAGAGCTCTCAAACCTAGATGCAGGTAGTCCCTTCCTCTCTTTCTCTCTTTGAACTTAACTCTCTTTTTCTCTCTTTTTAAATTTAAACATTATGCCCTAACTGATCTCTCTTTCCCTCTCAATCTCATCCACCATGCACGTCGAATGGAAAGCAAAAACCGAGACACTGTCATCACTCTGAACGCAGGTAACTCCCTAAACCCTCAAAAAGTTTCAGTATTGCGTGTCGTTACTTGCTAAACCCTCAAAGTTTCAGTATTTGCATGTTTACGAGTGCTTTGTTTTTCTACTCTTGAATTAATAAATAAATTCATGTGCAAAGTAAAATAAAAAATTAATAAAACACAAGTTATATACTCAAACCGGATCTCATTGAAGTGATTCATAAGATACAAGTTACATGATTAAAAAATAAAAAGGTTTCTGCAACCTAACCCTAAAAAATAAAAAATTTTCTGCCCAGCCTCACTTCTTGATGAGGCTTCATCTATTTCATGTGCCTGGGTTGATCAGAAGCCATGTCCTAGCCACAGTCACTTGCTGCCAAAGCCGAGGTGACAGAGGCACTTAGATATACCATACTTTTGATTTCTTCAGATTACTTTAGATAAGGTTAGCATATCACATTATGTGATTTACGCAACCTTATCATCCATGTTATGTGATTTACACAACCTCAGAAGTTGTTTGACCATTAAGACAAAAACCTTTGAGTCTATGAATAGGAATGAATAATAATCTCCAATATGGCAGAGCCATATTGTGAGGCAGCTATACCCAGAAAAATGAAAGTGTATGTCATATAGAGGAAGAATGGTACTTTTATATATTGAGTAAAGAATGTCTTATTTTCTTCAATATTGCGTGTGGTTACTTGCTAAAAAATTAACTTTCATTAAGAGGATTAAGTTACAAGGCGTATGGGAAGTTAGCACAGTAGTCAAAAGTATAAATATTTGGTACAGAATACTGAATTGTGTTAGTGAATACACTTTTAAAGTCAATTCTCTATTCAACTGACATTAAAAGTATTTTTGTTTTTTAAAAAATACTTATAACGTCGGTTGTTTAAAACAACTGACGTTAGAAGTATCACTTGTAACGTCAGTTATATTAATTAACTGACGTTATAAGTATCACTTTTAACGTCAGTTGTCTAAACAACTGTCGTTAAAATTTACACTTTTTACGTCTGTTTGATTAACGTCAGGAAATTTTCAGATGTTAATGCCATGATCTGTTTGGTTGTATGGATTAATTACTATACATGTTAAGTTGGTTAATGGTATGTCTGTTATGTATTCCTATTGTCTCATGATTGTTATGTTATATGCCTAATGATGTATATTTGGTTGAATCTGGACATGATATGAGAATTGCTATGTGTTGTTGTTATACATCTGTTGGCTGAATGTTGATTGACTGAGTGTTGAATTATGGAAGGTGGCCACGCATTGAGCACGACCGTTCAGGACAGTGAGCACGACCATGCTCCACTTAAGTGGCAGCACGACCGTGCTGGGTGAGCACTCCCATGCTCCCATGAACCGTGCGCCCCCGCGGTGGCGTCTCCTCGTTATGATACGTCGGTTATCTAAGGGGTTCACCCGTGGTTTGGTGGATTGCCGACATTGGTGCTTTTTGGCCAATGTGGATATGTAACTCCGAAGTTGCCTTCCTGAGATAGTTTGGATCCACATGTATAACGGAGTAGCGGAGTAGTGTTGCACCGCATAGCATATGTTGGTTGAGATGACATGTTGATATGATTATTTTATGTTGATGTTATGTTGTATATTGCTATGCCATGTTTTGATGTATGGTCATCTTGCTTAACTACTTCCATTCCGTTGTGTTTACATGATTTCTTACTCCCCATTTCTCTTTGTTTGTTGTTGGCATGTATCTCTTTATGCAGAGGACGGTGAGCAGCCAGTGGAGGAGTAACTATGAGGAGCCTCGACTCTAGCTAGGATGTTTAGTTTTATAGTTGATAGTATAGTTTTCAGTTTCGTTGTATTCCGAGGATTTATTCTGGAACGGTTATACCAGCTCTGTATGTGACATCGGGGTTGGGTTATGTTTTGATGTTTATGTTTTTGTGTGTGTGTTTAATCTTTTAAAACCATGCTCCTTTCCACGTTGAGATGTTACAATATGGGACCTTTTATCCAAGTTTTTGTTTTATTAAATAAATGTATGTTTTTATATTACCTATTTAAGTAAATGTTTTATAAATAACGTGCTGGGGTAGAGTGTGTCATAATTTTCATATATTAATAGTATTTGATACAAAATAAAAGGTTTAGAAGTTAACATTAAATAGATTCAAGATGTTAAGAATTCAAAACAAAGTTTTTGTACTTGATTTCATGAGAGGAAATAATTTTTTCAAGTAGGAACAATAAAGTAATCGACTACTTTTGTTAACTAATCGACTACTTTGTTCTAAAAATTAAATTATCATAAATGACTTTTGAACCAAAGTAGTCGATTACCTCTGGAAAATCTTGAAATCTTGGTTTGTTTGACCAAAGTAATTATCTATTTTGGAAAATTAGTCGACTACTTTATTCTTCATGGATTTCTATTAAAGATCTTGAACAAAGTAGTCGACTACTCAAGAAAAGTAGTCAACTACTTCAAGAAAACAAAACTGATTTTTAAAAAAAAAAAAATTGAACTTCTTCTAAATTTTTTCTATATAAATAGGGTCATTTTGACACAAAAATTAACAAGTTTGATTCTAACAAAACTCTGTCAAAATACTCCCAAAACACACTAGAGCTTTTATGTTTCATTTTTTCTAAAGTAATTCTAGTTTCCTCTTGTTATTCATTTTTCACTAAGTAAATTAAAAGTCCTACATTCTTTTAGATTCATTTGTAATAGCAATAATGTAGATTAATGCATTGGTTTGGTGGGGCATCTAAGTCAAGGCTAAGGTGAGGCATCCTTAAAGGTAAGGACATGCTTTGAGTGAAGTATCTCCAAGCAATCAAGGTAAATGTGGGGTATCTTTTTGGTTTTTTATTATTGTAATATTGTAAAGAACAATATTCAAAATTAGTGAAAACACTCAAGCTTGCTAGGGGACTGGACATAGATCACTAAAGTTGTGATCAAACAAGTATAATATTGAGTATGTGATCTTCTACTTCCCTTACTATCTTTTAATTCTTGAAAATTACGTATGATGCAAATTGATATGAAATGTGTTAATTTTTTTGATTGATTGTTATTGGTTGATAATTGTTCTATTCTTCTACACTCTTTCTTTGCTTTGAAAATACTTTTTCACTATAAATTTTTAAAGAATCAAACTTTCCAAAGAATTTTACAAAACCTCGATTCACCTCACTTTTGAGGTGCCATTTTATTTCAACATATATATTTATAATTTTATATTGTAAGTTAATTTTTTAATAGTTCCATGTATTCTTTATTCTTTCTTTTTTTTTTGATAAATATATTCTTTATTTATTTTAAATCACATATTTATATATTAATCTGTTTCAATATATATTCAATTAATTAATATTTTAATAATTTTATTAAAATGATAAATGTGTTTTTACTATAAAAAATAGTATTTATTTAATCAATAATTTTATATTCATTTTCTTCATTAAATGTAACACCTCTATTCTCATTAAGATACATTTTTAATTCTTTTTCTTCATTAATGATATCATTATTTTACGAGGTACCATTAAATTAAAGTTGTTTTAAATAGAGTGTGTATGGATATTCTAATCCAAAAGAATTGGTGTAGTTTGCTAATATTTTCATTCTAATAAACAAACAGAGGTATATTAGCAACCCCTTTAATATATTATTTTCGATATTCTAGTTAATTTTATATAAAACAGGTACATGGGAATGCACAAAAGTGAAACAAGCAAATTATGATATAATTAAATAAATTTTAGAATAGGAATAGAGATTATCAAGAAAATTATAAAAATTCTAAATGTCTTTTGAAAAATGAAGCAACTAAAGGTGTTAAAATAATTAAATTGGCATTTTTGTCTTTTCTTATAAATTCCATTTCCCCATGTCTACCCATACAAGTTTAATTTTTATACACTTTACATTGTTAACTAATCACGAATAATCTTATATGTCTAATTTTTTGCCTTTGTTTGGACGGTGAAAGATATAGAATGGAAAGAAGTAGGTGATAAGTGATAATGAGTAGAATAAGATTTTAAGGTTTGGATTGAAAGAAGTAGAGGAGTAGTAGAAGAGAAGTAGAAGTAGGAGATAAGTGGTAATAAGTAGAAGTAGATTCTAGGTTTGGATTGAAAGAAGTATAAGAGAAGTAGAAGAAAAACAAAACATCAAATATTGGAGCACAATTCTTCTCATATATTAACTTACTAGTATATGCACCGGGTTAGAAATTTGCTTAACATGAAATGTAATATAGTATAATTAATATTTTAAAGATGTCATATCTAAAGAAATATTTTACAATTCATAAAATTTTAGAACATTAAAGTGTTTGTAAATCTGCTTATATTAGAATTTGAAAGTATTGCTCATCTGATCTTACTAATTAATGGAAAAAATATATAAACACAAACATATATAACATAACTATAAAATAGAAAGCAATTATGAAACAAACTAAACATCATATTAATATTTGTAAGATATCATAATCCAGTCAATATTTAGATCATTTCTAAAAATTACAAAAAAAAAAAAAACACAAACCTAAAGAGCCAAAGGGGAACAAAAAACCCACAAAAGAGTATGGAGATGCAATTATTTGGTTCCGGTCAAGAGTATGAACATTGGAAGTGTATTTAAAATTGAGCTTGTAATCATGTCTTGTAGTCACCCCCATTAGCTATAACACCAACATCAGTTATAATTACATCTTTCCCTTCAGCCAGTAGACTTTCAAATCGATAAATCAATGTTTTCTTTATAGAAGCAGATATTTTCGCACCCCGAAATAAACATGTAAACAACAATGAGTAAGGAAAATAAGACAATTGTTCAAATGTACACCAAAAAAAGTGAATTAAAATAACCTGCTCATCCATCAGCACCATCTCCAATGAGAATGGTATTCTACAACCATTCATACTTGGAACAACCCACTTCCTGATAATTTCAACTTTGATGTTCTAGGAATCCTTTTCAAAAGAGATAGCAGAAATACGATCATAGGCTTCGACCATTATGAAAGTAAAGCAACAAAGTTAGTGAGGTGGTCTGAGGATGTTGCATCTATTTATACTATTAGTTGCAATGGTTGGATGAGTATAATATGATGGTTCATTTGATTTCTCGAAATATTGGCCCCTTAAATTGTCATATACGGCTAAATGAATAGTTAAACACGTTTTAGAATCTATATTTTTGGAACTGACGATTTATTTAGTGTGCAACATGTTTTGATGTGTTCACTATTTTGTTTTAATTGTTGGACAATGTTGAAATTATAATATGTCTTGGAATTTGTCAATATCGATTGAATTCATCTATTGAAATTAAATAACTTAAGCAACTATTTGAAATCACACAACTATTCAAAAGAATGATTTCAATTTTTAAACTAAAAGTTGATGGTGCTTCTTAAATTGATGCTTATAATTTGTATTCCAGAATATAAATTTTTTTAATGCAAAAAATTAACATTTTACTTCTAGATTAGGAAAGACTAATAGAAGATTCCTTGATAAGCTTGCATTCTCACCGTGACATCTGTCCATACTTTCCTCCTAATGGGTTTTTTATTTTTTGATAAAATGGGGTCTCTTTTATAATATGTATTTTTTTGACAAATCATTTATAATATGTATAGATAGATAGATGTATAGATATAGATAGATTTATAGGTTTTGTGATCATAAAACTGATTTGAACGCGGGGGCGCTGTCCATTGCATACTTAGTTTTCTGTTGGACGCATAGGTTCTGTCCATTGAATGCTTGCTTTTCTGTTGGACGCGGAGGTCCCGTCCATTGTATACTTAATTTTCTGTTGGACGCGGAGGTTCCGTCCATTGCATACTTAGTTTTCTGTTGGACGTGGAGGTCCCGTCCATTGCATATTTTATTTTCTGTTGGACGCATAGGTTCTGTCCATTGAATGCTTGCTTTTCTGTTGGACACGGAGGTCCCGTCCATTGTATACTTAATTTTATGTTGGACGCGGAGGTTCCGTCCATTGCATACTTAGTTTTCTATTGGACGAGGAGGTCCCGTCCATTGCATACTTAATTTACTGTTGGACGTAGAGGTTCCGTCTATTGCATACTTACTTTATTGCATACTTACTTTTCTGTTGGACGGGCAAGTCCTGCCCATTGCATACTTACTTTTCTGTTGGACGGGGAGGTCCCGTCCATTGCATACTTACTTTTATGTTGGAGGGGGAGGTCCCGTCCATTGCATACTTAATTTTCTGTTGGACGGGGAAGTCCCGTCCATTGCATACTTAATTTTCGGTTGGACGCGGAGGTTCGCCCATTGTATGCCTACTTTTTTGTGGATGGGGAGGTCCCGTCCATTGCATCCTTAATTTTCTGTTGGACGCGGAGGTTTCGTCCAATGGATGCTTACTTTTCTATTGGACGGGGAGGTCCCGTCCATTGCGTACTTAATTTTCTGTTGGATGCGGAGGTCCCGTCCATTGCGTACTTAATTTTCTGTTGGACGCGGTGGTCCAATCCATTGCATACTTAATTTTCTGTTGGATGCTACTGGATAGGGTACATCAAAACATGTAAGATTTATAGATTTTGAAACACTTCTTTGTATACAACATTTTTTGTTGCTTTTGAAACATTCTCATCTAGTATGAGTATCTTTAATCCATTCCTTGATCTAAGTCTAGAAACTGCAACATAGAGTTGTCCATGAGAGAAAATTGGCCTTGGGAGGAACAATCCCACCTGAGACAAAGATTGACCTTGGCTTTTGTTAATGGTCATTTCAAAACAGATGGATAGAGGGAATTGTCTTCTCTCAAATTTGAATGGCATCCCTGAATCAGAGGGTATTAGGTTCATTCTTGGGATATAAATCTTCTGCCCAACGTTAGTTCCAGTTACAACAGTAGCACCAATAACATTCCTTCCTAACTCATTCACTATCAGCCTAGTACCATTGCATAAACCTCCACTGGGATCAATATTTCTCAGCAACATTACAGGCACACCAACCTTAAAAATTAATCTATGATTTGGAATGCCAGATGTTTTTATATCATTTAAAAACTCTGTTGTGAACCATTCAGATTGAAGTTCAGAATCATCCTCAGATTGGCAAGGTGAATCGGAGCTAAGATAGATCTTTTCTTCTCCTGGAATAAGGTCAATATCATGTTGTTGATTTTCTCAACTGCTTCCAATGTAGGGGCCAATATAGCTCTTTCTTAAAAGAAATTTGTATCAGTGGTATTGTTCAACAAATCAGGGTAGGCAAAGTTAACTAACTGCAACAATGGACTATCATGTGCTTTTATTAGAAGGTCATCTGGAATTTCAATTTCAGTTTCATCATCCACATTCCCTAGAATAGAACCATTTCCTATCTTCAGAATCCAATCTGCAAAGTTCTGGACGAGAGCATTGTCACTTTCTGAATTTATAGAACTCCTTAATCTCATGTTTTGGGTCAATCTCATGACTTTACAAAACTTCTATAAATATGAAGAATTACAGTAGCTCCAATGACTTCCTGTTTGGAACCCTTTCGAATAACCGGTAAAATTTGCTTAAAGTCACCTCTAAGAACAACAACCTTCCCTCCAAAAGGTTGTTCCAAGCTATTTGGATTTTTGTGTCTCATTATATCTCTCAAAGTCCTATCCAAAGCTTCAAAACAGAACTTATTCAACATTGGAGCTGCATCCCAAATAATCAATTTGGCATATTGGTGTAACTCAGCCTTCAGACTACCCTGTCATATGTTGCAGTTTAATGAATCATTAATGGCCAATGGTACAGAAAATTTGGAATGAGCAGTTCTGCCACCTGGTAAGAGCAATGATGCAATCCCACTAGAAGCTACATTTAGGACATTATTACCCTCTGATCTAAGAGCTGCTGATAGTGTATTCCACATGAATGACTTCCCAATTCCACCATATCCATAAAGGAAAAAAAAAACCATCATTTTCTTCTGATACAACCTTCATAATCTCTTCATAAACATTTTTTTGCTCTTCTGTCATTGACAATAACAGAGACTGATGGGTCTGTTTTAACTGATCTTTATCATAGTTAAGTTCATCGGCAACAAATCTGTTACTATATTGGTAATGTTGATCCATTCGTGGAAACAAAAGACTGGAAAATTCTTTCAGACTTCTACCATTCATTTGGAACAATTTTTCTACCTCAATCAAACATATATTTTTAATGTCATCTTCTTCCAAATGAAGCCCTGTGAAAAAATCTTAGTATTAAAATTATAAATGAAACAGTTGGATTTAGAGATAAATATATTATGATACATAGATTAGGTTGAGTCTATGTACCTGGAATATTAAGAGACCTACTTCTTTGGTGTACAATTCCATCTGATAACAATTCCCATGTTTGATTCCATACATCCTCTGGTCTACTCATAGTGTTTGCTAACAATAATGTAACAAAAAGCTTTCTCAGCTGTGCACCAGATGCTAATTCACTCGCTTCTGTAATTGCATCAATGAACTCTTTATCATCAGCCAATAATCCTAAAGCATAACATGCTTGCTGAAATGCATCGTAAGTTACTGACTGTTCTTATACTCCTATAACAGGTACAACCTTTCTGTAAAGTTAACAAAATTCTCATGTAGAACAGCTCACCTATTCCAGGAGGAACATAGTGAAGTCTACCAATTGAGTAACCCTGTTTCCGTGGATGCCATCTTCTACTATTTTCATTATAAATGAATTTACATGGAAATTGAGAATAGGTCATCTCCCTAGCATCAGAATATTGCTGGTTTGCTTCCATCCATGCCATGAACATAGTAGTCTTTTGTTCATACTTGATTAAAACCTGTGGAATACTCTCATTCTCTTTGTATATTACTCTCTGTTGATTTGGAAGATGGAAAGTTAATCTCTTAACAGAGGGCCATCTTTCATGAATGTCAAAGCTGAGAATTCTCCATACAGCTTCACACGGAGAAACATATCTGCAATCATAGTATTATTTGATTTCATCAACTATAGATTTTTTGTCACTGCCTGCACCATCATTTCTAAACTAAAGCGTAGCTCTGTCAGGTCCTTTATTTACATATTTAAAAAGATACTTGATGGCATTTGACTTGTTTCAATATTCCATGTTAACATGAGCTTGGTATTTGATCAGCAATTGAGGATTGAAAGGAACAACAAATCGATTATCAACTTCAACACCTTTTTTTCTTTATAGTTAGACCCAAATCCCTTCTTCTGTATGTAGGATATCCATCCTCATCAATTACAGTGACATATTGAAACTTCTTTGGGAAAAACTTGCTACATTTCCCATCTTTCATGCATGGAGATTTTTTATTAGCTGCTCCACATGGACCATGAACCATAAAGTTTGAAACTACACGATTCAAGTTAGGATACAACAAATTAGATGGCAGCTCAGCAGAGATGTGATTGTCTATGTCTTGAGGTGTGACCAACTTGTTAGACTGACTCAACCATAAAAGAATATGTGCATGTGGAAGTCCTATTTTTTGGAACTCTACTATATACATTCCTGAAACATGAATATTGGACAGTTTAGTATATAAAAATGTACAATGTGTGATATATTTGTGTGAAAATATTAAAATTAAAGAAACACAAACCTGCATCAACATCTCCAAAAATCTTTCCTTTTTTAAAATCACTTATCATTTGATCCAATCTCATCTTGAAAACACAGCATGAAATGTCTGGCCTATCATCAGCTTTCAAATTTCTTGACCTTACAAAATTTTGAATTTCATTCCAATTAGAGTTACATGTCACAGTGATAAAGAGATCTGGATATCCATATTTCTTGCAAATTACCATTGCATCCTGACAATTATTAAACATATATCTCATCCCTCCAGTGAATGAAGACGGGAGGATAATTCTGACTCCTACTGTAGTTGGGTCAGTCTCACCTCTGGTAACAACTTCTTGTAATCCATTCAAAACATCACTCCTAAGTGAAGATTGGTTAAGTCGTATCCACTACAATCGTCGAGCCTCTATCATAGTGTATGCATCAACCCAAAACTGTTGAAACAACCTCTTTGAATTGACAATGATCCCAAATTCTATTCTCCTATCTTGAATTCTGTAACCTAGAAATTCTCTCATGGTTACTCGTAGTCACTTTCTACCTTCATTATTCAATTCAGAATCTCGAATAGGAATATTTTCTTTATAACCATCTTCTCCAAAAGGGAACAACAAAGGGTATTGTAGAGGAATGAAAGATGCATGGGTCTCATGGATCCTTGAAAGTTGACCATCATTTTTTTCTACAACAATGTCTCTTTCAAAATCCATGTTGTTTACATCACCAACTATCAATGCAGCAACCTCAGCTACTGTTGGCAAGTTGAATGTCCTAAGATCCCTGCATCTGTTTCTGAACAACCTTAAGGAAAAATTTGAAGATTTGTTTGCTTCAAAAAAGTCTCTCACAACTCTAAAAGATTTGGCAAGTTGATTTGATTCGTAAATCATCACCTTCAAATCTTTACATAATGGAATATCCAATGAACCATCCTTGTCATTTGCTCTGCAAAATATACATATATAATTGTAAATAACAATGCAAATGAAATAGTGGTTATAGGTTACAGTTTTTATTGGAAGATTATTCATACCTGAAATTCTTCATTCTGTTATTAATCTCGTTTTGTGTGTCATAAATGTACAGCTGAGCGAATCTATGAGAATTTTCATCTGGTGGAACCAAGCAACCTATCCTATGAAAATTTTGACCATTGAGAATAAACTGTGGGGGTCCACTGCCATTGTTGATTGCTAATTCAACCTTTCCTCCAATAGAAGTAAACGCTGTGACACCCTAACTCGGGTCATCACATGGTTACCCGTTTGCGGAAATAAAACTTGATTTGCTGGTTGCTTTCAGAAAATAATGTTTTCTCAACGTTCATCTTTTCAAAATATGGTGATAGAAATTTTTTTTCCTTTTAACCTCGTAACAACAACAACGTAATCAAATCACACTTAAATACACAATGTATATAAGTCATACAACTATACTGCCTCATATGCTTTCACACCTAGATCATTATCAGTTTCATTCTCAAAACATAATAGGACCTAAGCTGGTCGTAACTAACAGACACTACAGCCAATAGGAGCAGCACAGCATGCCTCGAACTAGACAACCTTCTTCTTCTTTTAGGGATTATACCCCTTGTACGACTCTGATATGTTTGTAAGGGTGAGATGCCAATATATGGATTTATCACAATAACTAAATGTACAACACGGAAGAAGGCACATACACATATACATGTTATAACAACGTACTCATTCATATTATATCACATCGTTTATCAATGGGTTTCAAACCCCAAACATCAACGTTGGAAAACTATGCATGAACACTTCAATACATCATCTAAACATTCACACCTAATCTCCGGAGACCCCCAACGTCATTTAAAATGAGCTGATCAAGCTCGATTGCCAAAAGAGGTATGTCGATTTTGCCAAAGAGACATGTCGATTTTACCATAGCCCACTGTCCAGCACAGTGAGAACGTCGATTTATGGTTTTTCATTGTACGTCAATTGCCCAAAGGCACAATGAATACGTCAATTACATGAATATCATAAAGATACCATGATTAACAAATACGTCGAGACATGAATATCGCCAAGATATCATGATTAACCTCGTAGGCACGTCTGCCAAAATGCATGCAAGAAAAACACTTTATTCTCAACACTTTTCTTTGTGTTATATCTTTATTTGTCGAAGCTCTCAAAAGCTTATGACCCAAAATCGTTTTAAACATCTTTACAACTTTTATTAAACAACACAGGACCTCAAAGTACGAGTGCTCAATCACGAAGCCCCTAGACCTTGCAATCAATCTTAGGTTCGTGGTAATAGAAAACATCTCAAAATGTTTTAACTTCTTTAAGTAGATACCCAGTCTACAACACAACGAACCTTAATACCCCGACGTCTCGGTTATTAAGTTCCATATCGTCATTTACATCGTTTTTCGTCTGTGGAAACAAATCCAAAATGAGATCTCCGCACCTTATCCAAGTTACCGGAAATACGTCATTGAGTAAACTTATTTACAGAAAATCCTTTCTACTTGAAATTCGTTTGTAAAACATCAAATCATCAAGAACTCTTTTCCTGAAACTTCAACTAAAAAATATATATAAATCAATTCAAATTAAATCTCTTCTCAAAATAAGTACTGCTGTTTTTAAACTTTCACCGTAAATAATTTCGAAACTTGCCGTCGTTTAGCATTTTCAAAGAAAATTTTTTAAGTCAAACTTTGACTTTTTTTTGTTTATTATTAATTTTTTTATAATATATATTTTTTTTAATATATAAGGTATTTTCGAATATTAATTTCACAAAATAACTTTTTATAATATTACGGAAGTTCTTACGTAAAAATTAGCAGTACAAAAAAAATTCATGGTTACGCTCTCACCATGACTCCTAAATTACTTTTACACTAATAAATCATTAAAATAATAATATTTCTCAAAACTCATTATTTTTCCAAAATAATATTTTCCACCACTATTATATTCCAACATTTCCCATAAAACATTGAATATAATCTTTTCACAACTTATGAAAGTTTTTATCTGATTAATCGGTTGTGCACTGACCATTGTCAGGCCTCTCAAACAACATTCAACAACATCATCAGAATTATATCACCAGGCAGATCATGCATCATATCAATATAATATACTACTGCAGATAATTAAATAAATTAAAAGCAGATCAATCACCGATACACAGATAAACAACACAACGTAACCAACATAAACAAATAACCAAAACCACATATAAATCATATAAACCACACTAAAAACAAATAGTTATTGAGGAAATCCCTCAGGTAAGCTCCCCTTACCTCTTGAAGCTCCTCAGTGAAATTAACAGAACTCTGTCGGTTGTCGGAAACCCTCGTACGCCGTAGAACAATTAACCTTCAACAACACATCCAAACAACAAATCAAAACAAGCAAAACACGCACCTAATCCTCTCTAATAGGTCACGGCCTCCTTAGAGTTTTGTGGCTCAAAATCTCCAAACTTGCTTAAGTCATGGATTAATGATCCTAATATACTTAAGGAAATG
Source organism: Sophora flavescens (assembly GCA_030762895.1). Classification (NCBI taxonomy): domain Eukaryota; kingdom Viridiplantae; phylum Streptophyta; class Magnoliopsida; order Fabales; family Fabaceae; genus Sophora; species Sophora flavescens. Next base: position 82,366,518 of record CM061063.1, read on the forward strand.
GATTAAGGCTAAACAACAAAATTAAGAATCAAAACCATCCTAATCCTCTAAATGGTAGATTCGGCCAACACAAGGACATAGGGTTAGGGTTTTTAGTTTAATGAACCAACTAGGATTCAACAAGTATACAGGTATGTATGATGAAAGTCATGATCATACATCAAAAGCAAGAACAAAAACTCCATCCATCCTTTCCTCTAGGATTCGGCCGGGTTTCAAGAGAAGAAAATTTTTGATCATCACATGCTCTTTGATACATACAATATACATGATTATAAGAACATAGGAAGTGGTTTCAACATCATAAGATTTTTCTAGAATTTGTTATGAATTTTCAAAGTTCTAGATCTAGAAACTTAAAATTGATGAACATAGATGAAATAGACTTTGAATCATGAAACTTATTGAAGAACATAAACATGATTAGGGAAGGAGAATAGGATTCACCTCTTGAAGATCAAAAACAAGTGAAAATCCAAGGACTTACTTCACAAAATCAAGCTTTTGTGTTCTAGTGTTCTTGAAAGAAAAGTATGAGTTTTGGAGAGAAAGATGTCATGAAATGAAAGAATGAAATTGCCTAAGTGTGTGATAATGAAGGAACCGTGAGTTATAGGGGCAATTTGGTCAAAAATTTCAATGGCATGGCTTGAAAAATTCATGAAGAGCCAAGGGTAAAATCGTCATTTCCAGGTAAAATATTCCTTTGTCATAAATGCGCCATTATGGCCATTATGACGCGGATAGGATCGTCATAAATACCTGTCACATCAGTCAAATCCATCACCTCATCCCCGTTGCTGACTCCCTGGTTCATCTGACGCAGGTTTTTCCTAGAGATATCTCGACGTATTCGCCCGCAGCAAATATAATATTTTAATTTTTTACGCTAAATTTTTCAAAACTTCCTGTATCGTAGTAAATACGATAAAAACATTTTTAATCTCGTTCACGAATTAAAATTAGGTTTTCTGAGCAATAAACTTTTACTGTCTGTGAAAACGCAGACCGGGTTCCGTCTGAATTTTCAACCCAAAATTTCATTGTAACCCTATAATATAAAGCATGATATAGAAATGATAGTGGTTCACCCAAAATCATTTTCTAAGTCTCAGATAAAAATATATATGTTTATATATTTATTACCGATATTAGGAAGCAGCGAAAATCGGGGTGTTACAAACGCAAACATACTATTATATGCCCATATGTTATCTTTGAAATTCTTGGATCTTGGATCCTGTTCTGTCATCAACTTCCATAACAGATCAGGTAGCCTTTTAAGGAATGGAAGTTCTATCTTTCCCTTCAAACAACAAATTGAGAATTTAGGATTGTTTTTTTTTTTTATCCGAACGCTCCTCATACCACAAAATTGCATGACAGTAACTGCATGTAAATGTAGGTCCTCCCAAGTCTAAAAGTTCTGTAACAATATTTTGAAAAAAAAATCATTTAGCAACTAAAATGATGATTATACTAATGCTTTAATCAAGTGTAAAATATATTACCTTGGTTTTCTGCTTCGATGTATAGTTCCATTTCAACATGAGTAAAATTTGGGAAGTTGTCTCAATTTAAATGGAGGGATCCATTCATTGTTATAGAACCATCAAGGCTTGATATTGCATTCGGAGATTTACTAAACATAGTAGGTGTAATACTTTCAGCAGATGAACTTCCTGTAATAATTAATTAAAAATTATATAAATAAAACAAACAATAAAATACAATGTCTTACGGATTTTAATATATATATATATATAATATATAAAATCTTTCCCCCTATATAATTTCTTTTCTGTACCTTCTGATAAATGAAGGTGCCTTTGAAAGGTCGTATGTGATCCCACTTGCTGTCTTACAAATGTCTTTGAAAGGGGGGAAAAAGACAATGCTTGCCTAATAGGTCCATTGAAAATCTCTGCTCTGTAATCGCTAGTTTGAAGCTTGCTTCGAATGCTGCAATCTACTAAAAGTAGAATATATTTTAAAAAAAATTAAAGTACGTTTTTTATACTGATGAAAAAAAATAAAGTGATCTAAGATTAGCAGACTAAAACGATACCATATGAATTAGAAGGTGTATGCATAGAAGTAAGTCCAAATGATAGTTTTCTGCTCTTAGAACTTTGAGTATTCATGTTCTTGTTGTGTTGCGATAATGGTTGTCTGGAACTTGACCCTTCCGATTCATCTGGAGGAGTTGATTGGCCTTCAAAACAACAATTTCAAAATAAATCATTGTTATTATTTGCAAAATATTAACAGATATGATTGTAAAGATGAATATAAATAATTCTGAATGTGATATAATGGACATATGACTTTAAACCTGATTTAGGAATTTGTGACATATATGGAGGTTTGTAACTGGCAAAAAGTTGTCCATGAATATTAACATCTTTTGTTGTTTTCGGAGTAAAGGGATCAATGGTAGGACATCCTAATGTTTGTTTTGATATGCATCTATCAGAAGATTGAAGCTGAAACAATGGGTGTCTTTTAACAATGGATTTGCATGCTGACATTGCTTTTGGTATGCCGAGATTCTCTTTATCATTTTGATCGATATCTAGTAATGAAACAAAAATTGTTGAATTATATATAAGTTTAACAAACATCTACAATAATATTTACTTTTATAAAACCAGTAAAATGAAAGAATGAAAAACTTTTATCAACTACATTCCCTCTTTTTCTCTTTGCTTGTATGATTGATTTTCTTTTAAACCTTGCAGCAGAAGAAGGAGAGGAATTGGGAGGCCTGTTTGAAGGGGAATTCATTGAATAGGGAATTCAAAATAATGTAGGTATATTTTTTAAACTATGATTTTGAGTATATGTACTATTAAAATTTATTATTTATTATTTTTGATACTTCAAAAGCTAAATAATGGAAGTGCTTATCTCTATCTCAAAGTGATATTGATAAGTCTTTATAAGACTTGATTGGTTATTTAAAAATGATTGGAAGACGCACTTTTTATTTTGTGTGTTACAGCAAGTTACACATAGAAAATGCAGATTTATAAATGACATTAAATGCTTGAATTATAAACTCGGTCCATTGAATGCTTGCTTTTTTGTTGGACTGGGAGGTCTCGTCCGTTGCATACTTACTTTTATGTTGGACGGGGAGGTCCCGTCCATTGCATACTTAATTTTCGGTTGGATGTGTGGGTTCCGTCCATTGCATGCCTACTTTTCTATGGACAGGGAGGTCCCGTCCATTGCATCCTTAATTTTCTGTTGGACGCCGAGGTTCCATCCATTGCATGGTTACTTTTCTGTTGGACAGGGAGGTCCCGTCCATTGCATACTTAATTTTCTATTGGATGCCAAGGTCCAGTCCATTGCATACTTAATTTTATGTTGGACGTGGAGGTTTCGTCCATTGCATGCTTACTTTTCTGTTGGACGGGGATGTCCCGTCCATTGCGTACTTAATTTTATGTTGGACGCGGAGGTCCCGTCCATTTTTTACTTAAGTTGTTGGCGACTCCATGTTTATTCACTAAAAGAAAAACAGGTTTTCTTTTTGGTCGCCACATCTATATATAAGCTTCTCTTAGGTTTTTTATAAAAGGTACAATGGTACAAATGAAGGGAATAACTTTTTAAAATAGCAAACTAAGGAAAATTGATTAGTGGCTTCCATGGATGACCTTTTTTTTCCTCCCCTTTTTGCAAGTAGGAGAAAGAAACGGATTGAGGAATACTAATTTGAATTGGATTTTAATTTAATAAAGAGTGACTATATTGAGTATACGAATCAATTAGTTTACAATTTGTGATCATAAAAATTATTTGAAGAAATCCAAGAAAAATAATTTGTGACTATTAAAACATTAATTTAGAACAAAAAGGATTTTCCAATAAGTGGAAGATTAACGACCCTTGGAAATTAGATATTGAATAAATATGGTATTCATTCAGTTTCATTTAATTAGTAACGTATATCAAGGATCCAAAAAGATTAAGCTAATGTTTTTTATTGAGTTCAATAGTATTAATTAATAATATTAACGATTAGTAACCCCTAATGAGGAATGAAATAAAAAATGAATAGATAATTTGCGGAAAACAAAACATTAGATTAAGTCCCGAAAAGGATGATATCCAGGATTACAATTGCAAAATGGATAAAGCAGCAACAGAAATTAAAACTAAAAGATGATTAAAACTTATTAAAACTTTTTAAAAAACTTAAACATCTCCTAAAGGGAATGATGGAGAAAAACTGCAACTTCCGCTATGGCAATCACTCATCTTCTTTCTTAATTGACTTGAGACCCTTCATATTGGTACTGCTGATTGAAGCTGACAGAACTTCAATGTCAACATCTGGTACCCTCTTTGCAGGAGTTTTTTCGAGAACCTCTCCTTCCAGGTTAGTAGTTTGCATTCCACTCATTTCAATTTGCTTTGAAGCCCCAATATCACATAATTCAGACATAAGATCAATAGCAGAAATAGGTGAAGACTCCAGTCCATCCTGAAAAGAAACAAACAATGGTAGTGAGACTTACAACAAAGTTTGTTCTTTAGAAGATATTGATTAATTCAGAAATACTTTAATTACATTCTTGGGTTTAAGTTCTTTGAATTTTTGGATAATAGAAGGATCATCAGAGACCCTCTTGACTCTGTAAGATATAGGAAACCTAGAGTTGAGAACATTTTTGAACTCCACTTTAAATAGTAGTGTTTGGTTCACCAGATTACAAATTTCATCAGGGTAAATGCCAGCACCAGAAACCTGCATAGTAAAAGAGAATAAAGTTAATGTCATTTTTAAAAAATGATACATAATACTTTAGTTTGGAAAAACAAATTAGTTAAACCTTCTTGAACTCTTTCAGCAAATCAGGGCAACTTTTGCCCAACAAAGTTGTTGCATCACGATCAAAGATAGTGAAAGTAGCAGTGTTTGTTTCATCAATGACCCTCACCTTGATACGGTACCTTTATTTGAAAATAAAAAATAGATTAAATATAAAAGTAAGAACAAAAAGCAAAAGAAATCTTGACTGAAAATGATTTTAACCTTTTTGTAACATCGTCAACATGTCTACTGCAATTATCACACAAAAACTTTCCATCTTCTTCAATAACAGATCCGCTACATTTGCATCCCATATACCACCACTCTTCTGTCTCATGCATATGCTTAATGGTAGCCAAAACAACATAAAACGTATACTGGGAAAACAATATAACTCTGGAAAATAAAAAACACGAAAAAAAAAAACAAATCCATTAGGAAGTATAAGAACATAAATGTAGTTACATCAGTGCAATCTTTGATATCTAGTATAGTCTTCTTATCATTGACATTCAACAATTCTTCTTCGATTGTGACCTTTGGAGAATCGGCTATTTGGCTGAAAATTTGAGAGCCACTCTAGATAGAGTCCACCATCCTAGAAAAATTTATTAATTTATGTAAATATTTAATTTATGACATGGTATAAGAGTATAAGAGAAAAAATAAAATACTTGAGTTTTAAATCCAATGCTTCCCGAATCTCAGGATTGAAGAGTAGTTTTGTTGCTTGAATAACATTATGGATACTTCGGGTCCCTGATATAAGATTGAGAATTAATTAGTTTCAGTGTAAAACTTAAAATCGTGAGGAGTGAATAGTAATAAAAAAAATTCACCTTTGAAAGCCTTCACTTTAGCAAATTGAACAACAACAACCGAATTTACACCACCAGCAGCAGCAAGAAAAGCATTCAACTCATCCACATAAGAACCAAAAAGTGCACATTCAATTTTGATACTGATAAATCCAAGTAGACATGGTTTAGAACCCAACAATTAAATTAAATTATATAAAAGGGGAGAATTATTTTGTTCATTAAAAACTGATCCATCATTCTCCAACTCTATTACATTCAACTTTGATTTTCTACCATCTTTGGTATATTTTTTTTCTATTCCAACACCAGTCAGCAAACCAATAACATCTGCATATAATCCATCATTAAAAAATATTGAATTTTCAAGTTATGATGAAGTTGGAAATATAAAAGAAAAGGAAAAAAAAAGACAATAATGATACCGGCTAAATAAGAAGTGTCGTAGTTAAAGTCCAGAACTTCAGCAAAAGATACAAAAGAGTACGGGGATGCGAAAAGGTTGGTTTTGTCAAGATGCTAAACAATAGAGTGAAATTTAAAGTTCAACTTGTAGACATGTCTTGTGGTCTTGTAATCACCACCATTAGCTGCAACACCAACATCAGTTATAGTGACAACCTTCCCTTCAGTCAACATACTTTCAAACCTATAAATCAGTGATTTCTTTATAGAAGCAGATATCTTGCCACCCTGTACAAAAGAAGTAAAAAACAATTAGTAAAGAAAATAAGATAACTGTTCAAAATTACAACAAATAAATATGTATGAGTGTAACCTGCTCATCCATGAGCACCATCTCCAATGAGAATGGTATCTTAGAACCATTTAAACTTAGTACAGCCCACAACCTGATAATTTCAACTTTGATTGTCCATGTTTCCTTTTCAGCAGAGATGGCAGAAACTGAGTCATACATTGCGACCATTATAAAAGTATATGAAATTCAGAATGTTAGTGGGTGCTCATAGTATGTCGTATGTATTTATACTATGAATTAGATAGTTGTTTGATGGTTCATATGGGTTCTTGAAATAGTGTCCAGATAAATTCTTCATTACGGGAAAATGTAGATTTAAAAATGTTTTATTAAACATACTGAGTAATAAGTTTATTGGGAATGACACTATATTGAAACGTTGATTTTGAATATATGTTTTATAAATTTATTATTTTTGAAACTCGAAAAACTCAATATTGAGACTGTTTTTCTCTTTCTAGAAGTGATATTGATGAGTCTTTATAAGAATTGATTGGTTATCAAAGAATGATTGAAAGAAGCATTTTGTATTTGTGTCGTACAGCAAGATACACTCGCATATGCAGCTTTATAAATGACATTAACAACTTTACACTTGAATGATTGAAAGACACTTTCTATAGATAATGAATATTTAGTTGCAATTAAGTTTAAATCGTTGGAAATTTCAATTAATTGAATGCCTTAGGTTTCAATAGCTTTTCAGCACCTATCAAAGTATTGAAACATTCACCTAATATTAAAGATGTTTATAACTTTTTTTATTGGTATTTTTGGTATTATTGTCACAGCAAGTTACACTCGGGAAATGCAGATTCATAAATGACATTAAATGCTTGATTTATAAACTCGGTCCATTGAATGCTTGCTTTTCTGTTGGACTGGGAGGTCCCGTCCATTGCATACTTACTATTATGTTGTATGGGGAGGACCTCCCGTCCATTGCATGCTTAATTTTCTGTTGGATGTGTGGGTTCCGTCCATTGCATGCCTACTTTTCTGTGGATGGAGAGGTCCCGTCCATTGCATCCTTAATTTTCTGTTGGATACGGAGGTTCCGTCCATTGAATGCTTACTTTTCTGTTGGACGGGGAGGTCCCATCCATTGCATACTTAATTTTCTGTTGGAAGACTTTACACTTGAATGATTGAAAGACGCTTCCTATAGCCAATGAATATTTAGTTGCAATTAAGTTTAAATGGCTGGAAATTTTAATTAATTGAATGCCTTGCATTTCAATAGCTTTTCAGCACCTATCCAAGTATTGAAACTTTCACCTAATATTAAAGATGTTTATAACTATTATTTTTTTATTTTTTTGGTTTTTTCTATTTTGTAATTTATTTTTTCTAATTTTAAATCATTTTTTAATTCCAGATTAGGAAAGTCTAATAGTGGCTTTCATGAGAAGCTTTTATTCTCATTGTGACACCTGTCAAACTTTCCTTCTAATGGGGATAAGTTTATATATTGTATAGATATTCAACTTATAATTTGTATTAGTTGCGTTGTTTATTGTGGAAACAAAAACTAAAAAAAAATCATATATTCAGCAATGTCAAATATATTAACTGATTTAAAAAATGCATACATCATTAATTCCCTTCTACCTACCAACATGCTCATTAAAGACAATGGGGTGTTGGCGGGAAGAAACTTGCTCTAAGGAGGAGAAACTAGGGAATCCGGGTTCGAATCCTTGTGAAGTCACCTCATCACTACTAGAAATCCAGCCTATAGATACCGAAAAATAGGTCATTAAAGTGAGGAAATCAGTCACTAAATGATTTAGTGACCGATTTTGAGACCGATTTTTTTCAGTCCCTAAATTATTGGTGGCTAATATGCAGAGATCAATTTAATGATCGATTTTTCAGAGACTGGTTTAGTGACCTATTTTAGACAACGGTTTAGAGACTGATTATAGTGACCGATTTTAGACAACGGTTTAGAGACCGATTATGGCGACCGATTTGGTGACTGATTTTGGACACTGATTTAGAGACCGATTGTAGCGACCAATTTAGTGATCAATTTTGGTGACTAATTTAGTGACCGATTTTAGACACTGAATTAGAGACCAAGATTAGTGGCCAATTTGGTGACTTAATTGTTATATGAATTAGTGACGAATTTCGATACTATTTTTAGTCACTCATTTAGTGACTGATTTTAATAACTGATTCAGTGATCGGTTCTATTACATTTACACGTTCTGATCTCCTATCCACCCAGGTCTTATCCTTACGTTGGTGCTTGGGACGATGCAACTCTGTTGGAGTAGGAGGGATTCCAGTCGACTTCATCTAAAATAGAATAAAGAGGAATAAAATTAATGATATATTGATAAGCCTCTGGCTCATATAGTTTTATGGCTAGTATGACCAGGGTTTTGTGCTAATTATATTTCGTTTTCGCCCAATTTAGACTTGATTGTCCTCAAGCAACATTTTGAGTCATTTAAGTAGTTTTAGGTTAATTTAGCCAGTTTTGAGTCAAATAAAACACTTATGGCTATTTCATTGTTTTCAGGTTAACTTAGAAGTTAAGGGAATGAAGAAACAGGGGAAATTTCAATCCTGGAGGTATTCGTCTCGCGAGAGTCTTCTAGCCCCGCGAATCCTCTTCTCGCCTCGGGAACCTGAAGGCTGACTGTGCCAGAAAATGCAACCCTTTCTGTGTCGCCTCACGAATCCTCTTCTCGCCTCGCGAGCCTGAAGACCAGAAGCCATCACGCCCAGGCCCTGATTCTCATAACGGGCGTAATAAGAAGACTCTTCCATTCCTTGCCTCGCGAGCCATTCTTCGCCTCGCGAGAAGTCCAAGCGTTGCAGATTTCTTCATAAGATTTGCCTCGCGAGTGAGTGTTCGCCTCCCGAGAGGGCGCAGATCCTGAAAGTTATAAATTGCTGTTCTGGGCAGATTAGGAGACACTTTTCTGATTATCCACTATTTTTTTTATAGATTTTCTGGTTGTACTACGTTTGTATGGAGAACTAGTTTTCTTGGATTAATCTACTGTAATCGATTTCCACCGCACTTGAGGTTCTGTAATTCCTGTTTTGCTTGCTTTTCCCTTTTCAATACTATGCTATATATTTCTGTTTGCTTAATTCAGGATTGTATAGTGTTTGTGTTGATTTATTTCGGTGATGTTATGTTCCTATATTTAATCGCGTTTGCTTAATTCGCGTGTGTACAATCGTGTTTGCTTAATTCACGAGTGCTTCACCCCGTTTGCTTAATTCGGGAATTAGGAACATATATCTCGTAGTAGCGATTTCGCTTGTTAATTGTTGCTACAACCGAAAGGGGATTAGAATCTGCTTAGGGCTTGGAATTTATATGAACTGATGATGGTTGGGAAATTGAGAACAGTAGATTAATAGTCTTTAGCTTATTTGATAATCTCTTAAATTGCTCTGTTTTTATTGCTCTGTTTTTGCTCTGTTTTCCAATTGACTTTCAAATCCAAAACCCCCCAAACCTGATTTTGTGGTGAATAACAATTCCAGAGTCCTTGTGAGATGATACCCGAGTTGTCGCGCTCTACTATAATTTTCTAAACCGCTCGCTTTTTGACGCGTGCGTGACAGCGTGTCAAAATTGACGCCGTTGTCGGGGACTCTTGTTTGTTATTTTCGCATTTTTTGTTTTTTTTTCGTTTTTGTTTTGAATTAGTCTGGCTACTAGGTCTACTTGCTCTGACTTGTGTGATTTTGATCCTGAAATTGAAAGAACACTGCACACACGCCGTAGAGCAATTCGGGCTAGCACTAGTGGTGATTCTAATTCTGAAATTGTTTTTGATAACATGGGTGACCAAAGGACATTAAGACAGCTTGCTGCCCCTGATGTTAATTATAATGGCTTGTGTATTGAATATGCTGGTGCTGTTGCTCCCTTTGAATTAAAATATGGTTTAATACACTTGTTGCCAAGGTTTAGTGGTCTTGCAGGTGAGGATCCACATAAGCATCTGAAGGAATTCCAGGTTGTCTGGTCTACATCCTTGAGACCAGAGGGAATAACTGAGGATCACATCAAGCTGAGAGCCTTCCCGTTCTCACTACAGGGCGCTGCAAAGGATTGGCTGTACTATCTTGAGCCAAACTCTGTTACCACCTGGAACGATTTGAAGAAGGTCTTTTTAGAGAGATACTTTCCTGCCTCCAGAGCTGCATCAATCAGGAAGGAAATATGTGGCATCAGACAAGGCAATGAGTCATTGGCAGAGTATTGGGAGAGATTCAAGCAGTTGGTATCCAGTTGCCCTCAGCATCAGATTTTCGAGCAGCTCCTTATTCAGTATTTTTATGCGGGGTTACTACCGATGGATAGAAATATTTTGGATGCTGCTAGTGGGGGAGCACTTGTTGATAAGACTCCGGCTGTTGCCAAGCAATTGATTGAAAATATGTCACTAAACTCCCAGCAGTTTACAACCAGGAGAAATTTTGTTGAGACAAGGGGTGTGAATGAGGTCCATAGCTCTTCTTCCAACCAGGCCCTTGAGAATAGAATTGATGAGCTCACTTCTTTGGTGAAGCAACTGGCAATGGATAAGGTTCAGCCGGCAAGGTTGTGTGGCATGTGTAGTTCTCCTGAGCACCTGACCGATGCATGCCCCATTCTGAGAGAAGAGTCAGTCACTGATTTGCCTCAAGCTTATGCAGTCAATCCTTACAATCAAGGCAACAATCAGAACATGCACAACATCCCTGACCTTTCCACGAATAAGTACCATCCCAACTGGAGGAATCATCCGAACCTTCGGTATGGGAGCTCATCCACACAACAGCAACTGACAGCACCACCACATAATTTTCCCCAAGTGACCACCTCCACATCTTCTGGACCTTCACTAGAGGACATGATCAAGCAAATGGCTGCACAAAACCTTCAGTTTCAGCAGCAAGTTGGACAGTCTCAGCAGCGAACGGATGCTAGTATTCAGGTCTTGCAGACACGGATTGGACAGCTTGCCACTTCGATGAATGCCATGCAGCAAGCTCAAGGATTAAACCAACTACCTGCACAAACAGTGGTGAATCCTAATGCTCCTACCCTTAACTCTAATGCCCTCAATTCTAATGCTCCAAATCCTAATGTGAGTGCCATTTCTTTGAAATCCGGGAAAGTTGTAGAGGCAGCCCCTGAAAAGGATGAAGAAACTGTTGAGATAACTCCTGAACCTTCTGTTGTTGTTGAAGCTGAGAAAGTGTATATGCCACCGATCCCCTTCCCACAAAGAGTGCAGAAAAATAAGAAGATTGGTGGGGAAGATAAGGAGAGGGAGATTCTAGATGTGTTCAGAAAGGTGGCGGTAAATATTCCGCTTCTAGATGTGATTAAGAAGGTGCCCAAGTATGCAAAGTTTCTGAAGGATTTATGCACACACAAGAGGAGGTTGAAGGGTAATGAGAGAGTTAATTTGGGAAGAAATGTTTCAGCTCTCATTCAGCCTAAGCCTACACTTGAAAGGGTTACTGTTTCAGCCCTCACTCAGGCACTGCCACAGAAGTGCAAGGATCCGAGCACTTTTGCTATTCCATGCACCATTGGGGACATCAAATTCGACAATTGCATGTTGGATTTGGGAGCCTCCATCAATGTCATGCCCACTTCTGTCTTCAACAACCTTGATCTTGGTCCCTTGCAGCATACGGGTCTCACTATCCAGTTGGCCAACAGGACCAATGCTCGCCCCATGGGAGTGGTAGAAGATGTGCTGGTACAAGTTGATGAGTTGATTTTCCCTGCTGACTTTTACATCCTGGACATGGCAAGGGAAACAAATTCAAGTAGATCACCAATCATCCTGGGCAGACCGTTCATGAAGACGGAAAAGACAAAGATTGATGTTGATGATGGAACCATGTCCATGGAGTTTGGTGACATTGTTGCAAAGTTTAACATCTTCGATGCTATGAAACATCCCTTGGAAGAGCACTCTGTCTTTCAAATAGAGTTGCTCTCTGAAATTATTGATGACACCTATGATGACTTGGTTGCTGATTTTCCATTTGTTTCTGGCTTTGATGATATTTATTCATGTACTGACTGTACTAACACTAACCCTTGTGCTGTTTGTGCCAATTATATTGATTCTACTTTGTAGGGTGATAGTGTAAGTGAAGCTGACTGTTCAGCTGAAATTCTTGACATCATGGTTGCTCCAAATTAACCATCCATTGAGCAGCCACCCTCCTTAGAGCTCAAGCCACTTCCTGGGAATCTGAAGTATGCTTACTTGGAGAGGAATGAACAACTTCCAGTTATTATTACATCCAACCTTGACTCTGACCAGGAAGCTAAGCTCTTGGAGGTGTTGAAGAAGCACAAGAAGGCGATTGGGTGGACCTTGGCTGACATCCCAGGAATTAGCCCCTCCAGATGTATGCATAGGATTCTGTTGGAGGATGGGGCTAAACCAGTTAGGCAGCCACAAAGGTGAGTCAATCTATTGATTCTGGATGTTGTGAAGAAGGAGGTGACAAAACTTCTGCATGCGGGTATCATATACCCCATCTCTGATAGCAGTTGGGTAAGTCCAGTACAAGTTGTACCCAAGAAGTCCAGCCTCACAGTGGTAAGAAATGATAATAATGAGCTTGTCCCTACTAGTGTCCAGAATAGCTGGCAAGTCTGTATTGATTATAGGAGACTGAACCAGGCCACTCGAAAGGATCACTTTCCTTTGCCGATCATCGATCAGATGCTCGAACGGCTGGCTAGTAAATCCCACTACTGTTTTCTTGATGGCTTTTCTGGTTACTTCCAGATCCACATTGCACCAAAGGATCAGGAAAAGACCACTTTCACGTGCCCCTTCGGCACGTTTGCTTACAGGAGGATGCCATTTGGCCTTTGCAATGATCCTGGCACTTTCCAGAGATGCATGATTAGCATTTTTACTGAATTTATTGAAAATTGCATGGAAGTGTTCATGGATGATTTCACTGTATATGGTTCCTCATTTGATGCATGCTTGCATAATCTGAACTTGGTTCTAGAAAGATGCATTGAAACCGACCTTGTTTTGAACTATGAAAAATGTCACTTTATGGTTGAACAGGGGATTGTTTTGGGGCATGTTATTTCTAAACAGGGTATTTCAGTAGATCCTGCTAAAATTGATGTGATTTCTACATTGCCTTACCCATCTTGCGTTCGCAAGATTCGTTCTTTTCTTGGTCATGCAGGTTTCTACAGGCGCTTCATCAAGGACTTCAGCAAGATAGCTCTTCCTCTGTCAAACTTGCTGAAGAATTATGCCATGTTCAACCTTGATGACAACTGTAAAAAGGCATTTGACTTCTTGAAAAGGGCATTGACCTCTACCCCCATCATCCAGCCCCCTGAATGGACCCTCCCTTTTGAGCTCATGTGTGATGCTTCTAACTATGCTGTGGGAGCGGTCCTGGCACAAAGGGTGGGCAAGGCTGCCCATGTCATTCATTATACTTCTAGGACTTTAGATGCTGCACAATCTAATTACACCACCACTGAAAAGGAACTTCTAGCTGTTGTTTTTGCTCTTGATAAATTTAGGTCATATTTGCTAGGTTCCAAGGTTATTGTTTTCACTGACCATGCAGCTCTGAAGTACCTGTTGAAGAAACCAGAAGCGAAGCCAAGATTGATTCGGTGGATGCTGTTGCTCCAAGAGTTTAATGTGGAGATAAAAGACAAGAGTGGAGCTGAAAATTTAGTAGTTGATCACTTGAGCGGAATATCAAGGGATGAGGATCCTTCTCCCATCCAGGATGACTTTCCTGATGAGCAGCTTCTACAGCTGCATAGGGTAACCCCTTGGTTTGCTGACATTGTTAACTATCTTGTTGCTGGTGTTTTTCCTGCAGGTGCAACTAGATCCCAGATCCACAAACTCAAGAGTGATTCCAAGTACTATGGTTGGGATGATCCGTACCTTTGGAAGTTTGGCAATGATTAGGTAATTCGAAGGTGTGTCCCCGACTATGAGATTGAATCTATTTTGCACTTTTCTCATGCCTCTCAAGTAGGGGGACACTTTGGGCCACAGAGGACTACAAGAAAAGTCCTAGATTATGGATTCTACTGGCCCACAATTTTTAGAGATTCTTATGAGGTCTACCGGACTTGTAAGGAGTGTCAAACAGCAGGCACGGCCATCACTCGCAAGAGTGAAATGCCTCAGCAACCCATGCTTTTCTGTGAGGTGTTTGATGTGTGGGGAATTGACTTTATGGGTCCTTTCCCCGCATCTTTTGTTTTTCTCTGCATTCTTTTGGCTGTTGACTATGTTTCAAAGTGGGTGGAAGCTATCCCCACTAGGACTAACGATTCTAAAGTTGTTGCAAATTTTGTTAGGTCCAATATTTTTTGCAGGTTCGGAATACCCCAGGCTATCATCAGTGACCAGGGCACTCACTTCTGCAACCGCACCATGGAAGCCTTACTCCAGAAGTATGGAGTTGTGCATAGAGTCTCCACTGCTTACCATCCCCAGACCAATGGCCAGGCTGAAATCTCAAACAGGGAGATCAAGCAGATCTTAGAGAAAGTGGTGCAGCCGAATAGGAAGGACTGGAGCCGCCGTCCAGAAGACGCACTTTGGGCTCAGAGGACCGCTTTCAAGACACCAATAGGGATGTCCCCCTTTCGGCTTGTATTCGGTAAGGCATGTCATCTCCCTGTGGAAGTTGAGCACGTGCGTATTGGGCGGTCAAGTGCTGTAATTTGGAAATGAAAAAAGCTGGTATTGAAAGGAAACTCCAATTACAGCAGCTTGAGGAGCTTAGGCTAGAAGCCTATGGAAGCTCCCGGATTTATAAAGAGAAAACAAAGCACTTCCATGATAGGATGATTGCTAGGAAGGAATTCTATGTGGGCCAGCAGGTCTTACTGTTTAACTCCCTCCTGAAATTGATGGCTGGGAAACTTCGGTCCAAGTGGATTGGCCCATTTGTTGTTAATAACGTTTTTCCTTATGGTGCAGTAGAGATTAAAAGTGCAGGTAGCAACAAGGCATTCAAGGTTAACGGGCAGTGGCTGAAGCTATTCCATGAGAGCTCGGTGCCTGAAGATGCTACTATTGAGGAGCTCTCCTTGGAAGCTCCCACCTACACTGCCACTTGATCAGGGAACACCCTTTCCTTTCCCTCACTCTGATTTTATAGTTATGTTGTTTCATTGAGGACAATGTATGTTTTAAGTGTGGGGGGAGGGAACCAATTGTAGCTTTGTTTTGTGTTTTGTCTTGTTTTTCTTTTAGCTCTTGAATAATTTGTGTGAGTATTTGGTCGGTGAGCTTGATTGGTTTTGATTGATTTGGCACAGATTTATTGCATGATGAATTATGTGATGATTCCCCCTAGGTTGAAAAAGGTTGAAAATTTTTTTTGAAAAGTGACCCCCATGTGAAAAAAAAAATTTTAAAAAATTTGGTTCCTAAACTTTGAGATATTTTGTTGTGATGGCATGATTTATGATAAGTTTGGGGTGAAGGGGTGCACACACTAGGGATTGAATCTCTGTCAAACAATTTGCAAAAATGTCCAGGTGAGGATTTGAGCCTCCAGCATTTTTTTTAACTGTGTGAATCACTTTCAAGTTGCACTTTCCCGAATTTGCTTGAATCTCTTTGATGAGCCTCTGTTTGACTGGTTTATTAACTAGTAAAGACCTTGGCTTTGTGCTAATTTTATATCATTTTCACCCAAATTAGACTTGATTGTCCTTAAGTAGTATTTTGAGTCTGTAAAGTGTTTTTAAGTTAATTTAGTTGATTTAGAGTGAATAAAGTATTTACTTTTATTTTCTATTTTCAGGTTAATAAAAAGGAATAAATCTGGAGCTTTCGCCCCGCGAGAGGGATGCTCGCCCCGCGAACCAGAAGGTGACTGTGCCAGAGAAATTGCATCCTTTCTATCTCGCCCCGCGAAGACTGGACTCGCCTCGCGAGTAATGCTACCTTGGAAAAGTCAGAGACGATCACGGTTTGGGCATGTTGGAGGTCACGGGCGTTACAGTTGGGAATTTGAAGAGTTCGCCTCGCGAAGATATGCTCGCCTCGCGAGAAGACCAAGAGTTGCAGACCTTTCATGTTATTCGCCTCGCGAGCAGTGCTTCGCCTCGCGAGGACTTGGATTCCAGAAATGTGTATATAAGCAGTCTTAGGCAGAACTGAAGGAGGCTAGTCAGAATTAGCCAGTTTTGGCTAGTTTCTGAGTTTGTTAGTCTTTTGTTTTTTTCTCTTAGTTTATTGTTTGCTTCTGTAATGGAGAGCTAGTCTCCTAGGATTAATCTACTGTAATTGGTTTCCATTACCACACTTGAGGTTCTGTAATTCTTCTTTCATTTGCTCTTCTCTTTTCAATGCAATGCTGTATGTTTCTGTTTGTTATTTCAGGAATATATAGTATGGTATTGTTTCATTTCGGTGATGTTATGTTCCTATATATAATCGCGTTTGTTATTTCGCGTGTGTTCATTCATGTTCGTTTGTTCATGAGAGCTTAATCCCGTTTGTTATTTCGAGAATAGGAACATACATCTGTAGTAGCGGTTTTCGTTTGTTAATTGTTGCTACAACCGGGAGGGGATTAGTATCTGCTTAGTAGAATATGCATGAACCGATGATAGTGCGGTCTTTAGTTTATTTGTTAATCTCTTTTCTTACTCTGTTTTTATTTTGTTTCCTTTATTTTATTTTAATCTCAAAACCCCCATTTCTAACTTTTACTAACTTTTTCTGTTAATAATAACAACACCTAAGAGTCCTTGAGAGACGATCCGAGTTGTCGCACTATACTGCATTATTTTCATAACCGCTCGTTCTTTTTGGCGCGTGGCGACAGCGCGGTCAAAAATTGGCACCGTTGCCGGGGACTCTGGTTTGTTGTTATTAGCAGAAAATAAAATTAAAAAAAAAAAAAACCTTTTGCTTTCCTGAATTAGTTCTGTCTGTTTTGTCTGGATGTTTGATTGCCATGGATAATTACATGTATGGATATTTGCCTAATGTTTATTATGAACCACCACCTTGCATGTATTATCCTAATTTTAGTGAGCCACCACCATACTATCCTAGCCAAGTGACCACCTCTGCACCGTCCGAACCTTCATAGAGCACCTTGGATGAGATTGCTTCAATGCTACAACAAATGGAAGAGAACAATCAACGGATGGCACAACAAAATCTTGAATTCCAACAGAGGATGGAGGCTGAATACCAGAGGAGCCAAGCTGAATCTCGGAAGTTGTGGGCTCTAATTGATCAAGTTACCGCCAACTCGGCTGCAATGCTAACTCCACAGCCCCTTGAAGAACCTACAGAGGCACAAGTTATTCTTGAAAATATTTCTGATGATTTTGATAATGTTTCTGTTGATGATGAATTATGTGTTGAATCCCCTGATCCTAATGCTTGTTATTGTGATGGAACTGCTTTGTGTGTAGAATGTTTTACAGGTTTATACTTTTCAGGAAAAATAGAAAATGCAGATCGTTTTGCAGGTTTATTTTTTTCAGGAAACTTAGAAAAGGAGGATCAAGAGAACATTTGCTCCACCGTGCTTGAGGATAAAGAAGAATCTTTGGTCTTAAATGCATGTGTTGAGAGTAATGGGGTGGATGCACTGTGTGAAGAATTCCCAGACATTCTAACTTTTTCTGATTCATTTTCTTGTAATATATGTACTAACTCTAACATTTGTGTGGTGTGTGCTGAAATTTCTGCATGTATAGCAGGTGATAACTTTGTTAGTGCAGTGAATGAAGAAAGTGCAGAAAAGGAAGCAGCACCAGTAACCCCAGCTAACTGTTTGCCACCTCCCCCTGAGGAACCAGTGATGGAGTTTAAACCCTTGGATTTTGCACCATGGCCGGTCCAAGAGGTTGAGCCCCACTTCTATTGGGGAGACTTTGTAGAGAAAGAGGTCGTCTGTGACCCGGGAAGGAGCGAGAAGTCCGCCGCACTCGGCGAAGTCATCATAGTTATCAAGTGCTCACCCCCACATAAAGGTTGCGAGTTAGGAAAGCATGAAATGAACGTCTACCCTTTGGCTCCCACGTGGGACTTATGTTACAGACAATGGGATCCTGGTGGAACCGCCCTTAATGAGTTTTCTTAACCATTTCTTCTTTTTAATTTTCTTTTCCTTGCTTTATTTCTGTTTTGTTTTTAATAAAGCTCCTGAATAATTTGAGAAGCTCAGGAGTTGTGTTTGAGTCTTATGTTGGCAAGTTTTTTTTGGATGTTATTAATTTTTGCATAGATGGATTGCATGATATGTTTTGACTGTTTTCCCCCTAGGATTTGAAAAATTTTGAAAAATGATCCCCATATGATTGAAAACTGAACTTTGAGATTTTGTTATGATGGCATGATTTATGATAAGTTTGGGGTGATAGGAAGCACACACTAGGGATAGAATCTCTGTCAAGCAATTTGCATAAATGTCCAGGTGAGGTTTTGAGCCTCCAACATATTTTTGACTGTGTGAAAATCACTTTTTAAGTTGCACTTTCCTGAATTTGCTTGAATCTCTTTTTGATTTGCATGATTATGTGTTTGCTTCAAATGATTTAGGCATTTTCTTTGTAAATAGCTACTTAGCCTAAAAATAACCAATTCCTAATGCATGTTCCCTAGTTAGCCCCATTGAGCCTATTAGCCTGTTAATTCTTGTTAACCTTATGTTACAAGCTAAAATCTGAAAAACCATGTTAACCCGATCTTAGGATTAGGAGAGTATGGAAGCTTAGTGAGAAATTGGTTGCAAGAAATTAAGTTTGGGGTGGCTACCCGGTGCAATGTGTTGTTTGGGATTGGGAAAAAGAAAAAAATAATAATAGAAAAAAATATAAAAAAAAAGAGAAAAAGAAAAAAAAAAGTGCAAAAATGCCAAAAAGAAATAAAAAGGCTGTAGCCACCCAGAAGCATAAAGAAAAAAATTAAG
Organism: Sophora flavescens; assembly: GCA_030762895.1. Lineage (NCBI taxonomy): Eukaryota > Viridiplantae > Streptophyta > Magnoliopsida > Fabales > Fabaceae > Sophora > Sophora flavescens. Next base: position 82,385,872 of record CM061063.1, read on the forward strand.
AAAGGAACTTGAGTGAATTTCAGAGTGTAAATAATGTTCATGCTCTCTTAGTTCCTAGGGTCTTCAGCCTAGTACCTTTGTATATCCTACCCTTAGCCAGGCCCCATTACAACCCATAAAAGACCTTTTGATGTTGCTTGCATGTTTTCTGTGGGAATCATTTTGAGATGAAAATCAAATTTATGGGAAGTGCTCTTAAAGGTGAAATTGAGAGAAATGTTAATAGCCTGACACAAACTGAGCGATTGAGTGAAACATAAATCTCCCTTGTGAGGAAGGCAGTTGTTTGAACTTGGTGATCTCTCTTATGTGTGACTTAGACCCCCTGCTTAGATTTCTGATTGTCTGAATGATTAATTTCTCAACTGTTTAGAATAAATGAATGTGGGGATTGTTTTGCTTGTAAGGGGGAACATTGAAAGAAAAATTCTTTTGAAAAATTGCTTGAAATCTATGGAAAGTTGATTGAATTCTTAAGCTTGCCAGGTCTTGAGTCTTTTTAAGTTTTTGAGTGTAGTTTGCTTGGGGACAAGCAAAGTTTAAGTTTGGGGTATTTTGATGAGCCTCTGTTTGACTGGTTTATTAACTAGTAAAGACCTTGGCTTTATGCTAATTTTATATCATTTTCACCCAAATTAGACTTGATTGTCCTTAAGTAGTATTTTGAGTCTGTAAAGTGTTTTTAAGTTAATTTAGTTGATTTAGAGTGAATAAAGTATTTACTTTTATTTTCTATTTTCAGGTTAATAAAAAGGAATAAATCTGGAGCTTTCGCCCCGCGAGAGGGATGCTCGCCCCGCGAACCAGAAGGTGACTGTGCCAGAGAAATTGCATCCTTTCTGTCTCGCCCCGCGAAGACTGGACTCGCCTCGCGAGTAATGCTACCTTGGAAAAGTCAGAGACGATCACGGTTTGGGCATGTTGGAGGTCACGGGCGTTACAGTTGGGAATTTGAAGAGTTCGCCTCGCGAAGATATGCTCGCCTCGCGAGAAGACCAAGAGTTGCAGACCTTTCATGTTATTCGCCTCGCGAGCAGTGCTTCGCCTCGCGAGGACTTGGATTCCAGAAACGTGTATATAAGCAGTCTTAGGCAGAACTGAAGGAGGCTAGTCAGAATTAGCCAGTTTTGGCTAGTTTCTGAGTTTGTTAGTCTTTTGTTTTTTTCTCTTAGTTTATTGTTTGCTTCTGTAAAGGAGAGCTAGTCTCCTAGGATTAATCTACTGTAATTGGTTTCCATTACCACACTTGAGGTTCTGTAATCCTTCTTTCATTTGCTCTTCTCTTTTCAATGCAATGCTGTATGTTTCTGTTTGTTATTTCAGGAATATATAGTATGGTATTGTTTCATTTCGGTGATGTTATGTTCCTATATATAATCGCGTTTGTTATTTCGCGTGTGTTCATTCATGTTCGTTTGTTCATGAGAGCTTAATCCCGTTTGTTATTTCGGGAATAGGAACATACATCTGTAGTAGCGGTTTTCGTTTGTTAATTGTTGCTACAACCGGGAGGGGATTAGTATCTGCTTAGTAGAATATGCATGAACCGATGATAATGGGGAAACCGAGAACAGTAGGTTAATCGTCTTTAGTTTATTTGTTAATCTCTTTTCTTACTCTGTTTTTATTTTGTTTCCTTTATTTTATTTTAATCTCAAAACCCCCATTTCTAACTTTTACTAACTTTTTCTGTTAATAATAAAAACACCTAAGAGTCCTTGAGAGACGATCCGAGTTGTCACACTATACTGCATTATTTTCATAACCGCTCGTTCTTTTTGGCGCGTGGCGACAGCGCGGTCACTCTTCATGGTTTGCATGTCTATGTGTTTGCATCAGATGATTTAGGCAATTTTTCTTTGTAAATAACCACTCGGCCTAAATTGAACCATCCCTAATGCATGTTCCTTAGTTAGCCCTTTGATCCTGATTAGCCTATTGTTTCTTGTTGACCCAATATTATGAGCCAAAATCAGGAAACACCATGTTAACCCGATCTTAGGATTATGAGAGCATGGAAGCTTAGCAAGAGAAGGTTTGTAAGAAACTAAGTTTGGGGTGGCTACAAAGATGTGACATGTCATTCTGGGGGTGAGAAAAAAAATATAATAAAAAGGTTGGAGCCAAAGGCAAAGAAGGAAAAAAAAAAGAAAAAAAGAAAAAAAAGGAAATAAAAGAAGAACAAAAATATCAAAAAAAGGATATCTGAAGAAAAAGACTTTAGTCACCCAAAGCATAAAGAAAAATGGAAAAAGGAATCTGAGTGGAAGTTCAATGTGTAAAAATGCTGATGCTCTCTTAGTTCCTAGGGACTTAAGCCTAGTACCTTTGTGTATCCTACCCTTAGCCAGGCCCCATTACAACCTTAAAAGACCTTTTGATGTTGCATGCATGTTTTCCATGGGAACCATTTTGAGATGAAAATCAAATTTATGGGAAGTGCTCTTAAAAGTGAAATTGAGTGAAATGTTGTTAGCCTAGACAAACTGAGCGATTGAGTGAAACACTAAATGCCCTTGTGAGGAAGGCGATTGTGTGAATTTGGTGATCTCCCTTTTGTGTGTAACTTGGATCCCTTGCTTAGATTAATGACTGTTTGAATGATGAAGTTCTCAATTGTTTAGAGTGAATGCATGTGGGGATTGCTTTGTTTGAAAGGGGGGACATTGAAGGACAAATTATTTTGATGAATTGCTTGAAATTTGTGCAAAGTTGATCGAATCCTTTAAGCTTGCCATGTCTTGAGTCTTTTTGAGTTTTTGAGTTTTAGTTTGCTTAGGGACAAGCAAAGTTTAAGTTTAGGGTATTTTGATAAGCCCCTGGCTCATCTAGTTTTATGGCTAGTATGACCAGGGTTTTGTGCTAATTATATTTCGTTTTCGCCCAATTTAGACTTGATTGTCCTCAAGCAACATTTTGAGTCATTTAAGTAGTTTTAGGTTAATTTAGCCAGTTTTGAGTCAAATAAAACACTTATGGCTATTTCATTGTTTTCAGGTTAACTTAGAAGTTAAGGGAATGAAGAAATAGGGGAAATTTCAATCCTGGAGGTATTCGCCTCATGAGAGTCTTCTAGCCCCGCGAATCCTCTTCTCGCCTCGCGAACCTGAAGGCTGACTGTGCCAGAAAATGCAACCCTTTCTGTGTCGCCTCGCGAATCCTCTTCTCGCCATGTGAGCCTGAAGACCATAAGCCATCACGCCCAGGTCCTGATTCTCATAACGGGCATAATAAGAAGACTCTTCCATTCCTCGCCTCGCGAGAAGTCCAAACGTTGCAGATTTCTTCATAAGATTCGCCTCGCGAGTGAGTGTTCGCCTCGCGAGAGGGCGCAGATCCTGAAAGTTATAAATTGCTGTTCTGGGCAGATTAGGAGACACTTTTCTAATTATCCACTGTTTTTTTATAGATTTTCTGGTTGTGCTACGTTTGTATGGAGAACTAATTTTCTTGGATTAATCTACTGTAATCGATTTCCACCGCACTTGAGGTTCTGTAATTCCTGTTTTGTTTGCTTTTCCCTTTTCAATACTATGCTATATATTTATGTTTGCTTAATTCAGGATTGTATAGTGTTTGTGTTGATTTATTTCGGTGATGTTATGTTCCTATATTTAATCACGTTTGTTTAATTCGCGTGTGTACAATCGTGTTTGCTTAATTCACGAGTGCTTCACCCCGTTTGCTTAATTCGGGAATTAGGAACATATATCTCGTAGTAGCGATTTCGCTTGTTAATTGTTGCTACAACCGAAAGGGGATTAGAATCTGCTTAGGGCTTGGAATTTATATGAACTGATGATGGTTGGGAAATTGAGAACAGTAGATTAATCGTCTTTAGCTTATTTGATAATCTCTTAAATTGCTCTGTTTTTATTGCTCTATTTTTGCTTTGTTTTCCAATTGAATTTCAAATCCAAAACCCCCCCAAAACTGATTTTGTGGTGAATAACAATTCAAGAGTCCTTGTGAGACGATACCCGAGTTGTCGCTCTCTACTATAATTTTCTAAACCGCTCGCTTTTTGACGCGTGCGCGACAGCGTGTCATATATAACCACTTACTAGTGCATATGAAAAACTATAAGAGCCATATTTGTCTTGTTATCTGATATGCACTAAATGATTATTATCAACAAAAGTTGATAACAATTTGCTAGTTATATATGCAATGATCAAAAGTTTAAAAATGGGTAGATATGAATTTTACCAAGCAAAAATGAATATAGAATCATTGACTTTGCAATAATCATTTGGCAGACTTGATGAACTTTTTAGCCCTGAAAATATGGTCATTTTTTGTTTTCGTTCCTACGTTTTCTTTCTTTGCATTCGGTCCATTTAACTTAAGTTTTACATTTAGCCCCTGCTGTCAAAAGCGTCCGTTAAGTGCTTAGCTGTCTAGCAGAGGTGCCATTTCAATATGTCACCTGGCATTAAATTTAATATTTTAATGCCACATGGCAATTTCAAAATTTTCATTTTTAATAATTCATTTTTTATTATAACAATTATAAATACTAATATAATATTTTTTATTTTTTTAATACCTATCTTCCCCCTTTCTCTAGATCCCTTCTGTTCTTGCTTCCATCTCCCCACCCTTTCTTTATCTCTACCTTCTGTCTTCCATCCATCAAAGCCCTGTTGGATCTCCACACCGAATCCAACACCATCCTCTCCACTGACCCCAACCTCTCTTCCCTCTCCCCCCATCTCACCCGCCTCAAGACCCTCGTCGACTCCTTCAACCACTCCCTCCGGTCCTTCCTCACCCACCGAGTCTCCATCCACTCCATCTCTCACCTCGCCTGCTCCATCGAGTCCAAAATCCAAGTATTGATCGACCGCGAGAGCCTCAAAACCCTCCCTCGGGCCCTCCACGACCTGACCCACAACCCGTACGAGTTGGTCACCCTCCTCACTCAGTTCGAGGACCAAGTCTCCCACGGCTTCAACCGCGATATACAAGACCTGGTTCTCAAATTCAAGATTTTTTCTTCGCTCGAATCGATTCTCTTCGACCCCAAGTGTTCCAAAAGGGTTCGCGAGCGTGCCGGTGGACCCGTGGCGGCGTTGATTCGATTTAACTAGGAATTTTCGTGGGTCAGAGGGAGAAAAGGGTTTTTAAGTGAGAGATTTTGTTAAGGGTTAGAGGGGCCTTTGTTTCTAATGTTGAATCTTCCTCCGTTGTTGCTGAGGTTTTGTGGGGTTCTTCACCGTAGTTTTGTTTGTACAAAATATTTAATTGGGGGTAATGGTAGGAACAAACGGGTAGTTCCATCATGGAGACGAAGATGAATGGAATCGTGTGAGTTAGTGAATGAATGGATGATGTTGTGATGATTTGGAGAGGAATGACCAGATATGGTTGCAGGCGGTGATCGGAATCGTGATTGGAGATAGAGAGGGCGGTGATGGAAAATGAACTACCTCTCTCTGTCTCAGTCTAAGGCGTAGAGATGGAAGGAAGACATGTGGAGATGGAGAAAGGGTGGGGAGATTGAAGGAAAAACAGAAGGGATCTAGGGATCTGGAGAAAGGGGAAGAAGATAGGTATAAAAAAATATCTTAACTTATATAATTGTTAATATAAAAAAATAATTATTTAAAAAATATTAAATTTAATGTAACGTGACATGTTGAGATGGCACCTTCATTAGACAGCTAAGCACTTAATAGTTGTTTTTGATGGTATGGACTAAATGTAAAATATAAAAAGTTAAAAGGGTTTAATGCAAAGGAAAAGTTGCAGGGACAAAAACCATAAATAACCATATTTTCAGGGGCTAAAAAGTTAATTAAAACCTCGTTTAATTGGAGGTAATGATTGCTATCTAGCTTGATTCCACGTTGTTTAATTCGCAGTAAAAGGTTGAACTACTATCTTAGCCTAAGCCCACCATGTACCAAACCAGCTTTACTACCCCACAAAAATCAACCTATACATATTGGTGTATTGATTAAATAAAAGGAATGAAAAAACCAATGCCAACCAACACAAAAACCAAATACCCAGTACACCCGAAATGTTCCAAAGAGACTTAGGGAACCACTTCCACAAATCCTCTAGGACAACTTCCAAAAATCCTGCAGCAAAAGCATAGAAACCAACACTGAATGCAGCACCAAGAAAACCAAATTATCACTGCAAGAAAATAGTCAAATAACGATCAAATTTAGGTGGCCGCTATAGCGAACGAATTAGCGACTAATTTGCGTAATATAAAGTCTGGTCATTGTTTCTTTATCAGCGATCGAATATGCCCATCGCAAACAATTTGGTCGCTAATGTAAAAGTTTTGAAATCCAACCATGTTGACTGGTCAGTGACCTAATAGCGGTAATATTTAGGGACCGAATAAAACGCGGTCACTGAACATTGTTATTTTATACACGGCGACCGATTTAGCGACCAAATTTGTTCGGTCGATAATCATAAATCCCTAAATCAGAACGTGTGCCCCCTTCACCCCTTTCTCACTCATATCCTCCCTCTCCCTCTCCATCTCAGCTCCTCTGTCCCCTTCTCTATCTCTGTCAGCTCCTCCCTCCCCCATTCCGGCAAACCATTATAGCCACCACCGCAACTCCCTCCCTCAGTCTATCCATCTCCCTCTCTTTCTCTCTTCCTCCCTTCCTCTCCATCCCTCTACAGTACCACCATCATCACAGCAGTGCCACCAGCCCACCACCACCATCACCTCTGGTAAGTTCGCTCCCTGTTTCTTTCTTTCTCTCTTCCTCTCTATTTCTTTTTTCTAGAAAAAAAAAATTTTGCCTCCTTTTCCATTCCCCCTCCCTACAGAGCCACCACCACCACCACCTGAGAGCCACCATGGACCATCGGCCCACCACCACCTCAGGTAAGTTCCCTCTCTCTCTCTGCTGTCTGGTCTCTCTCTCTTTTTATAATTGATTATTGTTGATGATGTTCCTTTCTATGAGGTAATTTTGTTATGCATTCTAGTTTTCTAATTTCAACTAACAAAATTATGGTTTGTTATCTAACTACTAGATGAAGACAATGTAGTAGTTGACACACCTTAGATACAAAGTAAAAAAACGAAGAGAAAAGAGGACCATGTGACACCCTAAACTCGGGTCATCACATGGTTACCCGTTTGCGGAAATAAAACTTAATTTGCTGGTTGCTTTCGGAAAATAATGTTTTCTCAACGTTTATCTCTTCAAAATATGGTGATAAATTTTTTTTCCTTTTTACCTCATAACCACAGCAACGTATTCAAATCACACTTAACTACATAATGTATATAAGTCCTCCAACTATACTGCCTCATATGTTTTCTCACCTAAATCATAATCGACTTTATTCTCAAAACATAATACATTATAAGAGTACCTAAGCTGGTCGTAACTAACGGACACTACAACCAATAGGAACAGCACAACATGCCTCGAACTAGACAGCCTTCGTCTTCTTGTAAGGATCATACCCCCCGTACAACTCTGATATGGTTGTAAGGGTGAGACGCCAATATATGGATTTACCACAATAACTAAATGCGCAACACAAAAAAACACACATACACATATACATGTCTATAACAACGTACTCATTCATATTATATCACATCGTTTATCAATGGGTTTCACACCCCAAACATCAACGTTGGAAAACTATGCATGAACACTTCAATACATCATCTAAACATTCATACCTAATCTCATGAGATATCTCCAACCTCTTGATGAATTGATCAGACTCGATTGCCACAGGCACACCGCCACAGGCACACCCAACGCACACTGTCCAACATCGTGGCATAGTGATAACAATCTAAGATGGGGCCTCATTGTCCAAACCCCGGGCACAATGAGAACATCTTTGTATGATCTACCCTGACGCCGCAAGGTAATCCCTCTTTTGATCATGGCACATCTGCCAAATGCATGCAAGAAAACATTTTGTTCTCAACACTTTTCTTTGTGCTATATCTTTATTGTCAAAGCTCTCAAAAGCTTACGACTTAACATATTTTGAAACATCTTTACATCTTTTATTAACAACATAGGACCTCAAAGTCCGAGTGCTCAATCACGAAGTCCCTAGACCTTGCAATCAGTCTTATGTTCGTGGTAGTAGAAAACAACTTAAAACATTTTAACTTCTTTAAATAGATACCCAGTTTACAACACAACAAACCTTATTATCCCGACGTCTCGGTTATTAAATTCCATATCATCGTCTTACATTGTGTTTACATCTTTTTACATCTTTTTACATCGCTTTGCATCTTTTTGCATCGTTTTACATCTTTTTGCATCGTTTTACTGAAACTTCAACTCTAATAAATCAATTCAGATTAAATCTCTTCTCAACATAAGTACTACTGTTTTTAAACTCTCATCGTAAATAATTTCGAAACTTGCCGTCGTTTAGCATTTTCAAAGAAAACATCTTTAAGTCAAACTTTGACATTTCTTCTAAAATAATTTTCTTATATAATAAATAAGGTATTTTCGAATATTAATTTCACAAAATCACTTTTTATAATATTTTGGAATTTCTTGTGTAAAAATTAGCAGTACTAAAAAAATTTCACGGTTACGCTCTCATCGTGACTCATAAATTACTTTTACACTAATAAATCATTAAAATAATAATATTTCTCAAAACTTCTCATTTTTCAAAATAATATTTTCCACCACTATTATATTCCAACATTTCCCATAAAACATTGAATATAATCTTTTCACAGCTTATTAAATCTTTTATCTGATTAATTGGTTATGCACTGACCACTGTCAGCCTCTCAAACAACATTCAACATTCAACATTCAACATTCAACATTCAACATTCAATAACATCGTCATAATTATATCCCCAGGCAGATCATGCATCATAACAACATAATATACTACTACAGATAATTTAAAAGCAGATCAATCATCGATACACAGATAAACAACACATCGTAAACAACACAAACAATTAATCACAAACCACATATAAATCACATAAGCCACAGTAAAAGCAAATAGTTATTGAGAAAATCCCTCAGGTAAGCTCCCCTTACCTCTTGAAGACTCAACTAACGTTTTCAAACAACCTCCCGATTTAATCCGGTTTCCTCCGTCGGCTTTAGGTCAAACCAACCCGATTGATTCCTTCAAACGAATTGCAACCAAAATAAATCAAATCAAACAACAACATACTTAGCTCATGAGGGTTAGGTTTCGGCCAAGGGCTGACTTTTAGGGTTCAAAATCCTTAAAATTTCTAATCATGATTAAGTCATAGATTAATGGTCCTTAATTAACCTAAATCATAGATTAGTGACTAAACAACTAAGTTTCAAAATCAAAACTTCCTAACTCTTTTATACAAGGATTCGGCCTCAGCATGTTTATAGGGCTAGGGTTCTTAGTTTAATAAACCAACTTGGATTTATAAGGGATACATACTAAGAGTTTGATTAACAAGATCATTAAGGAAAACTATGAACAAAAACTCATCAAATCTCACCCACTTAGGGTTCGGCCAACATAGAGGTTTTTGAGTAAAGATTTTCATTTTAAGAAACTAACATGGATTAGAGTGCGTAGACATACATATCATATAGAATACATGATCATACATGACAACACATGAACAAAACTCTACCAACCCTACATTGATAGATTCGGCCAAGGCTAGGTTTTTAGGATAGAAATTTTTGATTACATCATGCTCTTGGATTTAGATAATATACATGATATCAAGAAGATAGAAAGTGGTTTCATCATCATGAGATTTTTCTAGAATTTATTATGACTTTTCAAAGTTCTAGGGTTAGAAACTTGAAAGTGATGAACAACTAAGAAAGAAACTTTGAATCAAGAAACTTTTTGAAGAACATAGGCATGATTAAGGAAGAAGATTAGGATTTACCTCTTGAAGATCAAAGACAAAGGAAATCCAAGAACTTGTTTCACAAACTTAACACTAAGAGACGTATGAACTTTAGGGTTTTTGAACAAATGGCATTAGAAACTAAATGAAATGTGGGGGAGGGTATTTATAGAGCTTGCTTGAGCCACTCTTGGAAGGATCTAGAGATGATGAGTTGTCTTGCTAAAAGGATTGAAATGCAATTACTTCCTAGGGACCATTTTGCAAAGATTCCATAAGTTTAAGGACTAGTTTGCAATTTGCCAATAAATTGTCATGATGACTTTTTGCCACATTAAATGCGGTCTTATCTTGATGACTTTTGGGCTGATTTTTGTCATAGATCTTTTAAGACAAATCAAGAATGTTTGAGAAGATTAAAGAATGATGTAGAACAAAGTGGAAGAATGTATAATAATGTGGAAAATTGTTGAACATTCTAGAAAATCTTGGTTCATCCAACAACAAATGAGGGCAGCCTTCAATCCCTCATGGTCTTGCGCATGGTCTTGGTAATTTTGGGCTTGAATTCATTTTGTGGGGCCCACTTAAAGATTTAAGCACTAAGCTTGACATAGGAACTTGTATAGTTTCCAAATGGGCTTTATGGAATCAATCCATGAACTAGGAAATTTTGGGCTTCATAGCCACGTCCATTTAAGATTGGAAACAAGGATTCTATCCCAATTCACTTGAAAAAAACTTAGAAACTTGCTTAGGGACAAAAGCATAATTTACAGAAAGTTCAGGGACTTAAGCGTAAAAATTCATAAATTTTTCACTTTACCCCTGAAAAACCTTCTAAACTTAGAAATATGATTCATCCCCTTGAATCATCTCAAAATCCTAAGATAAACCCTCTATCGGCTCTTAGAAACTCCAAAATCTCTTCCGTCGTCTACCCGATTACGTATTCCGCCCGTAAAACGTAAATTATTTTATTTTATTTTTCAAAAAAAATTCTAAAAATATACTCTTGTAGGAAATAAAATAAAAATCTTAAGTCTTTCATTCACGAATTAAAATTAGGTTTTCTGAGCAGTAAACTTTTACTCTCAGTGAAAACACAGAAAATGGTAGACCGGTTTCCGTCTAAATTTTCAGCCAAAAACTTCCCTGTAACCTTATAAAAATAAGTATAACAAGGAAATGACATTGGTTTGTCCAAAAATCATTTTCTAAGTCTCGGATAAAAATATATATGTTTATATATTTATTACCGATATTGCGAAGCAGCGAAAATCGGGGTGTTACAGACCACATAGTTATTGTAATCACAAGCCACCATTATCTGAAGATACATGTGTGATAGATGACTTAAATAAAAATTCCATGTTAAGTATATTGTAATATTTGAATGCACTATGAATACTTTTTTAGGATGAAAGTAGATTCTTGTATAATAAACCTACTATTTTAGGATGAAGGATTCCCTCGCGTTGACTCAAATTCCAAACCAATCACGTAGAAGATTGGTTATAAGCTGTGCATGGAAGGTTGATGTTGTTAGGGTTTTATTGATAAGGAAGAGGTAAGGAAGTTGGTTGATAAGACTTTCTACTAGATGTACTTAGGCTTTAGGAATCAAACCATTTCAATTAGCTTGGCATTTCCAGTATCTTAAGTTTTCTATTTGGTCAAGTTTATTTGCAATTAGATTTATTTTCTAACATCCCATCATTAGAAAGGATTGTCTCTTATGGTAAGAGGGGAATTGTGCATGTTTGACTTGGAAGACCAAGAACCACAAGTTTCTCTATCACATTCTCCATGGATTCGGGTACACTTCCGCTATTGTCTTTCATTCTCTTTCTTGATGATTGAACATGACTTGTTTTGATTTGATGATGGTTTTCATCTTTAAGTTTCTCCCATAAAATTTTTCCAACAAGTGGTATCAGAGCCACAAGTTTATTTTGAATCATTGAGAAATTTTGTTTTATGAATGATTGAGTGTTCTTAATTTGATGATTTAAATTATGAAAATATAAATTTTAAGAACTAAATAAGGATACAATTTTATTGAAAATGGACATTATTGTATGGATTTGGTTTTGAGTTTGAGTTTCGGTTGATACTCAACTTGAGAAGTGATCATCGGCACTGTTGGGTTTGAGTTTATATAAATTAGTTGTTACTTAAAAGTACTTTTTGCTTCGGTGGTGTAATGGTGACTTGCCACTTACTTTTTAACCATTTGGCACCGATTCGAACCCCACTTCTTTTATAGCTGGGGGTCGTGGGATTTGAACCTGAGACCAATGGTTGTGCTTTGTGTAAAGGAGCACAGACCACCAGACTAGCAATATAACGATGTTGCTTTGTATCCAAACATTTTCTTTAAAGACTGTTTGGCCGATGCACATTTTTTTGCATTAAGGAGGGAAACTTTTTTTTTCCTCAGTGAAACTATAATACACACAGTTGGACACAGACTTCTTCTAGAAATAAATAAAATTTATTTTGGATTAAGTGTTCAATCAAAATTCAAATAATTGGTTATATTTTGGATTGAAAATTGTTTGACAATTTAAATGAACCAATTAAAGCAAGAAGTTGCCAAAGTGACCTCTCTTGTGTAGATTGCTCATGAGAAATGTAACACCCTATTTCTCACTGTTTACTGTTTTTATATCGATAAAATAAACAACAATGTTTATAATTTTATTTTTAAACCTAGAAAATGATTTTGGATAAACCAAGTTCATATTCATACTCTACTTTACCGTAGAGAGCTACGATTAAATTTTGGGTTGAAAATTCAGACGAAACTCGATCTGCGATTTAATGACAGTAAGAATTTTACTTCTCAAATGACCTAATTTTGACTGGTGAACGAAAAACTTAAGGCTTTTATGAAGTTTCCAACTTATTTGCCTATTTAAAAATTTTTCACTCAAAAAATGAAATAATATATATTATGCGGCCGTTATGAGAAATCGGGTAAACGACGGAGGTGAAAACGGGATTTGCGGGACCCGCTAACGAAAAAAGGACATGTCAAATCATGATGAGTCACAAGGGGTGAGTCATAGGATGACTCCTCATTGTCATGATGGATTTTAGGAGGAAATTACTAGTTTGTCCTTAATGTTGGTTTTATTCACAAGTTTGCCTTTGTACAAGATTACCATTTTGCCCTTGAAAATTTGCACTCGGGACCCAATTGCCCCTCCATCCCCACGGCCCAAACTCCTTCAAGAGCCCATGCTCACTTCTATAAAAGGCCTAAGTCATCATCTTCTTCAACCTTTGTTCATTTCCACCAATAAAACACTAAGTTACATAAGCTTGTTTTATGAAGGAAGTAGGAGACGCTTTACCAAGTTTTTAATTCCAAGAGGTAAACCAAGCTCATATCCCTTATTTAGCATCATGTTCTTCAATTTGTTTTGTGTTTTGAGGTCTTTCTCAATATGATGCATATTAGGGTTTCTAGATTCAAAATTTCATAGAAAATCATAGGAAAATCTAATGAGCATGAAACCAATTTCTATGATCTATTATCATCTCTATGAAAGTCATGTTTTGACCTAAAAATGTTTTTAAAACGTCAAACGATGGACAATTCCATCAATATTTACAAAAGTATTCTTAAAAAGGGTAACATTGAGTAATACCGAGAGATTGTCTCAAATGATGTTTCCAAGTTCAAATATTGATTTTTGAACAAAAATGAATTTTAAGGGATTTTGACAATTTGACAAAATGAATTTCCAAAGTAAAAGGATTTTCGGTAAACAACGGGTTATTTCCGTCAACTTGGATAAGTTGAGGAAACTTTGGTTTTGTTTTGTGTTTCACAGAGCGAAAATGTTGTTAAATTAAAAGGCGAACCTAGCTGTCGAGATGTCGGTGTCAAGAGTTCTATGATATGGACCCGGGGTCCGAAAGGTAAAGTTATGGACTGGATGTCCTATAAAAAGTTATATTGATTTTTGTGCACCAAAATCTACGAATCTAAATCTGGTGCATCGATCTAGATTTTGTGATTTGCACATTTTGACTTGGAGTTTGTTTGATTAGAAAGTTTGTTAAACTTAAATGTTTTACATGCATTTTGCATTTTATTGTGGCAAATGTGCCTAAAGGTTTTATGCTTGGTACCTTGGTAGGTATCCATGTTATGTGATACATTTCACCTTGGGGTGAAATGAATGGGGGTCTAGGAAAGGCCGGGCTATTTACGACTATTTTGGAAGCTCGGATATTACTCATATTTTATAGGCCGAGTTAATTACAATTATAGTTGGATGTTCATACGAACTACTTATAATTATCAGCAAGGAGAGCCTGATCAGCTCTTTTATTTGTTGGTTGCAGCTCCGGAGATTAGTACAAAAGTTAGATGAGGAATATTGAAGTATCAAGGTTTTTAAAACAATGAAGATTGTCGGGTATGAAACCCTTTGATAAATAGAATGATTATTGTTGAATATACATGTTAAATGTTATTTGTGTGTCGTGCATATGGTTATCGTTTTAAAATCCATATACTGGAACTCACCCTTGCATATACATGTTCTTCTATCTTTGCTATTGTACATTGGTACACGAATGCGGATGTTGCAGAAGAATTCCTTAAGTCACTTGGAGACTTGAGTCCGGATTGCGGGAAGAGATATGTGATCATAGAGATGATCACGAGGTCTTATCAGTGAGTGTCTTGTAGAGCGACCAACATAGGATTTCTTTGGGTGGTATGTTTCGAAAAAGTTTGTGTAGGTGTGTTGAAAACCTTTATATGGTTTAAAATTCTTTTGTGAATAATATGTTTTATTTTTACTATTGTGATGAGTACGTTGTGTATCGAAGTATTCAGGAGAAATTGTTTTACACCCAGATTTTCTGACTTCAAATAAATCAATTTTCCGAAAGCAACCATCAAAATTGTCTTAATTTATTTCTGCACGTGTTCGTATAGTAATGCCCAAGGCGGTTGTTACATAGTGGTATCAGAGCTGGTCGAGTCTTTTGGGAACCTTGGGGAATAGGTCTGTTATGTTTTGGTTGTGTGATCTCTGGTAGGACCTTGCTTGAATTGTTTCCTTGTTGAAACAATGTGTGTTGGCACACAAGTGATTATGTTTTGATTTAGTCAAGACCTTGTGAGAATTTATGAACAATAGATGGTACATTGACTGAATTACTTCTTAGAAGTAATGTGTTTTAGACACGTAAGGATACGCTTCAGTTTCTGGTTGCAGACTGACTAAGTTGTCTTATAGGTCGGTTATGGGATTGGAACCAGAAGGTGGAGTGGATGATACCGTACAAGCAATGGATAACATTGCGGCAGCTATTGTTATGCAGACAGCTGCTCAGACTCAACAAGCGGCAGAAGCAAAAGATCTAACTGCTTTTCAACATCAAGATCCACCACAGTTTTGTGGGGATTCTGATCTGAGAAGGTTGATCTATGGATACAAGAGTTGGAGAAGATTTTCGAACTTATCCATAGCCCTGGAGGAGTAAAAGTTCAGTATGCTACATTCCTGCTCTTAGGAGATGCAGAGTATTGATGGAAGGGCGCCAAGCAACTTATGGAAGCCGATCAGCAGGAAATTACTTGGGATGTGTTCCGAAACGCATTTCTGAACCAGTATTTCCAAGAAAGTACTAGGATTGAGAAGGAACGAGAATTTATGCAGTTACAACAAAGAGATCTATCTGCTGGGGAGTAGACGGCAAAGTTTGAGTCACTGGGAAAATATTTTTGTTTCTTCCAAGTTCAGCCAAATGAGGGATGGATGTGTGAATGTTTAGAAGGAGGTTTACGATATGGTATCAAGAAATCTGTATTACTGCTGGGGATTCGCAATTTCCAAGCGTTGGTTGAGAAATGTCGTAAGGTGGAATTGATGAAGAAAGAGAAGGACAATTATAGTAACATCGGAGGATCATCTCGATTCAGAAATACATACCAAAATCAGAAGGGGAAACAAAAACAGAACAAACTATATTTACGACCCCAGAAAAATGATGGGAAGAAGAACCGAGACTCTGTTCGTCAATGTTCAAAGTGTGGAAAGCAAGACCACTTGGCAGATGTTTCTCCATTTGAAGGGATTCTTTGTTATCAACGTGGAAATACCGGGCATAGTGCAAGAGTTTGTAATGTAAAGAAACTGAAGCAGGTAGAAACAAGTGTGAGCTACAAAAAAGGTGGCAAAAGAGAAACGGGCAATAAGGGCGGAAGGTTTACACCGAGAACAAGGTTGAAGCCTCACAACTTAGATATTTTATAAAAGATAGTGTAGATTCACGTCAGCAACGGGATCAGGAACCAAAGATGTAGTTATGCATAGGAATATTATATGTAAGATGCGTGCTTTAAGGATTAGTACATGTTAAGTTTGTAATAGGATCTAAGTAGAATCATATGTGCGTATCCTTGAGTATTTGACTCTTCAAAGTCTTTTATGTTGTTAGTCTTTCAGTTGACGTCAGTGATATATAATATCTATGACTTTAAAAGAATAAAGGTTTCTTGAAGGAAATTTATTCCAGTCCTTTTTCTTTTGATTGATGTGATCAGTCTAGATTTTTGGGGTCAGATCATTTCTTTTCCAACGATTGTGAATTGTTTTCAAACTACAATTGTTGAATCAATTTTTAAAGAATTTTATTTTGTGAACTATCCTATTATTGTTCGGGATATATACTTTCATGATGAAAGAAGTTTCTAGATGAGATATAGTCTTGCCACTTTTACTTTTGGTGAGAGTGATTCAGTCTGAATTTTTGTCGGACTATTGTTATTTGAAATTGTCATTTGTAAATCATTTGTCCAAGGAATACATTCTCTTAATGTTAGGAACTATTCGTTTTGTGAGTTCCTAATCCATTAGGAGTTCTTGTGAAGGAAGGAACTTTCTTAGAGTCATGGTTGTAAATATGTATTAGCTATGCATTTTTAGACTCGCGAACCTATTAAAGAATCTTTTTACATACTGAACATTCCTGTATTATTTTCAGATAGACAAATTTTTTCTATATACTCTCTTGTGAAAGTAAAACCTTGGGATTAAAAAAAATCCTGTCTAGTTTTGAGTCACGAAATTTCGAGGACGAAATTTTTTTTTGTAGGGTAGTATTGTAACACCCGATTTTTCACTGTTTACTGTTTTTATATCGGTAAAATAAACAACAAGGTTTATAATTTTATTTTTAAACCTAGAAAATGATTTTGGATAAACCAAGGTCATATTCATACTATACTTTATCGTAGAGAGCTACGATTAAATTTTGGGTTGAAAATTCAGACGAAACCCGGTCTGCGATTTAATGACAGTAAGAATTTTACTTCTCAAATGACCTAATTTTGACTCATGAACAAAAAACTTAAGGTTTTTATGAAGTTTCCAACTTCTTTGGCTATTTTAAAAATTTTCACTTAAAAAGTGAAATAATATATATTATGTGGGCGTTATATGAAATCGGGTAAACGATGCAGCTGAAAACAGGATTTTCGGGACCCGCTAATGGATAAAGGACATGTCAAATCATGATGAGTCACAAGGGGTGCGTCATAGGATGACTCCTTATTGTCATGATGGATTTTAGGAGGAAATTACTAGTTTGTCCTTAATGTTGGTTTTATTCACAAGTTTGCCATTGTTCAAGATTACCATTTTGCCCTTGAAAATTTGCACTTTGGACGCAATTGCCCCTCCATCCCCGCGGCCCAAACTCCTTCAAGAGCCCATGCTCACTTCTATAAAAGGCATAAGTCATCATCTTCAACCTTTGTTCATTTCCACCATCAAAACACTAAGTTACATAAGCTTGTTTTATGAAGGAAGTAGGAGACTTCTTGCCAGGTTTTTGATTCCATGAGGTAAACCATGCTCATCTCCCTTATTTAGCATCATGTTCTTCAATTACTTTTGTGTTTTGAAGTCTTTCTCAATATCATGCATATTAGGGTTTCTAGATTCAAAAATTCATAGAAAATCATAGGAAAATCCAATGAGCATGAAACCAATTTCTATGATCCTATTATCATCTCTATATTCTAGATCTATGGGCTTGCATCAAACAAATTTTTTTAACCTAAAGAGGCCGAACCTAGGTATTTGTCGGGGGGGTGGTGATTTTGTTCATTTTCTTTACATGATTCAATCTTATAAGTCATATAGGTATTGGATCTATGTTGTTTGAACTAAATCAAGGTCTCTAAGCCATATTAGTTGTCATGGCTGAAGTTTAATTGTTTGAGGATAGGAAGATTTAATTTCAATCTTTGTACCATGATTCTTGATTTCGGGTTTTAAGTGATTATGAATCACTAATCCAAGAGTTTAGAAATTTTAGAGATTTCGAACCCCAAAGTCACCCCTAGGCCGAAACCAACATATAGGATTATAGGTTTGATTAAGTTGTTTGTTAATTGATTGTTGTGTTTAATGAAGGAGAAGCTAGATCATCGTGTACGCGCGTTATCGGCGGGGTCCGAAAGGTAAAGTTTTGGACTAGATGTCCTATGAAAAGTGATATTGATTTTTGTGCACCAAAATCTACGAATCTAAATCTGGTGCATCGATCTAGATTTTGTGATTTGTACATTTTGACTTGGAGTCTGTTTGATTAGAAAGTTTGTTAAACTTAAATGCTTTACATGCATTTTTCATTTTATTGTGGCAAATGTGCCTAAAGGTTTTATGCATGTTACCTAGTTAGGTATCCATGTTATGTGATACATTTCGCCTTGGGGTGAAATGAATGGGGTTCTAGGAAAGGTCGAGCTATTTACAACTATTTCGAGAGCTCGGATATTACTCATATTTTATAGGCCGAGTTAATTACAATTATCGTTGGATGTTCATACGAACTACTTACAATGATGGTTGGAACTCGTATCCTACCGAGTTATTTACTTAAATAGTTGGAACTCGTAACCTTGACGGGCCAAATAATTTGAAACTTGCCTTATCTGGTAACATTTATATTCTGCCTTATTTGGCAATGAGAGCCTGATCAGCTCATTTATTTGTTTGTTGGAGCTCCGGAGATTAGTACAAAAGTTAGATGAGGAATATTGAAGTGTCATGGTTTTTAAAACAATGAAGATTGTCGGGTATGAAATCCTATGATAAATAGAATGTTTATTGTTGAATATACATGTTAAATGTTATTTGTGTGTCGTGCATATGGTTATCGTTTTAAAATCCATATATTGGAACTCGCCCTTGCATATACATGTTCCTTTGTATTTGCTATTATACCTTGGTACACGAATGCAGATGTTGCAGAAGAATTCCTTAAGTCACTTGAAGACTTAGGTCCGGATTGCGGTAAGAGATGTGTGTAGAGATGATCACAGTGTCTTATCAATGAGTGTCTTGTAGAGCGACCAACATAGGATTTCTTTGGGTGGTATGTTTTGAAAAAGTTTATGTAGGTGTGTTGAAAACCTTTATATGGTTTAAAATTCTTTTGTGAATAATATGTTTTATTTTTACTATTGTGATGAGTACGTTGTGTATCGAAGTATTCAGGAGAAATTGTTTTACACCCAGATTTTGACTTCAAATAAATCAATTTTCCGAAAGCAACCATCAAAATTGTTTTAATTTATTTTCGCACGTGTTGGTATAGTAATGCCCAAGGGGGGTGTTACATAGTGGTATCAGAGCTGGTCGTGTCTTTTGGGAACCTTGGGGAATAGGTCTATTATGTTTTGGTTGTGTGATCTCTGGTAGGACCTTGCTTGAATTGTTTCCATGTTGAAACAATGTGTGTTGGCACACAAGTCAAGGAAAATGAAGAAAACAGTGGAAAAGCAATTCTGGAAGTTTCGCCTCACGACACAGGAGCTCGCCTCGCGAGCCTGAAGACCAGCCTGAACAGCAAATGTCACTCTCTCTGTCTCGCCTCGCGAATCCCATCTCGCCTCGGGAGACTGAAGGTCTGACTGTGCCAGAAATGTCATCCTCTCTGTCTCGCCTCGTGAAACAATACCTCGCCTCGCGAGTATTCAAACTCAGGATGGAGCCAAAACTGAAATTCGCCTCACGAGAGGCTACTCGCCTCGCGAGCGGGCGCAGATTCTGAAATCTATAAATTGCTGTTTTAGGGCAGATTGAAGGGATCCTTTGTTCTCCACTTGTTTTAGATCGGTGTTGAACGAATCCTTGTTTCTCTGGAGCTGCGTCTCCTTATTTTCTTTTTCTCTTTTATGAACACGATGAATTCCGATTGTTTGTGTGTTGTTACAAACATGAGGAACTAATCCCCTTGTCTAAGGGATCAATGAAACCATCCATGGCAGTGTAGCGTTCAATGTGATGTATGTTTCTTTCCCTTTTCTCAATTAATGTTTTCCAATTCTGATTTTATTGCGTTGATCATATGCATGCGTGATTGACTAGTTAACGTGATGAGGCTTAGGAGTCAATTCACGTTTAGAACTTGAATTGGGATCATCGATCGAATATTGCACGAGAGTGAATAGGAGATCGGTGCAACCTTATAGGAACCAGATTTAATAGAGTTTGATGATTGAGTTATGAGACCTAGTAAGTAATTAATTCAATCGTTGAATACGTCCTATTGAGCACGACAGTATCATTAGGAGAATTTGGGGGTCCTGGTTGACATTGTAATTGAACTTAGGGAGTGAATCATCATCATCACTTGGGTACTATGCATGATTGGGTAGGTGGAATTGTGACCTTAGATGTTAAAAATTCCAGATCTTAATTACTCGTTCTCTATTTGATTTGTTGAATTGACTTGCGATCCTATTTTCTCTCTCTCCAACCGCTTGCTGTTACATGGCCAAACTTATCGAACTTCTTGCAATTTGGTAGAATTGGTAGCCCAATCCTTGTGTTCGACCTCGGTAATTGCTTACCGTGTTTTATTGCTTGCGACGACCCGGTACACTTGCCGGTGACTCAACAAGTTTTTCGCGCCGTTGTCGGGGATTGGCACAACCAATTTTCCTAATTTTTAGGAAGTTTGGTTATTTGGTTAAGTTAGTTTTATTTTTATTTTTATCTTTATTTTCTGTTATTTTCTCTCTACTTCTTGATTCCACTTGGTCTTGCCTTGTTTTTGTTTGCGAGGTACCCTTTCACGAGAGGACTTGCTATTTGATTCAGAGATCACCGGGACCGAGAAGCGATTAAGGAAAGAAGCCATAGAACGAAAGAGGCTTGAAGCAATTAATTCTGAGAGGATGGCCGAAGGAAACCCTCCTCCTCCTCCTTGTCGTTACAAGCCTCTCTTCGAGTACGATCTACCCAACCTGGATGATTGTGCTTCTTCTATCGTGAGGGGCAACCTGAATACAAATTCCTTCAGAGTGGAAGGATGTGTCACAGCCCAAATCCATGAGAATCAGTTTGATGGGAGTGGCAAACAAGACCCTCATAGACACATCACCCGCTTCCTTGAAGCTTGTGACATGCAGAAGACAAGAGGAGTTACTCAAGATGTGTTTCGCTTGCGGATTTTCCCTCTCTCTCTTAGGGATGTCTCTCGCGATTGGTTTGACAGCTTGGATAGGAACAGTATCAGAACTTGGGAGGAAATGGCACAAAAGTTCCTAACTAAGTATTTTCCTCCTCAAAAAACGGCATAAGCAAGAGTAGCCGTTACATCTTTTAGGCAGACAGAGGGTGAAACTTATACTGAAGCTTGGGAGAGGTACAATGTGCTATTGAGAAGATGTCCCTCAGCTTTCTTTGACCCGGTCTCCAAGGTTCAACATTTCTTTCACGGGTTAAGGGGACGCTACTAGATGAATTGTGATGCCGCAGCTGGCGGTTCTTTTTCATATTTATCGGCTGAGGATGGATGGGCGTTATTGGAGAAGATGTCGTACAATGATTACAACCGTGGTAGGGAAACCTCAAGTGGAGTCAGTTCTGCAACAATAGAAGCCATTCTAGAGCAAAATAAACTGTTGAAGATGCAGAATGAGGCTTTGTCTGGGAACAAGAAGGTTAATGCGATACACGAGGGAATGCCTCTGGGTTGTGATAATTGTAATGGAAATCATGACATTCAAAGCTATCTGTTCAACTTCTCTCGAGAACATGTGGACTCATGCCACAATTTCTATGACAACGTGCCCCAGAACAACTATCAGAGGAACAGACAGAATGATTACAGTCAGAATCAGAATAGGGGTTATATGAGGAGAGACCTTCCGGGTTTCGCTTGGAGTAATGCTAGTGGTGGTCTAGCCGGGCAACAACAACCTCAACAGGGTCAGAGGCCAAACTATGGAATCCATCAGCATAATACTCAGCAGGCTCTTCCGGGGCCTAATCAATTGCAAATAACTGATGGTGGAAGGCAACCTTGGGAGTTGGCTCTTGAGAAGATGAGTGCGGCAGTTGAGAAGTTGTCAATCAATACAGGTACAGCCATTGACAAGTTGGCAACTCATACAGGGGCGGCAATTCAGAATCTAGAGACGCAGATAGCTCAGCTCGCAAAACAACTAAATGAGCGTCTCCCAAGCACTTTCCCAGGTGATACCGAGATCAACCCTAAGAACCAATGCAATGCCATAGTAACTAGAAGCGGTAGGGTGTTGGGATCTAACAGGGGTGCAACTAGTTCTCAAAAAGACAAGGCCCCGGAACAACCATATGTTGAGGAGGAGCAACCTGAGAAAGAGGAGTTGGCAAGTGACAAGGCACCGGAGCAAGGGGGAGGTTAAAACTTGTAGATGAAGAGTTCCGAAAGAAGAAGTGGGTTGAACCCCAAGACCTCCCGCCCTACATGAAGGTACCATATCCTGAAATATTGAAGAAGCCTCAACAAGATAAGCAATTCAATAAATTCCTTGATGTCTTCCACAAACTTCAAATTAACATTCCATTTGTGGAAGCCTTGGAACAAATGCCATCTTATGCCCGGTTTATGAAGGAGCTTCTCTCCAAGAAGTGGAAATTAGTGGATGATGAAACGGTTCCTTTGACTGAGGAGTGTAGTGCCATTCTTCAAAGAAAACTACCTCCTAAGTTGAAGGACCCCGATTCTTGTTCTATACCATGCACCATTGGGGAGATGACTCTAGGGAAGGCATTGTGTGATCTAGGGGCAAGCATCAACTTAATGCCCCTCTCTATGATGAAGAAGTTGGGGATCAAAGAAGTCAAAGACACGCGGATGTCACTCCAACTAGCCGATCGTTCTGTAAAATATCCTTATGGAGTGGTCGAAGACTTGTTAGTGAAGGTGGACAAGTTCATATTTCTGACAGACTTTGTGGTGCTTGATATGGATGAAGACGCTGAGATCCCTCTCATATTGGGTAGGCCCTTCTTGGCCACTGGGCGTGCCTTGATAGATGTGCAACAAGGGAAACTCACTCTAAGGGTGCAAGATGAGAAGGTAGTCTTCAATGTCTTTGAAGCAATGAAGCACCCTACTGAAAGGTCGGATGTGTATCGAGTGGATATAGTGGATTCAACTGTCAAGGCAAGGGCAACTAGAGAAGCCCATGGTTCTTCACTTGTACAAGTGTTGGTAAAATCCCATGATGATGATGGTGAGGAAAAAGACCCTTTGGGGGATGAGGTCTATCTTGAATGGTTAAAAGACATGGAAGCCTTACCAAGTCTCCCAGAGGATGAAGGTGCAATAGAAAAGCTCAACAAACAAGGAATGAAAGAAGCGGTGCGTAAGGAAGTGATCAAACCTTTAGAGGCTGGAATCATCTATCCAATCGCGGATAGTAGTTGGGTTAGTCCAATTCATGTGGTCCCGAAGAAAGGGGGCACAACCGTGGTGGTCAATAAAAGCAATAAATCGATCCCAACAAGGACCATCACGGAGTGGAGAGTACGTGCCGATTATAGAAGGCTGTTGGACAAAAAACACACCCCCCCCAAACAAGAAACCCAGGAGGGAAAGAAAACCAGATCCCCAGGTCTATGAGGAAAGAGTTAAGTGGGGGAGGAAAATGTTTTGTCTTGTTTTGTTTTGTTTGTTAAGAAAAATGAGAAGAAAGAGTGTGAGAAGGAAGAAAAAAAGAAGAGGGGGGAAGGGGGTGAGGGGGGCCTCATAATATAAACATGATAGATTAGGAGAGCATGGAAACTTAGCAAGAGAAGGGTTGTAAGAAACTAAGTTTGGGGTGGCTGCAAGGTTTGATATGTCATTATGGGTTGAGAAAAAGAAAAAATAATAATAAAGGTTGAAACCCAAGGCAAAAAGGAAAAAAAAAGAAGGAAAAAAATTGCCAAAAGAAAAGGGGCAAAACAAAAAGCTTAGCAAGGAAAAGGCGGTAGTCACCCGAGGCAAAAAGAAAAATGGAAAAAGGAATTTGAGTGGAAGACGTGTCAAAATGCTCATGCTCTCTTAGTTCCTAGGGACTTAAGCCTAGTATCCTTGAATATCCTACCCTTAGCCAGGCCCCACTACAACCTTTAAAAGACCTTTTGATGTTGCATGCATGTTTTTGTGGGAACTATTTTTGAGATGAAAACCAATTTCATGGGAAGTGCTCTTGAAAAGTGAAATTGAGTGAAAAGTTGATAGCCTAGACAAATTGAGCGAATGAGTGAAATATTACATGCCCTTGTGAGGAAGGAAATTGTTTGAAATTGGTGATCTCCCTTTTGAGCGTAACTTTGATCCTCAACTTAGATTAATGACTGCATGAATGATGAAGTTCTCAATTGTTTAAAGTAAATGAATGTGGGAATACATTGATGCAAGGGGGGAAATCATTGAAGAAAAACTGTTTTGTTAAAATTGCATGAAATTTGTGCGACATTGATTGAATCCTTTAGCTTGCCAAGTCTTGAGTCTTTTTGAGTTTTAGCTTGCTTGGGGACTAGCAAGGTTTAAGTTTGGGGTGTTTTGAAAAGCCTCTGGCTCATCTAGTTTCCAGCTAGAAAAGGGGTATATTTTGTGCCTAATTGGGCGAGTCACCCTCGCTAATCTCCCAAATTGGCCTTGTTTTGTTCCTAAGTTAGACTTTGACTCATTTTATGCATTTTTAGTAGTTTTTAGTTTATTTTGAATAGAATTACGCTTTTCGTTTTCTTTTATTATTTCAGGTTAAAAGTGAAGCTCTTAGAGTCAAGGAAAATGAAGAAAACAGTGGAAAAGCAATTCTGGAAGTTTCGCCTCGCGACACAGGAGCTCGTCTCGCTAGCCTAAAGACCAGCCTAAACAGCAAATGTCACTCTCTCTGTCTCGCCTCGCGAATCCCATCTCGCCTCGCGAGACTGAAGGTCTGACTGTGCCAGAAATGTCATCCTCTCTGTCTCGTCTCGCGAAACAATACCTCGCCTCGCGAGTATTCAAACTCGGGATGGAGCCAAAACTGAAATTTGCCTCGCGAGAGGCTACTCGCCTCGCGAGCGGGCGCAGATTCTGAAATCTATAAATTGCTGTTTTAGGGCAGATTGAAGGGATCCTTTGTTCTCAACTTGTTTTAGATCGGTGTTGGACGAATCCTTGTTTCTCTAGAGCTGCGTCTCCTTATTTTCTTTTTCTCTTTTATGAACACGATGAATTCCGATTGTTTGTGTGTTGTTACAAACATGAGGAACTAATCCCCTTGTATAAGGGATCAATGAAACCACCCATGGCGGTGTAGCGTTCAATGTGATGTATGTTTCTTTCCCTTTTCTCAATTAATGTTTTCCAATTCTGATTTTATTGCGTTGATCATACGCATGCGTGATTGACTAGTTAACGTGATGAGGCTTAGGAGGCAATTCATGTTTAGAACTTGAATTGGGATCATCGATCGAATATTGCACGAGAGTGAATAGGAGATCGATGTAACCTTATAGGAACCAGATTTAATAGAGTTTGATAATTGAGTTATGAGACCTAGTAAGTAATTAATTCAATCGTTGAATACGTCCTATTGAGCACGACAGTGTCATTAGGAGAATTTGGGGGTCCTGGTTGACATTGTAATTGAACTTAGGGAGTGAATCATCATCATCACTTGGGTACTATGCATGATTGGGTAGGTGGAATTGTGACCTTAGATGTTTAAAATTCCGAATCTTAATTACTCGTTCTCTATTTGATTTGTTGAATTGACTTGCGATCCTATTTTCTCTCTCTCCAACCGCTTGTTGTTACTTGGCCAAACTTATCGAACTTCTTGCAATTTGGTAGAATTGGTAGCCCAATCCTTGTGTTCGACCTCGATAATTTCTTACCGTGTTTTATTACTTGCGACGACCCGGTACAGTTGCCGAAACGCATTTCTGAACCAGTATTTCCAAGAAAGTACTAGGGTTGAGAAGGGACGAGAATTTCTGCAGTTACAACAAAGAGATCTATCTGCTGGGGAGTAGACGGCAAAGTTTGAGTCACTAGGCCAATATTTTCGTTTCTTCCAAGTTCAGCCAAATGAGGGATGGATGTGTGAATGTTTAGAAGGAGGTTTACGATATGGTATCAAGAAATCTGTATTACTGCTGGTGATTCGCAATTTCCAAGCGTTGGTTGAGAAATGTCGTAAGGTGGAATTGATTAAGAAAGAGAAGGATAATTATAGTAACATCGGAGGATCATCTCGATTCAGAAATAAATACCAAAATCAGAAGGGGAAACAAAGTCAGAACAAACCATATTTACGACCCGAGAAAAATGATGGGAAGAAGAACCGAGACTCTGTTCGTCAATGTTCAAAGTGTGGAAAGCAAGACCACTTGGCAGATGTTTGTCCATTTGAAGGGATTCTTTGTTATCAACGTGGAAATACCGGGCATAGTGCAAGAGTTTGTAATGTAAAGAAACTGAAGCAGGTAGAAACAAAGTGTGAGCTACAAAAAAGGTGGCAAAAGAGAAACGGGCAATAAGGGCGGAAGGTTTACACCGAGAACAAGGTTGAAGCCTCACAACTTAGACATTTTATAAAAAGATAGTGTAGATTCACGTCAGCAACGGGATCAGGAACCAAAGATGTAGTTATGCATAGGAATATTATATGTAAGATGCGTGCTTTAAGTATTAGTACATGTTAAGTTTGTAATAGGATATAAGTAGAATCATATGTGCGTATCCTTGAGTATTTGACTCTTCAAAGTATTTTATGATGTTAGTCTTTCAGTTGACGTCAGTGATAAATAATATCTATGACTTTAAAAGAAAAAAGGTTTCTTGAAGGAAATTTATTCCAGTCCTTTTTCTTTTGATTGATGTGATCAGTCTAGATTTTTGGGGTCAGATCATTTCTTTTCCAACGATTGTGAATTGTTTTCAAACTACAATTGTTGAATCAATTTTTATATAATTTTATTTTGTGAACTATCCTATTATTGGTCGGGATATATACTTTCGTGATGAAAGAAGTTTCTAGATGAGATATAGTCTTGCCACTTTTACTTTTGGTGAGAGTGATTTAGTCTGAATTTTTATCGGACTATTGTTATTTGAAATTGTCGTTTGTAAATCATTTGTCCAAGGAATACATTCTCTTAACATTAGGAACTATTCGTTTTGTGAGTTCCTAACCCATTCGGAGTTCTTGTGAAGGAAGGAACTTTCTTAGAGTCATGGTTGTAAATATGTATTAGCTATGCATTTTTAGACTCGCGAACCTATTAAAGAATCTTTTTACATACTGAACATTCCTGTATTATTTTCAGATCGACAAATTTTTTCTATATACTTTCTTGTGAAAGTAAAACCTTGGGATTAAAAAAAAATCCTGTCTAGTTTTGAGTCACGAAATTTCGAGGACGAAATTTTTTTTTGTAGGGTAGTATTGTAACACCCGATTTTTCACTGTTTACTGTTTTTATATCGGTAAAATAAACAACAAGGTTTATAATTTTATTTTTAAACCTAGAAAATGATTTTGGATAAACCAAGGTCATATTCATACTATACTTTACTTCTCAAATGACTTAATTTTGACTCATGAACAAAAAACTTAAGGTTTTTATGAAGTTTCCAACTTCTTTGGCTATTTTAAAAATTTTCACTTAAAAAGTGAAATAATATATATTATGCGGCCGTTATATGAAATCGGGTAAACGATGCAGCTGAAAACAGGATTTGCGGGACCCGTTAATGGATAAAGGACATGTCAAATCATGATGAGTCACAAGGGGTGCGTCATAGGATGACTCCTTATTGTCATGATGGATTTTAGGAGGAAATTACTAGTTTGTCCTTAATGTTGGTTTTATTCACAAGTTTGCCATTGTTCAAGATTACCATTTTGCCCTTGAAAATTTGCACTTTGGACCCAATTACCCCTCCATCCCCGTGGCCCAAACTCCTTCAAGAGCCCATGCTCACTTCTATAAAAGGCATAAGTCATCATCTTCAACCTTTGTTCATTTCCACCATTAAAACACTAAGTTACATAAGCTTGTTTTATGAAGGAAGTAGGAGACTTCTTGCCAAGTTTTTGATTCCATGAGGTAAACCATGCTCATCTCCCTTATTTAGCATCATGTTCTTCAATTACTTTTGTGTTTTGAAGTCTTTCTCAATATCATGCATATTAGGGTTTCTAGATTCAAAAATTCATAGAAAATCATAGGAAAATCCAATGAGCATGAAACCAATTTCTATGATCCTATTATCATCTCTATATTCTAGATCTATGGCCTTGCATCAAACAAATTTTTTTTAACCTAAAGAGGCCGAACCTAGTTATTTGTCGGGGGGGTGGGTGATTTTGTTCATTTTCTTTACATGATTCAATCTTATAAGTCATATAGGTATTGGATCTATGTTGTTTGAACTAAATCAAGGTCTTTAAGCCATATTAGTTGTCATGGCTGAAGTTTAATTGTTTTAGGATTGGAAGATTTAATTTCAATCTTTGTACCATGATTCTTGATTTCGGGTTTTAAGTGATTATGAATCACTAATCCAAGAGTTTAGAAATTTTAGAGATTTCTAACCCCAAAGTCAGCCCTAGGCCGAAACCAACATATAGGATTATAGGTTTGATTAAGTTGTTTGTTTGTTAATTGATTGTTGTGTTTAATGAAGGATAAGCTAGATTATCATGTACGCAAGTTATCGGCGGATCGTTTAGCAGAGACATTTTGTATTCAGGAAAGGGGAGTACCTGAGGGATTTTTTGGATGGCTATATGCTATTTGTTTGCTGTCTGTATAATTTAGTTGGTGTGTTAATTATTTTCTTTAGTGTGAAATCATCTGTTTTGCATTTATCTGCTTTTAAATATTTATTTATCAGCATTTAATTGTTATTATATGTTGTTGCATGTCAATAATTGATATGTGTTGTATTATTGGCATGATTTTTATTGATGTGGATTGTGGATTGTAAAGCCTGATAGTGGTCAGTGCTAATTTAATAATGAGGTTAAAAGAGTTAAAATGCTTTTTACGGGATAATGAGTTTTAATTGATGAGAAATAGTAATATAATATTACTTAAGTATTTTGGTTGGTTGAAAATGAGAAAAAGTTGAAAATAATATTATTTTAACGATTTAACAACGTAAGAGTGTTTTATGAGTCATAGTGGGGACGTAACCGTGAAAATATTTTTGCACTGTTAGTTTATACGTATTTCTAAATATTGGAAAATTTGTTTTAAGAGAAAAAGTTTCAAAAATATTTTTATTACAGTGTTGGAAAAATTATTTTACTATAAATGTCATGTTTTGACCTAAAAACGTTTTTAAAACGTCAAACGATGGACAATTCTGTTGATATTTACAAAAGTATTCTTAAAAAGGGTAACATTGAGTAATACCGAGAAATTGTCTCAAATAATTTTCCCAAGTTCAAATATTTATTTTTGAACAAAATTGAATTTTAAGTGATTTTGACAATTTTACAAAACGAATTTCCAATGTAAAAGGATTTTCGGTAAATAACGGGTTATTTCCGTCAACTTGGATAAGTTGAGGAAACTTTGGTTTTGTTTTGTGTTTCAGAGAGCGAAAATGTTGTTAAATTAAAAGACGAACCTTGCTGCCGAGATGTCGGTGTCTAGAGTTCTATGATATGGACCCGGGGTCCGAAAGGTAAAGTTATGGACTATATGTCCTATGAAAAGTGATATTGATTTTTGTGCACAAAAATCTACGAATCTAAATCTGGTGCATCGATCTAGATTTTGTGAGTTGTACATTTTGACTTGGAGTCTATTTGATTAGAAAGTTTGTTAAACTTAAATGCTTTACATGCATTTTGCATTTTATTGTGGCAAATGTGCCTAAAGGTTTTATGCAAGGTACCTTGGTAGGTATCCATGTTATGTGATACATTTCGCCTTGGGGTGAAATGAATGGGGTTCTAGGAAAGGTCGAGCTATTTACGACTATTTCAAGAGCTCGGATATTACTCATATTTAATAGGCCAAGTTAATTACAATTATCGTTGGATGTTCATACGAACTACTTACAATGATGGTTGGAACTCGTATCCTACCGAGTTATTTACTTAAATAGTTGGAACTCGGAACCTTGACAGGTCAAATAATTTGAAACTTGCCTTATCTGGCAACGTTTATATTCTGCCTTATTTGGCAAGGAGAGCCTGATCAGCTCATTTATTTGTTTGTTGGAGCTCCGGAGATTAGTACAAAAGTTAGATGAGGAATATTGAAGTGTCATGGTTTTTAAAACAATGAAGATTGTCGGGTATGAAACCCTTTGATAAATAGAATGTTTAATGTTGAATATACATGTTAAATGTTATTTGTGTGTCGTGCATATGGTTATCGTTTTAAAATCCATATATTGGAACTCACCCTTGCATATACATGTTCCTTTGTATTTGCTATTATACCTTGGTACACGAATGCAGATGTTGCAGAAGAATTCCTTAAGTCACTTGAAGACTTAAGTCCGGATTGCGGTAAGAGATGTGTGTAGAGATGATCACAGTGTCTTATTAGTGAGTGTCTTGTAGAGCGACCAACATAGGATTTCTTTGGGTGGTATGTTTTGAAAAAGTTTGTGTAGGTGTGTTGAAAACCTTTATATGGTTTAAAATTCTTTTGTGAATAATATGTTTTATTTTTACTATTGTGATGAGTACGTTGTGTATCGAAGTATTCAGGAGAAATTGTTTTACACCCAGATTTTGACTTCAAATAAATCAATTTTCCGAAAGCAACCATCAAAATTCTTTTAATTTATTTCCGCACTTGTTCGTATAGTAATGCCCAAGGGGGGTGTTACACAGTAGTATCAGAGCTGGTCGAGTCTTTCGGGAACCTTAGGAAATAAGTCTGTTATGTTTTTGTTGTGTGATCTCTGGTAGGACCTTGCTTGAATTGTTTCCTTGTTGAAACAATGTGTGTTGGCACACAAGCATTATGTTTTGATTTAGTCAAGACCTTGTGAGAATTTATGAATAATAGATGGTACATTAACTGAATTACTTCTTAGAAGCAACGTGTTTTAGACACATAACGGTACGTTTCAGTTTCTGGTTGCGGACTAACTAAGTTTTCTTATAAGTCAGTTATGGAACCGGAACCAGAAGGTCGAGTGGATGATACCGCACAAGCAATGGATAACATTGTGGATGCTATTGTTATGCAGACAGCTACTATAGCTGCTCAGACTCGACAAGCGGCGGAAGGCATAGATCTAACTGCTTTTCGACTTCAAGATCCACCACAGTTTTGTGGGGATTCTGATCCTGAGATGGCTGATCTATGGATACAAGAGTGGGAGAAGATTTTCGAACTTATCCATAGCCCTGGAGGAGTAAAAGTTCAATATGCTACATTCCTGCTCTTAGGAGATGCAGAGTATTGGTAAAAGGGCACTAACCAACTTCTGGAAGCCGATCAGCAGGAAATTACTTGGGATGTGTTCCGAAATGCATTTCTGAACCAGTATTTCCAAGAAAGTACTAGGATTGAGAAGGAACAAAGATTTCTGCAGTTACAACAAAGAGATCTATTTTTTGGGGAGTATACAGCGAAGTTTGAGTCTTTAAAGTCTTTTATGTTGTTAGTCTTTCAGTTGACGTCAGTGATATGTAATATCTATGACTTTATAAGAATAATGTTTTCTTGAAGGAAATTTATTCCAGACCTTTTTCTTTTGATTGATGTGATCAGTCTAGATTGGTAGAAGGGTACTAAGCAACTTCTGGAAGCCGATCAGCAGGAAATTACTTGGGATGTGTTCCGAAACGCATTTCTGAACCAATATTTCCAAGAAAGTACTAGGATTGAGAAGGAACGAGAATTTCTGCAGTTACAACAAAGAGATCTATTTGTTGGGGATCATCTCGATTCATAAACAAATACCTGAATTAGAAGGGGAAACAAAATCAGAACAAACGATATTTTCAACCCCAGAAAAATGATGGGAAGAAGAACCGAGACTCTGTTCGTCAATGTTCAAAGTGTGGAAAGCAAGACCACTTGGCAGATGTTTGTCCATTTGAAGGGGTTCTATGTTATCAACGTGGAAATACCGGGCATAAAGCAAGAGTTTGTAATGTAAAGAAACTGAAGCAGGTAGAAACAAAGTGTGAGCTGCTAAAAAGGTGGTAAAAGAGAAACGAGCAATAAGGGCGTAAGGTTTACACCGAGAACAAGGTTGAAGCCTCGTGACTTAGAGATTTTATAAAAGATAGTGTAGATTCACATCAGCAACGGGATCAGGAACCAAAGATGTAGTTATGCATAGGAATATTATATGTAAGACATGTGCTTTAAGGATTAGTACATGTTAAGTTTGTAATGGGATCTAAGTAGAATCATATGTGCGTATCCTTGAGTATTTGACTCTTTAAAGTCTTTTATGTTGTTAGCCTTTCAGTTGACGTCAGTGATATATAATATCTATGACTTTATAAGAATAAAGGTTTCTTGAAAGAAATTTATTCCAGTCCTTTTTCTTTTGATTGATGTGAGATTTTTGGGGTCAGATCATTTCTTTACCAATGATTGTGAATTGTTTTCAAACTACAATTGTTGAATCAATTTTTATGGAATTTTATTTTGTGAACTATCCTATTATTGTTCGGGATAGATACTTTTGTGGTGAAAGAAGTTTCTAGATGAGACTTAGTTTGTCACTTTTAATTTTGGTGAGAGTGATTCAGTCTGAATTTTTGTCGGACTATTGTTATTTGAAATTGTCGTTTATAAATCATTTGTCCAAGGAATACATTCTCTTAAGGTTAGGAACTATTCGTTTTGTGAGTTCCTAATCCATTATGATTTCTTGTGAAAGAAGGAACTTTCTTAGAGTCATGGTTGTAAATATGTATTAGCTATGCATTTTTAGACTCGCGAACCTATTAAAGAATCTTTTTACATACTGAACATTCCTGTATTCTTTTCAGATCGACAAAGTTTTTCTTTATACTTTCTTGTGAAATTAAAACATTGGGATTAAAAATAAAAAACCTGTCTAGTTTTGAGTCACGAAATTCCGAGGACGAATTTTTTTTTAGTAGGGTAGTATTGTAACACCCGGTTTTTCACTGTTTACTGTTTTTATATAGGTAAAATAAACATCAATGTTTATAATTTTATTTTTAAACCTAGAAAATGATTTTGAATAAACCTAGGTAATATTCATACTCTACTTTACCATAGAGAGCTACGATTAAATATTGGGTTGAAAATTCAGACGAAACCCGGTCTGCGATTTAATGACAGTAAGAATTTTACTGCTCAAATGACCTAATTTTGACTCGTGAACGAAAAAAATAAGGTTTTTATGAAGTTTCCAACTTCTTTGGCTATTTTAAAAATTTTCACTTAAAAAGTGAAATAATATATATTATGCGGGCGTTATACGAAATCGGGTAAACGACGGAGCTGAAAACGGGATTTGCGGGACCCGCTAACAGATAAAGGACATGTCAAATCATGATGAGTCACAAGGGGTGAGTCATAGGATGACTCCTCATTGTCATGATGGATTTTAGGTGGAAATTACTAGTTTGTCCTTAATGTTGGTTTTATTCACAAGTTTGCCATTGTACAAGATTACCATTTTGCCCTTGAAAATTTGCACTTTGTGTTGTTTTGGCTTCAACGACTCAAGAGGGGGAGGTGAGGATTGAGTTTTCAAAAAATATTTCCCTCTTAAAAACTTTTCACAAACTTTTCAAATCAGAGATGCGGATGTGTGGCCTCGGGATCTTTTTCAAAAGCAATGAAGGGTTTATATAAAATCTTGAATAGAAGATGATAAGGATAAGAAAGATTGATTCATAATTAATTCAGAAAGATTCAGGTTCAAAACTCAGTAATAACAAAATACAGAAACTGATTAAACCTTTAAAGATAAACAACAAGTTTTACAAGTTTCAGATACAAGCATTAACAATCAAGAACAAACTTGCAGGTTTCAGTTTCAGTTTTAGTTCAGTTTCAGCAATCAAGAATGGTTTTGATCAACTCAATTTTGAACGCAGATAAAACATACTTGATTACAAACGGACTCAGGTTTCAATACAGTTTATACAAATCAAGAACAGAAATTATATTGAACTTTAAACATCAAAATCACAGGTTCTTGATCGTAAACAGAAAGTAAAAGAGTTTAAGTTTAGAGATACCACACAACCAGATTTATCCCGGTTCAGTCACCTCCACTGTGACCTACATATAGTCCCCACTCCACCTGTGGAATTTCACACTCTAACACACAAGCTTTAGCCAGGTAGCTTGAAAAACCTTTACACCACAGAGCACTCCTTCACCTCGAGATACCACACTCTTGTGAAGAGCCTCAATGTTCTTCCTTAGGGATACCTCACCCTAATCACTGAGAGAGACTCCCTCTCTCTTTACAATCGAAAAGTAAAACAAAAATTGATTCCTAACTCTCAATAGTCAGATAAACAAATAGAAGCACTTATGAGAACGAAACACTCTTTTTCATAATAAGCTCAAGAAAGATGATGAATGATATGTGTATTGTATTCGATATGTTATTTTTAAAAGTGTTCCTTTGATCCCTCTTTATATAGAAAACAAGTTATAGTCGTTGGGATCAATCAAAACAGATTCTGTTAACAGATTTGGTTTTGATAACAGAATCTGTTTTCTTGATTCTGGTTCTTGAAATAAGATTCTGATAGTTCTTTTAGAATTCGCGTCCATCTTGAAAATAACTGCGTCCATCTAGCCATTAAGATTTTACATTCGGACGGATCTATATGCCACGTCATTGGACGGATCTTCTCATTAAGATCTTAGCAAGTCCAAAGACTTGTGTGGACGAGCGCTTCTGTCACCTTAGTGGACGAGCACTTCTATCACTTCAGTGGATGAGCGCTTCTGTCACTTTAGTGGACGAGCGCTTGTTTCACTTTAGTGGACGAGCACTTCTGTCACATTAGCGGATGAGCGCTTCTGTCACTTTAGTGGACGAGCGCTTGTATCACTTTAGTGGACGAGCACTTATGTCACTTTAGTGGTCGAGCACTTCTGTCACTTTGGACGAGCGCTTGTATCACTTTAGTGGACGTGCGCTTCTGTCACTTGTGTTGGACTAGCGCTTCTATCACTTGTGTTTGGACGAGCGCTTGTATTGCTTTAGTGTTGGACGAGCGCTTTGGACGAGCACTTCTTATTTCCAAAAATCATTTTCATTAACGAAAACTTATTCCTTTTAATGCAGGTTATGAAAATTGATTTTCTTCATGCATCTTTTAATTGAGCTTCTTTGTGACTAAGAGATTTCTTTCTCTTACAAATCATCTAAGACTTAAATCTAATTTCTCCTTTAAGCTCTTGTCTTGATGATTCCTTGATACCTGTCTTAGCAATTTGGCACTAAAACACTTGCATACACATTAAGTTGTATTTGTCATATTTCAAAATCACTAAGTCATTGAGTCTAACACTTTGGACCCAATTGCCCCTCCATCCCCACGGCCCAAATTCCTTCAAGAGCCCATGCTCACTTCTATAAAAGGCCTAAGTCATCATCTCCTTCAACCTTTGTTCATTTCCACCATTAAAACACTAAGTTACATAAGCTTGTTTTATGAAGGAAGTAGGAGACTTCTTGCCAAGTTTTTTATTCCAAAAGGTAAACCATTCTCATCTCTCTTATTTAGCATCATGTTCTTCAATTACTTTTGTGTTTTGAATTCTTTCTCAATATGATGCATATTAGGGTTTCTAGATTCAAAAATTCATAGAAAATCATAGGAAAATCAAATGAGCATGAAACCAATTTCTATGATCCTATTATCATCTCTATATTCTAGATCTATGAGCTTGCATCAAATAAATTTTTTTAACCTATTTAACCTAAAGAGGCCGAACCTAGGTATTTGTGGGGGGGAGGATTTTGTTCATTTTCTTTACATGATTCAATCTTGTAAGTCATATAGGTATTGGATCTATGATGTTTGAACTAAATCAAGGTCTCTAAGCCATATTAGTTGTCATGGCCGAAATTTAATTGTTTGAGGATTGGAAGATTTAATTTCAATCTTTGTACCATGATTCTTTATTTAGGGTTTTAAGTGATTATGAATCACTAATCCATGAGTTTAGAAATTTTAGAGATTTCGAACCCCAAAGTCAGCCCTAGGCCGAAACCAACATATAGGATTATAGGTTTGATTAAGTTGTTTGTTTGTTAATTAATTGTTGTGTTTAATGAAGGATAAGCTAGATTATCGTGTACGTACGTTATCGGGTAAGGGGAGTACCTAAGGAATTTTTCCGATAGCTATATGCTATTTGTTTGTAGTCTGTATAATTTAGTTGGTGTGTTAATTATTTTCTGTAGTGTGAAATCATCTGTTTTGCAATTATATGCTTTTAAATATTTATTTATCTGCATTTAAATGTTATTATATGTTGTTGCATGTCATTAATTCATATGCGCTTATTATTGGCATGATTTTTATTGATGTGGATTATGGATTGTAAAGCCTGACAGTGGTCAGTGCTCAATTAATAATGAGGTTAAAAGCGTTAAAAGCTTTTCACGGGATAATGAGTTTTAATTGATGAGAAATAGTAATATAATATTACTTAAGTATTTTGGTTGGTTGAAAATGAGAAAAAGTTGAAAATAATATTATTTTAATGATTTAACAACGTAATAGTGTTTTATGAGTCATAGTGAGGACGTAACCGTGAAAATATTTTTGCACTGCTAGTTTATACCTAATAAATTTCTAAATATTAGAAAATGTTTCTTTAGGAGAAAAAGTTTCAAAAATAATTTTATTACAGTGTTGGAAAAATTATTTTACTATAAAAGTCATGTTTTGACCTAAAAACGTTTTTAAAACGTCAAACGACGGACAATTCCATCAATATTTACAAAAGTATTCTTAAAAAGGGTAACATTGAGTAATACCAAGAAATTGTCTCAAATGATGTTTCCAAGTTCAAATATTGGTTTTTGAACAAAAATGAATTTTAAGGGATTTTGACAATTTTACAAAATGAATTTCCAATGTAAAATGATTTTCGGTAAACACGGGTTATTTCCGTCAACTTGGATAAGTTGAGGAAACTTTGGTTTTGTTTTGTGTTTCATAGAGAGAAAATGTTGTTAAATTAAGCTGCCGAGATGTCGGTGTCTAGAGTTCTATGATATGGACCCGGGGACCGAAAGGTAAAGTTATGGACTAGATGTCCTATAAAAAGTGATATTGATTTTTGTGTGCCAAAATCTACGAATCTAATTCTAGTGTGTCGATCTAGATTTTGTGATTTGTACATTTTTGACTTGAAGTTTGTTTGATTAGAAAGTTTGTTAAACTTAAATGTTTTACATGCATTTTACATTTTATTTTGGCAAATGTGCCTAAAGGTTTGATGCATGGTACCTTGGTAGGTATCCATGCTATGTGATACATTTCACCTTGGGGTGAAATGAATGGGGGTCTAGGAAAGGCCGGGCTATTTATGACTATTTCGGGAGCTCGAATATTGCTCATATTTTATAGGCCGAGTTAATTATAATTATCGTTGGATATTCATACGAACTACTTACAATGATGGTTGGAACTCGTATCCTACCGAGTTATTTACTTAAATAGTTGGAACTCGGAACCTTGACAGGCCAAATAATTTGAAACTTGCCTTATCTGGCAACGTTTATGTTCTGCCTTATTCGGCAAGGAGAGCCTGATCAGCTCATTTATTTGTTTGTTGGAGCCCCGGAGATTAGAACAAAAGTTAGATGAGGAATATTGAAGTGTCATGGTTTTTAAAACAGTGAAGATTGTCGTGTATAAAACCCTTTGATAAATAGAATGTTTATTGTTGAATATACATGTTAAATGTTATTTGTGTGTCGTGCATATGGTTATCGTTTTAAAATCCATATATTGGAACTCACCCTTGCATATACATGTTCTTTTGTCTTTGCTATTGTACCTTGGTACACGAATACAGATGTTGCAGAAGAATTCCTTAAGTCACTTGGAGACTTAAGTCCGAATTGTGAGAAGAGATGTGTGATCATATAGATGATCACGAGGTCTTATCAGTGAGTGTCTTGTAGAGCGACCAAGCTAGGATTTTCTTTGGGTGGTATGTTTTGAAAAAGTTTGTGTAGGTGTGTTGAAAACCTTTATATGGTTTAAAATTCTTTTGTGAATAATATTCTTTATTTTTACTATTGTGATGAGTACGTTGTGTATCGAAGTATTCAGGAGAAATTGTTTTACACCCAGATTTTGACTCCAAATAAATCAATTTTCCGAAAGCAGCCAGCAAAATTCTTTTAATTTATTTCCACACGTGTTCATATAGTAATGCCAAGGGGGGGTGTTACAAGAAATGTTGAATGTTAGTGT
Organism: Sophora flavescens; assembly: GCA_030762895.1. Classification (NCBI taxonomy): domain Eukaryota; kingdom Viridiplantae; phylum Streptophyta; class Magnoliopsida; order Fabales; family Fabaceae; genus Sophora; species Sophora flavescens. The sequence goes on from CM061063.1 coordinate 82,424,466, forward strand.
GTATGTGTATCCATGCAGGTATTAATCGGTCCAAAGGAAGGTTAATATTTGGCCGGATTACATACACACCTGTGATGGTAAACATGTGATGATTATAAGGTTGCATATGTGAATGATAAATTAGTCCAAAGAAGGGTTTATTATTTGACATGCATTATTGTCAATGTTTGATCATTACAACAAGAGTACCACTAGCAATTAATATTACTGTCCAAAGACATGATATTAATGTTGCACTAGGTATCTTGAGATGCGGTATGCCGTTATTTTAATTTATTGATGATTGAATTTTGGTTATGATGCGAGTATATTTATGTTATTTATTTTGTTCTCTCTTCGGCTACTATTGCTACCATATCTGCTAACCTAAATTCGGTTCCAACCCTTAATGGTTCCAACTTTAAGGATTGGAAAGAGAACATCTTGATTGTTCTTGGCTGCATGGATCTTGACCTTGCACTAAGGATGGAGCAATCCTCTTCTCCTATGGACTCAAGTGCCTCTGAAGAGAGGAAAATTTATGAGAAGTGGGACTGCTCCAATCGTATGAGTCTAATGATCATTAAGCGCGGCATTCCAGAGGCATTTAAGGGTGCCATATCCAATGGGATAACAAGTGCCAAAGAGTTCTTGCCGAAATTGAGAAATGCTTTACCAAAAGCGATAAGGCAGAAACAAGCACACTCCTTCAAAGCTTGATTTCTATGAAGTATAACGGCAAAGGAAACATAAAGGAGTACATTATAGAAATGTCTAATATTGCTTCCAAGCTTAAGGATCTAAAGCTCGAGTTGTCTGAGGATTTACTCGTGTATTTGGTTTTGGTTTCTCTTCCTGCACAATTCCGTCAATTTAAGATCAGTTATAATTGTCATAAGGAGAAATGGTCTCTTAACAAGCTCATTTCATATTGTGTGCAAGAGGAAGAGAGGTTGAAGCAAGAAAGAATAGAAAGTACTCACTTGGGAAATACCTCTAATAACAAGGGCAAAAATAAAGCTTCTAATATTGAAGTTGCTAAGAGTCCCACACAGAAGAAGCAAAATGAGGGTGAAGAAAGTTGCTTCTTATGTGCCATCAGTGGACATGACAAGAAGGGATGTACCAAGTACCACGCCTGGCGTGCAAAGAAAGGTATATTCCTTACTTTGATCTGTTTTAAGGTAAATTTAGCTTCAGTACCTAGAAACACTTGATGGTTAGATCTTGGTGCTACTACTAACATCAGTATTTCAATTCAGAGTTGCCCAAGTTATCGAAGGCCAAGTGATGCTGAAAGATGCATTTATGTGGGAGATGGCATGTTGGTAAAAGTAGAGGCAAATATGGCATTTTAGGTTGTTAAGTACTGGTTATTATTTGAATTTAATGGATACTTCTGAATAATTGTCATTTAGACAAAATTTGGTTTATGTTTCTTGGATTGGACAAATTTGGTTATTATTGTTCAGTTGGAAACAATCAATTCAGTTTATCTAGTAATTCAAATGCTGTCGAAACTAGTACTATCATGATGTATGGCAATCTATATTTGTATGAAACTTTATGAAATCTTGAATGTGGAATCACATGGTACTAAGCTTAAAGTTGTGAATACAAATTCAGGAGCATTGTGGCACAAATGCCTAGGTTACATCTCTATAAATAGAGTTGAGCAACTTGTGTCAGATGGAATCCTAGATTCCATTGTCTTTAAAGACTTTGGTGTCTCTGTTGAATGCATTAAGGACAAACAGACCAAACAAAGAAATTAGGTGCCTAGTCTAATTCATGTATGAGGATTTCCAACTGAGTCACGACCTTATAGGCCAAATTAAAGTTAATTGGAGTCCTAAACAGTGAGAAACTACTTTATTGGCTATTCTAAACGATCCAAGGGGCTATAAGTTTTATGATCCCAAATTCAGGAGCATTGTGGCATAAGTGCCTAGGTTACGTCTCTAGAAATTGGATGGAATCCTAGATTCCATTGTCTTTAAAGACGTTGATGTCTCTGTTGAATGCATTAAGGACAAACTGACCAAACAAAGAAATTAGGTGCCTAGTCTAATTCATGTATAAGGATTTCCAGCTGAGGCCTGACCTTATAGGCCAAATTAAAGTTAATTGGAGTCCTAAATAGTGAGAAACTACTTTATTGGCTATTCTAAACGATCCAAGGGGCTATAAGTTTTATGACCCCAAATTAAAGACAACTTTTGAGACGAGTACTGACACATTCTTTGAGGATATTGAGTTTGGGGGAGAAATAAGGTTAGAGACTTTGTCCTTGAGGAAGAATCGATTTCAATTCCAGAATCGATTCATACAATTGCTTCTAATGAAGAAAGTCCATAATCTCTTCAAAATATTGTTGTTCAAACTCCAGTTCAGGATGAGTTAATTGATCTAGAAGAACAAACTCAAGATCCTCAAGAACCAGTGCTTCAAGAAGCAGTGCTTCAAGAACCAATGCCTTTGTGACGATCCACTAGAGAAATGAGAAATTCTATTTCGGTTGACTATGTAGTATTTCTTCAGGAAAATGATGGTATGATGGAAACTGATCCAATCAATTTCCATCAAGTCATCCAAGATTCCAACTCAGAAAAGTGGATTGAAGCAATAAATGAGGAGTACGAGTTCATACATGACAATAAGGTTTGGGAACTTGTCCTATTACCAGAAGGTGTGAAACTCATTGGTTGCAAATGGATATTTAAGACCAAAGGGATTCCAAAGCTAATGTGGAGAGGTATAAGGCTCGTCTTGTAGCCAAGGACTATACTCAAAATAAAGGGATTGAATATAAAGAGACTTTCTCTCCGGTTTCATTGAAGGACTCTTTTAGGACAACCAAGACCTTTGTTGCACATTATGATTTGGAGCTTCATCAAATGGATGTCAAGATGATGTTTCTCAATGACAACATTGACGAAACAATCTATATGGTGCCGCCGTAAAACTTTGTGTCGGGAAACACAAAGAACATGGTTTGCAAATTGACAGAATGCATTTGTGGCAAAACGAAACGTCTCGTCAGTAATGCCGCAAGTCCTATCAGGTAATTCTCTCATTCGGTTTCGAGATGAATGCTGTTAGGAATTGTGTGCAACACAAATTCAGTGGGAGTAAGAATATTTTCCTGTTGTTGTATGTTGATGACATACTACTTGGGACTAATGATATAGGCATGTTGCACGAAACCAATAGATTTCTATTGAGAATTTTGAGATGAAGTATCTTGGTGACGTATCCTTTGTATTACGGATTTAGATACACCGGGACCAATCTTGGAGTACTCTAGGGTTGTCACAAAGGAGCTATATCAATAAAGTGCTAAAAAGGTTTGGCATGCAAGACTGTCAATCAAGTGATGTCCCGATTGCTAAGGGAGACAAATTAGTCTCAATCAGTGCTCAAAAGAAATCTTAAGATACGGGAGATGCAGGAGATTCTTATGCATCAGTTGTAGGAAGTATAATGAAGGCTCAATTTTGTATACATCCGGACATAGCATATATTGTTAAGTGTTAGGCAGATACTTAAGCAATCCAGGAATAAATCGTTAGAAAGCAGCCAAACGGGTTATGGTTTATTCGACAGAGAACAAAGAACTATATGCTCACATAAAGAGAATCAGATCAGGTAGAGATCATTGTGTATTCTGATTCTGATTTGTTGGATGCCAATACAATTGGAAATCCACATCGGGTTATATTATATTTGGTTATAAGGCATCCAAATTATGTGATAAGGCTGTAGAATTTTGTCACTGGGTTTTGAATTTCAGATTTATTGAAAGACCACTACAATTATTTTGAGACCATATGTTACAAGTGACATTAAGTTCCTTATTGATGTGGAAAGAGTCCAGAGTGACAGATATCTATAAAGCATATTGGGACAAACTCCATGGTTGCGGATCCGCACACTAAAGTTTATCACCCAAGGTCTTTCACGATCATAGTGCTTGAATGGGTGTTGTATCACTAGATGATACATTTGTCCAGTGAGAGTTTGTATTTGGATGCTTTTCTAAGGAAGATATACCTTATGGTTAATTTCTGCAAAATACAGTTTTGGTTTGTTTTTCACTCTGAGGTTATTTTGATCTCAGTAAAGAATAAAGTAGGACCAGTTGAAAATCGACATATGCAAATCACCTTCATGAGATTTTCATGTTGCACATTTCATGATTAATCTATGTCATTTGGTTATATTGATATTAGTGATCACTGATGGGTTTAGTTATGATTGATATAATGAAAGCTGCTTTGGTTCTATATGTTGATATAACTTATGGACGAGATAGTGATATGTCCAAGGTTTATAATGGCGGATTTTGAGCTCATAAAGTCTAGCATATTTGTAAGGACACATATGTGACAAGTGGGAGATTGTTAGAAAATTTTGGGTCACACATGTGATGTTTAAATGTGTTAGGGCCATTATTTTAATTAGCCGAATTAAAGTGATCTAATTCAAGTAATGTTTATGGCTAAGGACATAATTGTCATGAAAATATTGTGTAGATACCTAAAGTCTTATTTCTATTTTTATGATGAGCTAAAATAGAAATAGGAAAAGTCTAAGAGTCTTGACTCTTCATGAAAGGGCATGAACTCATTATAAAAGGTTATGGTCCCCAAGTCAAATGCAATCGGATTTCTTTTCTAACATCCCATCATTAGAAAGGATTGTCTCTTATGGTTTGAGAGGAATTGTGCATGCTTGACTTGGAAGACCAAGAACCACAAGTTTCTCTATCATATTCTCCATGGATTCGGGTACGCTTCCGCTATTGTCTTTCATTCTCTATTCTTGATGATTGAACATGACTTGTCTTGATATGATGATAGTTTTCATTTTTATGTTTCTCCCATAAAATTTTTCCAGCATATGGTCTTCCCAGTAGTGAGCTAAGTGAAATACTCTCTATTGTTGATTGTGTAATATGTTTCGTGAATTGATCTGTTGTTTGTTAATAGAGAGCGGAGCTCAATAGAGACTGGTTGTATGCTGGTAATTTAAGAACTATGCATGTCTTTATATGATTGATATGTTGTCTGTTAGTAGAGAGCTGAGCTCGATAGGGATTGGTTGTGTGCTTATAGTTTAGGAACTGCGCATGTCTTTGGTAAATTGATATGTTGTCTGTTATTAGAGAGGGGAGCTCAATAGGGACTAGTTGTGTGCTGATAGTTTAGGAATCGTGCATGTCTTTGGTAAATTGATATGTTGTCCGTTAGTAGAGAGCTGAGCTCAATAGGTTCTTATTGCTAAGTCCCTGTGCGCTTTATGTTGCTAAATTTCAAGTGAGGGTATTTCGATATTTACATTTTCCCTATGAAATTTAATTTCAAGTACTTTGGGTTAAGTTTTATTTTTTTATTGGAAGCCTTAGTTTTATATTCACATCCATTTGATGCAACTCTAAATCATAATGAGCTACCAATGCCATGATAATTCTGAAAGAATCTTTTTTGGAAACTGGTGAAAACGTTTCTTTGTAATCAATGCCATCTTTCTGAGTAAAACCTTTAGCAACAAGTCTGGCCTTGTAACGTTCAAGGTTGCCATGAGAGTCACGCTTAGTCTTAAAGACCCATTTACACCCAACTCTCTTACAACCTTCAGGCAATTCTACGAGGTCCCAAACATCATTCTGTTCCATGGATTTAAGCTCATCTTTCATGGCATCTAACCATTTATCAGCATTATCACCATTCATGGCTTGTGAAAATGAAACTGGATCATCATCAATTCTTAAGTCATTTTCTAACTCTTGTAGATATACCACATAATCATTCGGTATAGCAGATCTTCTTTCTCTTTGGGATCTTCTTAATGCTATTTCTTGTGGTTGTTCTATTATAGGTTCATTGTCAACCTCGGGAACATTAATTTGTTGTTCTTCTTGATTATTATATGGTTCAATAATTTGAGGAACAACAACTTGAGCAGTAGGAACACAAGTCAAAAAGAACTTGTATTCTTACTTCATTAATCTCCACATTTCGTGAAGCTTCACTCCCACTGGTTTCACCACTCTCAATGAACCTAGCATTCCCAGTTTCAACAATTCTTGTACTATGGGTAGGACAATAAAATCTAAACCCCTTAGACTTTTCTGGATAATGTACCAATGAAATATCCACTGATTGTTCTTGCATCCAGTTTCTTTTATTGTGGATTATAAATCCTTATTTCTACCTGGCAACCCCAAACATGCAGGTGCCTTAAACTAGGTTTCCTTCCAGTCCACAATTCAAAAGGTGTCTTTGGAACTGCCTTACTAGGAACCCTGTTCAACAAATACATGGCAGTTTTTAAGGCATACATCCACAATGATAAGGGTAAAGATGCATTACTTAACATACTCCTAACCATATCCATTAAGGTTCGGTTATGCCTTTCCGATACACCATTTTGTTGTGGTGTACCTGGCATTGTGGATTGAGCACATTTGCCACGCTTTTCTAGGAATTTAGCAAACGGACCAGGGTGTTGTCTATTTTCATCATACCTTCCGTAATACTCACCACCTCTATCAGACCTTATGATTTTCACCTTTCTGTCCAATTGCCTTTCAACTTCATTTACATAAATTTCTAAGGCATTCATCGCTTGAGACTTCTCATTCATTAAATAGGCATATCCATAACGTGAAAAATCATCAATAAAGGTGATAAAGTATTTTTCCTTACCGAAAGAATTAACATCAAAAGGTCCACATATATCAGTGTGAACTATCTCAAGAAACTGAGTGCTTCTTGTGGCGCCTTTCTTTGTGTGTTTTGTTTGCTTTCCTTTAATACAATCCACACAAATATTAAGGTCAGTAAAATCCAAATCTGGAAGGACTTCATTCTTTATAAGTCTTACCATTCTTTCCTTGGAAATGTGACCCAAGCGCTTATGCCACAAATAAGCAGAACGTTCATTCACTAAACCACGTTTAGTGCCAACATTATGATGCAAGGTCATAAGTGTTTCAGCATATAGATTATCAAGATTCAATCTATATAAACCATCAATAAGTATACCAGATCCAATCATAAATGTATGCTTATACAAACTGAAACTTCCATTACCAAACTTAAAAGAGTATCCAGCAACATCAAGTTTAGACAAAGAAACTAAATTCCTAGAAATATTAGGTACATACAAAGTTTCAAATAAATCTAAATGATGTCCAGTGTCAAGGATCAAACGATAAGTCCCGATAGCTTCCACTGGAACTTTCACTCTATTCCCCATGAATACAAACTTCTCATTTGGGTTTATGGTTTGGATCGTAAGAAATCCCTGCATCGTATTAGAAACATGAGTCGTACATCCAGAATCAATCCACCAAGTATTATAAGGAACTTCAGTTAAATTTGATTCGAAACATACATAAGCATTAAGCTCACCTTTCTTTTCGAACCAAGCCTTACGTTTGGGGCAATCCTTCTGGAAATGTCCAGATTTCCCACAGAAATGACATTTGTCATTCTTTCCTTTCTTCTGGATCTTAACGGAGGACTCATTTATCTTTAGTGGTCCTTTCCCCTTTCCATGTTTCTTATCAGCATTCTTACCAGCTCCTTGATGGTTCACATAATGGATTGAGTGACTTCCTTGATTCTTAAGTCTCGTTTCCTCTTGAACCAACATACTGTGCAATTCATGCACATTCCATTTATCTTTCATGGTGTTGTAGTTCATTTGGAACGGACCATAATCAGACGATCCTGAGTTCAAAATGAACTGCACAAGGAAATTCTCATCCACTTCCATTCCCAATGACTTAAGTCTTGCTGCAATATTTATCATTTCAATAACATGCTCATGCATAGTACGAGAACCATCAAACTTCATGGTGGTTAAGGTACTCATTAATGTCCCAGCAAGAGACTTGTCAGTAGTTTGGGAGCGCTCTTTCACATTCTTCATAAATTCTTTTGCACTTTCAGTTTTAGGAAGAGCAGACTTAATGTTATTTGCTATGCTCATTCGCATAAACATCAAACTTAGTCTGTTTGACTTTTCCCAAGCCTTAAAATGAGCCTTCTCTTCATTACTACTAGCATCAGTAATAGCAATAGGCTTCTCAACTTGAAGAGCCAAATCAAGATCCATTACACCAAGGTGAAATTGGATTTGTTCACTCCATTCAGAGAAGTTCAGCCCATTAAATGTTGGAACAGACGTAGCATCCGAATGTAAAGACATAGGAACAGATACTGCAATTAACACATGCTTCACATTAATGCTTTGAGTCATAAAATAACATACAATCAAATTCAGACAATAAACATTAAACATTAAACATTCAATGCACATTAATGTTCTCCTTTGGGTGATACATCAATGCACAACAAACATAATGATGCTAATACAGTCAACATTATTAGGCAATGAAATATGCACTAACTAGAAATATTTACTATCTTTGGACATATAAATAAAACTAATAGTGCATTCACATCACCATCAATCATGTCCATTAATTAGAAGAACAACTAATCAACCTTTGGGTGATCCATAAATGCCTTATAACAATGAACTTCAATTTGCCCATAAACTAACAATCATCATGTCATTTATAGCATCACATTCTATGGGTAATTGAAATAAATTATCATTCATTTGGAATTAAATAAACTTTCAGATTTGACCACTTTGGTAATTAACAAATCCATCATACATTTAATCCCAAAATATACATACTTCATAACATATATGAATATATACAATCATCCTGTACAAAAGCTTTAAAAAACTCATAACTCTCAATTTCGGTCATTAAAGTTCACGTACAGGGAGACTTTCATCAAATTGATATTTGATTATCATTTAAAATATGGAAGCAATTCACATTTGGGAATAGTTATTCTCAATTCCGAAAATTTCACGTTTCCTTGTTCCCTAATTTCGAAACACATATTGGAGCAATTTGTTTCAAAATGATATTTGAAAGCATTTCAAAAGGATTCATCATGGCATTTGCATTTCGAAAACATACAGGGAAAATCATAATTGAAACATACATACTTTTAACAATCACAGTGCAGCGGAATAAAAATCATAATTTATAAATTCCCAATATTTAAAATTAGGGTTCATAAAATTGGGGAATTCAAACATCATCAATGGAAAACTATAAATTCCCTAACACATGCTCTGATACCACATGTAAACTTTATCATACATGAGCCACTAATAAGGATCTTAAGAATTCATAGTCTTCACTAATAGGATGAATAGAAACACAAACATTTCTCCATGCTTAAATGTTAATACTTCTTTGCTTGAACTTCAATCAACAATGGAAACTCTTCAATCCCTTTCCTTTTTTTTATGCCTCTAACTTTGATGGAAATTAGGAGACTTTCTTTCTAGGCAGAGATAGGGAAATGTTTCATTTCCTTCCTTTTATAATTACTTCCATCAAGCAAACATCATTTCATTCATAAGACTCCTTCCCAAGAGTCATAACCATTCATTCAAATGTCAAACAATATATCCTTTCATTCAAATATTAAACCACCACTAATATTTGTCACACACATGAAACATTAATTCTTACAATTTTAGCTATGCTCCAAGCCGCCTTATTTCCTCATCCGAGAGCCTGTAGCCATAATTTCAACAAAAGAACGGCAAAGACTGTGTCAACTATTTTCTCAGCCCATTTGTTGATCAAGTAATTAAATTATGGAGAATGCTAAAAAATGTTCTTAGGTATTGTTTAAGGATCCAAGAAAGAAAAAATTGTATGGAAAATAATGTATTTAGTATTTCGAAAAATGTAATACTTAGTTTTCTAATACAAATTTTTCTTTTATGGATTTCTTAAGCAATGTTAGCAACATCCTTAAATTATATATACACTGCACTATCAGAAAACAATTCATTTATAACATATGAATGAATAGCTACCTCGCCGCAGCTACTATCCTATCTTTAATCCACAAATACTGGGATTTAATAAAGTTTTACGTTATCTATGAACTCTCTAAAGTTTAAACACAACCTTTACCTTTTGCCCAAGCTTGAGAGTTGAGACTTGATTATGTATAAATTTGCAACAACGTATAACATATAAATCTAAGTTTTCTTTTTCCTTCTTTGATAGCATGGCAAAGAATAAACCATTAATTGAAATCAATCGATGAGAAATGATGACGGTCCAAGTAAACTAAATCCTATATAATTATTGTAATAGTTAACCTGAAAGTTGAAATTATTAAGATGAAGATGAAGATAAAGATTATGGCTTGTTTGTGGAAAATGCTGGATGGACTAATTTTTTGATAGGATGAGTCTCTTGAATGAACTAGTGATTTCTATCACTTATTCTTATCCAACAAGTAGGGGTGAGAATAGGTTAGGTCCAATTAGACCCTGAAAGGCCTGACCTACGTTCCAATCTCGAGACCTATAAAAGAGCAAATGAACGACAATTCGATCAATGGGATTTGTCCCCGTTTCAACATCAGGAATCTTAGCATATCTATATATGGTTCATACAGGTAAAATAAAAGTTAGAACCACTACTATCATCTACTATATGGTTAACCAGGAAAGAAAGCCCTATTAAAGTGATAAATAGGTGTTGAGTTTAAATAAACAAGTACATGTCTGATCTGTTCAACTAAAACCAGCAATAACTTAGCCTATTTACTCGGCTCTTATTTAAGTGATGTCTAATCTAGTGTCAATGAGCATCTTTGAAAAGCAAGTGCTTCCGAGACATCGAGTAGAGTGACCTTTAAAAGGCACGGTATTTACGAGTGAACCATTCTGTCCACGTTATTTACAAATCGATTTTTCTAATACGTGCAAACTTATATATGTTAAGAAATCAAAAAAATAGAAATATTGTATTGGAAATAGTAACTTTTAAAGTTTCAACGAATTGAATACACGACTTTTTACATAATATTTTTATTTTAAATTTCTTAACATGTGCAAGATTACACATGTTAGAAAAATCTTTTACAAATTTATCATTTCAGTTCAAAATGTCAATATTTCTTCCAAGAATTCAAAAATTATATTTTTGGGTCCTAAATCTCGTATAATATGACATCCATTTATAAACTCTGCCTTTATCGAAACTTTATCGAAACCGTAATGGAAAAGTTTATGAGGGTTTCAATTATAAATTTTTTTATATATTCAGGGACTCAATTACAAACTTTTTAAGTATAGGATTTATTCAAAATTTTCCAAATAGTTTAGAGACCAATAGATTGATTAAACCTATAATAAAATCATTCATATGCTTTCACCTAATAGCTTAAGTTTTTGGGGCAGTTAGTTCATGACAACATTTAAATAAAGAACCTCAACAAAATCATTGCATGTATCATGAATTAAAAACAATAACATTAAATGCAACTTGCTATGGTAGAAGGGAAATAAGCACAAAAGAGTTTTATGGAAAGGAAATAAAATAAAGAACCCATACAATTACAAAATTGTTCTTTTTTTGCTAAATATTTAAAAAACAAACATGAATCTTTAAACAATTTGTAAAAAATGTTTTCTAAGTATAAATTATAATTGTAAAAGGGTTAAAATGAAGCACATTGTTTAGGTTCACCCTTCAAGGTGATTGATTACACAAACAAGTTGTGTTGATTGCATTTAACAGATTCAACCTGAAAATGACCTAATTCGTAATATTTAAAACAAGCCCATTATTTAACCTAAATTGTTTTATATTAAACCTAAACTCTATTAATACATATCAAGAATTTTGAATCATGTTAATGGCTGTGAAGGAAAGTGCTACCTTAAGGTGCCAATAGGGTGGCTGCATGTATGGCTAGCTCTCATGACTTTGATGATATTCACACTTGTATTGCAGATTTGATTTTTTTTAATGATATGAAATAAGCTTCTTTTGGTAAAAAAAACATATTTTCCTCATATTTCCATATTTTAATGAGATCTCATGATTTGTCAGTACTGTGATCACTTATGGGACTGTTTTTCTATAAATATGGGGTTGTTGATTTATATTTATCTTAACCTCTTCTAGAGTGTCATTTTACAGTTTCTTCATTTCCTTTTTCTTACAAGGAACAATATCCTCTGCCCAATAGGTCTACCATGCTTCTGGCGTACTTTGGATTCATTAGTTATCATACCTGCAAGACGTCCTTAAAGGAAAATTGATTGTGCAGAAACATTTGCAGCTGGGACATGTGATTTAGTGACCTTTTGAGTGTTTGTAAAAATATCTGCAATTTGTAGAATACTTGTTTGGGAATTTAACCAGGTCGTAAACATACTTGTTGTATTGCTTGTAGAGGCATTGAGATTATTATATTGTTATACTCGTTTTCTTGGAGAGGCACTGTTGTAAAAAATACTCTTAATGAAAAATCCTACTTGGTTGTTGGGGTCTGTACATATGCACAAGTGAGCTGAACTAGGGTAAATACATTTGTATTTATCTTCTTTTCTCTAACATTGCTTATTTGTTTTATTTATTTTGCTCTAACAAAGGCGATTGTAATTCTTCTCTTAACATTTCATTTTAGTGCAAATGTCGTGTTTCTGCTTTCATGAGATTTTTCTTTTGAAGTAGCAAAAATATGTTTGTATTCTTTGTTTCACTTTCACTTTCAAGTTTATATTTTTCTTAACATACTTGTGCTACCCATTATATTTCTTTTTGTAAATTACAATAAGATAATGCCATGTCCTTGAAAGTATGGGTGTTCGTGGGTCCGGGTCAACCCTGTGAACCCAATGGCCCAACCAAACCCAATCTAATTGGTTTGGTTTTTTCAATGAATGGGTCCAACTTGACTCGATCTGATTAAGCCCGGTCATGTTTGGTTCGGGTAACTTGTTTAATAATTAATGTTTATGAGCCCGTGGACCCGACCCGTATACTAAATAACACATGCCAAAATGAAGGCTTTTAGGTTAACTCAAAATGTCCCTACCCCTATCCTGGTCGCGCACGCCTCTAGAGATTGGACTTTTGTCCTCACCACCGTTCTGATTAAATCAAAATGTCCCTGCCCCTTACTCGACTCCACTGTTCCCTAGTATGACGTCTCCGTCCCTGACCACCGGTACGTCATCCATGCCCCGCCACGTGCCTCCCAGCTTCGGCTCTCTCCCTCATCGTTCTCTGGTCCTCACCACTGTGTGCCCCATCTTCGCCTGTCGTCATTCTTCTTCTCCGGCCAACAACAGCTTCGAGCTGCTCCGCCACACGTCGTTCTTCTTCTTCTGGTCACCGTGTGCCGCTCCTCCTCAAATCTGGTGCCACTGACTGCGGACAACCTCCTCCTCTGTCTCTCTCGTCTCGACGCTCAGATCCGGTGCCACTCACAGTGGGTGGCCTCCTCCTCCTGCAGTGAGAGCAGGAATTGAAGTTTTTGGGATGTTATACTTTTGAATATTTCTGAATATGATACTTTGATGAATATATTATTGTACTACTTTGATTTCTAATACTTTTTTCATCCCTTTTGAATGTTATTGTATTTGTTCGGTCCCGGTTCCAGAGAGGATTCTAATTTGCCCTTGCTGCCAACTCGATCTCCCCGGCTCGAACCAACCTGTGTTTGGTCGGGTTGGTTTGGTTTAAGGTTTGCGTAAATTTTTGCACAAACCCTACCCAAGCTGAGAGATATTGATTAGTTCGAGTAACGGGTTTGGTCAAAACCGACCCAATCTAACCCAACCCATGTACACTCCTACTTGTAAGACGAATCATACACATTGTGACTAGGAAATTGGTATATGAGGGACTTGAATCTAACCATCAATTTAATCATATATGACATACCCATCAATCCATAGGATTGTTTCTAATATTTCTTAACAGCAAAGCATTCAACAATAAAAAAAATTACCCTAATAAAATGTGATTTTTTTCTTAATTCCTCAAATGCGAGTTGGGTAAAGTAAATAAAAAACAAGAGGCAAATATTTATTATTAATCACTGCTTTGTGCAATCTGTGGGCTTGAAGGAAACAACTTCCTTTTGAAGGTCATAGCCAACCAAGAAGTTTTGTTGCGCAAAGTTCCCAAAGATGGAAACATTTGGAATTGGAGATGACCTGAAAGCCAAACATACAACGTCATCAGCAACTGGAATAAAGGTGTTGAGAGCATTCAAATGGACATCTGCACCACGAAAATGTGCCGTGATTACTGGAACCTCCAGTTTATCTGAAGTAGATTTGTAGCAAAGGCTCAAAAATTGGAAAGGGTCCTGAGTACGCTCCAAATCAACTGCATCTGCAACTGCTGATTCTAATCTAGAGTAAACGTATTCTGGTAAAATAGTGACGGTTGTGCCTGAATCAATTATGATGTTACCTGCTTCACCAGTGCTAGAGGAAGAGCTTCCAAAATCTATTGTGTTGTCTCCCACACTCAACCCTTCCAAGTTTAGGTAGTAAAAGTCTTCTTGGACCATGGGAGTTGAGACGGCATCACCACCAGAAACCACAGCATCATCTCCAAAATTTAGTTTGCTTGAGAAATTAGACTTTTCAAAAGGCACCAAACAATAGGAGAATTTGCCACTTATTGAGGAACCCAGTTGAGATATAAGGGACACGGATCCAGTTCCAAGGCCAACTATGCCAGAGGTTTGTCCTTGATAAGTCAAGCTATTATTGTGGCCACATCCAAACACAGTCTTAGGAAATTGGATCGGAGAGCCACTAGTGGAACCTATAGTGAGAGTCTCTAAACTAAGATTTCCCTGTGTTTGTGACCCATCCCCATATGGAATCATATAATTGCAATTTTGCTTATCGTCAGAAGAGCAAGAAGTTCCTCTCACAGAATGACATGTAGTAGAAGAGCAAGGAATATTTTTGTATGTCCTTGATTTTGAAGGATCGAATATTGGAGTGGTTTGATTTAAACAGGGTTCACAAGGCTTGCATTGCAACCAGACAACGCCGCTACCCGTATCAACAAGACCAAGGAGTTGGAATGGTGGGGTGCCAACTGAGTAACTCATGAGGTATTCACCTGGACCAGGTGTTACATCAGACTCAACTGTATTTGTAGAAACAGAACGTTTGTTGAACTTTGGCTACTCGTTGGAAACAAGTTTCTGTGGGAAGATAAAATGGTGATTTTGAAGAATCACGGTGAATGATCTCTACACTAAAACCCAAAGCCTCAATGAGGGAGATGCCACAAAGGCAAAACAAGAAAAAAACAAGAGATGGATTCATTTTTCCCA
This sequence comes from Sophora flavescens, assembly GCA_030762895.1. Classification (NCBI taxonomy): domain Eukaryota; kingdom Viridiplantae; phylum Streptophyta; class Magnoliopsida; order Fabales; family Fabaceae; genus Sophora; species Sophora flavescens. The sequence goes on from CM061063.1 coordinate 82,439,675, forward strand.
TGGCTGATTTGAAACTCTTGATACAAATTTTTCAGGTGTCTTATCACTAGGGAATTCTAATGCCTTTTTATAGGGCTTTGATGGGGACGATGAATTAGCATGTCAGATAACCTGTGAGTGAGAAAAGGTGCTACACAAATAAGAAAATAGAAAAAATAAAAAGAATTCCAAATCTTTTCATATTGGGATTAATCTTTTGGTTACATGAATTTGTCGAGATTTGAAAATTTACTTGTAAAACTTTTATATATATATATATATATATATATATATATATATATATATAACATTCTCTTAAAGTAAAGTTTTATATAAGTATGTGCTATGAATAGTTTAAAAAAAAATATTTATAGCACATACATATATAAAACTTTACCTTAAGAGAAATGTTATATATATATATATATATATATATAAAAGGAAAATTTACATAGGATTTGTTGTCAAATATGACCATATTAATGAGATTTAATTAACTTTCATTTAACCAGTCAAAAAAATTCATTTAATATATTTTTTTTATACTTAAAATTCAGTTGTATATATTTACTTCCAAAAATTATATGTTTATTTTAAATTTATAAATAAGGATATTATGTTCATTTGAAATATTTTTGGCTTAATTGCACTTTTGGTCATTCAAGTATCGCGTGTATGTAATTTTGTTCCTCCTTGTTCCAATTGCGCCAATTGGGTTACCCTAGTATCCTTCCTGTTACAATCAGGTCCCTCTCTCTGTGTCATCCAAATTTCAACGCTGACACATGTGCCATGGATTTGGCACTTGGTGAGGTGAGGTCAATGTGCCGTTCACACTACAAGAAAAAATGTTTTTAGCGATCGAAAATGATCGGTCGCAAACAGAGACCGAATTAGCGACCAAATAGTTATTTTTTGAAATTGGTCACTCAAATATATTTAGCGATCGAATTAACGATTGATTTATGTGGTCGCCATCAAAGCGATCGCTAATTCGATCGCTAAAGTGTTAAAAATTATAAATCTAATTTGGCGACCGATTTAGGTGGTCGCTACCTAGTCGGTCACTTATTCAGTCTCTAAACTACAAAAAATTGATGTTTCATTTAGTGACCGAATTTGTTGTTAATTTCGGTCTCTAAATACATAAAATATCTAAATTGGTGCGTTTTGGCGATGGAAATGGTATCGGTCGCTAAGTCACTTGAGCCCTAATTTGAAACACTCGAATCCACTAAAGGCGTGATCCCCTCTCACGTTCTCCCCCAAAATCAAAAGACCCAGACCACCCTTTCTCTCCCGTTTGGTTCCCATCATCTCTATCTGCAATCGCCAACGTCAACGGTGCTACGCGCGGTGGCTCTATCCGCAGTGGTTGCGAGACTTATGGCGGCTCACGACGTCTGGACTACAGGAAACAGAGGTTGTAGATCTGGAGAGAGGCGGAGCCGACCATGGTGGTTCGCTGTTCGATAGGAGACTGTGCAGCAACGGTTGACACTGGTTCTTGACTCCAAGACGGACCGGTTGGTTCCAAGGATCCGATGCTTCTTCGCTGAAAGATCTGGGACTGAGGTCCAAGGAGTTGTGATTCTACGCAAGGTTATTGCTGGTTTCGTTGATGATTACAAGAGTAATTTCGGGTAAAACATTGTTTTTCTTCTTAAGACCAAGTGTTTCGTTGTTTCAAGCCTAATTTTTGGTTCGCTGTTTCTAGCAATAAATGATGTTGAGGTTTAATTGAAAGTGCTTGGGACCTCATGAATGAGACCCAACCGATCTGGGTGAGTCTTATGATTTCCAATTGCATGTTTTGTACTTTAATTGGTTTTTTTTTTTTATTGAACAAAGATTTAGACATCATCACTCTACTTGTGCAGCTTCATAACCCTAAAGAAGTCACTAAGGAGGAGTATTTTATAAGAAAACTTTTAACGAATACCTGGACCCATTTCCAACTTGTTAGCTTCGTTTTTTTTTTTTTTTTTTTTTGCCTCGATTCTGTTTTAGTATATGTTGGTATCATTATCATAATGTGTTTTTAAATTCCGGTATCCTTTTTTTTTATGACAAGAAAATTCTGGTATCCTAAACATGGCATTTAATAAAAAAATTGATATCATTGAATTGTTTTACTTTTAATATATTCCTTTTTGACACCCGAGACTAGTTTGATTCATTTTCTTGAGGTTTGAATGTTATTGTCTAATTTTGAATTGTTTTATGCAAATTATAATGAATATAAAACTGAAAATTGTATGTGATACTCTAGAGTCTTCTGCTTCTTTGTGAAAGAGGATTGCACTTATTATCCAAGATGAGACTTTGTTTGGCAGGTTGGCTTTCTAATATTTTACTTCTTTTGCATATTTCTTTTCTTTTCTTTTTTTATAGGTATTGTTACCAGAGGGTTTTTTTGCTGCATCCCACCTCCAAAATACAAAAAGGAAAGAAAGGAATAATATAATAGATTAAGAAAGCCTGATATATGTTCATTTTATATCATTTCTTATTTTCTTGTTCATTTTATTACATCTGTTTATAATGGTTCTCAAAATAGTTCGTTTCGATGCTATGTTTATGTAGATGATAACAATTTTACTATAATTATTGGACATTCTCTGATAATAATAATCATCTTTATTGATTTTCGATCATATGCTTTTGTTATAATGTTTCTTTTTTATCATGAAACTGCAACCTTTAATTATCTTATCTTCCTCTCAAGCCTCTGTTTGTATTTTCGATCATTTGCTTCAATTCTCTTTACAAACTTCAAATTTATCAAATTTGGTCGCTAAATTGGCTGCCAAAATATGTGTTGGAGATCAATTTAGTGATCAATTCTTTTTGAATTAGTCATCAATTTAGCGATCGAATTAGAGACCGAAATTTCCAGTCGCTAAATTGGTCTCAAAAATGTTGTTGGAGACCAATTTAGCGGCCGATTTTTTTCAATCGACTAAATAATTCGGTAGCTAATAGCAACCGAAATTTTTGGTCGCTAAATTTAAAATTTCAGTCGCTAAAATTGGTCCCTTTAATGGTTCAGATGACCATTTTTAGCGACCGGACTATGACCTTTCAGCGACTGAAAATTGTGGTCGCTAATTAGCGACCGAAAATAAATCGGTCGCTATATAAATTATCGACCAGGGTTTCAACAACCGCTGGCTTTTGGTCTCTAATTCGGTTGCTAACTAATTTTGAACCAAAAATCATTAAATAGCAACTAATTTTGTCGGTGGCTGAAAACCTTTTTTCTTGTGGTGCCAATCACACTTTTTTTCTGTTTGTAAATCAATTGGAATGACAGTCTCCTATAACAATATATTATATACTAGTCTAGTCCCACTATTCATCATAATCATTATCATTTGGAGAGATGTCATCCCCACTGTCAGGAAAAGTGGTCTTATTAGGTACCCATATCAGTTACATGTTTGTCACCCAATAAAAAAAAAAGTTACACGTTTGCCACGTAGGCTACTGGCATTAAAAATTGGATGACATGTTGACAAAGGTGTGGATAAATGTCTCTGAAGTGTTTTGATTAATGACTAAACTTAGAATGATTTGATGTTTAAAATGATTCACTAACTACTTGCAAAGCTTGAGTTTTTCATTGAGTATTTTTAGAGCAAGTAAGGTGGACATCATGGAACTTAAAGAAAGGATCATGAAGATTGACTTGAAGAAGGAGCATCATGAGCAAACCAAATGAAGAAGATCCTTAGGTATTTGTGTAATGAATATTCTCAAGATTAACTCTTAGTTAAGCTCTCAAAACAATAAGGAAAATGATTTTAAAAAATAAACAAGTTTTCAAAATGAACTTAGAATGAAAAAGGTTAATTAATGAATTTGTACATCCATGTGTACATCTATGTACTTTCAGTTAATTAACTAACTTTTATTGAAAACCTGTGTGTACATCTATGTATAAGTGTTATAAATCTATGTATACATCGATTGACTCTTGAATTGCTTGATCAGAAAATATTTTGACAATGTACATTGATTAGTACATCTGTGTATAAGCAAAAACAGAAGCAAGGAGTTTTTGAGATAGTAACATAATCGATTGGATAATCGATGTATGTGGTTCTGAGTTGCAAATACAAGTGTTCTCAAGAAATACATCGATGTACTCATGTATGTAACTCTTGAAATCAAGAACATTCAAGAACACAATCGATTAGGCAATCGATGTACACATGTTATAAAAGAGAAGAAAAAAAAATAATACATCGTGTATTAATCGATTGACTGATAACTGGTTTTTCAAATCAATTCTGTTTTAATCTCAACTAACTTGTAAAGTGTGTCTAACATATCTATTTTGATTTATAACTATATAAGGACATAAACAAACACTTCTTCAATATATGAGAATATAGAATCACTGAGAATATGAGATCATTTACTAAAAACTTGAGAGAGTTTAGCATTGAGAAAATCTGAGTATTTTCAATAGGTCTTCAATTTGTAAATCTAATTTCATAGAATCATTATTCAATCTTTCTGTTAGTAAAAGTTGTGATTAGAGAGAAGGTTCTCTCGTTGGTTGATTCAAGAGTATAATAGACTCTTGGTGCTGTGTAAGAGTAGAACGAACCCTTGTGGGTTTTCAAGATTGCTTGGAAAGCTATCATATGGGTAGAAGGAACCTAGAAGTGAAGCTTTTGTAAAAGAATCTTGTAAATTGTTTTTGATTAGTGGGACGAAACTCACAGTGGTGTGGAGACTGGATGTAGGTTACCAGAAGAGGTAGCTACCCAGGATAAAATTGTTTTGCATTTTCTCTCACCCTAAACTCTTTATATGCTTATTGTTGAATGCATGAATTAGAAGTATTACGGGGAAACTTGCATGATTTGATTTGTTTCTGTTTTTGATCAAATCTGAAATCTAAGTGTTGTTAATCTTTGTATTCTAAACTCTAAGTTTTGTGAAATATTACATCTTGCAAAAAAAAATTTGGTTTGTTGGTTGCCAAAATCTTGTAAAATAAGAAAAGAATCGGTTTTTGCAAAAAGGGGGAAAAAGGTTTAAAATTACATATGAATATATTGAAGTGGACCATATGGTTTTGATGATGATTGCCAAATGCATCAAAAGGGAAGAAGTACTCCAAGTTGAAGGCATTCACTAAGTATGTGAATATTTGGTAAAATTGCTTTTAGAATGAAACATAGCTTTAGTTTCATATTAATAGTGTTTGAAACAAAAGAAAATGTTTAGAAGTTAACATTAAATAGATTCAAGATGTTAATAATTCAAAAGAAAGTTTCTGGACTAGATCTCATGAGAGAAAATAAATTTTGCAAGTAAGAACAGTAAAGTAACGGTTACTTTTGTTAAGTAATTGACTACTTTGTTCTAAAATTAAATTACCAGAAATGACTTTTGAACCAAAGTAGTCGACTACCTCTGGAAAATCTTGAAGTCTTTGTTTATGTTTGACGAAAGTAATCGTCTATTTTGAAAAAGTAGTCGATCACTTTGTTATTTATGACATTTTGTTACATATCTCGAACAAACTAGTTGATTACTTCAAGAAAACAGAATTGAATTTTTTTCAAATTTTGAACTTCTTCTAAACTTTTTCTCTATAAATTGGGATCATTTTGGCACAAAAATTAACATGTTGAATGTTAACAAAACTGTGAGAATACTCCCAAAACACACTAGAGTTTTCACGCCTCATTCTTTCTAAAGCAATTCTAGTTTTCTCTTGTAATTCATTTTGCACTAAGTAAAAGTATTACATTCTTTTAGATTCATGTGTAATAGCAATAATGTAGATTGATGTATTGATTTAGTGGGGCATCCAAGTCAAGGCTAAGGTGAGGCATCCTTAGAGGTAAAGGCATGCTTTGAGTGAAATATCTCAAAACAATCAAGGTAAGTATTCTTTTTGGTTTTTGATTATTATAATCTTGTAAAGAAAATATTCAAAATTAGTGAAAACACTTAAGCTTTATAGGGGATTGGACATAGATCACTAAGGTTGTGATCGAACCAGTATAAACTTGAGTGTGTGATCGATCTTCTACTTCCCATACTATCTTTTAATTCTTGAAAATTACTTGGATATGTTGTATGATGCAAATTGATATGGGATGTGTTATTGTTTTTGATTGATTGCTATTGGTTTATAATTGTTCTATTCTTCTGCTCTCTTTCTTTGCTTTGAAAATACTTTTTCTTGAGCAATTTTTTAAAGAAGTCAAGTTTTCCAAATAATTTTGCAAAACCTCAATTCACCCCTCTTGAGGTGCCATTTTATTTCAGCATATATATTTATAATTTTATATTATAAGTTTTTTTTTGGTTACATATAAGTTAATTTTTTAATAGTTCCATATATTCTTTATTCTTTATTTATATATGAATTTGTTTCAATATATATTAAATTAATTAATATTTTAATAATTTTAGTAAAACGATAAATGTGTTTTTACTAAGAAAATTATATTTATTTAATCAATAATTTTATATTCATTTTCTTCATTAAATCTAACACCTCTCTTCTCATTAAGATACATTTACTATTCTTTTTCTTCATTAATGATATCATCATTTTACTAAGGTACCCTTAAATTAAAGTTGTTTTAAATAGAGTGTGTATGAATATATTTTTTTTTTGGTAAACCTGTGTATGGATATTCTAATCCAAAAGAATTGGTGTTCATTCTAATAAACAAACAGATGTATATTAACAACCCCTTTAATATATTATTTTCGATATTCTAGTTAATTTTATATAAAAATGAGAATGCACAAAAGTAAAACAAGTAAATTATGATATCATTGATTAAATTTTAGAACAAGAATAGAGATTAAAATGAAAATTATAAAAATTCTGAATATCTTTTGAAAAATGAAGCAACTATAGGTGTTAAAATAATTAAATTGACATTTTTTGTCTTTTCTTATAAATTCCATTTCCTATGTCTACCCATATAACTTCCGGTTTGATTTTTATACTAGTAAGTGTAAAAAAAAAATTACATTATTATCTAAACATGAATCATCTTGTGTTACTTTAAGCCTTTAGTTTGAACGAGGAAAGATAAAGTTGGAAAGATATGAGATGAACCGTTTGGTCCCGGTAAAATAGGGATGTTTTGAAATTAGTTCTTGTAAAAAATTTTGTTGAATTTTGATATTTGTATTTTGAAAATATTTACTTTAGCGATCCCTACCATTAGTGAATGGTGTTAAATAAAGTTTTTGATAAAAGGTATGTCGCTGACGGTTAACCACATCAGCCCTACCACCAGGATCAAAGTATATATCATGTTAGCCACATCAGATGCCACATCAACGTCTTAAAAAAATATTATTCAATTTTTTTAAAAAAATTATCCAGAAATTCATTAAAACTCATTATTTAAAATAAAAAAAAAAATTTAAGAAAAAATTACTTAAATTTATTCATCTTCTCCCTTCCACACTTCACCGCTAACTCTGCCGCCTCCGACGACCACCGCGACCTCCGCCGCCATACCGACCTACTCCGCCGCGAGCCTCCTTCCGATCCTAGGTCAGTGTTTGTGATAACACCCCGCCGTATCTGCCGCCATCGCCGATTCCGGCTCGGCCGCCAACCTTATTGTCCAGTCTGCCGCCGCCCTCGGCAGCTTCGCCTGCGGCGTCGATGCCGGCGTTTGCGCCGTACTCGACGCGAGAGCTTTCCCTCATTTGATTAGGCTCCTTTCTTCTTCAAACGATAAGGTCAAAATACTTAAATTTGTTCATACTTAAAAGACATGTCGAAGGATAGAAAAGAAGGTTCAAATGGAGAAGATGAAGAGGGTAAGATGAAACGGTCAAATGTTTTTCCTTCTTTTTTAAAAAAAATCGAAATAATATTTCTTTTTAAAAAATGATGACGCGGCTGACACAATGTACACTTTCATCCAAATGACAGGCTTGACGTCACACCGTTAGCCACATGAGAAGGTTAACGACACACCACATGAGAAGGTTACCCACGTCAGAGGTTAACGGCACAAACCGAAACCAAATATTTTCAAAACAAAGGTAATAAAATCCAACAAAAAAAATTATAAGGATTAATTTCAAAACATTTACTCCCTCCGATTCATTATATAAGTAAATAAGTCTTAAAAAAAATTTTAATATATAAATAAATTTTGTTTTCTAATGACTCATTTAATAATATTATTGTTATGAAGATGGATCAACAATAGTTAGTTAGCTAAGCTCTAGCCTTATAACAGAAATTTGTTGTAAACCTATTAGCTGTGTGATACCTATATTTGTAACTATAGTTGGTTAGTTTTCAAAAGTTAGTCAGAGGTTGTTAATCTCCACAACCATATTCAGGTGGTTGAATATGTATAGGTGTATATAAGTCTCAGCTGATGTAATTCTTGTAGGGCATATTCTTTAGATTCATTGTGATCAAAAACAAACTCTGAGTGCAAGTGAGGAGAGGCTATTGTAAACTTCCCTAGAAGTCTTGCTGCTGTATGCTGTGTAGTTGTGATCACTGAATGGAATAAGAATCGGCTACAGTGTGGATGTAGGGGTCTCCAATTGCCCTAAACCACGATAATATTCTTGCTGTTTTGCTCTTTCTTTAGCTCCTTTGTCCTTAGCTTTCTTGCTGTGTGCGCCTGCATATCACCATATCTGCTGTAATATCATCGCAGCATTACAACAATTGGCATCAAGAGCCAGGTTCTTGGAGGGATCCTGCGATGGGGACAAGGTTTGATGTGGAGAAGTTCACAGGGGAAAATGATTTCAGCCTATGGAGGATCAAGATGCAAGCTCTTCTTGTTCATCAAGGGCTTGATGATGCACTACAAGGAGCCTCTAAGCTTCCATCTACACTGTCAGACAAAGAGAAGAAAGATTTGCTCAGTAAAGCTCATAGCATAATCATTCTTTCTCTTGGTGATGAGGTTCTTCGAGAGGTAGCTGAGGAGAAATCTGCAGCAGGGATTTGGCTGAAACTTGAGAGCCTGTATATGACCAAATCCCTAACTAACAAGTTATACCTGAAGAAAAGACTACATCAGCTGAAGATGGAAGAAGGTTCTTCTATCAAAGAACATGTTTCTTTGTTCACAAAGGCAGTTCTTGATTTGAAAAGTGTAGATGTGAGGATAGACGAGGAAGATCAAGCAATAATGCTACTATGTTCTCTTCCATAATCCTTTGAAAATTTGGTGGACACTATGCTTTTTGGGAGAGATACACTCACCTTGGAGGAGGTTAAAGCTACCCTGAATTCTCGAGAATTTAAGAAAAAGATAACTGAAAATAAAGGTGAAGGTGGAGATCCCGAGGCATTGATGGCTAGAGGAAGATCAGAAAAGAGGGATTCAAAGAGTAAGAACAAGAGGAGGTCCAAATCCAGGAACAAGAAGGCCTGCTACTACTGCAAGAAAGAGGGTCATTTCAGAAAAGAATGCCCTGAAAGGAAGAAGAAGAACAATGGTAAATACAATGATGAATCTGATATAGCAGTGGTGGCTGATGGATATGAAAGTGCTGAAGTGTTCTCCATCTCAACTGAAAAGCACAGTGAGGAATGGATTCTAGATTCGGGTTGCTCATTCCATATGACACCCAATCTGGAATGGTTCAGCTCCTATAAGGAGATAGATGGAGGGAAGGTTCTCATGGGAAACAATATGGCATGTAATGTCATTGGCACTGAACTCATTAAATTGAAGATGCAAGATGGATCTGTAAAAGTTGCTCCCTGATGTGAGGCATGTTCCTGAGCTTAAAAGGAACCTGCTCTCTTTGGGAATGCTAGATCAATCTGGATGTTCATTCAAAGGAGAAGGTGGAACTTTAAAGGTATTCAAAGGTTCATTACAAGTAACGAAGGGTATAAGGCAGAATGGCCTTTACAAACTGCAAGGTAACACTATCTTGAACTCAGCTGGCCTAGTTTCTATCTCTGAACCAAATGCTTCCAAGCTTTGGCATTATAGATTAGGTCATGTGAGTGAGAAAGGGCTAGAAGAACTACATAAACAAGGATTGATCGGTAATGGGAATTATCAAAAGCTAAGTTTTTGTGAACATTGTGTATATGGAAAACAAAAGAGAGTTAGTTTCCATAATGCAACTCACACAACTCAGGGTATCCTAGATTATGTACACTCTGATGTTTGGGGGCCAGCCAGGGTACCTTCAGTAGGAGGAGAAAAATATTTCATAATTTTCATTGATGATTGGTCTAGGAAAGTTTGGACTTATCTGTTGAAACATAAAAATCAGGCTTTTAAGTGTTTCAAACAATGGAAATTTCTTGTTGAGAATCAAACTGGTAGGCATGTGAAGCTGCTCAGAACTGATAATGGCCTTTAATACTTAAGTGAGGAATTCAATGAATTTTGCAAAGACAATAGAATAAGAAGGCACAAAACTGTCAGATTGACCCCTCGGCAAAATGGCCTTGCTGAAAGGATGAACAGGACCATTTTGGAGAGGGTGAGATGTATGTTGTCCAATGCAAAATTGGCAAAGAGTTTTTGGGGAGAGGCTATGAATACAGCATGTTATCTAATAAACAGATGCCCTTCAAGTGCAATTGAATTCAAAACACCAGAGGAAAGATGGACAGGAAAAGCTCCAAGCTATGAAAACTTAAGAATTTTTGGATGCACTGCATATGTTCATTCTAATGAAGGCAAACTTGAACCTAGAGCTAAGAAGGGAATCTTCTTAGGTTATCCGGAAGGAGTGAAGGGATATAAAGTGTGGTTATTGGATCCTGCAGGTCCCAAATCAATTATCAGCAGGGATGTCTTGTTTAGAGAAGAAGACATGATAGCAGATGATCAACAGAAGTCTGATTCAGTTCAAAATGGTGTTCAAGCTTAGCAGAACAGACACTCTGATCAAGGAATTAGGTTGGAGGTGGAGAAGCTTGCACAAACATCAGGTCCAGTAGAGGACAGAAAAGAAGCATCTCATGATGAACCTATGATTTCATCAATTCCTAAACCTGCTGATACTTCATATAACCTGGTCAGAGACAGACAAAGAAGGCAGACTAAAGCTCCTGTAAGATTTGGTTATGCTGATCTCATAGCTTATGCTTTGAGTATAGAAATTGATGATCAAGGCTCAGAACCAATTTCTTACAAAGATGCAATTTCCAGAACCGACAGTGATCAGTGGAGATCAGCAATGCAAGAAGAGTTTTACTCTTTAATGAAGAATGATACTTGGAAACTTGTTGAAAATCCAGCAAAGCAGAAAGTTGTAGGGTGTAAATGGATTTTCAAAAGGAAACCAGAAGAAACAGGAATTGATAGCTACAGATACAAAGCAAGGCTTGTGGCTAGGGGTTTCACACAAAGAGAAGGAATTGACTATAATGAGATTTTTTCTCCAGCCAGAAGCATACAAGCATCAGAATCATCTTGGCACTAGTTGCAGTTCACAACCTTGAATTGGAGCAAATGGATGTAAAAACAGCCTTTTTACATGGGAATCTAGAAGAAACAATCTATATGAGTCAACCTGAAGGATATGAGGTAAAAGGGAAAGAGGAGATGGTATGTTTCTTTGAAGAAATCTCTCGTATGGACTGAAACAGTCCCCAAGGCAGTGGTACAAAAGATTTGACTCTTTTGTAGTGTCAAATGGTTTCAGCAGGTTCCTATGATGAGTTGTGTCTACTTGAAGGTTGAAGCCCTGATTGTTTTATCTACTTATTGCTCTATGTAGATGACATGTTGATTGCAAGTGCAGATATGAAAGCCATCAAAGAGTTGAAGAATCTGTTGAAATCTGAGTTTGAAATGAAGGATTTAGGGGCTGCAAGGAGAATACTGGGAATGGATATTATCGGGAAAAGAAATGAAGGTCTGTTATATCTATCTCGGTCAAGCTATGTGCGTAAACTACTAAGAAGGTTCAATATGCTTGATTCAAAACCTTTATCAACACCTATTGCTGGACATTTTAAATGACAATCACTCATTCTCCAAAAACAGAAGATGAGATCAAAGATATGAGTAGAATCCCCTACTCGAATGCTACAGTTCACTTATGTATGCTATGGTCTCAGACAAGACCAGATTTAGCATACTCAGCTAGCATTGTAAGTAGATTCATGGCAAATCCTGGAAAACAACACTGGAGTGCAGTAAAGTGGATCTTTAGATATCTAAAGGGTTCAAAGTCTGTTGGTCTGGTCTATGGAAGAAAGACAGAAAGAATCAATGGTCTGTCAGGCTATGTTGATGCTGATTATGTAGGTGACATTGACAAAAGAAGGTCCTTAACAGGATACTTATTCACTTTGTATGGAAGTGTCATAAGTTGGAAGGCTGATTTGCAACCAGTTGTGGCTCTATCTACCACTGAGGCAGAGTATATAGCTCTCACTGAAGCTATAAAGGAAGCCATATGGCTTAAAGGTCTTGTTCATGAGCTCGAAGGAAAGACTGGTCCTGTTGAAGTATGGTGTGATAGTCAAAGTGCAATTTGTCTCTCTAAAAACCAAGTTTTTCATGAGAGGACAAAGCATATTGACATTAGGATGCATTACATCCGAGACATCATAGCACAAGGTGAAGTTGAAGTGAGGAAAGTGGCTGGAGCAAACAATCCTGCAGACATGCTGACAAAAGTAGTTCCATGTTCAAAGTTTACTCATTGTTTAAACTTAGTGAACATTGGAACTTGTGACACTTGAAGTCTCTGTAAGAGACTGGAGGAAGGAGAGCTTGCTGGTCCTAATATTGAAGATCCAAGGTGGAGATTGTTATGAAGATGGATCAACAATAGTTAGTTAGCTAAGCTCTAGCCTTGTAACAGAAATCTGTTGTAAACCTATTAGCTGTGTGATACCTATATTTATAACTAGAGTTGGTTAGTTTTCAAAAGTTAGTCAGAGGTTGTTAATCTCCACAACCATATTCAGGTGGTTGAATATGCATAGGTGTATATAAGTCTCAGCTGATGTAATTCTTGTAGGACATATTCTTTAGATTCATTGTGATCAAAAACAAACTCTGAGTGTAAGTGAGGAGAGGCTATTGTAAACTTCCCTATAAGTCTTGCTGTTGTATACTGTGCAGTTGTGATCACTAAATGGAATAAGAATCGGCTATAGTATGGATGTAGGGGTCTCCAATTGCCCTGAACCACGATAATCTTCTTGCTGTTTTGCTCTTTCTTTAGCTCCTTTGTCCTTAGCTTTCTTGCTGTGTGCGCCTGCATATCACCATATCTGCTGTAATATCATCGCAGCATTACAACAATTATTTTTAAAATATCCTTCATTAGTATAAATTCTAATGATTCGTTTAATGAAGATTGAAGTTCTAAATAAAGGATAATTTAGATAATAAATTTAATTTTTATAATATTTAATAAAATTAAATAACCATCTTAATATATATGTTTCATAAATTTGTTTACTTATAATATGGGTTGAATCGAGTATTTTATCGGGACCAAAAATTTATTAAACATCGTTCCCATACACCTACCCGCATGCTCATTAAAGATCGCAAGAATAATAGAAGACTTCATTACAATGTTGAAACTGTTTGCCTTGTATAAGTAAATAATTTATAATAAAAAAAAAAAAAACACAAGAGTATATTTTCATAGTTATCAAGAACCACGTGGATGAGATTTCTATTGATGTGTAGTATATCCTGCTACCGGTGAATATATATACCAAACAATAGGTTTTTCTGTTTTGTTGAATATGAGTTGAGAGTCATGGGGTAGGGATGTTCATCAACCGATCCAAATCGATTCAAACCGTAAAAATCGAACCAAAAAATCAAAAACCGAACAAACCGAAAACCGAAAAAACCACAATTTTTTATTGGATTGGATTGGATTTTGGATCCTATAGTGAAATCCAATCCAATCTAAACCGATCTATTATATACATATACTATTATTTTTGAAATTATAATATTACTCATACTTAAATTTTATTCTTCATACTTTTATGTCTCTCATTCTCTTTAATATTTTTATTGAAATGACATATATAAGACTTTTTAGAATAAATATTAATGTCTTAAAGTTATATTTTTCTAAAATCTTTGATGCATAGCATATATATATTTGATTGAGTAATCATGAAAAATAGGAAAACAATTAAATAAATTTGAAAAATAATTAGCTACAATTTATTTGCAGCCGATTCAAGGAAAAAATAGGATAAATAGTAGTAGATATAGAGAATTAATATAAAAAAAATAATGTTAAAGAAATTAGATGACTTTGATTGTTTTTATTAATAGATGGTTAATCATCCATCCTATAATATTTTTCATCCATTGGATAAAAAAATAAAAACAAAATAGATCATTTGTAATCCATTGGTTTTTTCTCAGAGAACATACAGAGGTAACTTGCGCAATTTATGTAGAATAAGTAATAACCAAACATGCAATGATTGTACACTTCAACAATTACTACCACATCATAGGTATTAGAGTCCTTTTTTCCTTGTTCTCTCTATTTCTATTTTTTTTCTCCTATCCCTGTATATGATTCTCACTCTATGGAGTTTATGGCTCGTTTGATGGTCAGGATATAATAAGAATTGATAGGATAAGATAATAGGATAGGATATGAACCTGATAAACTGTTATCATATCCGATGTTTGGTGTCCACCAGATAACCAGCTGGACAGTATTATAATTTAAATATGAATTTTAAAATTTTCGTTTTTATTCTAAATATTTTCATCTTTTATTAGATTTAGTTTTTTTTTTATAACTTTCATTATTTAAAATTATATAAAAAGAAAAAATTATCCTTATAATAAAATTACATATAATGTTTTAAATTTTTTAAATATTGTCTAACTAAAATAATTTTTTATATTTTAAATATTCATTTTTTATTTTTACTTTACGTATAGTTAAATTATTAGAATAATTTTTATATTTACAATTTTAAAAATAATATAAAATAAAAAAATTAGCATTGTGATAAAATAAAATAAAATTTAAAATTAATTATTAATATTTTTTATTTTAAATATTTTATATTTTATTATACTTTTTTTGTGACCATGTTAAATTTTATTATACTTTAAATTATTATTTTATTATACTTTAATTATTTTATATATTATATATTTTTATATTTTATTATACTTTAAATCACCATATCCTACTTGTTACCTGGGAAAAAAAAAACCACCTTATCCTATCCTGTTGAGTTCTAACTTAGTCATTCCCTCAGGATAAAATTTTAACTGGATTGATAGAATAGGATAAGTGACAGGATTGACTTATCCTATCCTACTGACTTATCAAACAACAGTTTCAGATAGGATATGATAGTTTATCTTATCGTATCTCTCTTTTTTCTAATCACCAAACAGACCGTTAGAGGTTATGACCTGCTTTTTCAAAGCATTATTCTCTCTCTATAGCCTTATGTCTCTCGTTCTCTTAAAGTTATTTATCACCATGCTTCTGCAGTGCTCTTTCAACCAGTTTCTTTATAACAATTCTCGGCTATCTTGTCTCTACTCTCTTGTCGTGTATGGATTATTGGATTCCTAATTACATTTCTAATTATATAAGTATACCATTTAGAGGGTGTTCGGGAAAGATTCTTTTTTGGGGGGTTTCAGCTTTTTTTTTTTCATAAAAAGCTGTTTTGATAAAAAAACTGTTTTGTTTGGTCAATTGCCTAATATTCAAAAAAGTTTTCTTTGTTGTAAAAAGCTGTTTTGATACAACAAGCCGCTGGCAAGTACCGTCTATCGAAAAAGTGTTTTTCCTTCCCTCAACCGCACAAATTGACCAACACTATTTATCTTGACCAACACAATTCTTCAACGTCGCACAATCATGTAGTTGTGATATTAAAATAAAAAACTATAAACAACTATTTAAAAATGATTATTTTTATACAACCCAAACGAAATAGATTATCTTAAAATCGATTTTGAGCAATCATACCCAAACAAAAAAAGATTCTGATTATAATCGTTTATCATAATAATCGATTATTTGAAAACAGATTATCAGCATAATCTTTTTTTTTTCAGCTTTCCCAAACATACTCTTAATTCACATCCAGTTTGATTCATATCTGTGGGGAAAAAAATTATGTATTTAATTAAGGTCCTTAAAATTTTTAGACACAAAATATTTAGTATGTAAAAATTGTTAAAATAAAATTTTAATGTATAATATTTTTTTAAATAGATGGGTCGGATAGACATCCATATAAAAATGTGTAATGGTCTAATGGATGAATTTGATAAATTTTTATTAAATGGGTCATGGATGAATTTAATTTTTTTAATACATTTTTAATGGATCAAAATTTGAAATGGATTGATGGATTTTTTTTTACCCATTAATCCGAATCAAAATCCATCCGATCCATCCGTTTGCCACCCCTAGTCTCGATCAAGGGGACCTAGTTAGTGAGTGAAAAATAATGTATCGTTACTCATTTCATCTACTCATTAATTAAGCTCAAGAAAAGAATAAATACTTTCATAAGAAAATTAATCCAAATGAAAAATATAAGTTATGATGTGTTTCTCATAATATTGAATAAGGTTTCTTTGATATTCATTTCTATTTTACGGCAAAGCTTGATAACTTATCACTCTTCAAAACAAAAGGTTTCAAGTTTCAACACTGCACTATCAGAAAACAATTCATTTATAACATATTAAATGAATGTCTAACTGATTTTCTTTTTGCCTTCTGCCTGATAAAAAAATTTGAATGGCTACCTCACCGCAGCTACTATCCTATCTTTAATCCATAATACTGGGATTTAATAAAGTTTTACGTTAGCTATGAACTGTCTAAAGTCTAAACACAACCTTTACCTTTTGCCCAGGCTTGACACTTGACTATGTATAAAATTGCAACAACGTATAACTACTAATCTAAGTTTTCTTTTTTCCTTCTTTGATAGCATGGCAAAGTATAAACCATTAATTGAAATCAATCGATGAGAATTGATGACGGTCCAAGTAAACTAAATCCTATATAATTATTGTGATAGTTGACCTGAAAGTTGAAATTATTAAGATGAAGATAAAGATTATGGCTTGTTTGTTGAAAATGTTGGATAGACTAATTTTTTTAATAGGATGAGTCTCTTGAATGAACCGGCGATTTCTGCCACTTACTCTTACCCAACAAGTATCCTTGAAAATAACTTAATTTTGATAAAAACTAGCTAATTTTTTATGTGCAACACAACTCACTTTTACATGTATTAGACACAATATTTTACTGAATCCAGGAACACACACAAATTACACAATCCTAATTAAAAATCACAAGCTAATATCAACTATCAAGACTCAATCTCATCAGGGGATGGGGTAGCTAAAGTGGTAAGAGCCAAGACTTTGTTTATGAGTTTGGAGGGAAGGAGAGGGGAGGGGATCAAAGGGCAAAGAAAAGGGAGGGAGGGGAGGGGAGGGGAAGGAGAGTATTATCCCTCCCCTTGTTTGTGAGTGCATATTGTATGAAGGAAAGTAAATGGAGGGTTTATAACATTTTTACAATCTTATCCTTATTTTAAAAAATTAACATAAGTAATATTTTTTAAATAATATTAATACACCTTTCAAAAAAAATACGAATGCAAATTAGTAAAAACTAAGGGGGTAAATTAGTAATTTAATTATTTTCCCCCCAAAAATACCCCAAATTGGGATAAACAAAAAAAGTGGGCTTGGGAGGGGTTTTCTAAAATCCTCAAAACCTTCCCCTCCAAATTTTTAAACTCAAACAAGGGAGAGATTCTCACAAAGCTTCTATTTCCCTTACTTCTCCTCCAAAACAAAACTCAAACAAAGCCTGAGGGTTTAAGGTGCTGAAGGTGTTGGATGTCCAAGGTTCAAACCTTAGGAGAAAATTAACAACTGACATACTAACATTTGCCTATTAAAAAAAAAACTCAATCTCAACAAATATTGACACAACACATTGATCAATGACGATGAGCAACCATACCGAGTTACATATATAAAAATACCCCACCAACTTTAAAGCTTGGTCCAAATCAGTCTGGCCAATACTTCATTAATTTGACAAGAGTGGCTTTACGATTACTCCACAAATCTGATAAAGTTATGATTAAAATAACTCAGCATTCACCCACTTTAGTATGTCCAGATACTGAGATACATAACTCTCAAGTTTTTAAACAGAACAAACATAAATATTGTGGATAACATGCATGCATGAAACTTGTGCTAAGGATTTCTTGATGATAAGACTTCAATACTTGCCTTTATCATGATCCAGACGGCTGGCAATAAAAGAAGACATTTGCATTATCAGTAAATCCATATATAATCGAATGAGGAAAGCATAGCAGTAACCATGGACATAATAAAGGATGGATACCCTCAGATTCCTGGAGAAACCTATTCTTCATTGAGAGGCTTCAAGCTCCTGATTTCCAACATCAGCAGGCTCATTGTTAGAAGCATTCTCCGAAGTGTCAATGCAAGGACTGTTTTTAAATTGATCCACAGGCTGGGCCTCGAACAACCAGCAAGAATTCTCCAACCCTTGGTGAGAAAATTCTTGATTACTTTTCATGTCCTCATCTGGCAAGCACCCTACAGGAAAGTTCTCCAGGTTAGCAGCTTTGCTTTCATATTGCATCTTGGCAGAAATAGGCGAGTCCAGTTTGTCAGAATAATTCCCTGTTAACTCCAAAGGCCTATGAAAGAGCAAATGAGCCACAATTCGATCAATGGGATTTGTCTCGGTTTCAACAACAGGAATCTTAGCATATCTGTATATGGTCCACACAGGGAAAATAAAAGTTAGAATCTCAAAAGGCTAATCATGCTATTCCATAACTAAAATGCTAATTGATCGTTATTTCTGCAAGATAAACATGCTTTCATTGGAAACAGTACTGTCATCTACTATATGGTTAACCAGGAAAGAAAGCCCTATTAAAGTGATAAATAGGAGTTGATAAACAAGTACACGTCTGATCTGTTCAACTAAAACCAGCAATAACTTAGCCTAGTTACTGAGCTCTTAATTAAGTGATGCCTAACCTAGTGTCAATGAGCATCTTTGAAAAGCAAGTACTTCTGGGACATCGAGTAGAGTGACCTTTTAAAAGGCCCGATATTTAAAAGTAAACGAGTCTGTCCCCATTATTTGCAAATCAATTTTTCTAACCTATGCAACCTTGCACATGTTAAGAAATAAAAATATAGAAATGTTGTATTTGAAAGAGTAACTTTTAAACTTTCAGGGAATTGGATACACAACTTTCTACACAACATTTCTATTTTTAATTTCTTAACATGTGCAAAATTGCACATGTTAGAAAAATCCTTTACAAATTTATCATTTCAGACTTTTATCATTATTTCATAATATTCAAAATGTCAATATTTCTTCCTAGAATTAAAAAATTATAATTTTGGGTCCTAAATCTCGTATATGACATCCATTTATAAACTAGGCCTTTAACGAAACTTTAACGAAACCCTAGTGGAAAAGTTTATGAGGGACCCAATTACAAATTTTCTATGTATTCAGGGACCCAATTACAAACTTTTTAAGTATAGGGACCTATTTGAAAATTTCCAAATAGTTTAGGGATCAATAAATTAATTAAACCTATAATAAAATCATTCATATGCTTTCACCTAATAGCTTAAGCTTTTGGGGCAGTTAGTTCATGACAACATTTAAATAAAGAACCTCAACAAAATCATTGCACGTATCATGAATTAAAAACAATAACATTAAGCAACTTGCTATGGCAGAAGGGAAATAAGCACAAAAGAGTTTATGGAAAGGAAATAAAATAAAGAACCCATACAATAACCAAATTGTTCATTTTTTTCTAAATATTTAAAAAACAAACATGAATTTTTAAACAATTTGTAAAAAATGTTTTTTAAGTATAAATTATAATTGTAAAAGGGTTAAAATGAAGCAAATTGTTTAGGTTCACCCTTCAAGGTGATCACACAAACAAGTTGTGTTGATTGCAGTTAACAGATTCAACCTGAAAATGACCTAATTCATAATATTTAAAACAAACCCATTATTTAACCTAAATTGTTTTATATATTAAACCTGAACTCTATTACATATCAAGAATTTTGAATCATGTTAACGGTTGTGTAGAAAACTGCTACCCGTAAGGTGCCAATAGGGTTGCAGGGTATACACACACACCTACACACTAGACTTCAAATATTTTAAACTTTTTGATGTTGTTCATCAAAGATGAAAAATGAAGAAGGAATGATACTGAAATCATACTAGTAAGTGCTTGACTTATGAATGAAAAATCAACAAGTCATGGAAATTAAAGTAGCTATGCATCATTGGTCCCCAAAAAAAGTAGCTATGCATTATAATAGCTTTCGAAACCTGTTTTGGCTATTGTTTTCTTCTCTTGTAAGAGCTTCAACTTCGTCTCTGCTGCTTTTGTTTGTACTGCTTGTATCACTAACATAATGACGTTGCGTTGCACTTTGTGCTAACCGGAATAAGCTATTTCTAATGCAGAGTCTTATTTTGACGTCTAACTGTAGAAAAAGTTTGCCTCAAGATTATAGCTATGTCTGAATTAGTGTAGAAGGAAATAATTATACAATAAAGCATATATCATTATCAACTCAACCGCACCTTTGATATAATATCCTGAAGCATGTATAATATGGTGTCTTCAACAAAATGATCATTGGTTGCCACAGAGACTGCATTAGAATCATCTTGCTCAGTTGGTAGATCTAGAGCGGGAAGAGTTCTTAGATCTTCAACTTCAGGATCAGCCCCATCAAAAAGATGACTTTGCATTTCTAGGGGATATTTTTGAGACAGAGATTTATTAGTGCTAGGAACTTGACTGCCCAATTGTTGCTGTTGCTTTTGAATAGCAAGCATTGCCTGCATTTGCTGCCGCCGCCTCAATTTTTCAATTTTTTCTTGAGGAGTCATGGTGAGGGACTTGACGGAGTCCGTGGGCTTCTTCACAGGATTGACTATACCAGGTGACACTTCATACTCAGAAAGCAGAAAGTGTTGCCTAAGATCTCCTGACTGGGCCTGTGGAAGCATTGACATAGCAGGATATGGATTAGTGAGGTTCCCACACATAGTCAATGTCACATATGGATTTGTGATATTCCGGTATAGTGTCTCAGGTCCTTGAAGCTGCTTCTGTTGCCCAACAATAGAAGAAGGAGAAGATTGCACAACAGAAGGTACCAATTGATTCCCAAATTGTCCCGATGGGGTTGCTGAAGGAGTTGAATTACCATAAAAATTCTGCAATAGCTTTCCCTCCTGTTTAGCCTGTAATATTTTTGGAGCTTTTAGAAAGCATGAATTTGTGTGTGTGTGTGTGTGTGTGTGTGCAACCACAACAGATCAAGGTAATTTGTTGACTTAGAGAAGGAAAAAGATGAATATAAATCTTGTACCAGAGACAGCACATAACAATGTCAAGATGAACAAGATGCCCTTGAAATCTTATCAAACAGCATACATGCACATAGGATAGAAGGACACAAAAGAAGTTTAATTGTAAAAAAATAACACAGAAAATAAACAAGTTCAAACCAAGAAATATATTCTCCATGTGACAGAATCACTGCTTCTAAAGATGCTAAAATGCTTACTCCAATTTTCCAAGTAACCTAGCAACTGAGTGTCGAAATTGATTAGGATTTATTGGGAATTATTTGTCATAGGATTTTTTGTTGGTTAGAATAAAATCTGAAACATGTTAAGATTCTATTAGATCGGCTGTTTATTATTCCTGATTTTGTTCCTTTTTTCCTCCTAATTTGTAGCAGATTGGTTATCTCTTAACCAAATCTGTTTATAAATCATCTTATGAATGACTCAATAATGAATAAGAGAATATACAGTTTCTCTCTAAATCTGCATGGTATTAGAGCTTCTTGCTCTGGACCTTGCTGTTCAACCAGGGCCTTCAACACCATTTGTCAAGAGTCTTTCTCAAAACCTGAACCTGCACCTCACAGTACACAAGCTCAATGGGAAGAACTACCTCGAATGGGCACAATTTGTGAAGTTGGCAATGGGAGGAAAGGGAAAACCAGGGTACCTGACTGGAGTAGAGCAACAAATGAAGATTGACCCCTCCTAGACGAAGTGGAAGTCTGAAAATTCGCTTACAATTGCATGGCTGATCAATTTCATGGAGCCAGCAATTGGGAAAACTCATCTGTTCTTACCAACGACCAAGGATGTATGGAAAGGTGATCAGGACGTCACCATCATTACAATGTGATGGTGACCCTTGGAAAAGAATTAGATCAGTGTATGTAGATGATTAGGAAAATCCCAAGGACTCGGCCGCTCAGTTCAAAAAGAGGGAGGAGAATGATTGAGTCTACATGTTCCTTACTAGTCATAATCGAAGCTCGGACGAGGTACGGAGGCAGATTCTAGGTCAAAAACCATTACCGTCCATCCGGGAAGTCTTCTTTGAAGTCAAACAAGAGGAATCAAGGAGAAGGGTTATGCTGCACATTCCAGAATCCTCCACAATACTTGAAGGAGATAAACAGAAGAAGCCATGGTGTGACTACGGTAGAAAACTATGGCATACAAAAGGAGAATTGATGCGGAATTCATGGAAACCCACCGAATTGGAAGAAATCCAATGGGGAAGGTCATGCTTTCCAGACCACCACCGAGGAAACTAAAGAGCCACAGTGCACTTCTGAGGCAATTTACAAAGAAACAATTGGAGCACCTATACAAACTCTTTTATCCCAAAATGACAGCAAACCCACCTTGTTCTACAAACCAAAAAAATACTTATCTCATTGCTGCACTCTTTAGTACCAATAGAAGTTTTAAAGTTGCAAAGGTTATTGATTCCAGAGCAACTGACCATGTGACAGATCGCTCAAGGTTGTTTTCTTCTTATGGTCCATGTGCAGGAAATTAAAATAAAAAAAATCTCATTAACCCTCCACAATGTCCTCACGTTCCTAACCTGTCATGCAACTTACAGTCCATTAGTAAAATAACAATTGAATTCGGGGAGGATGACTGCAGTGTTAGGGAGATTGGTGGACTCTACATCTTTGAAGATGGATAAGAGTTGACTGGACAAATTCAACGTACCAGTTTCAATTCTAGTTTTGTTTCTAAGGACCGTAAAATAATGTTATGGCATTATAGGTTAGGTCATCTAAGGTCATGGCATGCCACAAATCTCAGTGAGGGCATAAATTGGTACTTGCAAATGATCTACCAATGCAGGAACATCAGTAGGAACCGCACCCGAGACACTTGGGTCAAAGCATTCGCCCAGTTGAGTGAACATTCATAAGCTATTAGATTGTATTTTAAATGCCGCAAATAAAATTATATAAAAAAAACATCAAAATGGAAGAGGATTACAAACTATAGGAGAATAAGATATCCTCCACCAAAAGAACTACAGAGAGATATTACAGAAAAAACAGTTAAAAACTAGAAAAAAGAAACACTTAGTAGCTAAGATATTGTATCATGTAACAAGGCCGGCCAATCTCTCTGCATAACTATCAAAGGAACACCTAAGAAACCATGGGCAGAACACCACAAATAAGACAACAAAATGACCCTACTCCGAATGTTATCTATATAGATGAAGAAGTTCCCTTGAGAATTCTGGCATTCCTTTCCAACCAGACACCAAATCAAAGCAAACACAGCATACTACCAAAGAATTTTAACATCTTTACAGAAGCCAAAACAACTAAAATTAATAATTAAAAAAAAACTAATGCAAAATAATTACAGCAGACCCAGTTCTCAATTATAAGATGTTATCTTATTTTTCTAAAATAATTTATGGAATACCTTGTCAGTAAGTCCTTTTGCATATGCAACATTTTTGGCAACTAAAGCAGAGGTCACAGATGTGGTCCTTCTTACCATATCCTGATCAGTTTTTCAAAAAAAAATGATATAAGTAATTTGGTTAGTCCACTATATAACAAGTAAAGAACTAGGTAGTACAGAAATTGGTTAATAAATGTTGGCAAGAATGTAGTTATAATTATATCAATTTATGATGTAATTTTAAATTGTGAAATAGGGTTTGCAATTTGGGAGTTGGGGATTAAGTATCAATAATTTGGGAATTTGGAGTTTATTTGTTTGGGTCTTGGGATATCTTATCCCAAGTTGGGTTATGGCTTTGTTTACTATTCTAGATTAGGATTACTTGAGTCTTAAGTCTGGGTTGCTTCACTTATCTTTGTAGATTTGGAGTCCTTGGATAGCTTATATAAGACATATTAGTTGTCTGATATAAGCTTTGGTAATTAAAAGTTGAAACTTTTGATTATGAGATTGTTTCTTAATTCTTTGTTTCCTTATTTACATCACTGGTCATTCTGCAAAATGACTTAACATACCTGTTGCTCCTTTCCAGTAGGCTTCCTTTTAGCTCTAGCATATCCTGTCTTTACTGTGCTCGTGTGAGCATTTTGTATATCATGAGATGCAGGATCATCAATCTTCTTATAGATGAGGGAAAATGATTGATTATTAGGTTGAACATATTCTGTTTTAATTTCCAAAGGCTCGGATCTGTTCCTTAAATTACTTGCTCGACTTGGTGCCTCCAGAGATATGCGTGCTGGACTATTACTACAGTTACTTGCATCTTTGGAAGACCACAGCTCATTAGAATTCTCGAGACTTCCATGGCCAAAAATAGAGTCATCATTGCTGCAAAATCATCACTTGTGAGAATATTCAGTCAGACGGATACCATTGTAAACTACAAAAGTTCACATAACTGATACGTATAAGGAAAGGCATAGGTCAATTAATATTCGGTGTTGATGAGGAAATTTAATATTTATGTTCAATGTGGTGTTGTTGTTGAATCGGAAGGTTTTAGGTAATGAAGGAGGAAAAAGAGAATAAAGACTCAGAATAATATGAGATTGATATTGATTCTAATAAGATGATATATTGATAATGTATTCAGATAATACAGCAGATAGACCCAACAATCTTATTTATACTAATTGCAGACTCCTAATCTTAATTAAATTAAATAAGGGAACAAACAAGGGAATACAAATAGGAAATAAATCTTAAAAGATCATTTAAGATACTTTCAAATATTCTAAGATATAATAAATTTTCATATATTCTAACACTCCCCCACAAGCTAAAGCTTCCTAAGCATGATCATGCTATAATTAAATATACTAAAAGAAAATAAACTAAAAAAATATAATACTCCAAACAGTATGATAGTGGCTAGCAACTGCTTATTGGATGAAGCCAAGGCCATTGCATCTGGGACAATATACTAGGCCAGATCACCTAGGAGAAAAAACTGGTGCCAAAGCATATGGGACGGAGACGAGGCCAATGTATTTGGGACAAAACCAAAGCCAGTGCATTTAAGACAAATCTAGGATAAATCAACTACGTCTAGGACAAAGTTGGGGCCAATGTGAGTCATAAACAACGTAAGTCACTATCAAAATGATCGCCAACGAGAAGAGATGTCACCAGTAGTATGATTCATATGTGGCAGAGAAGTCGTCACCAGAATGATCATCGATGGGATCACAAGACATATGATTCATTAGTGGGAAAATAATGATGTGACAAACACCAGAGAAGAAGCAGATGCAAGAAACAGGGCCAAGAAGCAGCCAAACAATGGGAAACAAGAGACAACTACTAATAATCTGTTAGATTGTTAGTTTTTCAGGACAAAATTTGGGAAATGTTTCCCCTAATTCAGACTTGGGCCTTCTTTAGTCCTTAATGTTGTTTGACCTTCATTTCATTTAGAATTAATGGTAGTTGCATGAATGTTCCATGATTTTGATGCAATTCCGGTTAATCTTGATTTAATTTTCATGTTTCCAATTTAGGAAATGAATAAAGAAGGAGAAGAAGCATGAAGAGTTGAAGGAAAAGGCAAGAAAAGCATGGAGGAGCTGCTGCAAGATTGCCCATTGCCCAACGTCAGAACACGAAAATTCAAGTGTTGCCTGGACGCCAAGTGCTGAGTGCTAGGAAGCCTTCACTATGCGCAAAGTAAAATGTCATGACAATTTTCGGACTCAACTATCCAGCTTATGTAGCCTTTAACTCTCTTAATCCCATCCGATACGGGACTAGGTTTCTGTAGTTTCCAACAAAACATCATCCACAAGGATTGGTGGCTAATTATCACTTTGCAAAGTAAAGACTATTTAGATGTGCATTTGGGGAAAAGGATCTCAATATAATAAAAGAAACGATAAAAGCAATAAAATCTTTTTGGTTTTTTAGACAATTAAACAAACACTTCGAAGGGTAATGGGTGATCATCAATCTTTTTGGTTTTCTAAACATCTACGGGTGGCACAACGAATCTAGGATAGGCTCTAATATCATCTTAAAATTTGGGCTTTAGGTCTAACTCAACCCCAAAAGCTAGCTCAAGAGGTGAGAATTGCCAAGATAAGGATTTGGCCATATCTCTGGTCGATGTGGGATCTCAACATGTTCAGATTCTCACCTTTTTTTATTACTTAGAACAATTCTGTATGCTTGTAGTAGTCTTGTCAACTTCTACAGAGACTGCAAAGAAAAAGCCCCAGCACACTGAAAACAACTCAAACCTGGTGAAAGTAAGATGAGCACACCAGACCTGAGTGGCAAACATGGCAGAACACAGCCCAAGAATGCCAAACAGCCATGTTGAGGTGGCGAATAGAGGTGATGGAGGTTGGGACTGGCTAGAAACATCGTAGCAAGGCAAACGAATGGCAAATGTACACAGAAAGAGGTGAAACAGCCATGGGCCATTGTAAGATGGCCAAAAACAGAAACCCCAATATACCTAAAACCCTTTGAGCCAGTGGCAGATCCAGGACCTTCAAACAGTGGAGGCAATTTATTTCCCAAAAATTTAGTAATAAATATTGTCATACATACGAAGATAAAGACATAAATGTTAAAATCATAAAATTTTAATGGTTCAATTAATTTGTTGGCCTCTGAACCATTTGGGAATATTCAAATATATCCCTATATTTTAAAAGTTTTTAACAGGTCCCTAAACACATAAAAATTTAGGAATAGGACCACACTTTTCTGTTAAAGTTTCGTTAGGGTTCCAAAAAGTATAGGGACCTATTTGAATTTTCCTAAAGAGTATAGGGACCTATTTGAATTATTTCAAAAAGTTCAAGGACCCACAAAAACGAGTGGATGGATCACTTAAAAGATAGTTAAAGAAACCCTAACAAAAAAGTGTATAAAGGACCTAATTACTAATTTTGTGTTCAGGGACCCAATTACAAACTTTGAAAGTATAAGGATCTATTTGAAAATTCTCAAATAGTTCAGGGACCTTCATATTAATTTAACCAATTTTAATATATCATGTTTTGAAATCGTTGAATGATCACCTCATTATCAATGTTGTTGAACACATCTCTCTCAATATATGTCAATAGACAAGTGATCTGAATGTGAGATGAAGAAAGAAAGGAAGTGCAAATAAATCAACAATAGGAGGCAAAATAAAATCATTTAAAGTAGTTATAATTAAAAAAAAATGAGGGGGTGCACTTGCACACCCTCACTACCACTTGGGTCCGCCCCTGGTTTGAGCATAGGCACACAATAACCTAGTGCACGATTTGACAAGGTGAGGACAGCTCTTACAGGTGATCGGACGAGTAGAGTGAGACAAACAATGGTTAGACGAGACCAACGACGGTTAGACGCACCTGCACGTGTAATCTGAAGTGGTGGCATGTGGATCTGGATGTGGAGAACAAGATGCGTGTGTGAGGGCATGTGACCAGGAGTTTGGAGGTGGGTCTCAGGTGGTTGGCCGGATAGAGAGCAGCAGTTCGTCCACGAGGTTGCCAATTGGAAAAAAGGTGGCAGGCAATGCAACAACGACTAAGAAGACCCATGGAAGGAAGATTATGAAAAGAGGAATGCAATGGAGAGAGAAAAGGGGTTGCTGGGAAGATGACACAATAGAAAGGTGGTGGGCCTGAGTTTCCAGATCTTAGGGAACTCGATAGTTAATAGTGACGAGACAGTCAAGAAGAATGATACCGCTTTGATACCATGTTGAATTGAATGATTTTAGGTAAGAAAGGAGGACATGAGAGAATAGAGACTCAAAATAATATATGATATTGATTCTAATATGATGATAATGTATCGAGATAATACAAAAGACAAATCTAATAGTCTTATTTATACTAATAGTAGACCCGTAGTCCTAATTAATTAAATTAAATAAGGAAACAACTATGGGAATACAAAAGGGAACACATCCTAAGAGATCATCTAAGATACTCTAAAATATTCTAAAATAAAATACAATATAATATTATGAGATATTTTTCATACTTTCCAAAATGCCTTCTATCATGTGCATAATATAATTAAATCAAAGGGATGGTAAAATAGATTAGACAAAACAAAGTGGGCAACATAAAGTCTTGGTTCAAAGTTTAATGAGTGAAGACGTTCACAAAATTCACATTGTAGTATCCTCTTTTTGATTTTGAATGTTACCTATATACACTTGTTGCAGCTACAACCGTGCACAACTGCAAACGTAACTCCATCTGAGTTTTAATAGGAACAAGTTGAAGGGCACTTCACTTAAACTCAGATTGAGCCATGTTTGAGCATCTGAGTAAATGTGTAATGCAAAAGTTCTCAAAAAGAATAAGCAGAGAGAAGTTTCACCCATTATGCTTACTAGCAAGTTCAGAAATATCTGATTAGACTAAGTTAAATAACCTCAGAAAATGCATGCATCATATACAAAATAATACAGATAATATACTTTACCTGAAAATTTGATCAAGGTCATCAAAACTTCCTATGTTAGCCCAGCCATAGTCAACAAAATCAACTTGCTCTTTACCTTCATGTGTACTTTGGAAAATGTCTACATCCTTTTCGAGCTGTATATTCTCTTCTGTCAAAAATAAATATAATTAATAAAATGAACTAAAACTACCTATCATGCATGTTATTGTTTATCATATAATGATGATGGGACACTAGCACAGAAGACATCAGCTGACTTGCGTCTGCACACACAGACACAAATGCTATCTACTCATAATGCCAGGCAATTAGCAGTTTACCACCTCTTATTGAACTGAATTTGCTAATTTCACCTAAATTTTTAGATACTTCAGTACCCAGGGAACCATGATCAGTTTTAGCTGAACTGGATAAAGACAAGTCAGGCCATGAGTTTGTTCCATATCCCAAGGCAGACAGTCCTGCCCTGCTATCAAGCTTGGAACTGCTTCCTAGTTTTCTTCCATGAAACTCAGTGTTAGCCTCTGTTATCTTCTGCTCGGTGAGTTTAATAGCAGAAGCATCCTGGTTTCGATCTTTCTTGTTGTGAAGATCTTCACTTGCCTCTGGATAAGGCACAATATGATCATCACTGCCACCCGCCTCACCCCATACTATGTTAGCAAGCTGAAAACAATCCATTGTTAAACATATAACAAATATTGATGAGGTGAAATCTAACAAGAAAAACAAAACAATTTGGATACAAGAAGTAGGAATATTCATAGACACAAGTAAATATTATGGCAACTCTGTAATCAGGCGTCACGTCACATGATTTCTGTAATGCAAAGATCAGACAACCCTTGAAGCAAATGAAGAACATGAGACCATTTAATTGTTTACCACAACGAAATAGAGCAGATTTTGTATCATGTGAAAATTTGTAATATCATTATGACTAACAGGGCATATTTGAAAATGGATTTTTGTTGAGAGTTAGTTTTTTTTTTTTATAAGCATGTTGAGAGTTAGTTAATGCAGGTATTGGTAGTTAGTGGTGGTTAGTAATAGTTGTTAGTTGGTTGAGTTGTAATAGAATACATGAATAAGCCTAGTCTATGTTGTGTGTGTATGCAATTTTTACAATCGTGAAAATCTTTCTCTTTCTCCAAGTTTCTTTACTGTGTGAGTGATTTGCGTGTGCCTTGTGTGACTTGGTTCCAACAAATTGGTATCAAAAGCAATAGGGGTGTTCACAGGTTAGGTTGGGTCAGATTTGACTCAACCCGTTTCCCGAACCAATGAAATTCACACATATTGGTTGGGTCAGGTTACATGCTGATTCTGATAGGAACTATCTTCCTATCTCAAACACAGAACTGAGATTTAAGCAATAAGATGAAACCAGTGTTGTCAAAAAACCGCCATGGCGGCGCCATGGCGGAAAACGGTGGCGGAATTTGAAGGAACCGCCATCCTGGGGCGGTGGCGTGGCGGATTCCGCGTGGCGGGTCGTGGCGGCCGCATGGCGCATGGCGATCGTGGCGGTCACGGCGGAAATGGCGGGCTGTTTGGGTCTTTTTGTCGCAAACCGACCCATTTAGCCGACCCGACCCTACCCGACCCGGCCCAAATGGCAAACAAACCCTAAAAGCTATCGCACGCAGCCTTCCAAACAGAAACGCAGAATCGCAGCGCAGACCCTTCCTTCCCATCCTCCCATTTCGTTCTTCTCCCACCACCGGCCACCCACTCTCCGGCGACACCCACCTTCGGCCGACCACCGTCCGCTGACCACCGACCTCCGGCGACCCCCCTTGGACCGGCGACGAGCAAGCATCTCTTCCTTTCTCCTTTTTTCAGCCATTTTCGAAAATGGCAGGCGAACCACCTTCTTCTGATGCTTCAAGGGCCTCCTCCGAGGCTGATGTTGGATGGAAAATCTGCTTTCCATTGCAAGAAGGAGACACAAACTCAGTTGTGTGTACTTTACATTCAAAAGTCATGAAGGGAGGGATCACTAGAGCCAAACAAAGACTTAATGGGCAAGAAGGGGAATGTAGTGCTTGTACCAAGTGTCCAAAAGAAGTTAGAGAAGAGCTTTGGACACTTTTCAAAGAGAGGAAGAATCTAGGCAGCAACTATGTTTATGTTCCAAGTGCTGGAGCTGAAATTGAGAGTCTACTCTATGTGGAGAGTAGTGAAGATGAGATGGAAATGACACCTACTAGTTTTGCTGCTGCAAGTTCCGCTTCTACAGGGGAAGAAAAAAGTTGCTAAAAGGGGCCTATTGATCTCTTTGTCGGAAACCAGCTGCACCATTGCAATTGGTAAAAGGAAGAAGGAGGAAATGAGGCAAGCTAACATTAGAGAGGCATGTGAAAAGAAAGCGGTTCTTGGTCCATCAAAAAATTGCTCGTTTTTGGTATCAGGCTGGTTTATCATTTAATCGTATTAAGTTGGAAAGCTTTCAAGAAATGCTTGAAGCGAGTTGGTGCCTTTGGTAAACATCTACCAGCTCCTACTTATCATGCTATTAGAGTTCCACTCTTACACGTGGAGATGGAACACACTTGAAGATTTGTTGAAAAATCACAAGGAGCGAGTGGAGAAAACATGGTTGCTCTATTATGTCGGATGCATGGGTGATAGAAAGCAAAGATGCATTATTAATTTCTTGGTGAACTCTCCAATTGGGACGATGTTTGTGAAGTCAATTGATGGCTCAGCATTTGTGAAGGCACCGGTGAGAAAGCTGTTTGAGTTGCTTGATTCTATTGTAGAGGAGATTGGAGAGGAGAAAGTTGTTCAGATCATTACGGATAATGGAAGCAACTATGTTCTAGCTGGAAAGATGTTAGAAGAAAAGAGACCAAATCTTTCTTTGGACTCCTTGTGCAGCCCATTGCCTGGACTTAATGCTTGAAGACATTGGAAAGATTCCTTTGATAAAGAAGACAATTCAAAGGGGAATTGGTCTTGTTGGTTTTATCTACTGATCATTCAAGTACCTTGAGTTTGTTGAGACAATTCACAAACAAGAGGGAATTGGTAAGGCATGGGGTTACTCGATTTGCTACCTCATTTTTATCATTGGAGAGACTTCATGGAGAAAAGGCCAATCTTAGAAAAATGTTTACTTAGATGAGTGGAGCAAAAACAAGCTATCCAAGGAAGCTAAGGGAGGCAAGCATCGAAGGTTGTTCTTATGCCTTCATTTTGGAAAAATGTGGTTTATATTCTTAAAGTCATGGCTCCTCTTGTACGAGTGCTTCGACTTGTTGACGGTGAAAGAAAACCAGCCATGGGATATATTTATGAAGCAATGGACAAGGCCAAAGAAGCAATTATGAAGTCTTTCAACAACAATGAAAGCAAATACAAAGATGTTTTTGAAATCATTGACAATAGATGGAATTGTCAGCTTCATCGTCCATTGCACGCAGCTGGTCACTATTTAAATCCGGAGTTCTTCTATTCCAATCCTGGCTTGGAGTTTGATTTGGAGGTTCACAATGGGTTGTATGCTTGCATCTCTAGGTTGGTGCCAAGTAAGGATGTGCAAGCTAAGATACTAGCCAAGAGTTGCCTATTTATAAGACTCCCGGCGGTGTCTTTGGTTCGAATTTGCAATAACACGAGAGAAAAGTCGTTGCTCCTGGTGAGAAACTAAGACCCCATCTTCTAATAATTTCACTATTTCAATTCTTTTAAGTTTAATGTTTAAATTCTAAGTCATACCACTCGATTTTGTAGCTCAATGGTGGCGAATGTATGGCTTCTCGGCTCCAAATTTGCAAGAATTGGCTATCAAGATTTTGAGCTTGACATGTAGCGCATCCTGGATGTGAGCGCAATTGGAGTGTATTCGAGCAAGTAAGTATCTTGAGTTTATTTTATAAGTGTGGTCAAGCCTAATTAAGTATTAACACTTCAATTATATTTATGTTTTGATTCACTCAAAAAAGAGAAATAGGCTTGACCATAAGAAGTTGCATGATTTGGTTTATGTCAAATATAACCAACAACTCCATCATAGACATAGTATTAAAGATGAAATTGACCCAATTACACTCAATGACATTGATGAGTGTAATGAGTGGTTAGTTGGAGAGATGGATGATAATAATGATGATCTTTGGGAATGAGTTGGTTTTTGATGATGATGACACACTAAATTGGGAAGCTGTTTATGAGGCTTCGCGGGGTTGGAGAGCCTACAACACTTACTAGGCAGAAAACAAGGAAAAGAAAAGGAGCATCAAGTGTTGCATTTCTGCTGCCAAAGCTTCTAACAAAGGTCCAGTGCTAGTTCAACCTCTAAGGGGAGTAAGGGCAAGGGAAAGAGATAGCAGTTGATCCAAGTGAAGAATCGAATTTGAGGATGATTTCCGAGGCATCTCGAAGATGAACAAGAGTTACTTGTTTTTGAGAAATCGATGGAGAAGAGGAAGAGGGATATGCCCCATTAGATAACCAAGAAATTGATTATGTTGGGGTTGAGGAAGAGGAATAGCCATTTACTTTGTGTTTGTCATGTTGTTTTTATCATTTTGTTGTTATTTTGAATTATGAAGTCTTGAACTTGATGGTTTATGACATTTTCTATTTGAATTATGAGACTTATATGACATTTTCTATCAATTTAGTTTATGGTTCTTTACTTATGTTGATAGTGTTTTGGATTTTATATTTATTTCTGTAATTTTTGTTATGTATATGTATATATATATATAATTTTTTTTTGTCCGCCATGACATCCGCCATATGGCCGCATCGCCATCCGCTATGATGTATGGCGGATTTTTGGCCGGCCGCCATAGGCCGCCATCCGCCATCGATAACACTGGATGAAACCAACACTGTTTTATTGACTGGAACTAGCAGAGAATTACAAAGTAGAAGAGTAAAAGAAGAAAGGCAAGAGCAAGTGCTCCCAGCAAGGAGGAAGACTCCTAGCCCAAGTCAGAGAAGAATCTCTAGACTCCCAAATCACAACAACAATTAGCATACCCTTTCTCTCATGCCTCTATCCCTATATAACAGATTCTGTTACTTGGCTCCCACCCTTTTACAATTTCTCTCTCCATAACTAACTTACCCCTCTCCAGTTTACATATTCTACCTACGGTTGTTAGGCCTTGGGGCATATGGGCCTTCTAGTATGGACCTTGCGAGGCCTTGTGGGCTCCTTGGGAACCTCGGGTGCAGATTCCTATCAATACCACCCCTTAAAATTGACCTTGTCCTCAAGGTCATGGCTATGTGAGTACATATGCGAGAAAGGTGAAAGCTTCCAATGTCAATAGGATTGGGCGACTAAACATGTAGGTGCTTTGTAGGAAAAGAGCAAGTGCAATGCTATCATTGTAAAGCCACACATTGGTGTCTTCCTTAATTGTTTCCTTGGCGTACTTGGACTTGGACATCCACCCACCGGGGTCCCATAGCTTGAAGCACAATGACCAAGCTATAGATGAAGTGTAAGAACTTCCTCCCGGGTCGAATATGCAACCATGTAGGCACTCATCAGGAGAGTCCTCCACATGCAGCACACCCTCAACATCTTCAATCAACTTAACACCCTCAACATCTTCAATCAACTTATTAATAAAGTTTAAACCCCAACACTCCCCTGTAAAATTTGCCTTGTCCTCAAGGCAAGAATAGGAAAACATCTCCTTGATGACATTTACTTCTTCCCAAGCTGCCTCTTCCAGAAGAGCCAAGCCATCCCCAACAAAACCTCTCTCCAAAATAGTTTCCTCAAAATGATAATTGGTGATAAAATCAAAAACATCCTTTGGCTTTAGCTTCTGCAACTTTGGTAGATCAATTTCCAGTATATTAGCCAGGGACTTAGAACCTTCTCGCATCTTATCCCCACTTATGCAGAGTGGGGAAGTAAAGCGAATAATAATGCGACTTCCATCACTGCACCCCACTGTCAAATATTCTGATCTCCATTGATAGCAAAAGACACGGCCACACACCATATTAACAGCAGCTTCGGGTGGATCATGGCCAACACAATATATAGCAAAAGTTTCCAACCAATTACATAGATTAATTAACATCTCTCCCGGAAGCCTTTTAGCTATTTCAACAGAATCATAATCTTTAAGAAGAAGGTGATGATCAAGAATATTT
This sequence comes from Sophora flavescens, assembly GCA_030762895.1. Taxonomy (NCBI): domain Eukaryota; kingdom Viridiplantae; phylum Streptophyta; class Magnoliopsida; order Fabales; family Fabaceae; genus Sophora; species Sophora flavescens. The sequence continues at coordinate 82,474,613 of CM061063.1, forward strand.
GCATAGTTTTGACCCACTATTCCTGCAGCAGCATATGCCTTAGATTGAGAATGTGATTCTGCTTCCAGCTCGGTGTAGAAGGCCCACTCCTCCTCGCAAAAACCCACCATAGTCATCACAATTGCTTTAGGGGGCAAGGTGATGAATGGCTTACCATCAAACAAAGTACCAAAATAATGGGTCCTGTATCGTGTGAGCTGGAAGTTGTCTTCCTCTTCCTTGGTCGCTTCCTCGGTATACTTGATCCTCCACAAGATGAGCCAATTAGCAATAGGCTTAGTTGATGACTGTTGGCCCTCTAGACTTGCTGATGTTGTTACAGAATCATGTATTTTAATTAACTGGAGTTTACCTCCATTCAGTCCCTTGCCTTGTCCAACTATTCGGGAAGCTTGCTGTACAACAACAACTTCTACTTCCTTTAGGGAATGACCGTGCAAAGTTGAATCTCCCCTCAAAACTATTGGGTAATCAATGTTGTATATTGATTTTGCTGCAGAATCTATATTTCTACTGATCTCTTTTATCAAAACACTAGCCTTCTCAGAACTCAATGACTTGATATTTGTCAAAATGAAAAAGCATTTAGGACTTGTTCTAACCCGCTCAATGGGGAACTCAATACTCCACACTGTTAGTAACTCAATATCGTGAACAATTTGTGCCCCTGCAAGACTGCATCATTGGAAACTACCACACAGGTCCCCCTCTTTTTGCTGCCCTTCTATTCTCGTTTCTATTCTAATTTTGGGTCTAACATTAGCTTCAACAGGAAAACAAATCGGAATGGGCCATCTACATGTGAGGTTAGGCCCAAAGACTAACCATGCATTTTCTAAATGAGTTTTTCTATTCCTCGGATCAGATACATCTTCCCTTTCCAACCTTCTCCCTGTTCCATGTTGGGCCTGGCCCATTAGCTTAAACAGGTCAATTAATTTCTGTAATTCTATCTCTGCCCTTTCTATCTGCTGCTCTCCATCTGCGACTCGTTTCCTAGCCGCCACCATTCTCACCCACTGTTGCAACTTCATATCAGGGTAGCACCCCGGACCAGCCACCCTCCGCCATGAAGTCGGTTGCAACAAGCGGCATGGATCCGGTGGTTCCGGCGGCGGAAGCTCGGCCGGCATTTGTGATTCTGCCGCCAAACAAGGGCACGGGTTCGGTGGGTCCAGCGGCGGAATCTTAGTCGGAATCCTAGAAACCCAAATTTCTCCTTTCTGCTCTCTCATCCCAAGCTCTCCTCCCTTTTTGGCCTCAATTTCCTCTTCCTCGAGCCACCCTACGGAGTGCTCACTCGAAGCCGTAAGAATGAAGACCGACGACGCCGAGGCAGTGATCACAGAAGTTGCGATCCCATGGGTATGGGCACCTCCGCTCTGTTCGTCGTTGATTCCCGACGTTTTGCGTGGATAATCGGCGTGAAGCGTTGTGGGACCTCCGGCAGAATTTGGACTCCCCTTTCTCGGCTCGTCATGGACCTCGAAAGTGGTAAACGACGACCCCAACGTTCGCTTCTGGTCCTGGAACCCTGCTCGTACCTCGACGCGTAATGCTGTGAGAGCCGTAGCGATGTTCCCGACGTCAATAATCAAGGAGCTTAGCTGAGCTGAGTGCTCCTTCAGCGTCGAGTCATGTGACATCAACAATGTGTTCCGGGTACGCAGCAACGCTTCCTGGTTTTTGAGAGTGGACTCGACGGCGGTTACACGAGCCTCCATGGCATCCAGTCGTTGTGACCCAAAATCTCTCAACGAAAGCACCAATTGATAGGAACTATCTTCCTATCTCAAACACAGAACTGAGATTTAAGCAATAAGATGAAACCAACACTGTTTTATTGACTGGAACTAGCAGAGAATTACAAAGTAGAAGAGTAAAAGAAGAAAGGCAAGAGCAAGTGCTCCCAGCAAGGAGGAAGACTCCTAGCCCAAGTCAGAGAAGAATCTCTAGACTCCCAAATCACAACAACAATTAGCATACCCTTTCTCTCATGCCTCTATCCCTATATAACAGATTCTGTTACTTGGCTCCCACCCTTTTACAATTTCTCTCTCCATAACTAACTTACCCCTCTCTCCAGTTTACATATTCTACCTACAGTTGTTAGGCCTTGGGGCATATGGGCCTTCTAGTATGGACCTTGCGAGGCCTTGTGGGCTCCTTGGGAACCTCTGGGTGCAGATTCCTATCAGATTCCATATAGTTAAACTAAAACAAAAAAGTTGCAAAAACCAGCCCAAAAAACAGAAAAAAAAATGAAAATAAAAAAAAGGATGTTGCACAGCCCAACCCAAAAAATAGAAAACCCTAGCATTCACAGAATCAGTGAATCACATTCGCCGCCTGATAGGAACTATTTCCTATCTTAAGTGCAGAAAGTAAAATAGAACACAAAAATGGAAGGAAGCTTGTATTATTGAATTGAAGATGGAAGAGAACTACAAAAATGAGGAGAGAAGACTGAAAACAAGAGCAAAATGCTCCCAGCAAGGAGGAAGACCCCAAGCCCAAGTCAGAGAAGAATCTCTAGACTCCCAAATCACAACAATAATCAGCATGCCCTTTCTCTCATGCCTCTATCCCTATATAACAGATTCTGTTACTTGGCTCCCACCCCTTTAGAATTTCTCTTTCCATAACTAACATATTTCCTAATTAATTCCTATTTAGCATATTTCCTACTTCTTGCTAAAAGTTACTTTGGGTGTTTGGGCCTCCGGGTATTAGACCTTGAAGGCCTTTGCGTGTTGTGGGCTGACTTGCTGGACCCGGTTCCTATCACCGCCTCTGATTAATCGTCATCTTCATCTTCGCATCTGTCACAACTGTGGAGGAGAAACGAAAGCCGCGTTGAGGTGGGGTCTGTCACGACATCAATGTGGTTCGTGGAAGCCACCCCCATCTTACACCCAGAAACGGAACCCAGAACGGCGCGGTGGAGGAGAGTTTAAGGCGGCGTAGTGGAGGAGAGCTTAAGGCGAGCAAGACTGAGGGTGTCATATTGAAAGACGAAAGAGAGAGAGAGAAAGACGGTCTCCTCAACCCCTTTTAACTTCGCCGAACGTGATGCCAACATCAACCTCTCCCTCCTCCTCATCTTGTTCGCAAGGAGTCTAGGCGCTTCATAGAAGAGGATGCCGCTGTAACAACGCCGCTGTTGACACAGGTCGTCGTTAGGTTTCCGGCAAGTGGTTCGTGGAAGAACGTTTGCGTGCGGCTGTGGATTTGCCATGCTCTCTGATTACTCAACTTCTGTTCTTTTCTGGTACATTCTGGTTACTTAATTTCATAAGCTGGTTATTGTCTACGGGTCTCGAGTTTGAAAATGATAAATCCATTACTCGAACCAAATCAATTCGAGTTTGATTGGCTCGGGTCGGGTTGGGCCCGAAAGAGGCAAAGGCCCGAACCAAATACACCGTTTTGGGTTGGGTCGTCGGGTTGACCCGGACCCATGAACACCCCTAAAAAGCAGAGTTCTTTCTTGGGAACTCACAATTCTTGCTGCCTTCATGGCTTCCTCAAATGGTCATTTTCCTGTAAATCTTCCCATTCTTGATGGGGAAAATTACGACAAATGGTGCAACCAGATGAAAGTTATTTTCGGTTTACAAGATGTGTGGGAAACTATGAAATCTGGACTATAAGAAATGAAAAAGGCCCAAAAGGTAGGTTATAGAGAAGCAAAGAAGAAAGATTGCAAGGCACAATTTATTCTCCATCAGTGTGTAGATGCAGCAAATTTCAAGAAGATTGCAATGCCTTCAACAGCGAAGGAAGCTTTGGGAGATTCTTGACAAGGCGTATGCAAGGGCTGATAAGCTAAAAAAGGTGAGGCTTCAGACCCTGCGGAGGCATTATGAGCTGCTGCAAATGGAGAACGGTGAAGGGGTTGTTAACTACTTCACAAGGGTGCAATCCTTGATCAATATGATGAAGGGTTGTGATGAATAATTCACCAATCAAGGTGATTGTTGAAAAGATATTGAGAAATGTGTCACCAAGATTCGATAAAATTGTTGTGGCCATAGAAGAATCAAAAGATCTTGTAGTCTTGAAGGTTGAAGAATTGCAAGGATCACATGAGGCCCATGAACAAAGATTGAGTGAAGGAAGTGTGGAAAAAATAATCAGAACAGGCTTTACAAGTTCAGTCCAATAAAATGAATACAAGAGAGAATAATAAAAGCAAGAGAGGCAGGCAAAGGGAAGTGGAAGAATAATAAAGGAATTATCACAACCATGACTCAGGCAGGGGCCAGAGGGCAATTTGATCAAAGATATAGTGATAACAATCAGAAGAGAGGAGGTGCTAGTGGTTCTCGATGTAGGGGAGGTAGAAAGACATTTGATAAAAGTAACATTCAATGTTACAATTGTCAAAAGTGGGGACACTTGGCTGATGAATGCTATAGCAACAACAAAACAAAGCCTCGGGGTGATGAGGCTCGGTTAGCTCTCGGGAAGAAGAATCGGTTTCATATTAGATTCTCGTAAATGGTGACTTCAAAGGTTGATGTGAGCAGTGCAAATTCCTGGTATTTGGACACCAATTGTTCAACTCACATGACAAGACATGGGGACGGGTTTGAGAATCTTGATGAATCAGTGAAGATCAAGGTCAAATTTGCTGATGACAATACCCTAAATGCAAGGAGCTGGTAAGGTTCTAATCAAAAGAAAAGATGGCAACCAATCTTTTATCTCTGATGTATTATTCGTGCCTTGTATGAAAAACAACCTTCTCAGCCTTGGACAATTATTGGAAAAAGGCTATGTGCTGATAATTAAGGACAATATGCAAGGATAACACAAAAAGGTTGGTCCTAAAAGCTCCCTTGTCCAAAAATAGAACCTTTGGGAATCCAAGTTATGGAGCATAAATGCTTTGCCTCTGCAGTTAGTACTTAGTAGAGAGGAGTGGTTGTGGCATTACAGGTTTGGACACCTGAATTTTAGGGATCTAAACCTCTTAAACAAACACAATATGGTTTATGGACTCCCACGGATTCAGATGCCAAATGAAATATGTGAGGAATGCTTGGAGTGCAAGCAACCTAGAAGTAGCTTCCAGCAGCAGGTCCGACCAAATCAAAATACATACTTGAGGTGGTCTATTCAGATGTATGTGGACCTCTTCAAACTCAATCTCTTGGAGGAAACAGGTATTTTGTGTCTCATTGATGATTTAACTAGAAGAGTATGGATCTATCTGATTAAAACGAAGAATGAAGTGTTTGAGGCATTTAACAGCCACTGAAGTAAGAAGATCACAGAGAGCTAGACAAGTCCCAGCAAGACTACGTGACTATAAGGTGGTGCCAAATACTGTAGTAAACTCATAAGGTGAATTGGTGCACTTTGCTTTGTTTGCTAAGCCTGAACCTGTCAACTTTGAGGAAGCAATGCAAGACCCAAGGTGGATTAAGGCTATGAAGGATGAGCTAATGTCGGTGGAAAAGAACCAAACATAGGAACCTGTTTCACTGCCAGTGTTATCAAAGGCGGATGGCGGATTATTGCACAAAAGTGTGGGGAAATATTGTGACTTGAAGAAGCAAGAAACAAACTGTAGTTACAAGAAGTAATGCTAAAGTGGAATACAGGGCAATTGCACAAGGAGTTTGTGAACTTATTCAGATAAGTAGGTTACTCAAGACCTATTTAGTCCATTAAGATAAGTGGGTTACTACAAGACCTATTTAGTCCAAAAGGTCCTATGAAAATGTACATGATAGTAAATCAGCTATTAGCATAGTTCACAATCCTATACAACATGATAGGATGAAGCATGTGAGGAGTGACTGGAACTTCACAAAATCAAAAATTGAAAATGGAACTTTCAGCCTACATTATGAGGCAACCAAGTCACGAGAAGCTAACATGTTTACAAAGTCTTTATGAAGTTAGAATTTGACTCAAATGTTAGCAAGCTAGGAATGATTGACGCCTATCACCAACTTGAGAAGGAGTGTTGGATTCCGATATAAAATCCCCAGGAATAAGGGATTGGATTAATCCTGAAATTATAGGATTATTAGCTGTAAATTTGTAATTATTAGGTGTATATTTGTTCCTTTTAATTATTCCTTTTTTAGTTCCTATTATCCAGCTTAATAGCTAGCTATTCCATGTATATCTTGTAAATTTGTAATTGTTCATGATGAATAAATCATATCGGAGAATTATTCCTCATAAACTCTATTTTCACATAGAAACCAAGCTTTCAATAACTACAATAACTCTATGGGCTTGGCTACCCCAAAGAGTTGCTTCTCCAAACTTGAGAAACCTCGCAACAAAGTATGACCAACACCATCCTGAAACAAGAGAAAAGGATCCAACCATAGATGCTAAGGAGAACTTAAACAAAACTTTGCACGAGAGAAGCTAGTCTATACCAATGTTTCAAGAACCGAACCAGAGATCTCGCCTGCTCGATCTCCGGGTCATGGTTCAATTGGTTCAACCGGTTGAACCGAATAACTAATAAATAAATAAATAAATTATATTGTAAATATATAAAAAATGTATATCAAAATATGTACACATATAAAAAATTATTAAAATACATAACAAATACAAGTCTTCGTAGTATAAATTTAAACATCAAAACCAAATAATCAAATGAGTTATCAAAGCCATTTGCAAACCAAATCACTGCACCACTATCGTGGGTCAAGTTCACAATATAAAGTATAATGTGTTGACTTTTCAAACATGTCATATGTATTGTACTTGATAAAAAGTAACAGTCACATGACGCGCATGTAATCAAAACCGACCCACCCCTTGTTTTCTCTTTTCTTTCTACCGTTCTACCTTTATCTTCAATGGCCAAACCACCTTTTCTCTTCTTCTATTTCTATCTCTCTCTTCAATGGTAGATCAAAAAGCAGAGATCTTTGAGCTCAACAACGGAACCACGGACGTCCTCGTCTCCAAGGTCGACAACCACCTATTCTTTCATTTTTGCGTTGTTCTTCCTTCCTTCATCGTTTTTTTGCAGACAAATGGTGTTCCTGAATGGGTTTGTCCCCATCTTCAAGAGGTGTTGTCCAATGTTGTTCTTGGCCTCGATTCTCTTGACAGATCATCAGTGTTGTGGCAATGGGGAGCGTCGCGGTGGTCGGTGTGGATGGAGGAGGAGGTTGGCCGTTGGAGATTATTGTTGGTTGGGTATGTAGCAACCGGCTGGTTTTTCATAATCGGATCCAGTTCATCCGATTTTACTCCGATTCAAGTGGTTCGGCGGTTTTTTCCAATTCTTTGAGATCATCGGTTTTCCTTACGGACCATAGACACAACCGGTTCCCAATTAAACCGGTTGAACCGGCCGGTCCGGTTCGGTTTTCAAACCATTGGCCTATACCAACCAAACAAGAATTCTGGTATTTGTCTACGAACCATGATCATCTTCCACCTCCATTCTCCTTATTAATGGCAAACTTTATTTTATGGCATATGGAAGTGACTATGGCAATAGCCTCATAGGCTATCAAAATTCTACTTTCCTCTACCATTTCCACACCATGGTCAAGGTCCAGAATATATATTATCATAAGACCTTCTCTCTCTCTCTCTCTTTTTTTTTTTTGGTGATAGTAAGACCTTCTCTTTGAATCCAACTAAAACCCACTCTCAACTCCAACCCCCCTTTCCATGTCCAGTTGATGAAATATTCAGAGATTAGAACATCAATTCCAAAACAAGCTTGCTTGCTGGTTCCAGTCCAAAGTCCACTCCTTGTCTCTTCATGTTCTTTCAGCCCATCAAAGAAATTTCCCCTGCATCATATAAACTATTCTTATCCTCATCTCCTAATTCACATGGGAATATTCTGAAGTCAAATAAGTCAGGACTACCTCAACTGAAGGACAAAAGAAGAGCAAAGACGTGGTTTTGCACAACTGACAAACCCTTTCAAAACTGAGTAACCAAATTCAGATTGAAGGCATCCTTTTTATTTTATTTTTAATTCTTTACTTCATCATTCTTTGATATTCATAAATAATCATCTGAACATCTAAACAAATAAAGGCGGCAGCAAAGTCTCTCTTTCCTTCAAGTTCAGATTTAGGCCTCTAAGACTAAAACACAACAAATGAGACCACAAGCTGGTCACAGTTCCCAATAATATTTAATTTGTTTGACATATTTGTTTTTGATTTATTGAATTCCATATATTATTAGCATTTCACACCAAAAGGACAAACAAAACGCAATACAACAACATCTTCAGCCTTCACCTCAACTTCAAGCTCATATTATCATTGCATGTTTTTTTGGGTAGATATTTCATGTTTAAAACCACCAAATAACACACCCCCCCAAAAAAAAAAAACAGTCAAATTTACAATAACAATAATCCAAGCACTTTAATAAAACCCAAAAAAAAATTGAAAATTAAAATAAAACCAACAAAACATCTAATAAACCAAAAAAATTATCAAATTCATTAGAATTACAAGATTCTACCTACAACAACAACAATAATAATAATAATAATAATATTAATATTAATAATAATAATAATTGTAACAAAATTCGAACAAAAAAATGATGGCTAACCTCTTCGTCGTTCCAATCAAACATTTCTTACATACGCAGCACAGAAATTCTCGAAGCAAAACCCAGAATCAAACACCAGACCGTAAATTACTTCACTCATCGCCGTGAAACCCTCCGAAAATGACAGAGAAAATCAGCACAACAACACCATGAAATAGAGCCAACAAATCAGAACATAAACGTTTTAAAACGACGTCGTCACAGAGAATAAGGTCTCACACATCTCACAGAAACGAACGAGCATGCAAAGATAGAAACAGCAGTGAAGAGAAAGAAGCTTCGAGTTTCAAGTTTTCAACAAAAACTAAACAACAGTAACGAGCCTCTCAGGTAAGGGGGTGTGTGTGGGTAGAGTGCACGTGACGTCACGTGACAAGTGGACTACTGACCGGCACGGGTGACACGTGTAAGGGTGCGTATCTAAAGTAGTGGACGTGAGAGGTCTATCAAATGCTGAAACCTTATTGGTTACGACTTGACGACCTTGTGTGTCTCACGTTCTCTCTCTTTCTTCTGTTGTGGGCTTGGTGGGCCATAGAAAGGGCCTTAAGTGGTGGCTGAGACATGTTTGGAGGTTGCTTTCAAATGGGGCTGCCTGGGCCCACAGACTCGTATTACCATTCAAATGATGATGATTTTCCAGCTATTGTTGTTGTCAACTAAATACTGCTCTTTTGAAATAGTTGAGTGTTGTGTTATAGATCACCAACATTTTAGATTTTTTTTCAATTTATTTCATGTTTACTTTTTTTAGAAAAAAAGCCGAGAAAGCAAAATTGATGAATCATGCTGTCGATAAAAATTATGTTAGACATTGATTGAGGCTGTCTCTCCTCTTGATTACTAAATAAACTCAAACGTAAAAAATATGTATTTTATTTTATTTTATCAGATTTTTCATTTTGTTTATGCTTTTCCAATAATTGAAAAAATAAAATTTATTTTATCTCAATAAATAGAGAGACTTTGAGATAAAAGTATGAGAAAAATAAAAGGTTGTATATGATGCCCCAAAAAAAACAAGAAGAGATTATATGCTATATTTTTAAGGGTTTTTTGGGTGTGAAATAAAATATGATTAATTTAGTAAAATAAAATTTAATTGCATCAATGCTTGTAAGCATTGAAATTAATTAGATAAATAACTTCGAGATTGTAGTTAACAATATATAAAGGTACTTGATTTAATTTTTATACCCTATTGGTTGTACAGTAATGCAACAAAAACAAAAACATATAAGAAAAAAAATGTATAAGATTAAAAAAAAATGAAAGATAGAGAGAAAGAGAAGACCCGGGTATTGTTCGGGTAAATAGCTTATTTAAGCACTCTGTAAGAAGGACTTATGTAAAAAGCTTTTATGATATAAACTCATTTTTAATTAAGTTATTTAGCATATAGATACATACTCGGAAGAAATGCTTTTAAAATATATAAAATATCTAAAACAACTTCCTGTATAAGTTTTAACAACTGAAGCTGGAAAAATTGGCTTCATAAAATAAGCTATAAACTGACTTTTCAAAGGTTAATAAGTTACTTATTTAAACGTATCATAGCACTCGTTTTTTTAACATAAAAGCACATATCACGAGTAGGAAAACTCTTATAAGTTGTAAGTTGTGCTATATATCCAAACGGGGCTAGTGATTAAGTAATATACTATCACTTAAAATAATAGTTAAAGTATCATATTTATTTTTTAGGAATGCTATTAACGCATTCGCTAACACTCTCTTTCTAATACACTTTTTTTTATTGGTTAAAAAAATGGATCGCACTATTTTGAAAATGCGTCCCACTAATTCATGTGAGTCCCACTTGAATTATGTAAGACCCATATGAATTTCAACCAATAGAAAAATGTGTGTCGGAAAGAGAGCGTTAGAGAATGTGTTGCTAGCGTTTTTTTATTTTATTTTATAAAAAGCTAATGCTCTTGGTTAGTGCATGAGGTGCCAAGTTTGAAGTTATTAAAACTATATATTTTTGCATTGCTTTTACTTAAGGCGACTTCTACGGTGCGCAAGGGAAGCAAGTAGCGCACTGTGAACCATGTCCTATGATCATTACAATGAGCGTAAAAAATGATGGACGGTCAAGACGCGTCTAAGGCAAGCGGTACTTCTAGTGGCACTTGAAGAGTATTCCCTCTTCCGGTTATCATGTTCCCTCCCTCTCCTCCGGCAACCTTCCTCCCTTCTCACCCCTATGCCATTCTTTTCACTCTTTATCTTTGTTTTCCGATGTGCGGATAGATGATGAGGATTCTTTCCATGAGAGCTATTCTCACTTTTTGGCACTTGTGCATCACATGTTCCTTTTAGTTTGATTTATCCAAGATCGGGGTTTCTTGGGGCTCTATTCATGTCGATGATTGTTCTATAAAAGTTCAAGTGTCATTGAATCTTTGCATGTTAGATGTAAGTGGAAATCCTATTGAATGAAACTGTTGTGATATTGAGTTGGTGGTTTGAGAATTTCAACTAGAAATCAATGTTTTCGGTTTAATCCGAAGTTGGGAAATTCGCAAGGTTGAAGTTGTGAAAGAAAGGAAATATTTTGGAAACAATGTTTATATGGAATCACAAAGTTTCAAGTTAATGATGTATTGAAGTGTGACGCTTATCTGATTCTATTTTTATGTGTGAGATTTTCAAAGAATCTAAAGGTGAAGGTGGGGGAGTGGAAGGGTGGGGGAGGAGGAGCGAAGATGGTGGAGGCTTTATTTTTCAGAAGAAGATGGGGGGGGTGCTGGAGGCTTATCGGTGTTTGGAGAAGAAAGAAAGTAATTTTAAAATTCTCTTTTTACCTACTAGGGCCGGTCAAGTTAAATCTCTCGTGGTCTCTCACCCTAGAATTTGCCTTTACTTAATAGATAATTCTAAACATTACTACTTTACTCCTTTGAACATTCAACTTTCATAAGTTCTCACTTGATTTCTAAGATAAAAATATAATAGCTCCCATAGTGGTGGAATTTTCCAAGCATGGACTATGATCAGGGGACAAAATCCTTCCATGGGTAATTTGGAGATACGAATGACCATATTCTTGTCCCACCCGCGATGAAGAATGAGATTGGAGTAAAAAAAACTCCCCATAATGAGGATCGACGAGCGAGGACAAAAGGTGAGGATACTTCTCATTCCACCCACCTCGTTGTCATCCTCGAGCAGAATTACATAGGTACCTTTCTAATTGAAGCAAGATTACAAAAGACATCGATCATGATAAAACAAATGTACAAGTGTTGATGGAAATTGATTGTCCAAACAATACTATTGTTAGGTAGTTTTATGTTCCCTCTTTAATATCTAGGGAAACCCTGTCACCTTTTATTTTTCAGCCTTATTCATCCTCTTTACTATCACAAAACTATCTTTCTTCGTCCATAGCTAAGAACACAATCATGATACAACCCAACCATCGCATGACAAACCACAAATCTAAATTTGGCAACACTTGCATGGCCGCCAAACATAGAATCCAACCACAATAGGCAATATCATCAAATCCCCACTCCTGCAAGAATCTTGTGAGTTCAACACGGAATTTAGGTGCATATATTATCTAATATTGGAGTTTCGGGGCTCCATTCATGTCGATGATTGTTCTAGAAAAGTTCAAGTGTCGTTGAATCTTTGCTTGTTAGATGTAAGTGGAAATCCTATTGAATGAAACTGTTGTGATATTGAGTTGGTGGGTTTGAGAATTTCAACTAGAAATCAGAGTTTTCGGTTTAATCCGGAGTTGGGAAATTCGCAAGGTTGAAGTTGTGAAAGAAAGGAAATATTTTGGAAACAATGTTTAGATGGAATTGATAGTGTGATTTTACATGATGTTTCTTTGTATACTTTTGCATGCATTTTTCATATAGATTAGGCATTATTTATTTGATTTTTATTAGATTTTCCCTTGGAACGGGTGAAGCGGTTTCTTGGTGTTATTTTGCAGGAACTTAAGGAAAACTGTGCAAATTTGCCCAGAATGAAGCTTGGATGATTTTAGAGCTTGGAAAGAGAAGAAATTGAGCCAAGCAGAATTCTGAAGACTCGCCCCGCGAAACTGGATTCGCCTCGCGACCACGAAGTCGACTGTTTCAGAGAATTGCAACATTTCTTGGCTCGCGTCGCGCAAGCCACTCGCCTCGCGAGCCCATTTCTCAGCAACAACAGATTTTAACTTTCGCCTCGCGAGAGGACATTCGCCTCGCTGGCGAGTGCGAAGCTGATTGGTATAAGTTCTTTGTTTTAGGCGGAGTGAAGGAGTCTCTTGGAGGATTGGAGGCGAGACTTGGAGGTCATGGTGGAAGAGGGTTCCAACCCTGAAGGGGATGTTTTCCTTGCTCTGGGACTGAAAGAAGATTGGAGAATTCTTCTATGGAGTTTGCTTCATCCCTTCTCTCTTTCTCGGTATTCTCTGTTTATGAGTAGTTAAATCCCTGTGTTGGGATTAGATGTAGCCAACTGATAATTATGTATTTATCTTGACTGATTAGTCTATGTTCATGTCTTCATATTAGTGATTAATTTTCTATGCTTAATGCTTGTTGTGGCTAGCACCCCCATGACTCGATTCGTGTTTTGGTATGCAATGGGGACGTTCGTATCAGAACCGGAACTGAATTTAATCACCTGGTAACCCTTTCATCTAGGAATGGAGTTAGGTTTACTAGTAATCGCATGATCCCTAATCTTAATGCAAATTCATTAATCTAGGCCACCTAAGGAATTAGGGTCTATTAGTGGATTTAGGCTCTTGCCATCCGAGGAATCGGGGTTTGAGTAATTTAGTGGATTGATTTTAATATCTGAAGCATGAATGGGAGGTATCTAGTCCTGATAGTACATGAGACAGATGTTTGGTGAAGTCTAGTCCCAACATATCCTTTCTGCACTCCAAGTGTTTGTCAAAAGTCCCCAAAAAGACAAAAAGATTTTATTTCTTTTCTTTTGATTGTTTTTATTTCTTTTCATAGTCTAGATAGTTGCCGAGTTTGCGAATTGGTAGTTGACATCCAATCCCCGTGGATACGATAACCGGTCTTACCACCGTATTACTTGCACGACTGGGTATACTTGCCCAGATTCGTTAACAAGTTTTTGGCGCCGTTGCCGGGGATTGGTTTTGCCAATATCATTAGTAACAAAGGAGGCAACTAATTTAGACATTTTTATCTTTTATTTTTCTGTATATATATATCTGACATTTTCTTTGTACAGATTTGAATTTTTTTCTTTTGAGTGTTTGTTTGTGCAAGGAGCAGGAAACACATGGACTATCATTACCATCCAACTTGGGAAGCTCAACTTGATTGGATCGTGTTTGATGGTATCACTGTTAAGCACGTGAAGATTTACTCCAAGGAGGAATGGCAGTCCTATTTGTCATCCTTGCTCCCACATCCACACTTTGAGCTGGATCCTGAATTGCTAGAGACTCTTTGGGATATAGATGCTTATCCTCTGAGCTTGAGCATAGAGCGTAGCCAGGAGGAAATTGGTTCCATGATGCAGAGGGATGAGATGCGACCAGGGAAAAAGGCTAGTAATATAGTGGCATCACTAAGTGACATCTTTCATAAGCTGGAGGAACAAGCCAGCGAATTTCTTAAATTACTAGCAGAAACGCCACATGGAATGCAAATTGAAGAGAGTCTCCTTGCTAGCATAGACGTGAATGAAGAGGCAGTGGTGGTGGTAGAAGAACAACAAGAAGAGGAATGGGAATGGAAGGAGCAAACACCGTTGAAAGCTGCTCTAGAACAATATTCCCAAGAGCTATCCACCTCTGAGGCCAAGGCAAGAGCCAATTGTGAGAGTATCGAAGCTGTGGAGCAGAACTTCAAAACGCAAGTTGAGGAGATTTGCAAACAGTTGGTACAAGAGTCACATGAAGCCCGATTTGAGGAAAATCTGGTTTTGGGGATAGTTCAAGATGAAGACGAAGTGGTAGTGAATTCCACCATGCTTGCTAAGGAATCTGAATTTTCTGCATTGGACAAATATGTTGGCTTGCATGCATGTGTGGACACTGGTAAGTTAGCCCCTTCCACTTGTCTGTCAAACTTCCTGGTGAAAATGCCATTTGACCCGAGAGGAAGTGAATTTACAGTTGAAGAGGTCAATGGTGTTTTCACACACTGGCTGGGTGGAATTGAGAATAAAGTCATATTACTTCTACAATCGCCACTCCAATTTCCATTTGATCCGGGATGAGGATCCTAGAACGTCAAGCTAGTGACGTTAAAGAAGCGCTTATTGGGAGGCAACCCAACTTTTCTTAACCCTTCTCTCTAGTTGTTTTCATTTTCTTAATAATTGTGTTTTTGATTTTAACTCTTGAATAATTTGAGAAGATCAAGAGTTTTCTTTTACTAATAAATTTGCCAAGTGAATTCAGGGAAAGAAGGAAGGGAGAACAAGAAGACAAGGAGAAGAGCAAAAAGGGCAGAGACAACAAAGTCAACACCTGCTACCGCCTCGGTAAGCCGTTCCATTTTTTTTTCCTTCCCTCTCCAACTTAATTGTTTACATTGGGGACAATGTAAATTCTTAAGCTTGGGGTAGGGGTATTTTTGCATGTTATTTTTTGCATTTTGCATATTGCATTCATATAGTTTTGCATGATAGCTTTGCATGATCACACAATTATATTGCCATTGCCTGAATTTTGCATCCAATTGTGAGAACTAAGTGCCCAATAATTTGTGATAGTGAATTGTTGAACCCAATTATGTTCATTCTTGTGATATGGCTGCAAATGAAGAATGCTTGAGATAATCTTGGATAGTTGATAATTAGCATATGGTTCTGTGGATTTGTATTTTTCATTGATTCTGAACTAAAATGTGAGATTTTGAGCCACAAAGGGGAACTCACAAAATTTTACCCCATTCTTTGTGTTAGAGTGTTATTCCTCTTGGTTTGCATTCTTTAGAACTTGACTTGAAACCATTTTGAAGCTTACAAATTTTTGAAAACATTTTTGAAAATGATTGAGGCAATAGGTATTTTTCTGGCCTTCTGAGTTTTGAATGATGAAATGCTACCCCTTAGTTGCCCAATTTTGAGCCTGAATGAATAAAATGCTTTTCTTGGTACCCTGAAATGTTTTGATAAATATGCTTGATAAGGGACCTTCTAAAGTATTACAAAAAGGGTGAAAAATGTAGTTGAAAGTTTGGGAAAAGAATCAGAAAAAAAAATAATTCTCTTGAGTTGAAAATCTCCCATTCTCCACAGGAAACCCAAATTCAAGAGAATGTGGTTACAAAGGTGGACTTTAATGACGATGAAGTAATAGTTGAAGATGATTCACAAGAAGACATTCCATTGGAAGACATTCATTTGAATTGGTTTGATGAAGACGATGAAGTGATAGTAGAAGATGAGGAAATATCTACAAATGTTCCTTCCTAAAGGACAAATGAAAATATTCAAGTGGAAAACAATTCCCTCACCATGCTTGCTAGGAACCAGGAAATATTGAGTTGGATAAGTATATTGGTCTACATGCATGTGCCGACGCTACAAAGTTTGTGCCTTCCATTTGTCTACCACATTACTTTATGAAAATACCAACTTTGGAGTTCAAGTCATTGCCTATATATTTGGAGTTTGCATCAATAGCGGCAAAGAATTTGAAGTTGTCTCAAAAAGTTAAGCTTCTCGTGTTTCATGGAGAATTTATACATAAAAAGGCATTACTTGAAGTCAATGATTTACCATTTGACCGGGGAGGATATGAGCTCATTATAGCACTTTAAGAAGTCAATGGAATCTCCTCACACTTGCTAATTCCATCTCCACTCCACAAGCCATGGGATCTGGGAGGATTATATTACATTTTTAGCATTCTTGGCCGTTGTACCACGGGCAATGGGATCCGGGTGGAAGCATCTTCATTAGTTTTTCTAAACCCTTCTCTTTATTTGTTTTATGCTTAGAATAAATGGTGCAGTTACATAGAGTCTTTGTGTGTTTGTGTTCTTGTGTCATTGAGTTGATGTTGATGAAAGTGGATTGACCATGTGAATTCCCATTCTTGATTGCCATGCCATTTCTGATTGATTAATGCATGTCATGCTTAAGTCGAGAACATGATACTTTTGAGAGTCATTGGATAGTGATGCAATTGAGTGTGCCATGACTTGAATGCATGTGACTAGTTTAAGGTGTTAGAGGACTTGGCATAATTCATGATGTTTAATATGAGTCTCTATTTGTGTCCAGGTGAGGAGTTTGAGCCTTCAACATGATTTTTGTTTTGAGAGTCGCTATTGAGTTATGACCTCTTAGGTTTGCTTGAATATCTTCTTGGTTTACATGATTACTTGATGCATGAGTATGATAAAGACACTTTCTTTGAAATAACTATTGGCGAAAAAACTTACCTAAATGAATTATCCCTTGTTAGCCCCTTTGTGCTTTAAGCTTATTTTTTGTTGTTACCTAAATATAATTGCTAAATCCGGAAAAACCATGTTTACCTACCCGAAAGGATTAAGTGAGCACTGGAATTCAAAGTAAAAAGGTAGCAAAGTTCTAAGTTTGAGGTGGCACATGAGAAATTCAATTTTGGAAGAACCAAAAAAAAAAAAAAAGAAAGAAGGGTAAAAATGCCCTTGAAAGAAAAAAGAAATTATGAAAAGTGAAAAAAAAATGTGAAGTTTCAAGAGAACAAAGTGGAAAAGTGTGCAAATAGAGCAATAAAGTGAAAAAAATAAGAAGAAACAAAAGTAGTGAATTCTTTGGAAATTGAGCTCCTTTGCTCACTTGGTCTTTAGGGTCTAAACCAGCATTCCCTTTCTTTCTCCCTACCAACCTTGCAAAGACCTTTTGATTGTGCATCATATGGTTATGTGAACTAATGAGTGAGATGAAAATCAAACCCAAAGAGTGAGTTTCTCAATATGCATATTTTTGAGGGAAACACAAGCCTAAACACTTGAGCGTTGAGTGAATTAATTATCCTTGGTGAGGAGTGAGACTCAGTGATGACTAGTGAATTTTTGCTTAAGTTTTTGAAACCATTACTCGATTGGAAATTGTATGATGGTTGAGTTCACTCTTTTGTTGATCTTCAAGGTCCTCTTGCTAAGTTGTTGCTTGATCTTAAGAAGGCATGCTTGATTTTGATGAAATAGTTGTGGTTGAAATTATGTGGGAAATTATTGGTTATGGGTCCATTAGTCTTATATCAACTCATTGTGTGTCCTTGAGTCCTTTATTGTTTTCGATTCAAGTCTTTTTGTGTGTCGTTTGCTTGAGGACAAGTAAAGCTTAAGTTTGAGGTGTTGATAATCCACTAGATTATCTAGTTTTATTCTAGATTTTCTAGTGGAATTTACTATATTGATGAATTGTATTCTCAATTCTTACTTAACTTTTGCTTTGTTTTCCTTAAGTAATGTTTAGAATCTTTTATTGTATTTTCTCTCTTTTAATTAGGAAATTGAGTCATTTTCTTTAATTTCTTGTTTGAAGTGATTTTGGGTGTATACTTGCACTAGGAAAGGGGAAAAGTGAAGCCCGAGAGCATTGGAAGCAAAAGAACAAGGACAAGCAAATGAAGAATTGGAGTTTGGCTATTTTGGTGCTTAGGCCGGCGCAAAGTATTAGGCCCGGCCTAACGCCCTTTGAAGTTGGCACATGCAAACACAAGAAGGGAGGTTGAATTGTGTTTGTTAATATTTTCATAAAAACCCTTTTTGAGAAACATTTTCACAAGTGAGAAGATAAAAAGTTTAACAACACAAGAAATCCTTTTTTAAAAAGATTAACAAAACCAAAATCAAATCCCACAGTTAGTATAAATAAATAAAACTGTAAAAGATAAGGGATAGAAAATTCACTCAGGTATTTTATCCCGATTCACTATCTTCCAACCAAGAGCTACGTCCAGTCCTTTCTACTTGAAGGATTTTCTCCACTATTTCAAAATAGTTTCTACAACAAGTATTCTACACCTCTCCAGGCTACAAGTATTGCTTTCTTGCCAAGCCTCTTCAGGCTCTAATTCAATCACAGGGATTTTTCTAAGATCTTTCTAACTCACTATATGTGAGGGTATGAAGGTTTAAGATCTACTGAATATTTTTTACAAATATTCAACCTTAAGAATTACAGACTTTTGCTTTACAAAGGGAATATGAGCTTTTAATATCTTGTAAATGTTCAGATGGCAAAAGTTATTCTTCAGTGCTTGAGACCTGCTATATATAGTGGCCTTCAGCTTCTCTTGCAAATCTTCAACGGTTATTTGAATAGTTCCGTTATAGAGATAACATTAAATGTATGATATCCGTTGAGACTGATAGCTTAATTTTGGCTGTGTTGAAAAGCATCATTGGTTATCAGAAAAGCACAAAATGGAGGCTCACTGTCCTGAGCAATTGTACCTTAAAAACTTTCTTTCCTCCTTCGTGTATAACCCGGCTTTTGTCCAGCAATAAAGTTGTCATCGTACAGATCGTTTTGCAATTCCAATTGTACTATTTGCTTTTTGTATTTCTTTGATAGTACTATGAATTTTCTCACAAAGGAACAAGGCATTAACCAGATAAAACAATTATAAAGAACATATATTCCTTTGAAATAAATATCAATCATTTGAAATAAATTCAATATGGTCTAGATTGCATTAAATCACATTCAAGGTAGTAAAGATATAGAAGATGTTGAACCGTCTACAGTGCACTCGGTTTTAGAACACGTCTACACAAGGTTTTATTCTGCTCGTCCACTGATGTGGCAGAAGCGCTCGTCCGCACAAGTCTTTGGACTTCCTAAGTCTTTAGAGAAACTCCGTCCAATGACATGGCACTATGGACGTCTACTGAATTTTAGTTAGGGACTAAGGATGTCTACTTGAGTTTTAAGGAGCACTCGTCTGGCGACGTGCCTACTATGGACGCTTCATCGAGATATAGTTAGCCGTCTACTAAACGATTAAAATATACACAGTTTAAATAACCTTTGGACGGGTATTTCTTTGCAAGAGTCCAAGCATTGTATACCTTATATTATTTTGGATATTCCTGCATAAACTGAAATCACTTGTTAGATCTCAACTAACACTTTGCCAAGCAAATTTAATCCTTTTGTTAACATCAAAACCTAGAGATTAAATAAACCAGAACCACTTTGGTTCAAACAATCTCCCCATTTTTGATGATGACAAAAGCTGATTAAATTTAAGTAGCAAAGTCTAAGAGAGCTTGCAAAGCTCCCCCACGAGACTATAGCATTCAAGCAAATAACGCATAGTCGGATAAAATATAAGTTATCAATCGGAGAATAAACATATCATAGCAATAATCAAAAGCGATTAAGAATCAGAGTAAGACATGCATATGCAAACAAATAAGATCTTTTTCAAAACCGACTTTATATAAAAACAATTAATTTAATCTCTTTCCATTTCTCCCCCTTTTTTGTCATCGGACAATAAGGTGAAGGAGTGGACCATCATAGTTGATGAGTGTGATTTCACCTCATATTTCATTTACATTTTTGCATGCATTTTCATATAGTTTAGGCAATTTTAATTTGATTTTTGTTAGTTTTTACCTTGGAACGGGTAAGGCGGTTTTGTGGTGTTGTTTTGCAGAAATTAAGGATTAAATGCTCAAGATCAACCATGATGGAGCTTGCATGAAGATGGGGCTTGGAAAGTGAAGAAAATGAGCCAAACAGAGCCCATCACGGCCTAGCCGTGATGACCATCACGGCCTAGCCGTGATGACCATCATGGCCATGATCAAGCAAAACTGAAAAGAAAAGAAGGCATAAGTCGAAGCGGTCACGGCGTGACATGTCGGTGAACGAGACCCTCAACAGTGAACGGATCGATCACGGCCTAGCCGTGATGAGCATCACGGCCGTGACGCGCATTATTTGGATCTGAATTTGTGTTAGATTGGGATTGAAACTTCCCTAATCTATAAATAAGGTATCTGGGTAGAACACCAGGGGCGACTTTTACCCTAAAAGGACGTTTTCTCTGAACCAGGAGCTGCTGTGACGGCTGTGGAAAGCTTCCATGGAGTTTCGTCTCTCCTTTGTTCCTATTTCTTTTATTTTGGCTTTCTCTATGACTATGAGTAGCTAAATTCCCTTTTGTTGGGATTAGATGTAGCTAAACCGAATCTCATGTATTTGCCTTGATCTATTAATCCATGTTTATGGTTCTTTATTAGTGTTTGATTCCTATGCTTAATGCTTTTTGTGGTCTGATCATCCATGAGTTGTTCTGAGATTTGATTTGCAATTGGGAAGTTCTTATCAATTCTTGATATGGAATTAATCACCTAGTAAACCTTCCATCTAGGAATGGATTTTGGTTTATTAGTAATCGTGTAATCCCTGCTCTTAATGCAAATTCATTAATTAGGCCACCTAAGGGATTAGGGTCTAATTAGGGGATTTAGGCTCTTGTCATCTAAGGAATTAGGACTCGAGTAATCTTGTGGGTTGATTTTAATATTTGAAGTATAAATTGGATTGGTGGTCTTAGTTTTGCATGAGGTAAAGGTTTAGTGAAATTTAATCCCAACATCTTTCATCATATTTGAAGAATCCCCTTTTTGCATTCCAAGTGTTTGATAAAAATCCTAAAAGAACTTGCTCCTTTTATTTTGTTTATTTTAAATTGTAAATCTTGTTGGGCTTGGTATTTAATATTGAGCTCCCTTCCTTCCAAATATCCGCTTAGATAGTAGTTGATTTGTTACGTGCTAGTACTTGGCGTAGTCCTCGTGGGAACGATATCCCTCTTACCTCTTTACTACTTGTACGACTTGGTATACTTGCCAAGATCCGTCAACAAGTTTTTGGCGCCGTTGCCGAGGACTTCTGTTTCAATATTAGCATACCCATTTCGATTACTAATTTAAGCACAATTTTATTTTTTCTGTTTTATTATCTGTTTCTCTTTGTTGTCATTTAGTACTAACATTCTTGGTCTCTAGGCTTTTGTGCATGTGAGGTACTATCCCAGTTGACCGACTTCTCTACGATCCTGAAATAGAAATAACGGCTAGGGAGAATCGGAGTCAAGCAAGACAGCGGAAGTTATTAGCACAACAAGAAAGAGAACAAGAGACCTCCACTTCACAAGTTCATCAAGCACCACTTGAGATGGCAGCCAATGGTGAGGGTGTTCCACGGAGGACACTTGGGGATTATGCCAATACAAATGTCAATCGGCATGTCACTAACATAGTGAGGCCTCCAATGAATGCCAACAATTTTGAGATCAAGCCGGCTCTCTTGAATATTATGCAACAAAATCAATTTGCCGGGATGGAGAAGGAGGATCCTAATAATCATGTCTCCAACTTCATTGAGTTATGTGATACGGTGAAGATAAATGGTGCTACCGATGATGCAATTCGCCTAAGGTTGTTTCCTTTCTCTCTAAGAGATAGAGCCAAGGCTTGGCTCCAATCTCAACCAAGGGGGAGCATCACTACATGGGATGACTTAGAGGCTAAATTTCTTGCAAGGTTCTTTCCCGCCTCAAGATTTGTGAAGACACGGGGCGATATCACAAGCTTTGTTCAACAAGAGGGCGAGACTCTTCATGACACATGGGAAAGGTTCAAAGACTTGCTCCGAAAATGTCCAAATCATGGGTTTGATGATCTTGTCCAAATGCAAACATTTTGCAATGGATTGAGGCCGTCAACCAAGCTTATGTTGGATGCCTCAGCTGGAGGTTCCATGAACACAAAGACACCGGAGGAAGCATTGACTTTGATAGAAGCTATGGCATCTAATGACTATCTGATGCATCATGATCGAGGTACCACATCAAGAAGGGGAATGTTGGAGTTAGACTCACAAACTGCACTTTTGGCTCAAAATAAGCTTATGTCACAACAACTTGAGTCCATTACCAAGCAACTAGTTCTACTCCCACAACAACTCCAAACCATGCAGGGGACAACCATGCCACCTCAACAGGTAATGATATGTGATTTTTGTGGAGGAGATCATGATAATAGAAATTGTGAGGCCACACCTAGTTCCCATGAGGAAGCTCGTTATATGGGGAACTATGGGCGGCAAGGTAACAACCAATATTCCAACAATTACAACCAATGGTGGAGGAATCAAACAAGTTTTGGTTGGAAACAAGATGCCGGACAAGCAAGTAAGCCTCATCCCACACAACCGCCTCAAGACCGGACTTCTATCTTGGAGAACACCCTCAATCAATTCATGCAAATGTCCATGTCAAACCAGAAAAACACCGATGCTTCCATTAAAAACTTGGAGGTTCAAGTTGGACAAATTGCAAAGCACCTAGCGGAACAATCTAGCGGCAGTTTTTCAGGTAATACTCAAATAAATCCTAAAGAGCATTGTAAGGCTGTTGTTTTGAGGAGTGGTAAAAGTCTTGAGAAAGTGAGCAGTGAGCCTTTGTTGAAAAATAAGAAAGTTGCTGAAAAACTGAGTTGAGTCTGAAAGAAGAGCGAAAAATGAGGAAAAAGGCAAAAGAGGTTGTAATAGAGGAAGAAGAAAAAGACAAAGAAAAAGACAAAAGAGAAAAGTTAGTGGATGAAGTTTCAATTTTGAGGAAGAGTAAAAGTCAGATTTTGAAAGATGGAGACAAGCCTCAAGAGGTCCCTTCTTATGTAAAATTGTCATATCCTCACTTAAGCAAGAAGAAGGAGAAGGAAGAGCAATTTGCCAAATTTCTTGACATCTTTAAGAGGTTACAAATCAACATACCCTTTGCTGAAGCACTAGAGCAAATGCCAACTTATGCAAAGTTCATGAAGGAGTTACTTACAAAGAAAAGGAGGTTTAAAGAAGATGAGACTATTGCCTTGACGGAAGAATGTAGTGCGATACTTCAAAGGAAGCTACCTCCAAAGCTTAAAGATCCTGGTAGTTTTACAATCCCTTGCACAATTGGGAGTGTTGCTATTGGGAAGGCCCTGTGTGACTTGGGGGCGAGTATCAATTTGATGCCGCTTTCAATCTTGAACAAGCTTGGAGGTGGTGAAGTGAAACCAACAAGGATGGCATTGCAACTAGCCGATAGATCAATCAAGCGTCCTCTTGGTATTATGGAAGATGTTTTGGTTAAAGTGGATAAGTTTATCTTCCCGGCGGATTTTGTGATATTAGACATGGAGGAGGATGCAGAAGTTCCACTTATATTAGGGAGACCTTTTCTAGCAACTGGTCGTGCTTTTATAGATGTACAAAAAGGCCAACTTCGACTCAGTGCAAGAGGAAGAGGTTATTTTCAATGTATTTGAAGCTATGCATCGCCCGAGTGATGAAGAGAATTGTTTCCGTATGGACATTGTGGATGTAGTGGCTAAAGAAGTCTTTGCACATCAGCACCACTCCTCTACTCTTGAGAAGGTAATTATGAATTATATTGAAAATCTTGATGAGAAAGAGGAGAAGGAAATAGAGGAGTGTTTGTGTGATTTGGAAGCTCAACCCAATCAACTTGCTGTCAATACTAAGAAAGAAGAGCTCAAAAAGTATGAAGTCCAAAAGAAGCTCAAGTTAGAGCTTAAACCTCTACCTCCCCACTTGAAATATTTGTTTCTTGGTGAGAGTGATGAAAATCCTGTCATAGTGAGCAATGTATTGTCCAAATTGGAAGAGGAGAAACTTGTAAGGGTGCTTAGAGAGCATAAAATAGCTATTGGATGGTCCATCTTAGATTTGAAAGGTATTAGCCCTACGTTTTGTATGCACAAGATTATGATGGAGGCTGAATTTAAACCGGTGGTCCAACCGCAAAGGAGGCTCAATCCTACAATGAAAGAAGTGGTAAGGAAGGAAGTGCTGAAACTCCTTGAAGCCGGAATGATCTATCCGATTTCCGATAGTGCTTGGGTGAGTCCGGTACAAGTGGTTCCCAAGAAAGGTGGCGTGATCGTTGTGAAAAATGAGAAGAATGAGTTAATCCCAACTAGAACGGTCACCGGTTGGCGAATGTGTATAGATTACCTGAAGCTAAATCAAGCTACAAGGAAAGATCACTTCCCACTTCCATTTATGGACCAAATGTTGGAGAGGTTGGCCGGGCAAGCTTATTATTGTTTCTTGGATGGTTATTCGGGTTATAACCAAATTACGGTTAATCCGGAAGACCAAGAGAAAACTGCCTTCACATGTCCTTTTGAAGTTTTTGCCTATTGGAAGATGCCTTCGGTCTTTGTAATGCGCCTGCAACATTTCAAAGGTGCATACTTTCCATTTTCTCTGATATGGTAGAAAAATACATTGAAGTTTTTATGGATGATTTTCTGTTTTCGGTTCCTCTTATGATAATTGCTTGTCTAACCTTGCTGCTGTGTTAAAGAGGTGCATGGACACCAATTTAGTCTTAAATTGGGAGAAGTGTCATTTTATGGTGCAGGAAGGCATTGTGCTTGGGCACAAGATTTCAGCTAAGGGAATCGAAGTGGATAGATCCAAGATTGATGTAATTGAGAAACTACCTCCACCAGTGAATGTCAAGGGTGTGAGGAATTTTCTTGGTCATGCAGGCTTTTACCGGCGGTTCATCAAAGACTTCTCAAAGATAGCCAAGCCGTTGTGTAGCCTTTTGAACAAGGACACACCATTTGTGTTTATCATCGCTTGTCTTACTTCTTTCCAGATTTTCAAAGAAAAGTTGGTCACCGCTCCCATTCTTATTTGCACCCAACTCGGGAGTCACCATTTGAATTAATGTGTGATGCCGGTGACTACGCAGATTGGGGCAGTTTTGGGACAGCGAAGGGAACAGTTTTTCCATGCCATTCACTATGCTAGCAAGGTTCTCAATGAGAACCAAATAAATTATGCAACAACTGAAAAAGAGTTTCTAGCCATAGTGTTTGCATTGGAAAAATTTCGTTCATACTTGATTGGGACCCAAGTCACTATTTTTACTGATCATGCTGCAATTAAATATTTGTTGACAAAGTTAGATTCAAAACCACAACTCATAAGGTGGATTTTATTGTTGCAGGAATTTGACTTAGTCATTAAGGACAAAAAGGGCAGCGAAAATGTGGTGGCTGACCACTTATCTCGGTTAGTGAATGAAGAGGTTACTGCAAAAGAAAAGGACATTCGGGATGGGTTCCCGGATGAGGCTTTATTTATAGTGCATGAAAGACCATGGTTTGCCGACATGGCAAATTTCAAGGCAGCCAACATTGTTCCAGAGCACCTCACTTGGCAACAAAAGAAAAAATTCTTCCGGGATGCCAACCATTTCATGTGGGATGACCCATTTTTGTTCAAGGTTGGACCGGATGGCTTATGGAGGAGGTGTGTTATTCAAGAGGAAGCGAAGAGTATTTTGTGGCATTGCCATAACTCTCCATATGGTGGACATTACAATGGGGAGAGGACAGCTGCAAAGGTCCTCCAACTGGGCTCTTTTGGCCCTCAATCTTCAAGGACTCTTACAATCATGTGAAGAGTTGTGACAAGTGCCAAAGGACCGGGAACATATCTAAAAGGGACGAGATGCCACTTCAAAACATATTGGAGGTTGAAGTAATTGATTGTTGGGGCATAGATTTTATGGGTCCACTTCCACCTTCATTCTCCAATCAATATATCTTGGTGGCGGTGGACTATATTTCTAAATGGGTGGAGGCCGTTGTAACACCGAAGAATGATGCACAAACAGTAATTAAGTTCATCAAAAAGAACATTTTTGCCCGGTTCGGTGTCCCAAGGGTCCTTATAAGTGATGGGGGATCTCACTTCTGCAACTCACAACTGAAAAATGTGTTGACCAAGTATGATGTGAGGCATAAGGTGGCATCTCCATATCACCCGCAAACAAATGGGCAAGCGGAGGTCTCTAACCGAGAGATTAAGCGAATTCTGGAAAAAACTGTGGCCACTTCAAGAAAAGATTGGGCAAAGAAGCTTGATGATGCCTTATGGGCTTACCGGACTGCATTAAAAACTTCTTTGGGGTTATCTCCGTTTCAGATGGTCTTTGGGAAGACATGTCATCTACCCGTAAAGTTGGAGCATCGAGCCTTTTGGGCATTGAAGTTCTTGAATTTTGATGCCACTTTGGCTGGTGAGAAAAGAGTCCATCATTGCATGAATTAGAGGAGATGCGCCTTAATGCATATGAGAATGCAGCTATTTACAAGCAATGAAGTCAAGACTTATCATGACAAGAAGATCATGATGAAAGCATTTCAGCCGGGACAACAAGTTTTATTATTCAATTCCCGGCTGAGATTGTTTCCGGGCAAGTTGAAGTCTAAGTGGTCGGGACCGTTCATTGTCAAAGAAGTCTCATCTCATGGAGCAATAGAAGTGGAAGATCCTACTTCAAAAAGGACCTTCAAAGTCAATGGCCAAAGGCTCAAGACCTACTTGGGTGGTGACATCGAGAGATTGACCATAGCTGTGCGCCTTCGTGATCCTTAAGATCACTGGCACGTCAAGCTAGTGACGTTAAAGAAGCGCTTACTGGGAGGCAACCCAAGTTCTCTTTTCCTTTTCCATTTGTTTTTGAAATTTTGTTTTTGAATAAATTGAGAAGATAAGAAAAGAACGATTACTAATTGATGGCTTTGCCAAGTATTTTCAGGTTCTGAAGGAAGGAAGAGCAAAAAGGCAAGGACAAATGCAGCAGAAGTCATCACGACCAGGCCGTGATAGTGGTCACGGCCGTGATCAGCTTAATGAGAAGATCAGAAAGGATCACGGCCCGGTAGTGATATCCATCACGGGCATGATGAGAAGGACCTGAAGATCGGAGAGTATCACGGCCTAGCCGTGATAGAGGT
Organism: Sophora flavescens; assembly: GCA_030762895.1. Taxonomy (NCBI): domain Eukaryota; kingdom Viridiplantae; phylum Streptophyta; class Magnoliopsida; order Fabales; family Fabaceae; genus Sophora; species Sophora flavescens. Next base: position 82,501,987 of record CM061063.1, read on the forward strand.
CACGGCGTGACAGTCGACTCCTATGGACCGAATTGATCACGGCCTGCCCGTGATGAGCATCACGGCCGTGACACATTTTCCAAAGATCCCTTTAAATAGGCATGTGAGCCAAGACCCGCTACCACCTCGGTAAGTTGTTCCATTTTTCTCATCTATCCGACTTGATTATTTACATTGGGGACAATGTAAGTTTTTCACTTAGGGTAGGGTATTTTTGCAAATTTTTGAATTTTTGCATTTTTCATGTTGCATTCATAGAGGCATAGTTTTGCATGATCACATGATTAGATTGCCCTTGCTTAGATTATGCATCCAATTGTGAGAACTTAGTGCCAAATAAATTGAGATAGTGAATTTTTGAACCCAATTTTTATTCTTGTGATAAGACTACAAATAAAAATGCTTGAGATGATCTTTGATAGTTGATAATTAGCATGTGGTTCCGTAGATTTGTGTTTCTTATTGATTTTTGAACTACTAAATGTGAGATTTTTGAGCCAAAAAAGGGTACTCACTAAATTTACCCCATTCCTTGTGATAGTGTTTTATTCCTCTTGGATTGTATTCTCTAGAACTTGACTTGAAACCGTTTTGAAGCTTAAAAATTTTTGAAAACATCTTTGAAAATGATTGGGGCACTAGGTATTTTTCCAGCCTTCTGAGCTTTGATTGATTAAATGCTACCCCTTAGTTGCCTGATGTTGAGCCTACAAGAATAAAATACTTTTCTTGGTACCTTGAAATATTTTGATGAATGATGCTTGGTAGGAGACCTTCTAAAATATTGCACAAAAGGGTAAAAAGGTAGTTTGAAAAAGTATGGGATGAGAGAGTTAGAAAAATATTTCTCTTGAATTGAAAATCTCCCCTTCTTCAAAAAAAAAAACAGAGAAGGGGATGACAAAAGAAAGTGAGAAATAAAATAAAAAGAAAGAAAGAAAGGTGGAAAAATGAATCAAAACCCAAAAAGGTATTTTAGAAGGTGTCATGCTTTGCAATGCTTGATATTTTGTTTAGCCTTCTTGAAATTTCCTTTTCTTGATTTCCCCACCTAACGATTGTCCCATGGCCCCGTTACAACCAAAGTAAAAGACCTCTTGATTCTTATGTGTTTTCATTAATAAAGTAGAGATTTGGTTAATAGTCAAGCTTATGGTAGAATTCATTCCTTGAGGAAATTGAGCGAATTGTCATATATCCTTAAACACTTGAGTGAGGTGAGAAAGAGTGTCCGAATCAGTGAGAATATGAGTCTAGGAAACCTAAGCTTCTAATTGGACTTGAAATTGATTGTTTCTTGGTGAATAATTTGAAAATGCCTGTTACTTGGATTAGTTACTCGGGTTCTTGGTTCACTATCCATGCTCTGATTATTTATATCTTCTGGCCTTGGTGATTGCTTGAAGACAAGCAAAGTCTTAAGCTTGGGGTGATTTGATGAGTGTTATTTCACCTCATATTTCATTTACATTTTTGCATGCATTTTTATATAGTTTAGGTAATTTTAATTTGATTTTTGTAAGTTTTTACCTTGGAATGGGTAAGGCGGTTTTGTGGTGTTGTTTTGCAGAAATTAAGGATTAAATGCTCAAGATCAACCATGATGGAGCTTGCATGAAGATGGGGCTTGGAAAGTGAAGAAAATGAGCCAAACAGAGCCCATCACGGCCATGATAAAGCAAAAGTGAAAAGAAAAGAAGGCATAAGTCAGAACTGGTCACGGCCTAGCCGTGATGCCCGTCCATCGCCTAGCCGTGATGCCCATTACGGTCGTGACATGTCAGCTGAACCAGACCCTCAACAGTAGAACCGATCCGGCCCAGGCCGTGATGAGCGTCCACGGCCGTGACAAACCATAAATTGAAGAAGCGCCCATGGCGTAACCCGTCACGGCCGGCCGTGATGGCCTTCACGGCCGTGACGCGCATTATTTGGATCTGAATTTGTGTCAGATTGGGATTGAAACTTCCCTTATCTATAAATAAGGTATCTCGGGCGAGAACACCAGGGGCGACTTTTACCCTAAAAGGACGTTTTCTCGAACCAGGAGCTCTTTGTGTCGCTATGGAAAGCTTCCATGGAGTTTCTTCTCTCCTTTGTTCCTATTTCTTTTATTTTGGCTTTCTCTATGACTATGAGTAGCTAAATTCCCTTTTATTGGGATTAGATGTAGCAAAACTGAATCTCATGTATTTGCCTTTATCTATTAATCCATGTTTATGCTTCTTTATTAGTGTTTGATTCCTATGCTTAATGCTTTTAGTGGTCTGATCATTCATGAATTGTTCTGAGATTTGATTTGCAATTGGGAAGTTCTTATCAATTCTTGATCTGGAATTAATCACCTAGTAAACCTTGCATCTAGGAATGGATTTTGGTTTATTAGTAATCGTGTAATCCCTACTCTTAATGCAAATTCATTAATTAGGCCACCTAAGGGATTAGGGTCTAATTAGGGGATTTAGGCTCTTGTCATCTAAGGAAATAGGACTTGAGTAATCTTGTGGGTTGATTTTAATATTTGAAGTATAAATTGGATTGGTGGTCTTAGTTTTACATGAGGCAAAGGTTTAGTGAAATTTAATCCCAACATCTTTCATCATATTGAAGAATCCCCTTTTTGCATTTCAAGTGTTTGATAAAAATCCTAAAAGAACTTACTCCTTTTATTTTTTTTATTTTAAATTGTAAATCTTGTTGGGCTTGGTATTTAATATTGAGCTCCCTTCCTTCCAAATATCCGCTTAGATAGTAGTTGATTTGTTACGTGCTAGTACTTGTCGCGATCCTCGTGGGAACGATATCCCTCTTACCTCTTTACTACTTGTACGACTTGGTATACTTGCCAAGATTCGTCAAACAATAGTCAGCAAAACAGATAAGATAAAGAAAGAAAAGGTTTAGGTAGGAGGAGGTGGTGGAGGGGGTTGATGTTGTGGTTTTTGGGTTTGAGCTTGCTTGAATTCCTACATCAGATCCATCATCTTGTTGACACCAACAACTGTTGGAGCCATCTCAGTCTGAATTCTGAGTGACCCTTTCCTCCGTCCGAGCAGTCTTTTCCTCCATAATCTTTCCAACCTTCTCCTCAACTATCTTGTTAATCATTTCTTCCAAGTTTGGGGGCATAGATAGTTGTCTTGAACTTTCTGGAGTATCAGAGTAAGTGTCTTGGGGTTGAACCACAGCCAAGGCTAGAGGTTGAGACATTTGTTTCTCTGACCCAGCAGATTGCTCAACAACAGTAGTTGGAGTTGCCGCAGGTGCCTCTTTCTCAGATTCTTCAACCACTATGTCATCAAGAACTTGCTTAGCAAGAGAAGAAAGTGTTGGTGCAGGGGGTGGAGAGGATTTCTTCTTGCGTGGAGGCAGATCCCTAGCCCAGTGAATAGGATTAGAAATTTCTACATCACGGCTTGTAATTGGCAGACCCCAGAGATCATTGAAGATCAAATATCGACACGAGAGAGTCCACACTTGCCTCTCGAATTTTGGAGTTTTTTTTTTTTTTCAAAGCGATGGGCGTAACCGGAGGCTTCTCTGGTGCAGTGAATTGAGTGGGATTGTCAGAACGCTCCTGCATAATTAGCCTCAGTGACCATCTCAATTGGTAAAGACTGAATGTAATCCATCTGAGAGTGGTCAAAGGGTTCAAAACTGAGATCTAGCATAATGTCTTGAACTACTGGCATCTTTCCTTTGTGCCTTGGATGCTTCCGGTCCTTGTCCTTGTTCAGATCTATCATTGACAACCTAGGACAAATCTTGGTAGGCTTAACTCCAACATTTGTGGAAGAATAGAGTTTTAACCAAGTTGGAGGGACAAACCATGCAGCTCTGTCTACTCTGAAGTGGCTGAATTTCCATTTCAAAATCTCATACATGAGATTGTCCACAAACTGATCAACAACAGCTCCATATACCCTTGGATGTTTGAAAGTCATCCACTTGGTGGTCTTGTCCATCACAAAAGGAATTTGCCTGAAGGATCTGGCTCTTTTCTCAAGAATACTCCCAAGATCCTTCTTGCAGGGATTAGTGTGCCAGTCAGATATTATAACTCTCTCTACTCCATCAGTGAATGGTTTAAGGGGTGGAAGTTTCACTAGATTGGGGTAGATTTTTCTGGCAGGGAATCTCTGTTGGGGAAGGTGGGTGAGGAGAGGTCCATGTTCATTAAACATTTGGGAAGGAAATGGGCCAGTTGGAGTGTGGGGTTCAGGGTTGACCCAGTATGGATAGATGATGAGGGGTTCATACTCATACTCAGCCAAGGGATACCACTTTGTTAGAATATGTTCTGATTCTTGTGGAATAGTGTGAAATAGTATTTTCCATTCTCTCTGTACTTTGGCCCAGTTTTTCATATTTGCCATTATAGAGTGGGAGAGGGAATTATGGGTGGAAACAAGGTTTTTAAAGGTTTAGGAAAGGGGACTCCAATGGTAATGCTATTGTCTATTTGTGCTAATGGTGAGTGTGGTGATTTGTGAGGGTAGGGACATAAACATCATCCACATCATGTGGAGCAGGATATTATCACTGAGTTTCCAAATTGGACACTAATTCATCTATTGCTAACCTAACAGGGTCATCAGCAGAGATTATTACCTCAGAAGCCATAGATGTTTTAGCCCTCTTTGCTGGTTGCCTCTTCTTCTTGGCAATAGGACCAGCAACAGCAGCAGCAGCAGTTTGTTTTTCTAAAATGGCAACAATAGGCATTTCATCATCATTTTCTTCTTCAGACATGATTACTTGCCTTGTCCTTTTTGGTGCAGGTGGAAGAGTAGCACCAGAAGATACAGAGAGGACATATCCTCTAGTAGTCCTCTTAGGGATAGGTTGCCTCATAGCCACAGTCTTCCTCTTGGTTCTTTTCTTTAGACCAAGGATTGCAGCATCGTTGGCCTCAAGTGATTCTTCTTTAATCTTCATTTTCTCCTCAAGCTTGGCCAACTCCACTTGCTTGTATGTGCTAAGTTGCATGCCACCCAGATTGTTCCTTCCAAAATCCGCGCGGACTGATGCATCCCTCATCAAGAGGGGCACTTGCTTCATGTTCGACTTTTCAGCCAAGGCTTCATAAACTCCTTGATGTCCGAAGATTTTGGATAGGAGATGTGAAGGTGATAGAAGACATGGTTTCTCTATTCTCCACAACATCCTTGAACCTAGAGAAAAGGAGTGGGGCAGGTTGATTTTGGTCTCTAAGAACATATTGCACAACCGGAACTTGTCCATGGCAGAAGAGGTCTGTCCTTAGAACCAATTTTGTGAAGCACTGTTTTGTTCAAGATTTGATGAAGAATCCTCGATTTCATCCTTCATCTCTCGATGACTTCCAAGAGTGAGTCCTTATTGTATCAAACTTCATTAAAGTCACAACAATTGTTTCGTAACCACCTAGGTCCATCTCCCCCTTCTTATTAAAGATTAAGCCTTCTTGCGCACAAGCAATTGCTTCAGAGATGGTTTTCTCATACACCACCACCTTCTTTCCTAAGACAAATGAAGTAATCTCGTTGTCTCTAATAACGGGTTTCCTCGCAAGGTTTTTATCGATTTGGCTAAATAGGAACCTTCTCCAAGAAAAGCACCGTCCCAACACAAAGACATTTACGTACTTACTCACATCAAGATCGTATTCCTCCAATACTTCGAACTTGAAGTGATACTCAGTGACGATACTCATGGAGTCAGTTGCATAGACAGGAGCAGGAGGAGTGATTGAGGCCGTTGTTGAGAATTTGAGATTGGAATATGAGAGAAAGAAAACAGAGAGCTCGAGAGAGATGAAGTTCGGAGAAGATGAGTTGTGAAAAAGTTTTTGACGGAAAAAGGTACAAGATAAACGAGTTCTTGAATGCAAAGAGTTTTTATTTTGAAAATTAATCAAAAAGAAAAAGAATAACTGATAGGACATGCACTTAATGTAAGACGGCTTTGGTATTTTGAAACTCTAAAAAGGTCATGATGGGATTGATGAGAGATGTTGACTCAAGACAAAAATAAATTAAATTAAATTTTTCAAGAGTCAAACAAATAAGTTAAAAAAAAATTGACGGGTCCAAAAAATATATATGTGGATGTGTATTGTGACATGCAGTGGACGCGTTCACTATAGTAGTGGACGCGTATTTTTTCACTATGCTTTGGAAGCCAAAAGCAATGGACGTTCATAACAAGCAATTGGATGCGCATTTTCATCAAAACAATCATACATAAGGCTGGACGCCTAAATTAATCCACATATAACATGTTCAAAAACTTCCTTATAAAAAGGAATCATCATCATCAGCAAGAGGTTTAGTAAAGATATATGCCCCTTGATGGTCAGTATCTACAAATTGAATATCAATTACACCTTTCTGCACATAATCTCTAATAAAGTGATGTTTGATTTCTATATGCTTAGCTCTAGAATGCAATATTGGATTCTTAGATAAATTGATTGCAGCAAGATATCACACATAAGCGGAATGCTACTTACAAATACATTGTAGTCCTCCAATTGGTGTTTGATGCAAAGAAGTTGAGAGCAAAGAACTTGCAAACTGATATATACTCGCTTCAACAAGAGAGATAGTGCAATGGTACTTTGTCTTTTGCTTGACCATGAGACAAGATTGGATCCAATGAATTGACATCCTCCATGGTACTTTTTCTTTCAATTCTATCTCCAGCATAGTCAGCATCACAAAAACCAACTAATCTGTAATCATCATTTTTCTTAAAGCACAAGTCCAGATTAGTAGTACCTTTTAAATACCTAAATATTCTCTTAACTGCTGAGAGATGAGACTCTCTAGGATCAGATTGAAAACGAGCACATAAGCAAACACTGAACATTATATCAGGCCTAGACGCGTTCAGATATAAAAGAGATCCTATCATACCTCTATATACCTTTTGGTCTACCTTTTTCTCTTTATCATCTTTGTTCAGTATTGAAGTGGGGTGCATGGGAGTATTCATTGGTTTGCAATCATCCATCTTAAACCTCTTTAGAAGTTCCTTTGTAAACTTAGTCTGATGGATGTAAACCTCGTCCATAGACCGTTTAACTTGAAGTCCAAGGAAGAATTTGAGTTCTCCCATCATGTTCATTTCAAATTCTTTCTGCATTAACTTAGAAAATTCCTTGCATAGAGATTCATTAGTAGCACCGAAAATGATATCATCAACATAAATCTGTACTATAATGAAATCTGACTTAATAGATTTTCTAAATAAAGTTGTGTCTACTTTTCCTCTATTAAAACCACATGCCGTTAGAAACGAACTTAACCTATCGTATCAAGCTCTAGGAGCTTGTTTCAATCCATACAGTGCTTTCTTAAGCTTATAAACATGTTCAGGGTGATTTGTTCTTTCAAAGCCAGGAGGTTGCATGGCATATACTTCTTCATTAATGAAGCCATTTAAAAAGGCACTTTTAACATCCATTTGAAAAAGCATAATGCTATGATGTGTAGCAAACGATATTAAAATTCTTATAGCTTCTAGCCTAGCAACTGATGCAAAAGTTTCAGTGTAGTCTATACCTTCTTCTTGAGAGTAGCCTTGAGCAACAAGTCTTGCCTTGTTTCTCAAAACCCTACCATCTTCATCAAGCTTGTTTCTGTAGACCCACTTTGTTCCAATGACTGACTTGTCTTTAGGCAGGGGTACAGGAGTCCAGACTTCACTTCTCTCAAACTGATTAAGCTCTTCTTGCATAGCTAGAATCCATCCTTCGTCCAGTAGAGCTTCGTCCACTATCTTCGGTTCACATTTAGAGACTAGAGCAGAATCACTTTGTTCTCTGAAGGTTGACCTAGTTCTTAGCTTGTCATTGGGGTGACCAATGATTTGATCTTGAGGATGGTAGTTTTTGAAATACCAAGATTTCTGAGTATTTTCCTGTTGAGAGGTAGACGTTTCTGATTATTGTTGAGAAGTGTCGTCTACTTGAATATCAGTCTTGATTTCTAGTTTCTCTCCTGAGATATTTAGATCAAGATCTGCAAAAGCTTCATCTAGCTCTGATAGTTTCTTATTAGGCTGTTTGTCATTAAATTTTACATGAATACATTCTTCTACAACTAAAGTTCTAGAATTATAAACTCTAAAACCTTTTGAATTTTCAGAAAATCCTAGTAGAATTCCATTATCTACCTTAGCATCAAATTTACCAAGTTGATCTTTTGTATTCAAAATGAAACATTTACGACCAAAATGATGAAAGTACGAAATGTTGGGTTTTCTGCCTTTCCACAATTCATAAGGAGTCTTATGCAGAATAGGTCTAATGTATATTCTGTTCTGAATGTAGCAGGCAGTGTTCACAGCTTCAGCCCAGAAGTGCTTAGGGACAGAATTGTCATTGAGCATCGTCATAGCCATCTCTTGAAGAGATCTGTGCTTTTTCTCTACCACACCATTTTGCTGTGGTGTTCTTGGTATTGAGAAGTTATGTTGAATACCACTTTCTTCACAAAACTCATGGAATAGCTCATTGACAAATTCTCCCCCATGATCACTTCTAATTGAAGTTATACACATGCCTTTTTCATTTTGTACACGTTTGCAGAATACAGAAAAGACCTTGAATGACTCATCCTTATGAGCAAGGAACATAACCCATGTCCATCTAGTGTAGTCGTCTACTATAACAAGACCATATTTCTTACCACTGACAGAGGTAGTCCTTGTTGGACCAAAGAGATCAAGGTGTATCAATTCTAGTGGTCTGTTGGTACTAACAACATTCTTAGATTCAAACGAACATTTGACTTGTTTTCCCTTCTGACATGCATCACAGAGAGCATCAGATTTGAAACTAAGGTTTGGTAGACCTCTTACAAGGTTATGCTTTTTCAGTTTTGAGATTAATCTCAAACTTGCATGACCCAACCTTTTGTGCCAAATCCATCGCTCATCCTCAATGGACACTAGACATGAGACACTTTGATTTGAGAGGTCCTCTAAGTCAATCTTATACATATTGTTTTGCCTCTGGGCAGTGAATAGGAGTGATCCATCATCTTTCTTGACAGTACACATATTCTTATCAAAATAAACAGCAAACCCACTATCACATAACTGACTAATGCTAAGCAGATTGTGTTTAAGATCATTTACTAATAGAACATTATCAATGGAGGAAAAATGATGTTTACGAATTTTACCTATACCAATGATCTTTCCATTTTGGTTTCCTCCAAAAGTGACCCAGCCACCTTCTTTGGGTCTAAGGTCTTGGAACATACACCTTTCTCCTGTCAGGTGTCATAAGCACCCACTGTTCGAGTACCATGACTTCTATTTCTTTCCTGTTGTTAAGCAGATCTGCAACAGGGATTATCTTATCTTTAGGTACCCAAATTGACTTGGGTCCTTTCTTGTTAGTGATCATAGGTCGTGAATGCTTTGCATGCTTGTTATGTATGCATCTAGATGACACATGCCCACTTTTTCCACATACTTTGCAATAAGTATTGGAAGGGCTTGATTTTGACTTAGTGTTCTGTGGACGGACTTTAGAAGCCTTATATTGTGTATGAACCTTTGGTTTATTCAGAGATGCATCTTGCTTCTCTTTATCATAACCAATGCCAGATTTGTCACGTGGTGATCTAGAGTACCTTAAAATATGGTTTAATTTATCTGAGCTACCAGCCAATTTTGACAGAGAGTCTATCAAGTATGTCACATCTTGTTTCAGTTGTTCAACTTCACAAGAGCTATTAGACTTACACTTCGTCCTGTCAGCCAGACTAACATTGTTTGATTTTAATGTTTCATTTTCATCCTTAAGGTTTTGATTCACTGTGCAGACCTTATCATAGTCTCTAGAGAGTTTAATAAACTTCTTTTTGAGGATCTTATACTCTTTAGACAGTATGCATGATTCATGCAGTAATTCATCAAAAACAGTTTGAAAAGTATATGGATCAGAGTCCATTACCTCATCATCAGTAAATTCACTTTATGATGCAGTGTCAGCCATGAAGCAAATGTTTGCTTCTTCTCCTGCTTCATCTTCTTCATCTGAAGAAGACAGGTCAAGATCCTCCCATGTAGCCATCAAGCCTTTCTTCTTTTTGAAGAATTTTTGTTCTCCTTCAGCTCTGGGCAGTCAGCTATGAAGTGTCCCGGTTTATTACATTCAAAGCAGGGGTGGGCCTT